>OZ024715.1:12476879-13207883 GCA_964016945.1 Microplitis deprimator | reverse complement strand
ATTTGAAGTGAATTTTTTCAACAATTAATTTAAAAAAAAAAGGAAACTAAAATTATGCACATGTAGAAAATTTAAAAAACTATGGGTGCAATTTTTGAAATTTTTTTTTTCTTACAATTTGTCGTTTAAAAAAAAATCCAACAATTATTAGACGTCGGTTAACTTCAGGCTCATAAATAATCTTCGTTGTAAATTTTATTTATTTATAAAATTCCTAAAAAAATGTGAAAAAAAAATTTAATAAAATAGCTTTAAAATGAAATAAAAAAAAAAATTTTATTCCGTTTCTCACTACCCACACTTCTCCAATGCGAAGTGCAATTTAATGAAATTATTTTATTATCGGGTTATTTGGTCACGTATTATTTTGATTAAGTTAATTTTATTGCGTTAATAAAATAATGGATAAATAACGATTTTAAAAAATTTTATGCTATCACAATAGATTAACCCACGATGATATTAAATATTCAACACGAAATTGTCAACCCTGTATTTTAATACCTTTACACACAATTTGTTACTTTGTATGCATTGGCGAAAATAAATGTAAAAAAAAAAAATTAAAATAAAATAAAAATGCGTAATGAAAAGTTCATTGGCCATCGGAGATAATTTCACAGTTGATTTATTTTCTCTCATCGACAAAATGGAGCTTGAAAAAAACAATGGAAAAAATTCAATAGCTTCAAAGCAAAATAGGTCAAAGAGTAATAAATATATTTTCATTGAGATTTTATTGTTGGTCTAACAACCAATTATATTAAGTTTTAAAAAATGAAAGCACACTCAGAAATAATTTATTTCATTTAATTTTCACAAGTACGGTGATTATAAAATAAGGGTAGGATAAAAATTGAGTTAATTGAGACGGGTGAGGTAAGAGGAAGAAAAAAAAAAAAATAAAGTGTTGTAACTTTTTTTTCACGTACTAAAGTAAGGCAGGAAAATGCAGAGTTAAGTTATAGTAAAATGAAGGCAGATGAGAGGAATAAGAGTAAAGAGAGACAAAGACAGAGAAGGATTGGCTTTTGCTCGGTTGCCCGAGGTCGAGAGCTAGTGACTATGAGTTCACGGGACAAAGGAAAACTTGCGTCGTATGTTAGCTACCAGACGTGCCGAGACACACACGTTCTCATATACTCTCAGTCACACGAGTAAACTACATAGTGAGTAAAACGCTTGCATACATACACTTACAAACACATAAACTCCCACACAAATACACTGACTAATTCAAGTACATAAAATTCATACACCTACAAGGCTCAATACAACAGTAATTTCAAGTAGATGTTAACCGCACTCTATACTACTAGACATATCAGTCTATCTGACGTACACAGACGTAAGCCGGAAACCACCATGTGTTCCTCCAACATAATGTTCTCTTCTCTCACAACACACTCAGCATTTGACCTAACTCCCGCCTCGATCAACACAAATACACCACAAAGATCATGTCTAGGTATGTATGGGTATGCGAATACAAATAGTTGAATTCGGTGGATCCAAGGTACGGAAATATGTGCGCCCTATTGTCTACAAATATTAATCGCTGGCTCAAGTTGGTCTGTTGCTGCTGCTCTATACTATACTAGAGAAACTTGAGAGCTAGTGTTCCTTACTATAGACATATATATATATAACTCTTGGAAGGTGTATACGACTCCCTTGCACCACCTGACCCGTACCGTTCTTATCCAATTCTATCATTGAACGATTCTATATCACTATACCTATATCACTCATCACGTCACAACCGCACTCTGCACGCTCCAACTGGTGCGCTCATATTAGAATACTTGCTAGTGGATTGGCCATGACCAGCAGCCGTACCGTCAGCTTTTGTGTACATCCGTTGAAACGAATGTTCTAATATTGTCCCGCCAAAACTTCTCACTGGCACCAAAGACGTCATTCCAAGCTCCTTGCTGTGGTTTCCCAAGATACTCCGTGTGGTTTCATATACGTGGCTTCATATAAACTACCATGTTAATTTTCAGTTCCGAACCCTATACTATATTACAGGTCGGTTCATACATTATCATTATTGACTTGATAATTAATGAATTAGCTAAGGTTAATTTATCATCAGAAAGAAGAAATTTATAAAAGAGAACCCGCGTTTTGTAATTTTAAAATATTTCGATAATTCGTACAACAAAATTTTGATATTGTTTACTGTTAGAATGTATCGGAAAAATAAATGATATTCAATTTGCTTGGACAGCAATAATTAAAATATAAGTTAGAGGAAAAAGCAGTGCCTCCATTGGATTATTGAGCAGCCATTAAAATGTTGCGATAAATATTTATTGAGTTGTTAAAACTTATCATATAATAATTGATTGTATAAATCAATAAAACTACTAAAATTTTATTTAATAATGTCCATGCAGGAGCTCCCAGAATTGGACAGAGGGGCCATGCCGGGCCCAAGTCCCGAAACTTAAAAAAATAAATTGTAGAAATTATGAATTTCAGTTGCTAAAAAAATACACTGATAGAAGGATTTATTTGAGAGTAATAAACTAGATTTTTTAAGGAGGTTCGATACCGATTTTCGAAATAATACCAAAATTCTGAAATTTTTTTCACCGAAAGAGTTACAAAAAAAACTATTACTGTTAAAATTTCAAATTGATTCACTACACTGTTTTCGAGAAATAAATTTTCAAAATTCGTCCTTATACACGGGCGTAAATGGGAATAATTTTTCAAAGTGCTATAGTTTTTGCTACAATAATACTATCGCTACAAATTATCCAGTATCAAATAATTAAACATTTCTGAACACATTAATATTTTTTTTTAAGTTTAATCATGGGTTTGTTATTAAATTATTAATAAAATAAGAGGTGAATTTTAGTTAATGACATCACATGTGTCGTGGAGCTAAGAAACGACGGCAACTGCGTAAAATGACGACCGCGGGAAATTTGAATAACTAATAATCATTGGTGTCGGACCTGAGCTTTAGCTAGTAATAAACCTTGTGACCAACAATAGTACAAAAAAAAAATACTACAACTAGCGCGCTGTTGCCGTCCTTCCGCGTTAATTTTTTTATCAATTATTTTATTAAAAAAAATTTATTTGAATCAAAAAAATTTTTTTTTATGATTTAATACAATAATAATAAGAATATATTGTGTTAATTCTTAAAACTAAGTCAATTTATAATATATTCTATCAACGAAATTTTGGTGTGTAGGAGTTGTAATCTTGCAAAAATACAATAGAAAATCTACGAGATCCCCTAGAAAGATAATCGGTCTCGAACCTCCTTAAAATTCTTGAGAGAAGCTTCTTTGAGACAAATAAATATTTATTAACAGTTAACAAATAATTCTTTGGCGAATATTATCGATAGATGGCTGCTATAATCATATGTAGTTGTATATATTAGCAAGAGACAAACTGGATAATGGTAAGCGTTGCCACACGGCAATATTTTATATGAAATATAAAAATTATTTTAAGTAATTGTTTGTTAAGTAGTTAATAAAAATAATTTTGTTATTGTAATATATGATTCATCATCTTACTTAAAATAACTTTTTTTAAATATTTTTATTATTTATATTTTGAGAGAATTAGGTTATATTTTCAAATACGTCAAATTGCGTTAAATAAATGAATTATTAAATATTAATAAATATTTTTTTGGTGCAAGGAAATACTATCTAATAAATAATTTGTTGACTGTTAATAAATATTTATTTGAGCCTGTTCATTAATAGTGAGCCTGTTCAGTATAAGACACCTTAAATCATCGAAAAAAGCCCCAGGTCGAAAATAATCAATTGCGATTTGACCCGAGTCAAAAAACAAATTCTAGTTTAGTCCTCAAAAGCCTCAATTTCTTTGATGTTTTATTCGCCGCCCAGAAAGTAACTCTATTTTAGTACTCAAAATCCTTAATGAGAACTATAAGGTATAAATGCTAATAATTTATCGATTTTAAATTATAACTAAGACCTCAAAATCTTCAACGAATGAAAAGTTATACTTCGGACTTTGAAAATTTTTAGATGGAAAAATTTTAGGTACAAAAAAAATTAATTACTTTTTAATTAAAGAGTTCAAACTTAAACAGTACAACAGTTTTGACACTCATACCATTTTATTTCGACATTTAAGTATGTTGTTATAATAATTTCACATCAATATTGCGTTCATGAAAAAAGAGAAGGGGGTAATTTTATTTGTGAATAAGGAGAGGAAAGAGAAAACATCAAATGAGACTTTTGAGGTTCAAATGCGGATAAAATTATTCCTTTATGTTTTAAGTATTTTGAGGCTCTAATCCAGATTATGGTCGTCCAGTTTAGTCTTCAAAGTGGTAAAATTGGTCGTAACTACTATTTTGAGGATTAAAGTAGGATATCTTTCTATACTGTTGTCAATCTTAAAATTTTAAATTGATCCTCAAAATCCTCATTGAGAACTTTGAGACTTAAATCCGAATTTGTTTTTTGACTTGGGGAGACAATTTAAAG
Source organism: Microplitis deprimator (assembly GCA_964016945.1). Lineage (NCBI taxonomy): Eukaryota > Metazoa > Arthropoda > Insecta > Hymenoptera > Braconidae > Microplitis > Microplitis deprimator. The sequence goes on along the minus strand of OZ024715.1, from coordinate 13,203,378 downwards.
GTCAGATAAATAAAATTATTTTGAGAAATTTTCGAGTAACCCATTTTGGCCGTTCCTCACTTATACATAAAAAAACAATTTATATATTGTGTGTATGTAGTAACATTGATATTAAATATTATATATGTTGTTACAAATGAGGTATAAGTATGTATATATGTGAGTATAAGAATCATAATGGTAATGGGTGTTGAATTATAGCGCGATATCAATCCGCAACAACTTAATTCAAAACGCCAGAGGTTATTCACTGATAATAATGAACAACCATTAGTTGCACGTTTTCCAAGTTACTGAGAGAACCAATGAATGTTGGCACGCTATATTCGATTGCTCTGAGCGCGAGAAAAACTTAAACAATATTATTGCTCTTTTATATACATATGCATATATACATATATGTGTGTATAAACACATATATAAAAGGAGTTTTTATTTATATATTACAGTTTCGGGTCATTATCGAAACGCACATTTGACCAGGCACAATATGAACGGCATAAAGACGTTGATAGTATGCGCAAGTTAAAGATTGTAAAAGTAGTAGAGGTCAACGAGTAGAGCTACCGTGTGCCGTGCTAAAAAAATATCGTTCCGGAAGTGTAAAAACTACAACAATTACCACCATGGCAATGTTACCTAACACAAAAATTTTGCTGGGAATATGTAGCAATAAGATATGAAGCAATAAATAAAATCAAATTGTTGAAGTGAAAAATCGCGGAAATAATTAGCCACTTGTTATGTTAATTAAATAAAATATTATTTTTAGTAAAATATAGCGGAAAAAAAATGAAGACTATAATAATTTTGATGTATATAACTGATAATAAATTCACTTAGGATAGAATAAATAGCGTAATAACATTATGCAAATACCTAGTCGATAAATATAATCCTTTTTGAAAGAATATTGAACGTTATCTCAATGTATAATTCAGTGGCACGAGCTCTGAAGAAGAGAGCCCGCTGCAATAATCGTTTACATAAATCCATGTAAAATTTGACATATGCCTATCAATAATATATGAAGAATATATACGCATATATACACACACATATATATATATATATATATATATATATATATATATATATATATATATATAGTTATATAAAAGCCATGATGAACTGACATCGCAACTTTCAAAAAATTATAAGAATTTGTGAATTTAAACCGGCTTAATTTTTTTTTAACTTTCAATATAAGTTTAAAGAAAAAAATAAAGCATTATTTTATCGTTAAAGGAAAAAAATATATAGTTTTCAAAATTTTAAAATACACGCAGAGAATTTTTGAGTAAAAATTACCCATAAAATTTGGTACTGTAAAGACATCTAGACAGTAACTAAATTTTTACAATGTGTATAGTAAAAATTTACATATTTTCCACGTCCTCATAGTATCATATTTTTCGGGTAATTTTTACTAAAAATTTCTCTGCGTGTAGGGTTAAAGCACCGATTTTAGACGCCATATTTTAATGCCAAGAATAGAAAACTATTGTAATACTAATAATTGCAGGGAAACCTGAGGCAAAATACAATACCGTTTCAAAGAGACTTTCCCGAAGAGAGTTTTGGACACCATAAATTGTAAAAAAATTACTAATACATATTGATGTTAGGTCTAGTATATTTTGACATTTATATTAAGCACAGCAATAATCATGAGTTCTTTTTCTATGTATTCATGCAGAATAATTTTAAAAAAATTATAAGCAGTTGATACTGAAAATTTTTTCATTTTCTATCATTTTTTTTCATTTTCTATCATGAATATAATTTAAGTCACAAACTGTCCTATGACTTCCATCAACCATGCCACGAAATAACATTTTATATCGTATTAAAATATAGAATATTCTCATAGCAATTGTCAATTTATAGTGACTATTAAATAATTCAATGTTTTTACTATTCATTATATGAATTTATCATTTAGCGAGTTACTAAAACATTTTACAAAGTTACAATATAATATTTTAAGTTTAATTGTTAATACCTGAATCAACTATTCATTGAAATATCAAGTTTTTCATCAAGAATTATTATTCCTGATAAATTCAAATTCCTCTTCCAGAGTGAATTCAAATTAAAAAATAAATACGTGTCAATCCGAAATTTCTCTGCTCAAAAAAAATCTCTATTCATTATTAATTTTTTTTTTAAAACTCCTTTACTTATTGACGGAGTGGATTCGGATTGAAATAAAATCCGCATTCACTCCAGATTTTTTATGGTATGTATAAAAAATATTTGAATACTCTTAATATTTTAAATAATACTGTTCTTAAAGTTCTTAAAGTGTCTAAAGCCGGTAGTCTTAGCCTTCAATCGTTCTAGATAAATTATTTAAATTACTACTTTGTAATATATTAAAAATTCAATTTCATATTTGCAAAAAAAATACAACATAAGTCTAAGCGGATTGCTGAGTTTAACTTTTAGATGTTAAATTTAGTTGCTGCCAGTGTTTAATTAACTCTCTCTAAAAATGAATTAGCGAATCAGTGGATAGTCACTATTTCTAGAGCTATAAGTATACTAATAATTTAACCAGTGGTATACTTATAGCTGGTTTCCAGTGCATATTCACTACATCGCACTGAATTTCAGTGATTCATTTTTAGAGAGCAACGTTAACAAAAACAAGTTATATTATTCTTTAAAATAGAAATAGTTTATGAATAAGTAAAATTCTGCAAATCTGCTAAGAACTTCACCTAAAAGCATCATTATTAATACGACGAATAAATAATTTTGCCTGTTAACAGAATAGGAGAACTGAACTTTATTTAACTACCTGGTGAAGTGTCAATAAAGTCCATTTTAATGTAACTTTATTTATAATTTTACAGTACATTAGTACCTGAATTTTTTTTAATCTAAATAAAAAAAAAAATTATTATCTATATACTTTTCTCTTTTACTAATAAACTCTTTAATTATAGAAGAAAATACAATTTGAATAATAATTGAAATGGAAAATATTTTTAACTTTCTTTATTAAATTGCGATCTCTTATTGTGGCTCGGTTAAATCTTTCCTGATAATTTATCTAACACCGCACGTTGATAAAATTTAATAACACCGGTGTAGGCGATGTAATTTGGTGTTGTTAAAATACCGGTGTTAAATCGGTGTAAAAAAAATCTACACATCGAAATTAGAAAAAAAATTATTACATATAAAAAAATATAAAAATTTAATGAATATTATCTAGAGGAAATTTCAATTTTGCTATGTATGGGAAAGAGGGGCAAAACGGGGTACTTAAGAAAATACCAAGTTTGCGAGGACTCAAATACACTAATCTTTTTTTTTAATGATATTCAAAGTAAATGGAAAAAAATTTTCAGTTACCGTTAAAAAAAAAATTTTCATTTTTGCGGGCAAAATGGGGTGCCCTCTAAAAAAGGTAAAACAAAAAAATTTCTAGATTTTAAATGAATTTGATTAAGTCAAACTTTTTGCAAGTAATTGACGTAAAGAAAAATTATATTTTACATGATTACTGGATACAAAATAAGAAAAACAAATTTTTAATAGTTTTTATCATACAACAAAAGTCATTAATATTTTTCAACTGACAACTGATTTTTTTAACACCGGTAAAAAATATTTACACTGGTAGCGGTGTTGAAATTTAACACCGAAAATTTCAACACCTACACAACCTGGATTTACCCCGATTTTTTTTTGCAGTGAAGAGATGATGTGGCACAAATATATAATGATTATAATAATAATAATAATAGTTGATAAAAGGTGATTTTCAGCACATAGTACAGAAGATATTCTCGAGTGTTTGAAATCTTAGTTCCTTCATTCTACCCATATTCTAAAATCTAGAACCCAGAGCTAGTCTCACTGCCACTCACTCGCTCAGCAGATGCATTAGGCTAATCTGGCGTCGAGTAGGTCTTGAATGCCAGACAATGAGTAAACACGAAAAGCAGCACCGAGGCATTTAGTTGAGGATTTCGATTGACTATATACCATACTACTTACACTACATTATATATATACATATTATAGAACTTTAACAGTAAGTGTCCTCCATTGTCAGCCATTTATCCGAATGACCTCATTTAATAATAATAAAAATGATAAAATTATATTTAAAGGTAGATAAATTACCTTCATATAAATCTATAGTTATACATTGCTAGTACAATATATATGATGCTATGGATGTATAAAGATATCATAATAACAATGCGATGACTCTTACTGACAACAGTTGACTTTGGAGAGATGGTGTATGAGAGAAGTTGATGTAAAATCTATTACGTCTCCCATGAGACGTCTAGGTCATTCATCATGCAGTTAGTGGCCGCTCACGTCGCGCCATCAGGCGGTCCGTTGGGAATATAAAAACACCGATTTACGTTTTAGATTACTTCTTTAGTTTTATTGTTATTCGTTTCTAGCTGTAAAACTACAACAATGCCGTGAAATTGGAGCCACGTATCATAAAATCAGAAAATGCTATAATTTTTTTTTTCTCTTCAATCCTCTATTTTTATGTATTATAAATTATAATAAGCTATTTCAAGTCGCTTTTGTAAGAGCTTATATTTATCATAAATATAAATGAAAAATATAATAAAAATAACTTTTACAAAATTATTCTGACAATTCATCAAAAACAATACAGCAAAACGCGATGGTTTGAAATACATTTCATTAAATATTTATTACAAGTTTGATCAGTTGTAAAAAATCGGGAGTGAACCCGGAGTAAATACGAATTTTATTCAAGTCCGAATTCACTCCATCACTCGGAGTTCCGGAGTTTAAAAAAAAATTGCTCCGCATAAGGAGTGAATAGGGATTTTTAATGGGCGGAGTGATTTCGGAGTGACGCGGATTTTATTTAAATCCGCATTCACTCTGGTCCGGAGTTTAATACTTAAATAAATTTATATTTAATAGAAGCAGCTGTTAATTAGAAACATAATTATTTAAATAAATAATTCATTCAGAAATTAATAATTAAACTTAAAATATTATCTTTTTAATTTATAAAATGTTTTAGTAACTCACTAAATTATAATTTCATATATATAATACATAGTGAAAATATTAAATTATTTAATAGCTGTAGTGACATAGTTTTTATGGGAATCTTTGATATTTCTGTGCAATATGAAATGTTATTTCGTGGTATGGTTGATGTAAATCATACGACAGTTTGAGGCTCAGTGGAATTATATTCTTTCAAGTTGTAATTAAAATAATTAAAAATCATTTCGCGCGAATATATGAAAAAGGAGCTCGTAATTATTTCCGTACACGGAAAAAAATGAACTATAAAAATTGACTATGACAAGTAATATAATGATAAAGTGATCAGTAAATACTATCATTCTAAATAGTAATTTTTTAATTTATGATTAAAACGTGAATAATTACAGGATGAGTAGGAAAATTTATTGTCTATTCAAGAAAAATTACTATTTGAACTTTAAAAATTGTAACTGATGCTTAGAAAATAGACGACACGTATTATAAAACTTACTATTTGAATGTAAAAATTCCCCATATTGACGACTGGGTTCCGGGTTATAATTTCAAATAGTAATTTTTAGTTTTTCTTTCCGTGTAGTCAATATAAATGTATAAATATCGAATGCCTAAGCTCACTATTTAATATTTTTTTTAACTTCCCGCTAAGAAAATTGCAAAATTTCAAAAATTCGGGAAGTTATTGGTTTCAGTCCGATTTTCAAAAATCGAATTTCTAATAGATATTGACGTTTTGAGGTTCTAGGAAGCTATTCTGACTAATTTCACGATGATGTCCGAGTGTATGTATGTATGTATGTACGTACGTACGTACGTATGTAAATATCTATAACTTCTGAACGGATGAACCGATTTTGATCGTCAAGGTGTCATTCGACGCGGTTTGTCAATATCTCGAAGCTGAAAAAACATTGAGCTTGATCGGTAGGGCTCGTTCGGAGATATTCCAAAAATAAACTTTTTTCAAAAATGTTTTTTTCGGATAACTTTTTACGGGCTTGATGGATTGATTCCAAAATCAACTGGGCTCTGAAGCTTTATAAGCCGCGTCGAATGCCACCTCAACCATCAAAATCGGTTGATTCTTTCAAGAGAAACCGTTGTCGAAAGAATTAAAAAAAAAAATTTTTTTTAGTATTTTAGAAATTTCTCAAAAACAACTCGATAAATCAATTTCAAAATCTGATCAGTTGTAGAACTCAATAAAACGCGTCGATTGCCACCTTAACCGTCTCAATCGGTTTATTCGTTCGAGAGATATCGTTGGAGCAAAAATGGTAAAAAACGTTATTTTTCGAAAACAAAGGCATACAAAAGTGTTTTCGAGCACGAAGAGCTCGAAAATGTATTCTCAACAATGTTTTCGAGCTCAAGGAGCTCGAAAACTGCGGGAAGTTTTGGAGCTGGCCCGCAGGGTCAACTGACAGACCGATTTTTTTTATTAATATTTTCCGAACCTCTCCTTCGGATTGAAATTAACTCATAAGGAATTGAATAAATAAAAAGTCATCCACTCCACGTTCACTCCGAAAATTTTTTTTCAGTGCACGACGGGAAAAACAAATATTACTTTGAAGACTGAATAAAATATAAATCTTGTTTATTTATTTTTTACTTTAGCATAATTAACTTTAATATTATTTATATTTTATTTACTATTTTGCATTACACGCACTCAGTCTTTAGGTCTTAACCCTCTAGCATTTCATACGTTTCTAGAATTTGTTTGTAATTTATGATAAGACTTTAATCTGTGTGCCGGTACGCCCATATTTTTACAGCTACAACCACCGAAGCGTGTTATATATTACATTTTATAGAATAAATAAAAATAAAAATGTAAATAAAAATCACCAATATAAGCAACAACTGAAATAAAATGAACAATTTAAAATATTTAATAGAAAGAATGAAACACGTTGTCAATAAACAGAATGAGGAATTTAGTGAGTCAATAAGTATAAAGTAAAAGAAGGGACAATATCTTGACAATAAAGTGCAAGTACTGAGAAGGTAATCAAAGTGAATTGCGTTAAAGTTGAGTTGAGCTGAGTTGAGTTGAATTGTTGTTATATATTCACTATATACTATATAAAGATATATATAGATATAAATTACGAAAGAGAAGAGATGGAATTCTCAATGTGTATTGTAAGTTGTACAGGAAGCACTAGTGCCAAATATTTTGACTTTCAAATATCCTGCAGGGGTTCAAAGCGTACGAATATAAAGTAGCACTTTTTTCAATTAGAAAAGTAAAAAGTCAAGTTGATGGCTCACAAAGTCCCAATAATAAATATTTCATGAATCCATCGACAAAAGAGCCTCAAAACACCGTTGGCTACTATCGATACTTCAAAACATACCAGAAACTGAGAGAGTTCCGCTCCTGCTTAATTGCTAACATATATATCTATATAAATATACTACACACAAATATATGGATACATACTACTGGTATTATTATGAATAACAAATTTTTACATATTTTGAATTTTATCTTAGCCTATTTGATATATATGTATATATATATATATATATATAGACGCTTCCAATGTTTTTGGTCTCATCCCTCTATCGTAGATAAAGTAACCAGTAGATGAAATTTCCAATCAAAAACCGGAAATAACGTCTGCTTCCGAGATGAGATTTTCGCAAAATCTAAATCTAAATTATCAGACTTTTGTATCCGCTGACATGACCGTTGAATTACTATTAAATAAAATAATTACTCATCATCACCGTTGAGTCATTTTATTTAAAAGTTATTTCCGTTATTTTATATCAATTCAAGTGTTTTTTGATGGCACGAAAAAAATAAATAAATAAATGAGAACGTCAACTAAATTAAATGTATTTATTTTGTCAGAGTAATGATAATAGAAATAGGAATAAATGTAAATAAATAAAAATATAAATAAAACTACATTGAATTGCGAGAAAAGCAACTGCAAAAGGAGTAGATTATGCCAGTATGAGGCTAGAGCGTCCTCATTATGCCAAGTACTCGCTGTCATTTACGCCGTGTTACCAAGAATTCTCTAGAACCCTTGGAACGTTCGTTGCCTATAAACTCGAGACTAACCCAACTACTACTGCTTCTACTACTACTACTACTTTCTACAATGTCTGATGCAACGATGCTCTTATCCACTTGCCCCCTCTTCCTGTACACCAATGACTCCCACCCTAACCCTCCGATCCTCCTGCCCCTCACCCTCTTGCATCCACTTCTTATACACATTGGCGTTGTTACAAATATTCATACAATCTAACTCTGTCACTTTTTAATTTTTTATTGTCTGCAATACTCAGCATATAAAAGATAAATAATATCATAATTATACTACCGCGCTATTGTATTTCATGTCAAAAATTTTTTTTTATTTTTCGTTATTTTTTTTATTCACATATTTCATAAAAAAAAATTTTTTTTACAATAAAATAGATTTATTTACAAGTGGGTCTACTGGTATTGGTATTAAATATAATAATAAATAATTATTATGACGACAATAATAATAATAATAATAATAATAATAATAATAATATAGGGTAAGTATATAAAAAAAAAAAAAAATATAAAATAATAATGTCGTTATATAAGGTGTTATTATTATGAAAGACTTAACGCGTATCAGTTTTCATTGACCAGAGAGACTCATTAAAATATATAGGTACGATAGGTCGCGGTAAAACCTTTTTCCTCTTTTACACATCGACTATAGTTAGAATCTCACACGATACTGATAGGAGCGGCATACAAAGAGTAAAAGAGACCGAAAGAGAAAAAAAGAGAGAAAGAGAGAGAAGGTGTGTCTGTGTGCGTGTGTGTGTATGTGTAGAGCAATCCCCTTTGGTTAAGTTGCTCACGAGGGGGATGGGATATCAAAGTACTGATCGCGAAAAAGAGCCAGCGGGTTATCTCGGTCGGATTTAGATATGTCTGAGGTGAGAATTAGGACGAGTGTACAAGATACGAGGAGACTGGCGACTGTGTGTGAGTTTAGTTGGAGTTGAGCGAGACCGCGCTCTTGACTGGTCGATAAACGAGATTAAACCTCCTCTAATGGTTTTCAGAGTGAAAAAGACAAAACAGAAAAAAATAGTTTTAAAAAAAAATATTAGTTGAGAGGACAGTGGCTCTGGTATCACCAGTCAGATGGATCTCGGACACTGACCCTGATTTCTCGAGGGATATATGCGACAGCTTGCGACTCTACGTAACGTCAATCGAACTCACGTGTCCTTCTAATGCCAAATATCCTCTACATTTTTTTTTTTTTTTCATTTATTTTATTTATTTACTTTTGTATATACATATATACTCTTTTATCTTTTTCGAGCCACCGTCTCACAAATCCTCTCCACAGAAATGCTTTCACTCAAAAATTCTCTCATGACATTTTATACATCATAGTTTTATATCAGTCTTATTATTATTATTATTTTTTCTTTTATATTAATCATAATTACCAAGCAAATTAAAAAAAAAAATTCACAATATTTTTTAATCGCGCATATTCTATATTATAATCACGAGAGTGTTATAATACGTCTAGAAAAAAAAATATTTTTTTTATTATTGTTCTTTTGCAGTAATACGGTAATTCCGTTCGCTCTCCGACAATAATGTATACTTATACATATGCATAATGCACATGTGTAATGTGCGTGTGCATATATATAGACATTATAAGGTTGACTGTTTTATATATATGTATATATAGATACTAAAAAAAAATATAAAAACTAGATGGGAGGTTGTGAATTGCACCTTTAATATACGAAAGTACGTAAGCCCTTGTACTAGCTACTACCACTATTACTATATTTTCTGTCTCTCCTTCCTGTCTCTCTTTCTCTTTCCCTCACTTATTTTTATCCAGCGACACAGCAATATTAATCTCCCAGTTTAGCTTCTCGAAGCTAATCTCAAAACTTTGATATACTGCATAGCACATAGCTCCTATTTATATTGTACTTCACTAACAAAAATATATAATTGCAATTATACACCCTACTATATTATAAATAAAATTATAATCATGGTTATTGTTGGTGTTTTTGGTATTATTTTACAAGTATCAGAAAAGATACTAGAATATTGGATACAAAATTAATGTGCATGTGGATCGTTTACTAAACAAGTTTTGTGTATGGAATCGATATTGATGTACACATATAGAGGATCAGATACTATCCAGCGAAGAGAAAACAAATATCTATGCATATATTGTTTACCTAATTTCATTCTCCGACAGTATATTTCGGTTGCTCGATTGCACACTCTGGGGAGCAACAGAAAATACTAAATCGTAACATAATATTCAAATTCTCAGGCATCTCACATATCACTATATCACTAATGATTAACGAACATGCATATATATTAGCATACATAGATTATCTATTGTCACGAGAGCAATCAATAAATGTTTGTAAATGAACAAACCGAATATTAGTGCATGCTAAAACACATCTATATACATTGGTGTGTATATGTTTGAATAAAATTTAAAGAGAAATAACGAAAATAAAAATAGCAAAGAGTAAATGAGAATTTAAGAGGATGAAGAGATGGACCAAAAGATAGCAAGTGTAGATTGGTCGAGAGAACGCACTCGGGTATAGTCAAGGGGAGAGAGGGAGAGAGAAAGTCGAGTCCATTTGTTGCTGACAGAGTAAATCCCAGGAAAACTCTGCTGACTGAGTTTCTGACTTAGAATCTCGCGAAACGACTGAAACGTCGAGAACAAAATTTACCGAGGAAAGCGAATAAAATGCGAAGGAGAGAAAGAGTTGGAGAAATAGGGGAGATGTTTTGTGAATGCTGGTATAAAGAAATAGAGAATGAAAACATTAGTTAACGTTTTTTAATTTTTTTTTTTTTTTAAATTTACTCGTCAGTTCTTAAGTATAGCTTCTATACAGTCTAGTTCTATAACAACCGTTTTTATGCACATATGTTTTCTGGTTACACAGTCGTCTACCCGACACTCACTTCAAGTTTTCCGGTTGGTTGAACCTTAAATGACACGTCGGTAATCGAACGTATTCAAATATTTTGCCAATACGTGACCAACATACGCCGTCAACGAGGACACCCTGCCGTCCACCGATTCAATTTACGTTTATTTCATTTTGCGTTTGTTTTATCCCGTCTAGAATTCAAACCCCGTTTCCATTGGTTCCTCGATGTGTGTATTTACCACGAGAATAAAATTCAATCACACCCATACAACTAACTTTACTAAATATTTTCGTATAATCATCCCTCGTACCAGAAAATATCTAAACATATGTGTAGATGACTATGTGTTTGTAAATGTGAATGTGTGTGATATTGATGAATTTTTTCCACCTTTCTTTACACTCTATTACCACAAAGAGAGATATATCACTGGGTAATAATTTACCTTTAACCGAAATTACTAACGAAACTAATCTTCAGCCACAATATTTTTGTTTTATCTATTCCAGACGGTGTACTTTTTTTTAGACAGAATTGTATGAGTGTAAAGTACAACCACATGTATACATATATATGAATTTACATCACATCTAAAGTTAAAGTTTTGCGGCTTGTAACTTGATGTACTAACTCCCCGGAATAACTCGTCCTAGTTGTACGCGAATTTTGTACTCGACCAATCGAAAAAGTTTAAAATCTCAGAGTTAGAAATCCTAAGAGAATTTGCCCGCAAAAGTCTACTTTTACTCTAGATAGAATAAGCTTCGAACGAATTGAACCCATGATTTTTGTTATCTATTTTTAACTGTATATACGATATATATATATAAAAGTCTTGCTAAAAGTTATCGTGATACGTATATAGGAGACTGTCTCTACTTAAGTATTATCGTTCATCAAACTGGATACAATAAAAAATGTATACTCATGTTAAAATAAAGCAATAAACGTCATGTAGGTCATTTAAAATTAAAGAGATGAAAATCCGATAAAGCAGATAATTAAACAAGTCAAAATTTTAAACATTAAATCAAATTTAATAAATTTGCAATATTTATTATTTTAATTCCGATTTAATTTTGTAATTTTCTTCGTGTTAAGAAAATCTTTCAATTGTAGTTATCGACTTTTTATATTTTATTCATAACTAACAAAAATGGGTTGAAATATAATGATATATTAATATATGTCATTGCTATACTTGGTAAATAAATATATAAAAAACGTGTCTGGAAAGTGAATAAATCTTTTGAATTTCTTGATAATTAAACAGCAAAATGAAGAGAAAATATTGGAATACTGATTATGGATGAAATTATCTGAAGTAACCTAAAATAAATTTCATAAGATTCGGGTCAATTCATAAGATATCAAAATTTTAATTCGGTGACACATGAAAAGACAATCTAATATTAATACCACATTTAAAAATTTTATTTCTTTTTATAACGTGATTATCAAAATAAGCCGCCTGAGTTAAAATTAAAAAGGTAGACGTTAGCATCAAAAGCCTTGATTCTTTTGATGTTGGATTTGCCGCTGAATGTAATATGTTATTCAAGTCATTGATGGCCTAAAAGTAGTGTACACAGAAAAAAAATTATCGACAGAAAGTAAATATTCTAGATTCAAGAAAATTTTTTTGAGAGTCTAAATTTTCTCGAATCAAGTAAAAATCTCCTCTTACCAAGACGAATTTTCTTTAACCGAGTTCTCTTGGCTCAAGAAAATCTTGACTTGGTTCCCGAAAACCTTTGTCTTCAAAAATATTTTCTTGAGTCAAAATAACTTTTTTTTCTGTGGAATATATAAAGGAATAAATCACCTTTTTAAAAGTAATATTTTAACCCTCCAAGGCCTACCATACTTTTAATTTATAACTTCGAATTAGCTCAATTCTTAAACGTGCTATTATTATTACAATGATAGCCCATAGTTCGAAGTAGATACCCGCGGAAAAAAAGCGGTAATACTTACCATCTTCACGAAGTCACTATTCCCATCTTCACATTTTAAAATAATTCTCATTATTTTATGTTAACTTTTCCTATCGGAGATGGTAAGTTATTAATATTTTTTCTAAACTCCCTATTTTACTTAAAAAAAATTTCTCTGGAACACAAACTGCATCTTCTTTATTGACTCCCTCATGAAAAGAAAGTAATTCAGCCTATTTAAATCCACAATTCGCTTTAGTATTTCATAATCTTCATTTCACCCCACATTTCCCTAAATAAATGATAGAGTCATCATAAAAACAATTAAAGTAATAATTGTGTAACATATATCTATATATTATAAAACAGCTTTTGTATGACCCAAAGACACAATCAAGTCCGACGATATAGATATGATACACTTTGTTTAAACTCTCAGAAATTCCTTTAGGAACCGTAAAACAAACTCCACTTACGGCGTTGAGGTTGAAAAATACCGAGATCCGAGAAACTGCCCTCTAAAAAAAAGTCGTTGAGTCTGAGTTAGAGGTACCCCCAGGCTTTTTATCTTCCTCTTTTATTCTAGTCTTATATATATATATATATATATATATATATATTTATCCTCTACTCGTTGGTTATTGTCATCGTTTAAGCTAGCTAAAAAGAAAGGCAACTGCTTTGTTTCGTAATGCACAAACTCTCTCAAAAGATTCCGGTAAAAAAGATATACTATAAAAAAAAAAAAAAAAAAAAAAAAAAAAAAAAAAAAAAAACATGAATAAATCTTCAAATTTAATGACCAAGAAAAGCATTGCGTTTTTCGATATAGAGTAATCTGGAGGAAAATTGGCAGTGGACAAATAATGCATTTATAATAATTTAATCAAAATTAAATTACTAGAATTATGAGTATCCAATTATTGACCCTCATAATTAGTATCTAGATTGTTGAGTTTAGCAATAAAACAAATCGGATACGGAAGGACGACAAAATGGGCGCTGGAGAAAAATACGATTTTTTATGCTGAATAAGCTAAATCTTTATGAATGCGAATGTAGCAGACATCAGACAAATTTAAAATTATTAATAAGTAGAGTAAATAATTAATGAAATGAAATTTTTAAAAAATGCGCATTTCAAAAATTTTGAAATTAATAAGTGCATTTTTTTTTTAATTTCATTTTTTTAATTATTTACTCTATTTATTTATAATTTCAATTTTGTCTGATGTCTGCTACATTCACACTCATAAATCTTTTACTTTTCGCTTTTATTGAACAAAAATAAGACAAATTGTCATTCGCCATAGAAGAAATTTTTTTTTTAATTTCGAGTACAGTGGGGACCCTCTCGAAAAGAAAAATTTTTTTTGAAGAAATTTAGGAAATATGGTGATTTAAGGATAATTTGAACTCAGAAATATAATTGGCGTTGCAACTTAAATATAGAAGGATCGACAACGAAACTTGACAGAACTAAACTTCGATAAATTATACTATTATTAATGATGGTACGAGACCGCAATTAGAGCGTGAATATTTAAATAAGTAAATATTGTGATTAAACCTGTCGATAGCAGAGTACAAATCAGTAAACGGAAGTCTCATTTATAGAAATAGTTATTCATAATTTTCTTTCAACAACCCATTTTACCCAAATTTACTCTGGTTATTTTTTAATGAGAACCGACTTCTCAATGAATGAATAAATTATGTAAAAATTTATTTGCGGTAAAAGCAATAAGAATTTCTATTTTTAGCTGAAACTAATTGAACGTAAAATAGATTGACTTTACTTTTTTATGAATTATCTATGAGTTCTTGGTACCAAACAAAGTCATAAAATAATAACACAGTTGCTAAGTTCAAATAATAAAAGTAATCCTAGATAGCAAAATGACGTCTTGATAAGTTCTGAATGAGTTCCTATTTATGATTTCGACGCCTTACCAACATCTTAAAGAAGTCTTTAAGAAGTTCTCAAGATGTCGAATGAGCCACCTAGCGAACTCAGCAAGACGTCTTGAAAAAGAGTTCTTTTTTCTGACTTCGCAAATAAGACTTCAATATGAATTTACCATGACGTCTTTAAGAAGCTCCTAATTTTGACTTCATAAAGAAGTTAAAAAAAGAATACATTTAGATGTCACCAAACTGACATCTTATTTATGGAGTCTTCAAGAACTCTTAATTGAGAGTTCTTAAAAATGACACCTTTAAGAAGTCATAATAAGACTTCTTGAGGACGCCTTCAAAAAGACGTCGTAAAGCAGTCATTCCGTCTTGAATGCTGTCTGGGATGTCGGATATCTTTTATTTACATTTTAAATACGTGACTTAAGACAAATTAAAATTTAAATTTAATATTACTTATTAAATATAGAAATTTATATTTCACGAGTACAGTGAACGAATGGAAGAGCTGAGAAAATTTTTAAGATGGATTAAATTTAAAAAATTTATTTATATTAAGTTTCTCAGAAGCACATAAAATTTATGAAAAAATACGAATTGAAATAAATGTTTAAATTTTTAGCCTTTATATTTTTATCGAAACTAAATAATTCAAAGATGGATAAAATCTACCATAAGCATAATTTTTTTAAGCCACCTCATTTTGTCGGACTATCCTAGATTTTAGTTGTCATCACTAATCTATTCAATCAAAAAACTAACATTAATAATTTTGTATATTTATTCCAAATAAAAAAAAAAAAAAAGCAAAACAACTTTAAATAATTAATTGATTCAATAATCGAAAATGTTTATACAATTTCTTCTTTCACCACGTGATTTATGTGTCCTAATTTCGGCATGAAAGACATTAAAAACAAACTTTAGTTGATATAAAATACAGTTTCAAACAATAAAAAAAAAAATATAGTTATCTTCGTTAACTTTATCATCGTTATCTCCATCATTTTAAAACTGTTCAAAGTAAGTCTTTTTTTTCATTTTATATAATTTTGACTGTCATTCCATAATTCTTTTAACTTGAAAAAGTTCTCTAAATAATAATTTAGTAAACACGTCAAGCAAAAAATAATTTTCAAAATGATAATAAAAAAAAAATTTTTTTTTATGGACCTAAAAGACGAATTTTGAATAAAAAGTGATCGATTAATTACACGTTTGATATAAACTGAAGATGCAATGTGATTTATTGGAATAATTTATACAAATTTTCAAGTATATATTAATCGGTATGTTGTCATACGTGTGTTGTCACTCATTATCTAATTTCCCGCGTGCATTAGAGCAGGTGTCATAAACAGATACACAAGATCTGCAGTATACTTGCTCTGACATGAGAGAATGACATCTCACGATTATGCAGCAAACAGGTAATTTATTATACCAATCATATGTATACATCTATATACTAAACAGAGTAGTTGTTATATAGTTGTTGCGTTAAGATTTAGATTGATATCAACATCATACACATACGTAATAAAATAAATATAAAAATATAGACATTAAAAATATAAATAATAGAAGAAAAAAAATGACTTATTCACCTCTGTATACATTCACATTCATGTACATGAATATGAATATATATATTGGTAATATGTATATAGATATATTAAAGACCATGGCCTAAAATATATACACAATAAATACAACACAACGGACTGGGCCGAATATCCATCAATCACACGCGATGTTCGCATGTGTGATTAATGCTCCGCAAGTCACTCTAATTACTCGTGAACCACGACACACGTGTCTAATACGTCATCATTTACGATCAATCTACGCCAAGTGTAGATTCTCTGCTTGGATAACGTTATTATGTGTTACACCCAAATCCAATATTAAATAAAAAAAACTAATAAATTAAATGAATAACTCAATTGAGGTAAAAGAAAACGAAAGTTTTTTCAAGCAATTAAATAAATAATAATATTTTAAGAGCCTTATTTCACCCGTAAATAACATTTTTATCGATATGTAGTAATAAAGATAAATAGATTAATATAAAGTGAGTAAAAGTGAATAACTAAAGCATGAAATTGTGTTATAGCACTCAATTAGTCTGTAGTGGTAATTTGAAAGCATCATATTTTATCAAGTCATGCGGTATGAGCTCTCACCAGCTATACCAATCCAAAGTTCGAATTTCAATTAGTCTAGCCACTCGGTGAAACCGCGAAAGCGACCATTTCCACAACTGCATACACTAATTCGATGAAATAGTATATACCTACAGTCTATATGTGTCTATATTTATATATATACATATATAGGTATGTGTATATACGTGGATGCACTTTAGAGACATTAGAGTCTCTGCAGTCTTTCTATTCGGATCACGTTTAATGTTCATTCTCGCCAATGCACCCTGCCACACTATATTTATACAACAAAAAACACATACGCGCAGTATCTCGCTGTATTTCTTCTATACAATAAATACACGAAAGTAAATTTAAAAGTAATAATAATAATAATTCTAATAATAATATGATAAAAAATTCTTAAAAACCATTTTACGAATAACGGAATAGTCACTCTCTGTTTTATTTCTTTTGCCATACCGACTATTCATATCCACAGATCCATTATTTTTTTAAACTTTTTACTTTTTGTTTTTTTTTAAAACACTATTTCACTGTTATCCGACAAAGTGCTTGAGATAAGATCCTGTCTTTTACGAGGTAATTCCCATCTGCCTCAGCTATACTACTTCTACTACGAACACTACAACAACTCTCGACATCACTCTCATGCCCATTCAATCTGCTTTACCAAAAAAAATTCTCCTTTTATTATATATATTTATATATATATATATATATATATATATATATATATATATATATATATATATATATATATATATTTGTTTTTTTTTATAAAGTCACTATTGTTGTTATGATATTTTCATCGTCTACTAGACATAATTAATTTAGTCTAACACGGCGAGTTGCGTATATATGCAGGTATATAAAATAATGAGAGTATATAAGCAGTAAAGAAGAGAAGAGTAGAACAGAGCCGAGGTGTATTGTTAAATTAATAAATGCATTGGGATATGAAACAAGAGCTTTTCATAGTTACCGTGGCATTGTTTACTAGGAAGAGGCCAACATTTGCTTGAGTACCACCGATCGTTAGTGTGTTTGGTTTAATGATACAATTGTGTACTTAGCACTGGGTGTGGGGTGTTGTAGAGTATGCCTTCTGACCGTTTGCGTGGAGGCATAACGGGATGGATGTCGGTAGTAATCACAAGGGTTTAAGCGAAAGAGCAAGAGAACAAGAGACTAAGTGAGTGAGTGAGAAACAAGAGAAGAAGTGAGGGAGAAAGAGAATTTGAGATAGAGAGAACATGAGACATAGACTATCCTCTACATGTCCTGGATATATCAGTGTTTGTCCATCGAGGATCCGTTGTCGAGGCTCCTGACGCCAATGCTAACGTGCAGCCGACGCCTCGTCTAAATCCAAAGGGATTTCTCTGGACAGTTGAAACTGAAATTAACGAGATATATCGACTTAACAATAGTCCTTGAGAGCAACTAACAGCCAATCGATCATCGACAGCTGGATAAGATGTTAAGATCTCCCACGACAATCATCAAAGCTGCCCTAATAACTTGTGAGGGTATGTATGTATACGCGCAATCAATATCCTTTGATGTATTTACTCTGTTTAATCATCAGTCGCATACATGGATATATATATATATATATTACCCGATCGACATTATTATTAGTAGTAAGGCTATAATTAAAATATTCACAATTGTGTGGTTAAAATAATTTTCAAAAAGTTGTCACTATCGATAGTTTAGGCGATATAAAAAGTATACAATTATAATTAAAATAAAATCGTTATGTGTATCGGTCAACATTTTATGGGTGTTACGTTAAAAGCTTTAGCGGCAGTTGTTTTTGATTGTCTTTGTTTCTAATTTAAAACTTTTCCTTATACCCACTTTATTCAACAACTTTTTATGAATTAATTATGCCTAGTATTTGTACTTGTATTCAAATACTTTAAAGAAGTACTTTTTACCAACATAAAACTGGGGTAAAAGAATTTTAATAAAATTATCAACAAAGAACTCTGCACGTTACTTATTAAAATTGACTGTTTCATTTGTTATATGGTGTACTTTATGAAATGTCAATCAAAGATCATCAAAATCTCATTTGCAAAGTATAAGACTCCACCGATTGAAATTAGAACATGATAAAAATTTTTTAGTGGTTAATTAGCTTTTTAGCGTAAACTGAGTACACAGAAATAAGAAGTCATTTAAGAAACAAATAATGGACCTTTTAGTAGCTGTAATAGATCATTCATGCACTTTAATGAACAGATATTATTTGGCATGGATAAAAACTTTCAAACAACATTCTTTTCATGAAATAATTGCAACATCAAGTGAACAATGAAGTTAAGCTTTTTTTTAAGCTGGTATAAATGAATAATAAAAAATAGTGTCTATACATATATATATTAGACTGTGCCAAATAAAATCGTTATTTCGTATTTTTCGGTCCCATACAAAAATTACGTTTGATGTTTAATAAAAAAAAATTTTTTTTTTAACTTGAAATTTTATCACTCGTTAACGGATTAATAAATTAAAATGACCAAAGCATTGTTTTTGAAGATAATTGGATGCTCTACAAAAAAGGTGTCTTATAATTTTTTGACAAATTTAACCGTTTAATAGTTATTCAAGCTTAAATTCAAATTTTTTTAACTTTTACAATTTAATTGATTGGGAAAAAACTGAAATTTTGGTTAAAAAGTATCTTTTGGAAGGTCAGATTTATCAAAATATTATGAGACCTTTTTTATAGAGCATTCAATTATCTTCAAAAAAATTCTATGGTCGTTTCAATACATTCTTTAACAAGTTATTAAATTTCAAATTTAAAAAAAAATTTTTGTCATGTTACCCATACGAAAAAAATATATATGCGGGCAAATTTCATATATGAGACATATATGAGGCATATATGTCTCATATATGTCTCATATATAAAATTTGCCCGCATATATATTTTTTTCATACGGGTTATTTGAATAGGAAATCTTATTTGAGCGAATGCACGTTTTGTTATTGAGTTGGACCCAATTTTTTTCATGTTACACACAAATTTTCGAATTGGACCAAAAAAAAAAACGATTTTATTTGGCATAGTCTAATAAGCGTGAAAATTTTCATTATCTGCTGCTTATAATTTTTTCAAATTAGGGTAGAAGTACCATTTGTGGCCACTGCTCCATTTTTGGACATTTAATATTTTATTTGAATTCATGAAAAAGTATTAAAGAAAAATTACATTTTAATACAGTAAAAAAATTTTCTTTGAACGAATTAAAAAAATTAATTATTTCATTGCGTATTTTACAAATTGTTTTATTTAAAATTTCTAAGTGGCCAAAACTGGCCAAAAACGGTGCTTCTACCCTATTTCTTATGAATATCCGTAAAAATTCACTCCGAGGTCGTTAAATATATAAAAAATCATCTACTCCGCATTCACCCAAAAAATTTTTTTACAGTGTATATATAAAATTATCCATTAATATTTTTACTGTCCAATTTTTAAAAAGTCTGATTTTTCATTTAGTCTCAGGCATATAAACTTTTTATTAATATCACATAAACAATAACATAAAAAATTCAGCGAATTCTATCGAAAGCCGATTTTCACGAGGAATATTTGAAGTGCATTCTTTGTACATTTTATTTCCTAGTATTTAATAAAGATTGGAATTTTTGTTTCTATTCGAAAACGTATGTGAGTTATTTTTTATTATAATGTGTACTGGGATAAATTCATTCAGTAAAATATCCCAAATATTTTTCACCTGTTTGGATTATTAATTAAATACCAACTCTCAAAAAGTATTTGCATACACTCAGAGAAATTTCGAGTTGCAATAACTAAAACACCTCAACTAAAAGCGCTTAATTGAGGTGCTATGTTTGTTAATTATTATTATTTGTCGATTGTTTAGTTGCGCTAACTGTAACTATTCACATTTTTTTGAGTATAGATGGTATTTCAATTACTATTGTTTAAATGTACTTTAGTCATTATTCCAATACTTTTGAAAAGTATTTCATGAGACTATTAGTAAAATTTCGCACGAATTTACCGACAGTAAATATTATCTACAATTTAAACACTAACACAGTAATTTATTATAACAAACATAACATCGTTAAAGAACATTGTAATAAACAAGTCTAATAATTCTCAAATTCTTTCTAATTAGATATTTAGAATAATTACGTTAATTTCGATTTCATTTTCATTGATATTGGCTGTTCGATTTATCTGGGCTTGGTTGCCTGTAAAAAAACGCAATTAATCGATATGATTATAATTATATTCAGTCTTAACCCGATAAACTTATGACAACTTGAGCCAATATATTTATTTTTTTGACTAGGGTGGTGCAAAAAACATGGCGACTTTTAGGAAATAGAAAAAAAAGGCAATTGTATGAAAATCAATAAACGAATATCATAGATATAGATCTTAGACTTTTCCAAACTCTAAACAAATTTATGGAATAAGTTGACCAACAAATGGGAGGTCAAGCTATTTTTTGTGGTTTTTCAAAAAAAATAATGTATAAAAATAAAACATTGCTAAATATTGCATTTATGTTGTATTTACATAAAAATTCGAAAAGAATAAAACAAACTTATAAAAGTTTAAAAAAAAAAAGAAAAAAACTAATGTTCCCGGTAAATAGATCAAATATTTCAATAGACATTTTATTGAAAAATTTCGATAAATTCTTGTAAAAATTTTATATAAAAATTTATTGGAAATGAGCATTAGAAAGTCGGTACTTTTTCTAAAAATTTTTAACATATTCTGAGTTGAATTAATAGAAATATTTTTCATCCAATTATTGGGGGGGGGGGGTCATCTATTTATTAGTCGAGTGACCCTGCATCATTAAAATTTTTTTCGATTTTCACGGATAGTTGCAATAGAAATTTAATAAAATTTATTGATTTTACATGAATACCGATTTGATTAATAATTAAAAAAGTTAAAGCACAATCTTTAGTAAAAATGCAATATGAAAATTTCCGAAAATATATGTTTTATGAGATTAATCAAGATGAGGTGAATTTTAATTCAAAAAATTTTTAAAATACAGTACTAACTTTTTTTTTTTAACAAGCAGTTTTTGATCATTGCGAGTTGATTGAAGTTGCTATGAAATATCTCATATTTAAAAATGTATTATACATAAAAAATAATATTTTTAATTCAAGATCAAAGCTTTTTAATCAGCTTTGAAATTAATACTACTTAAATTTAATTGACTTATGGACGATAAAAAAACAATTATTTAAATGAATTAAAATAAAATAAATTTTGATTTTAATTTTCATGACGTTTATGACTTTAAATTTAGAGTAATGTGAAAATAGAGTATACAAATATGTTAATTTATAATGATATTTATATTTTGTATTTCCGACTGATGTTAACTTGTCAGTACCTTCAAGTAAATTGCTTTGAATTTCAAGGAAAATTTTCACCAATGTATCACAGTATTTTTTATTCAAAAATAAATAATGAACACAACTTCTATTACAATAATGTCAGTCTTTATTAAAACTATTTAAATAAAAGTTATTTCATAAGCAATTCTTGAATTTCTGCAAAAGTTCTACCTTTTGTTTCGGGTGTAAGAATCAACAAAGCAATTGTTGAAACCAAAACAATAATGGCAAAGCTCAAAAACGGTATTGAGTGACCAAGATTTGAAGAAATAACGACATAAATTTTTATAGAAACAACAGCAATTAAACTGGATGACACAGTAATAAGGCAACTAGTGATACCTTTGACATTGGGCGCCAGAATTTCACCAGTCAATATCGGTTGAATATTTGTCAAACCAATACTTGAAGCAAATACGAGTGATGTTGCTGCTATAAGTGGTACAGCACTGTATTCCGAAATATAATCATTACCGGCGTATTCTTTAATAAAAAAATAACCACCAATAATAAAATCACATATGCCAATAGCAATACCTGCACCACAAATAAGAGGTTTGCGTCCTACTCGATCAACAACGAAACTCGATATAATTGATGCAATAACTTGAGTTGTTGCTATTGAGATAATAGCAATATGGTCACTAATTGAATTTCCCGCAGCCTGAAATATCATATTTCCGTACACAATAATAGTAACTAATCCCCCAAAATATAGGGGAATAAGGGTAAGATTAATAATAGCGTAAGACCGTAAGTTACTCTTGACTCTAAATAGTAACTTAAATGATTCCATAAAGCCCTGATCTTTTTTTTTCGAGCCACTGTCGTTAATCAAACTTTTAATCAACATCAATTCCTCCGAAACATCAAGCTTTCCACGTAATTTTTCTAATACCATTTCGGCCTCCAATTCACGGCCTTTTGACATCAAAAAATACGGTGACTCGGGAATAAAATAAATAGCTATTTCTACAGCAACACTGATTGTTAAGAATATCATAGCTGTCATTGAAATACTTAGATACGGTATTATTATATACGCAAACAGAACTCCTAAATTAATCATCATGCTCATTGTAGAACTAATTATTCCACGGATTTCAATTGATGCTATTTCACCTAAATAGAGTGGGTTAACACTGAATACAATGCCTAAGGCGACACCAGCTGACAATCGTGCGACTATCAGTAACTGAAAATAAATATATAATAATAATTTTTAATTGTCTTTCTAAATAAAATCCTAAAAGATATAGAAAATTATACACCAAGAGAGGAAAGTAGGACATTTCAACCCGCGTATGTAATTGCGAATTTGGAACGTCTTACCTTTTCCCTTGTGTATACAATTTTTCATCAAATCTGCACCTAAAAAATTTAAATCACTGTCTTTATTTGAACGCTTTCTCACAAAAGAAAAGAACGGTTTTCTTGCCGCTAAATAGGACAGGAATTTAAACTTTCGATGCAGGTGTGGTGAAAAATAATTATCATTAGTGTTACAATCATTAATATTAAAGATAAATTACCCAAAAATTGTGAGCGTAGGAGATCAATAACCAACACATTATCAGAGGTAATCCACCCAAGAACATTGAATTTTTTCTACCCAAACTATCGATCATCAGTTTACTGATTAGAGCCACAGTCAAATGACCTATCGCTGATACAGCTGCGATTGTTGAAGCATTGTCATGATCGATAGGAATTGGTGAATCTGACCTTAATAATATTACCAGAGTTGGCGAGCTCCATCCTATTATACATCCAATACAAAATGCCTGAACTGAGCCTAATTTATCACATAATTGCAATTATAATCGCAGCTATTATCACAATTAACTTCAGTATTAAAAATTTTATAATTTTTAGACAACAATAAATTAATAAATTAATCTTACATACAAATGCTGCCCAGTACTCCCAAATTTTAGATCCTTCTGGTGATGCATACCTTCCTTTTCCACTCATTTCGATAAACTAACAAAACATACTTGCTAGTAATATTCATTAGATTTATTTTTCCATTATTTTTAAAATTACTCTGCCTACCGATATATCTGTACACTGATAACATAAACTGATAGGGATACGGAATTAATTGACAGTTCAAATATTTAATTGTTATCTTGTACATGTTATTGTGTTGTAATTAAATAAATTAAATGTATAGTCTGATGACATACATTTTTTTTTACTTTTTAATCTCAAGTATTTTCTAGCTAATCATTTTAAAATATCTGATTAATTTGTTTACTTTATAATAATTATCATAATAAGTCAATTTGTTTAGTTACTTTAAGCCTTTATTGTCATAACGGGTTTATTGTCTCATTTTTTTCTATCATTATATACACATAATTCATTCTTCAAGATCTAGAGCTTGTTTTCTGACATAAATATTTTGTGCGGTGTAAGATAATGTTGACAAAAATTTTCGTTATTTGTTCATTTTTATTACAAAAGTTACGTTATTTTTTAAAATAATAATTGTTACTATCATGTTTCAACATTTTTTAACTTCAGAATGTCCAGAATAAAAAAGCTATCTTGTCAACTCAACTGTCATAAAAATAAAAATTTTGAGTTATATAACTATTTCAAAATAATTTTAAAATTTAAAATTAATCTTTTTGTTCTACAAGAGTTTTACTGTAAGCCATGCGATTCTTTATGAAATAGTCATTTTATTTCTTTATGTAATGCTCAACCTTCAGCAGTGCCGAGTGATTTTATCGGAATTTTAATAAAAAATCAAGTTTCAGTTTTTGAAACCAACATATCTACAGACTGTATTCATGAGGATTTTTTGTAGAGAATTTAATGTTCTATAAAACTGTATGATTGATAAGGCTGGAAAAATTTTTTATGATGATGAAAAGTGATCATAAAAATATTTCATCTTATACATATAGCATTAAGTAGTAAATGTTATAAAATTAAAAGCCGACTTTAAAATTCAACCTGATTTTTTTCTTTTTAGTTCTAGATGTTAACATAAAATTGAACTCCTTTCAATACCTAAACTGCACTGATAGACGTATTTATTTGAGCCAAATAAGATTTAATAGTTAATAAATGATTTATTAAATGATTCATTTGAACCAAATACATATTTCTCAATAGTTAATGAATAGCTTATTTGAATAGAAGGAAATGACACATGAAGTTAATAAAGTAGGGTTATGACAAATAATTTATAGTATTATTTAATTTCATTTTTTTTTAAGAAAATAATACACAGTAATTTATTTAAAAAATATTCAGCTTTTTTTTTCATAAAACAAAATTTAGTTGATTATATTTTGAATTTGTTACACGTAACCGACGAATGAACTAGACAGTTTACTGAAAGGTATTATAAACAGAAAGTGGCGCTGTAGTCAAATATTGCTGAGATGTTCACTCAAATATGAAACTTAGTAACTATCAATAAATATATATTCGAGGCAAACAAATACTTATTTAAGCACGATAAGGCTAAAAAACTGTTTCGAACAAATACGTTTATTAATATCAAATAAATACTTCTATCACTATACAGCCTAACGATTTGATGCTCAAATCAATCAATAGTAATCTTGATAATTTTATACTTCCGCATAAAATACTAAAGCTTTTATATATTATTTAAAAATATCACAGCTGAGAATTGAAAGTTTCTATCTAATAATTTATAGTTAAAAATTTTGAAGTCTACTGTTTTAGATTACTAAATTTTTTTTCATCGACTCGTCAAATACGTTCGTAATATTTGCACACCATACTTGTTCAACTTTTATTGATATTAAAAAATCAAACCCGATGGTTGTCATGATTCAAAAATTTTTTATTAAAAACAGGTGGATAGCAACTCATATATAGATATATAGATATAATACATGTCTCGTTACTGGAATGCTGAACGCAGCATCCTGCAATTACAAAAGCAAGTGACAATTCAACTATCACTCAAGTGACTGACAATTAGTGCGTATACGATCCACCAAGTGGGTCAATAGCACGATTAGAACGGACGTCAGGGAACAGAGAGATTGCCAAATACGTATTTCGAGAGAACACATAGAGACAGATAGAGAGAAAGACAGAGACAGAGTCGGAGTTGATTCATCGTTATATATACAGAGAGATATATACATACATACATATATACACACATATATATATATATATATATATATATCCCAGGAGAATAGACAATGTCAATATTATTATATTGATCCAATTATTAACTTATTATTTGTTTATTATTAAATTAATAATAATTATTTTATCATGACATGAGACAACTACTGATACAGCTGATTGATGTACTCCAATAATATATACTACGAAATAAACAATATCTTAATATTCGACTATATTAAATTTAAATTTATTTATTTATTTATTTAAATATTTTATCATCTATCATTTATGATAGCACAGCATTTATATTTAAAATGCCAATGATAATATTGGAACTGTCTTTTTATACGTATACTTGCTCAATAAAGTGACAAAGTTATAGATAAGAAAACGTCGTCACTGTACAGCTTTGCGGTGGTAGTATACGCGGTAGAGCTACTGAGATGTACTGTAAACTAGTGTGTCAATTATATAAAATACAGACGACAGTAGACAGAAGTGAAACGTGCTTACAGGAAAGCTCTAGCGAAACAGCAGTTGCTGAAGTAAAAAGGAGAGAATAAGAAGAATAAAGATAAGGATAAGAAAGCAAGTAATAGTCACGCGTAGCTACTGTTTTACTGGATTGACATCTTTAAAATCAGGACTTTTACGGCAGCACTGAAGGGAAAGTTTTTCAACGTCAAATATGTCTTAATACAATCTCCCTACGGAATTTTCATCTTTCCCACGAGTAGTATGTCGTGCAACGTTTTTCTATTCAATAACACCAATGGAATGCTTTTTCTATACGTTTTCTCAATATTTACACTGCTATCGAGTGATGTATGAAATTTTAAAAGAAACAGTTGCCATTGACATGACATTTTTGTTATTTTTTTTTCATTTATTTCCTTCTGTTCATCACGGACAAAGGCAAAAAGCATATATTTTGAAGGAACTTTTTATAAATATCAGTTATATCAAAAGTCATTGACGCGTGAAAAAATTTATAAGCAAAATAATATTTTGTTTTTTTAGTTACAATATATATACTATAAAAAATATACGGAGTGAATAATTTTTTATTTATTTAACCCTCTCGGGGCGAATTTCACTCCGAAGGGGAGTTTTGCAAAATATTGGTTATAAAAAAACTCCGCGGAATTAAATCGTAGTAGAAATTCGTGGCATAAATTACCAATACATAGTGAGATTAGGTCTTTTATATTTTGATATTTATATTGAGTACGGAAATAATTACGAGCTGTATGACTCTCATTAACCATACCACGAAACATCATTTTATGCTGTACACAGAAAAAAAAAATTCTCGGCTGAAGGTAAATATTCTTGATTCAAGAAAATTTTTTTTGAGACCTAAATTATCTCAGATAAAGTAGAAATCTTCTCCGACCAAGACGAACTTTTTTTAACCAAGACAAATTCTCTTGGCTCAAGAAAATCTTGACTTGGCTCCCGAAAACGTTTGTCTTCAAAAATATTTTCTTGACTCAAGATAACTTTTTTTTCTGTGTACCCAAATATCAAATATTCCTATAAAAACTATGTCACTGCATCTATTAAATAATTTAATGTTTTTACTATATGTATTGTATGAAATTATAATTTAGTGAATTAATAAAACATTTTATTAATTAAAAAAAAATATATTATATTAAATTATTAATACCTGAATTAATTACTTACTAAGATAATTTTTTTATTATATCTCATACACAGAAAAAAAGAATTTCTTGGCGCAAGAAATATTTTGTATTAGAAATTGAAGACAAAAATTTTTCTTGGTTCAAGATTTTCTTGAGCCAAGAGAATTTGTCTTGGTTAAAAAAAATTCGTCTTGGTCGGAGAAGATTTCTACTTTATCTGAGATAATTTAGGTCTCAAAAAAAATTTTCTTGGTTCAAGAATTATTTTTCTCGCCTAAAAAATTTTTTCTTGTTCCAAAAAAATTTTTTTTCACCTCAAGAAAATTTTTAATTTCACTTTATAATACAAAAAATTCCTTGGGTCAAGTAAAAATTTTCTTAGAACAAGAAAAAATTTTTTGCTCCAAGAAATCCTTTTTTTCTGTGTAAGAAAATTACTTCTATTAAAGATAAATTTATTTAAGTATAGAAACTCCGGTCCGGAGTGAATGCAGATTGAAATAAAATCCGTATTTACTCCCAATTTTTACAGTATAAAAAAAAATAATGAACAAATGAATTGTGAGATTTCTAAATAGTTAATGATTAAGTTGCTGCGTAATGGACTAGATTTTTTTTTCGTTATTTTTTTTATATTTTTTCAGTATAAATATATATGTATTGATAAAATCAATTTTATAGCGTGATGAAGCAAAGTGTATATACAGAGAGCTAAAGGAAGATTTCAACGAATGATATTTCATAGCTCCCCCTCTCTATTTACTCCGGCAATGGCCCTCATATAGCTCCATTCACTCTCACCAACGATATCCGACAAGCCACTTTGAGGAAAAATATATATGTACTATATCCTCAACTCGAATATCTTCGACAATGTCATTCTAGATGAAATCCATTTCTCACAAAACACATCGATATATATATATATATCCCAACCCCTCTCGACATTCAACAGAAAATCTTTTGGGTTTCTATTAAATTTATATTATATTGATAGAGAGTAAATTTAGGTCACTAAATTAAGTGCTAAGCTAAGATTTTATGAGTTATATTTAGCATCAAATATATCAATATCAATATATATTTATAAATAGCATAAAAAATATAGTGATATAAATGCAACCTTAAATATTTTGAAAAATAAATGTTTTGTATTTATTTTCCATGAATTTAAATTCACTTACGATTCATATATATAAATATATATATATGAGTATATAAATGAATTCATAGAACTCTCGTAATTTAAGACTAATATTATATTTATCTGAGAAGAAATAAAATATATTTCTAACAAATTGCAATTTAGTTTAATTTCTTTGAATATCTGGG
Source organism: Microplitis deprimator (assembly GCA_964016945.1). NCBI lineage: Eukaryota > Metazoa > Arthropoda > Insecta > Hymenoptera > Braconidae > Microplitis > Microplitis deprimator. Next base: position 13,173,809 of record OZ024715.1, on the reverse strand, counting down.
TGTATATAAACAGGATTAAAAGAGTAATAAAAAACAATTAATCAACTTGATGTTATTTTCAGCATTAGCATTGCATAAGTCTGATACATAACTTAATTAAAAGTGTATTAAAATATTGCCATTTGATTATTGACAAATTAATTTAGAAATTTGACACTATCATAGGGTTATATCTTAACTTCCTAATAACTATTTCTAACGTCAGTGTTCACTGTTACCATTAGTCAAAACACATTTTGAAAGTTAATAAGAGTTTCATATCATTATTTATATATTTTATAAAAATTTATTTTTCAGTACAATAAACTATTTTTCCGCTTAAATTGTAATTTCGATATATTCGTCATAGAACACTTTTATAATCGCTTAGATGAGCTCAAAAAAAAATATAAAAAAGTTTAGATAACGTGAAGTTGTTTATATTTCTAACACAAATGATTTAATGTCAATCATAATAATTTTCATTTAAAAATTTTAAATATTTATAACATAATTAAAAGTGATACCGAAAGGTCAAATAAATTTAATTAACGAATAGTTTGAAGATAATAAAAATATCAAACAATTAATGTGAGTGTCAGCTCACAGCTAAAAACTTTTTGTAATGTTTTGATCGATCGCTATAAATACAAGATTATATCTTTGTTGTAAATGAAATCAATTTAACTAATGGAGTAGAGTGCTACCGGTTCTAGACATTTGAGTACTTGTTCTAGACACTAAGACTTTAAAAAAATGATTTACACAATATTCAAATAATACACAATAGATATGCTTCTATTGTATTTAAAGAGAGGGGACAGTGGGGCAAAATGAGTCAAAAATTGAATATCTTTTTTTTGTAAATGTTCATGTATAGACTCTAAAAAACATATGGGATAATTAGGTCACCCCGAGTAGTATGAAAATTTTTCAATTTAGACCAAAAAAAATTTTTTCAAATTTACTAATGTTGATAATAATATACTAGTAATACTTGTATAAAAAATAGATAAATAAAACTTTCGAGATGTGGTGAAATTAAAAACGGTAATGTAGCATAAATTAAGTATCAATATTCAAGCCATAGTTGATAGTTATAGAATATTTATTTTTAAAATTTTCGAACAATTTCAATAAAAAAAAAAAAAATTTTTATTCAACTCTCAAATCAACTTGCCGATTTGTACAAAAATAACTTCCATAATAAACCCAAAAAAAAATTTTTTTTGTCAAATTTCGAAACAGCCGTACTACTTAAGGTGACCAACTCACCCTTTCTTGTTCTAGAAACTGCAGATAAACATTCACAAACAAACAAATTTATTTTTATAAAAATAGTGTCTCATTTTGCCACACTCACTAAAGAAGAATATGGTAACCCCTTTGACCCCGCTCTTCTCTACTTTAATTACATTTTTCATTTCACACAGAGATTATTTTTTGTTGAAATTTACAGTTCTAGACCGGCAAAAATGGACTTTACAATGCTCTCTATAAAATGCACAGGTCTATAGCACGCTTTGAGACTCAACACTGTATTAAGAGCACTATAAAAAATCTGGTTGGCCCTAGTTACTCCGGGTTTATTAGACAGACACTGTAAATTTTTGTAAAAAATTATCTCTGTTTCGTAACAGTAATTTTATATTTTAGATTTCATAATGGAATATAGTGCCCACAAATAATGTAGCATCCAAAACCAGTGCTATATATGTGAGATTTATTTTCTAATAGAGTGACTGAGTAATTGAATAAATTCTTAACTAGCAAAAAAACTCCCACATCTCTTAAAATTTTCACGCGAAAGAAATTCAAATGAATTAAAATAATAATTATATGAGTTACTAGTCAAAAGATACACGGAGAAAACGAGTCTCAAAAATATACTAATATTTAATATATTTCTACTATTTGTTACTAAATATTTAGTAAAAATCACAAAATTCTAATTAATAATATATGTTTATCCGGAAAATTGCTATATTATTACTTTTATTACTAATTGATTCATATTCTTTATTAATGGAACAGCAAATTTTATAAAGAAAACATTAAACTATTACTAAACGTTTAGTAATACATTTTAGTATACGATTCAACTACGATTCAATAGCGTATACGAATATTCAGACATTCAGATGCCTTCGTTGAAAGGAGACGACGGACCGACAGTCTAAGGAAAGGACTCGCGCGCGGGAGATCAGGGTTCGAATCTCGATCAAAACAAGTGATTTTTTAAAAATAAAAATTAACACTAATACAAATAACATCGATAGTAATAACCAAAATAATGACAATAGCAATAATAAAAAGTTGAACAACTGATAAAAATTTAATTTAAGAGGGATCCGAACTTTTTCCTCTGTCACACTCAAGTCAACGAACAGTACTATCTCTGTTGCACTTGCGCAGTAAATGGAAATTTTGTCCACGTTTTTCTCTTAAATAAATGAACATTTTTGAAAAATGAAAACGTAGGTTGCTAGATTATAGAGCAATGCATCGAGCCTCGTTCTTTTTTTTGCGTTTAGAGGTTTTCCTTGAGAGAAAAGCTTGGACAAAAATTGCTATAGACCCTCCTTAATTTATTTCCATTTTGATACAGTAAAATTAACTAAGCAGAATAATAACATTTACTAAACGAGATAGTAAAGTTTCCTAAATATATAGTCAAGTTTACTAATGCAGTTTATATTTATTTCCATACTCAAATAATAAAAATTACTAAATATAAATAAAAATTAAATTCTCAAGACAGTAAAAATTACAAAATTTCAATATCATTTTAAGTTTACACGAAAAAAAAAATAGTAGTGGCTACTCTCTGGAATAGTACTGAGTACTATCCCGGACAGTAGTGGAAATAGTCTAGATAGTAGTGGATACAGTCTAGATAGTATACAGTACTGTCTAAAATTTTTTTTTTTAGAAAGGACTCAGTACTATCTCAAAGAGTAGCTACTACTATTTTTTTTTCCGTGTACAATATGAATTTAGTAATTTTATCTCGTATTTTAAAATAACTTTTTTCTATGTTTTGTTCTCCGTGAAATTAAGTACGGCTTTGAAAACTAACGAAAGCTAATTCTTGCTTTGATTTAAGTTTGTCACATAAAGCAAACGATGCTAACATAAAAAAATTATTTCCCAATAAAACAAATTTTAATCGAAAGAAAATAGAATAATGTGCAATAAACATTATGGAGTGCAAAAGTACTACTAAAATCAGCTCCTAAATAATTTTCTCTCTCTAGCTTTTGAAATCGGATAGCCGAATGTTCATTCACTAGATCAATATACTATAAAAAACTATATTTATCTAACTTTTTAACGATACTTGAGAAAAAATCACAGGCGATTTATTTTCAGTTTAAAAAAATTATTTAGCCTATTTGCATTCCACACATACTATTTTCTACAACGATCCCATTTAATCCTCATTTCCCAAAATACATACATATACTGTTTAAATTTATTTGATGTTTGACGTTTAGATTAGAAATAAAAATAAAATTACCTAAACATACATTTAAACAAAAATTTTCAAACATTTAACGAAATATTATCCTCTTATGATCTTGAGCTCCATTATCATTTCAATATAACTTTAAAGCTAGTCAAGTGGCTGTTAATTCAACGATAGTCCTCTCTATGTATATATTAGTGAACCAACCATTTTCACATCAACATATATCTATCACTTATCGATTAAGTTACGATAGGCAATATACGCGTATACTATATAATAAATATATACCAATAAATTCAATCGAAATATAATAAAGCTAGGAAAAAAGTTAAAGCTCATCATATATTTAAATACATAATGTATCTATAAATAATAGCAACAAAACAGAATAAAGAGAAACTAAAATAAAAAAACAAATAGTTAAATAATGCATGAGTAAATTTTGAATAAAGTAAGCAGTAGACAGTAGCACGAAATAAAAAATGTAATGCAATCTGGCATCGATTACTTTACAAGTAGATTATATTCTTATTCTTTTTTTTAATACCTATATATATGGTTTATAACTGTATACATATATAGTGAGGTCAGAAAAGCCGTTAAAACGAAAATCACACACGTTGGCGTGTCTGTAAACCGTAAGAAATGATAATACCCCAGCACGTATTTAATGTACGTATGTATTAATGCATATATATGTGTATATGTATTTATACATGGTTTTCGCGCATATCGCGACTCAGACATTCAGAGCACAGAGGATGTATGCGCCAGCAAGGATATTTATGTCTGACATAGCGTGAGCACAAAGCATACTATGCTCGTACTCTCCACTACTGTAACCCCCTCGCACCCTTTCCTTCTCTCTACTCAGAGCACCCTGCTCCCTGCTACCGCGACTTATTATTATTGTACTCTCTATATACTGAATAGAACAGAAATAGAGAAGAGTACAGAAGAAAGTAACTTGGTGGTTGCCGTACCAAAGTCCCAAACACTTGCGGTGCTTATGTATATACATCCTTTTCTTCTCTTCATTGGCTTTAGCTTCAGCTTTGGCTTTGGCTTTAGCTTTAGCTTTAGCTCTTCCAGCTATTCTACTACTCTGGATTATATTACTGGTTAGATCGCCATTATTTTACTAGTGTATAACTCATCCGATAAATATCAAATTGAGTAATTTTACCTTAATAAGGCCACGACCTAATAACACTATTTACGTATGTATATATATATATATGGAAGTAAATTTATAGTTATCTTATTGTATGTGATGACAAATATTATATTTTTTTTCTATTATCTTATGATATAAGACAAGAAAAAAAAATATATGTGTGTATAAGATTTTTATAAGAAAACTTCCGGAGTTTAATTTTTTTTTTTTTTTGTGGATTAAATTATTGTATGATTGTATAAAATGTATACGGTAAAAAAAAAAAAAAGAAATTTAATATTTACCGAGTAAAAAATATCAGCGCTTATATATGTATTGTAGGGAAGTAAAGAATGTATAATTGATTTTATATATAAATAGGTCATATCTCGAAGAATCCTTAATTAAATATCAATAAGGGGAAAAAATTTAATATTGGAACGTTGTATAAAAAATGGAAATAACTGAAACTTGATGAAATAACGTTATGTATAATTTATGTTTTAATAATCCATTAAAGAAAATAAATTTTAATTTTAATGAAAAGTATTAATTGAAAGCTGGTGTAATTGGATAATTTTAAAATGCGCTCTTTGCATATCTATCATAATTTTTAATCAATTAATAAAATTTAATTTAATTCATAAATATTGATTCGCGATATTGTTAATTATATTTATGCAATGAGGATAAAATTATTCGGCAAATTAAAATTAATGAAATGTGACATGATTTAAATCAATTACAATAAATAATCGTTGGTATAGATTTTATAATTGTTATTGTTATTAAACTATTGTTTTTTTTTTTATTTTTTATTATTTACTGAAGAAAATTTAGTTTTCTATTTTGATTTATGGTATTTCATTTATAAAATCTATGCTATTGCTGATAGGATACCGGCGGTTGATTTGAATTTTTGTTTGAAGCCAACTGATAACAATAAGATTTTTCTTAGCAACTGATAGTACATTTTTATAAGAAGAGTTTCCCAAATAGCCAGTTGAGCTCAACAGTCAAATTAAAGCAGATATTTCACGTAGACGTGAGATAAAAATACTAAGAAACCAGAGTTTCAGCTTAGAAATTGAAATGAAACTTTTGACATCCCGATGACAGTCAAATTAAAGCAGATACTTGACGTATACGTGAAATCAAAAATTGACTGATGAGAATTCTCTAGATAATAAACATTTTAACTCAAAAATTGATATGAAACTTTTGACATCTCGATGACGTCTAGTCCACATAAAAAATTTCATTCAATTTTTTGCTCTCTTCCACACGTAAAAATACATATAAACTTGATGTAAAATAGTAGCTTTAATTTTACGTCAAATTTTTATGTTATCTTACGTATAAGAGAACTAAAAAGTTGAACTGAATGTTTTTACAGTCGAGTCGCGTTATAAGTCCGGCTTGTATCTTTTTCTTTTAACCAAACTCGCGTTAATATGAGAGAGACACTAAGCGGACTTATAACGCGACTCGACTGTATATATACTGTACGTCATTAAGATGCCAATAGTGTAATTTCAATTTCTGAGCTGAAATTCTGGTTTTCTGGGTTGATGCCACGAAACGTTAAGTACAAGATCATAGTCATCCTTTAGATAAATTTAAAAAAAGAAAGTTCAATGTTCAAATTTTAGGGAATTCCCTAAATTTTTGTCAAATTCTAGAAAACGAAACGGCCCTGACATATTAAAGTACGACCGTAGGGCGACCCAGTGGATATTCATCCAAATTAACTAAATTATAAGTCATTTTGTGCGGAATTCTCTAAAGAGCAAGATCCTAAAACCGTGGAAACTAATTAAACCTCAGGAGTCCTCGTATTTCCAATCAATAGTTATGAATGCTAAACAATATTTTTCTTTTTAATACAGTCTGCTACCTGTCATAAGCCTGGTCTAGGGGACGTATAAGAAATTTTTAGTGGAATTTCAGTCTCTCCACTACTGTACATTTAGTTTTGTTCTCGACTACTCGTTATAAGCCTGTTTTATTTAATATCATTTTAAACGTCATATTTACGTTTTGTTACATGCGACAGTATCCCGATTTTTCTAGTGCTTATAGCGCTAAAATAAATACTTATCTTTTTACACTAATAATAATTGTAATGGAGAAAATTATAATGACAACGGTATTAATTACAGTAATAATAATAATAATTGTTATTGATCAACATAATGCTCAATGAAACTTTTAAATTGTAACAGAAGCTTCAATTGTAATTAATCATTACAATTATAAACAATAAATTATATTTTACTTAATATTTATTAAATTATTATCCGCGAAAGATCGATAGTAAATTTTCATCATTAATTTTGATATTTTGTTCCTATTGTTAGTTTATAATTTAGAGAATTTTAACGAAGGCTTATAACGGGATGTCTGGTACGAAACTCAAAAAAATGGTTAAGGGGGAAGCTATTTGGACCAGTACCTGCCGATTGAGGGGAAAAGGCTTATAACAGGCAGGCTTATGACGGGTAGTGGACTGTATATCAATAGAATTTTTCAATTAATTAAAACTACGTTATTATAAATCGTCTCTACAATATGGACCTGAAATCGTCAATTGGGACAGTGGATCAAAAATTTTGAGAAACGTATGAGTGAATATTTATATTGTTATACTGTTATGAAGATAGTTTTTGCTATTTTATGGCGTTTGTTGAAACATTGAGTTGATAATTAGGAAAATTGAAGAACAAAACAACCTTACAATTACTACCAAAAATTACACACCAAAAATGCTGATAAAATTGGCGGACAGTTAATATTTACGATTAATATCCTCGGGAACCGAAGCTCGATTCCCAGTACGACGACTTTAATTTCGACTACTTTTTTTCGATCGTTTACTACAATTAAAATCCTAATTCGATAGTATTTGAAGTCGCACGGTATATAGCAGATAAAATATAAATATTTCGGCTCTTCATAACCCGTGTAACCATAGAAAATTTTGACTTATTTTTCATAATAATATATACAGAAGTAAATACGAGCCAAGTACTTAGAGCTCGGCTCAAATACAATCCAACGATATTGTTAAATTACTTAAATAGATACACTGTCATACATTTAAAATTCTATAGAAAAAAAAAATCCACTCACCACGCCGAGAAACGTCCAGACAATCAGCAGACAATTCTTTCAATATCTATATATAAAAAAAAAAAAAAAATGATGTCAATTAATAAATATATAATATATCATTGAAATCACTATTTTGGTCTGTATTAATTTTTGTTTTACCTCAGCGGCCGTTATTCTCAATTTTTTGCATTTAGACCTATCTTATCTGGAAGTAAGCTATTACTCTTGAATTACTGAACAAACTTTCACTACAACTGAAAAAGTAAAATAAAATATCTTCATTAGTTGAAAAAAATAAATACCATAAAAGTAAAATAATTTATAACTTTTGAATTCCCAAATATTGTTAATCAAAATATCACCAAAAGTAATGAAATTGATTCATTAAAATAATTTTCGTCGAATTAACAAAAAATATTATTCAAACTCTGTAGGTTTATAAAGAAAATTTTACCTCAATTGTCATCGAAATCTTGAATAATTATTAAAAATTATATGAAATCTTGCTCAAGTAAACTCGAGCGTCAGTCCGACACTCGATTCCAGCGGAAACCTCTGCAAGCTCCCAGACCGTTTGTTCAAAGTTTCTTTTCCCATTGCTGTCTTCTCTTGTCTAGTCAGCGGGGTCATACGGGCCATGACAATACACATTGTCACTAATTAAAAAAATACATTTTTACTTAATTGCATAGTTTATTCTTCTGGATGTCTACTAAATAATTTTTCTTTTTTGCGTCTAAAATATAATTTACCTTTTAAGTATAATCGTTTATGAAGTGATCTAATAATTTGTCCTTGGCCCGTCATACAATGCAATATTTTACGAATACTACAACTTCTAGTCTTGAATCTTCATGGACAACTGGCGCTAAACCAATTTGTCACTGAAGGAAGTCAGGGACTTCCGCATAGCAATTTTTTTTTTTTTTTGAAAATTGTAATTTCTGCGATTATTCATGTATAAGACAGTTCATTTTATAAATTTGTTTCAGCTTTCATTTATAAAAGAGTGGGCAAAACGGGGTAGGATAGGCAACACGGGGCACCCCCAAAATTAAAAAAAAAAAATGTTTTTTTCTAAATGCTTTTTAAACATTCCAAAATCACTTTTGTAAATATAATTGAGCATTATTTTGAATTTTTTTCATTAAACTTTTTCAAAAATCAAGTATTAGTCGAAAATTTTAATGACTTTTGTTTTATGATAAAAACGATTAAATTTTTTTTTTTTCTTTGTATCAAATAATCATGTAAAATATCATTTTTCTTCATTTAAATTACTTACAAAAAAATTGAATTTATTCAAATTCATTTAAAATCCAAAAATTATTTTTTATCTTTTACCTTTTTTTAGGGGGTACCCCATTTGCCAGCAAAAATCAAATTTTTTTTTTTCAACAGCAACTAAAAATTTTTTTTTTTACTTTGATTATCATTATAAAAAAAAAAAAAAATTTAGCGTATGAGTCCTCTCGAAAACTTAGTATTTCCATAAGTACCCCGTTTTGCCCGGACCTCCCCTATACATAAATACTTTCAAAGTTTTTAAATAAAATGAATGAGAAAAAAATTATTTGAATGATATTGTGTATTCGTACTATGGAATAAAATCTCCAGTTGTTTGAATCGCAGAAAATAAAAATATTTAAAAAATAAAAACTTAAAAAAGTTTTTTTTTTTTATAATTATCAAGTAAAGTAAGAGACCCAGTACCCGATCAGGGAACTAGTACCCGACCACTCATGTATTTTTATGTCTATATTTACTGAATTTTACTAGACATAAATATACAAATACATGGAATAATCGAGAACTAGTTTCCTGATCAGGTACTAGGTCTTTTACTTCAATAATAACTATAGAGATTAAAGTAAGTCAAGTACTTGGAACTTAGCTTAAGAAAAATTAACAATATCGTTGGATTGATGAAATTATTTTATTGTAAAAATTGTAAATTAAATTCACTCACCACACCGAGAAACTTCCAGACCAGCAGACAATTCTTTCTGTTTCTATAACAATAAAAAAAAAATTTTTTACTAATCAATATGTAATTACTTATAAATGAAATTCTTTTATCATGTAAATTGTTTGTTTCGTTACCTCGGCGGACGTAATTATGAATTTTCAGCTTCTGGATCTACTTCTTCATGAACAAACTCGATTACTTCTCGATAACCACACGATCAAAGTTATCTCACCAACTGAAAAATTATATTTGAAACTTTTATTATCTGTTAAAAAAGTAATAACATGCTAAATAGTTAATAATTATTAATCAGTTCAATTTAATTTACAAAATTCCACAGAAATTAAATTAATTCATTAAAAAAATCACTTTCATGGAATCAACACAAAATATATTTGAATTTTTACGAGTGAATGTATCAGACATGAGACAAATTGAAAATTATAAATAAATAGAGTAAATTATTACCAAAATATTATTTATAAAAAATTCACTCATTAATTTAAAAATTTTTTAACGCGCATTTTTTGTTAATTTTATTTTAATAATTATTTACAATTTTGAATTTATCTCATGTCTTTAACATTCACACTTATGAATTTTTCACTTTAAAAAAATAATATTTACCTTAATTATTATTATTATCTTCAATAAATATGTAATTGGATAAATTGTTCTGCAGAGTGAACTCGAACAGTAGACTTTAGATCCTAACGGAAACTTTTGTAAGCTCAGGCGCTGATGACAATCTTTTTAAATTTGAATTTCCCTCTCGGCGGCCATATTTGTTGGATCTTTCAGAATCTTTTTTCGTGACATCGGTATATTTTATGATTTTTTTCAGCATTTTTCTCCTGGAACCTGAAATACAAATTTAAAATTCTCATTAATTTAATGATACTAAAGTTAGCCGACGTCTGATAAATTTTTGACTTTTTTTTAAACAATAAATTATAAAAAAATAAAATATTTGAAAAAATTACACCTGTAGTTTTTAAAATTTTCTACATGTGCATATTTTTAGTTTTTCTTTTTTTGCAATTTATTTGTTGAAAAAAAAAATCCCAAATTAATTAATTGTCTGCTAACTTCAGGATCATATTAATTTAATTTATTAGTTAAAAAAAAAATTTATTTAAGTCTTCTAGCGTAAATTTTAATATGACAATACAATAAAATTGGAATATTTACTTATAATTATGATGTTAGAGAACAGAATGACAATAAAATAAATTATTCGAACTGAGAGCAGTCAGAATTAAATTATGATATTTTAGCTGATAAGTATCGAGTGTTTTATAAAAATTATTACCGCAATGTTTTTATAACAACATAATGAAGATAATGTGAAAAGAATTATTAATTGTTAGCTCGAATTAATGCAATAAATTAATTAAATAATGTGCAAGTGCATTAAAGACGTTAGCCTGTTGCGGACATGACACTTTTTGAGGTCTGTAATCCGAATCATTTAAGAGCGGAAGAAGCTCAGCTGCTATTGGCTGCTGCGGTAGCGCGCGCATCGCACCAAAGCGCGGGATATTTGAATATTGATTACTTAATACTAAGTAAAAAAAATTACTTGAATGTTTAAACTGTTGTAGCTTGTAAACAATAGATCTTACGGTAATTTTAGAAAGAAATGATCATGAAGTTAACAGACAATTAAAATTTTTAAGATTTTTTTTCAAAAAATCAATTACAAAAAAGAAAAACTAAGAATATGCGTATGAAAAAAATTAAAAAAACTATTGGCGCGATTTTTTAAAATTCTTTTTTTTTATTTGTCATTTTGAAAAAAATCCAAAAGTTATTAGACGTCGGCTAAATTCTGTACCATTAGAAAAAAGTTTTATAAAATTAAATTTATTATTTCATTTACACCCACGTCTATTTCTCTCTACAAGTTCTTGAGATATCAATAAGACAAAGTCTGATTATAAATCAAAACTTATCAACTAAAAATTAATAAATTACTGATAAATAAATGAAACTGTTTTTCGTCATGCAGGATAGTAATTAGGCCGTGAATTGACAATTAATTACAATTTTTAATTACATTTTTTATAAGTTTCAAAATGATATGTGTGAATTTAGCAGACATCAGACAAATTTAAAGTTTTAAATAAATAGAGTAAATAATTTAAAAAATAATATTTATAAAAAATGCACTTATTAATTTAAAATTTTTTTACATGCGCATTTTTTTAAAATTTAATTTTATTAATTATTTACTCTATTTATTAATAATTTTAAATTTGTCGGATGTCTGCTACATTCACACTCATAAAATGATACCGAATTTAGCCAACGTCTAATAATTTTTGAATTATTTTTAAAAGCCACGAATTATAAAAAAAAAAAACACATTTGTCAAAATTGCACCGATAGTTTTTTTAATTTTTTAAATGTGCATATTTTTATTTTATTTATTTCTTTTATGTAATTGATTTGTTGAAAAAAAAAATCCAAAAATTGTTGATTGTCTGTCAATTTCAGGATCATGTTTCAAATAAACAATCATTTTGGTCGAATATTGTAACCATATAATTTAATAAAATGACCCTGAAGTTAGCAGACAATTAAAAATTTTCGGATTTTTTTTTTCAAAAAATTAATTACGAAAAGAAAAAACCAAAAATACATACATGTAAAAAATTCAAAAAGCTGTAAGTGCAATTTTTAAAATATTTTTTTTTTTTTTTACAATTCATCGTTTTTAAAAAAATTCAAAAATTATTAGACGTCGGCTAACATTAGTATCATTTTAATGATTAATCATTAAAAAATTCCAAAAAATCAAAGTAATTTATTTTTAGTAAAATAAATAAAAAAAGTTCTTAAATAATTTTTAAATCAACTTACGTTTGCCGCCATTTTACTGCTACCCAGCCTGACACGAGCACTCTCACAAATTAGTTAGCTTTAGCTACAAACACTCACTAAATAAATAAAATAATTATCACTAATTGATCATCAAACTCTAAAGATTATTTTAATATATTGATTTTAAATAAACTCAGACGTTTTAAAACTTTTATTCGTATTTTAAAATCACGACAACGAACGCGACACACAATGACTCGATAGCCAAGCCACCACTGAATTCACTTTATTTTGAAGCTTACGTTAATAAAAATATTTAATTAATTATTTAAAATTGTGTCTCAATCACTCAAGAATTAATTTAAAGGAACAAGAGAAGTTAATGATTAATAACCTAATTATTTTGACCAAATTCTACGCGAACGAAAACGACAACATTCGAGCGGGAAGCTGGCTGAGCTCCAGTAGCTTCTGTACATGACAAAGGAACTCTGGGTCTCAACTGCGCATGTCCGTCTCGACCTGTGGCGCCATAGTCGCGATTCAAATTTTATTGTACCGCCGTGACAATAGATGTAACAGACAGTTTTCAGTACGGAATTTATTTAAATAAATAAATATTTTTACGTTGTAATTATTTTAAATTCGTTTGAAAAAATACTTGTTACTAGCCAACAAACAATTAGGGATAATTATTTTTTTTACTGTGTAAAAAACAAAATTAATTAAATTACTTCTTGTCAACTTTTACACTCCAGATCTTGCCGTTCGTTGTTTAAATTTTTTCAAGAATCAGTTTTACTAAAATTTATTTGTCATTATTTATATATTAGTTTTATTAAGTCCAATCGGCCCTCAATTCGCTGGAAACTTTTTGAAAATTTTTTTATTCTATTAGTTGACGTAAAATTGCTTTAAATTTTTTTATAAAGTTCGCGACAAGTTGACAAACATTAAAAAATTTTCGGGTTTTTTTTTTCACCAAATAAATTAAAAAATTAAAAAAAACTAAAAATATGCACATGTAGAAAATTAAAAAAACTATAGGTGCAATTTTTTCAAACATTTTTTTTTTATGATTTACTGGTTTGAAAAATAATTCAAAAATTATCAAACGTCGGCTCACTTTAATATCATAAGTTAGCAGACATTTGAAATTAAAAAAAAAAATTTTTAACAGATAAATAATGAAAAAAAAAATATTTCTAAAAAAATGCACATGCCGAAAATTTGATAAACTATACATGTAATTTTTCAAAATATTTTTTTAATATTTATTTTTGTCAAAAATATCAAAAAATTTTTATATGTTTGCGAACTTTATTGTCATAGATTGTCACCATGAGTAAATGTAGCGGGCATACAAACATTTTTTAATTGCATATAAAAAAACTAAATAATTAAAATAATAAAATTTTTAAAAAATGCATGCACTGATTTTTGAATTGTCTGAACATGCATTTTTTTATTTTTGTTTTATAACCATTTGAATTTATTATTTCAAAGTTTCAAAAATTGTCAAGTGTCCGCTAACTTTATTGTCTTATTGTCGCCAACTTTTTGGAAAAATTGGTAACAACTTGCAGTCAACAGTTACAAAAGCTTAAAGTTGTCAACTTGATCGCAAATAATTTACACCGAGTTTCTGGCCAGAAAGTCTTGCTATCAGGGTATAAATACCCTACCAAGTTGGCAGCAAGCTGACGACAAATTTCTGCAGCAGTTTGTCACCAAGTTGGCCTCCAAAATTGACCCTTCCATAATTTGACGGCAATTTTCTGAGAAAGTTTGCGACATTTTGCAGCAGTAAATTGTCACCAACTTTCTTAGAAAATTGGTAACAACTTGTAGTCAATAGTTATACAAAAGCTGAAAGTTGTCATTAATTTGATCGCAACTAATTGACACCAATTTTCTAACCAGAAAATCTTGCTATCAAGGTATTAATACTCCGTTAGACAAGTTAGCAGCATGTTGACAACTTTTTACAGCAATTTGTCACCAAGTTGACAGCAAAAATTGGCCTTTCTATAAATGGACGGCAATTTTCTGAGAAAGTTGGTAACAAATAATTGTCAATAGTTATACAAAATCTGCAAGTTGTCGTTATTTTTATCACAACCAATTGACACCAATTTTCAATCCAGAAAATCTTCTTCAGAGTATCAATAATTCAAAAAAATAATTTCTCACCACAGGTACCCATCTTACCTACTACGAGTACACTATTCATTCTATTTTCTCCTTCACCCCTCAGTAGCTAGAGTTCATGTCAGCATTTATTTCCACGAGCTACTGCATACGAGTACGAATCTACACGAGCGATCCCCCACACACGACAAAAATCCATGTGTAATTTAAAGCGCAAAGTCGGAAGAAGTCGGCCGTCCTGGTGTCGTATCGCTGTCAGAAGCAAAGACTAAACTGAGTAGTCGGAGCAGTCGTTGGTCGCTGGTTAATTTTCGTCGTCGTCGGTTCGGAGTCGTCGGTCATCGGTGGTCTCAAGGCAGCCTAGACCTTGTACCGTCTTGACAGTCTTGACAGTAATAGTAATAAAGTAACTAAATCACTCTTCAGCTTCAGTCTGATAAAATCATTGAGACTCGACGTGTCACAATACCAATACCATAATGCCGAATATAATAAATGATGTCAAATTAGATTTTAAAGACGTTTTATTGAGGCCTAAGAGAAGTACTTTGAGAAGTCGATCAGAGGTAACTCATTTTTTTATTATTTTATTGATTTATTTTTATTCATTCAAAGCTGAGGAATTTTATTTTATATTTATAATTCTGCTGTCATTATTACGATTAATCAAAAAATTACATATTTATTTATTTAGTATTTTGTAATATACTAGTATATAAATATAAATACTCGGAAATAATCAGCAACCGTGTGTAATATTTTTAGTAATCAATGAATTATGAAACGGGTGAAAAAAAAAAATAAAATAATGAAAACATATGATGGATGTGCTTTTTTTAGGTAGACCTCTTTCGTGAAATGACGTTTCGTAATTCTAAACGTACATACAAGGGTATACCTGTGATGGCCTCGAATATGGATACTGTTGGTACATTTGAAATGGCCAAAGCTTTAGCTAAGGTACACGTTATTAATTATTATTATTATGTATTTATTTATTTATTTATTGTTACTAATAACTTATATATTTTATTGATATTTACTATTATCTACATCAATAAGTTAACATTAAATGTAAGGTCAATATCAATATCAAGGCTGGATATTTTGATCTTTATTTTACTCGACAATGAGATGGTTTTTTTTTTTAATTATTTATTATCAGATAAAATTAGTATCAAATAAAAGTGTCATTTGATACATTTTATTATAAAGAAAATTGTTTTTTTTCTTGGGTGTAAATATTTATTTTTTTTGAGTGAGAATTAATAAAATTTTCAGATAAATATACAGGCTCTTAATTTTAGCCTTTAAAAATTTTCATTGGCTTCAAAAGTTTTTTTTTATTTTTTAAAGCTTATCGTACTTTTATTAAATGATTAAAAAAATATTTTTTTATTTCTTAATTAATAATCCTGACGTTAACCGACAATTAAAAATTTTTTTATTGTTTTCTTCAACAATTAAATTTAAAGAAAAATAAAACTAAAAATATACACAGATAAAAAATCGAAAAAATTAAAGGTGCAATTTTTTAAAATATTTTTTTTTTTATTATTGTTTTCAAAAATGAAAAAATTATTAAACGTCAGTTAACTTCAGTATCATCTTAATTAAGTGAATCTTTAAATCATTGAAAAATATTTTCCTTGGCCCACAAAAATTTGAATCAACTTCCACATATTTATTTTTGTATGTACATTTTTTTTATCATAACAATCATTAGTAATTGAGATTTTAAATTATGTTAATTATTTAATTAATTTTCTCTAATTGATAAGAATTTAAATCAAATGTAATTAACAATAAATTCAGTTTAATGAATAGTAATTACAAAAAAAAAAGTAGTTCACAGTAATCTGGAAATATTTTACCTTGACGAGATTTATCACTAAGATAACAAAAAAAATTTTTTTATTAATCTACATCTAGTTTTAAAAGAATTTACTCCACTGTCTATAAAAATAATTAAAAAATAAACAAACTTTTAAATGTAAAGACAAAAAACATTTGGTCTGTCAGCCTGTATGTTAGGAATATAAAAATTAAAAACTCAACTGTCAACATTTATATTTTTTTTTTTAGCATGGAATTTTTACAGCAGTACATAAATATTATACAGCTGAAGAATGGAAAGAGTTTGCGTCAAAAAATTTAGACTGTCTAAAACATATGGCTGTGAGCTCAGGTACGAGCGACAACGACTTCGACCGATTAAAAACAGTAATTGGAGCAGTACCCGATATTGAATTTATCTGTCTGGACGTCGCTAATGGATACTCTCAGCACTTTGTTGAGCATGTAAGGAAAGTCCGTGCCGAGTTTCCGAGTCATACGATTATCGTAAGTGTAATTTACGGTTCAAATTTCAAGCTCGAGTGCTGGTTGATACCAGCCAGTACTTTTTATCGATCAAATAACTGCTGGAAATAAAACAAAATGAATAATAAACAAAATAATTAATCGCAACTTTTTTTATTGTAATTTTATTCCAAGCAACAGCGAAGAAAAAAAATGTCGAATCTAAGTGTGGATTTAAAATTAAAAATTTTTAGGCTGGAAATGTCGTAACTGGAGAAATGGTTGAGGAACTGATACTATCGGGTGCAGATGTTATTAAAGTAGGAATTGGTCCTGGGTCAGTTTGCACCACGAGAATGAAAACAGGAGTCGGGTATCCCCAACTGAGTGCTGTAATTGAATGCGCCGATGCTGCTCATGGCCTTAAAGGTCATATTATATCGGTAAGAATCGAAATTAATTATATTTATTTATTTTACCGGTTATCAGATAATTAAAATCGCAAATAAATTTACTGATTATTTAATTAAAATGTTTTAACAGTAAACAGTTATTTTGAAGCATTTTTTTATTTTTTCGATAACAAAAGATAGCCTTGATAAAAAATTAATTAAAAATTATTTGTTGATTTTCAAAAGCTCGGAATAAATTTTTTTCAACTCTAAAAAATATCAACTTTTAAAAAAAAAAAATTTTTTTTTTTGCTTATTACGAAATTTATTTAAAATAAATAAATAAAAATTTTTTGTTAAGCTTGAAATTAAAGTTTCTATGAAGTAAATTTAAAAAAAAGAAAAATGTATCCAATATTAACATCAAATCTCAATAATTAGAACATAGACGGAAATCTGAGATAGAATTGAGTATGATCCAGATGTAAGTGGTTACTATCTGACGTTTTTTGTTACTTCAGGTGTAACTGAGTATAATCTGGGATTATAGCTTCCGCGCGTACTTAAATTATAATCTATTTAAATTTAAAAGGATGGTGGTTGCACATGTCCTGGAGATTTAGCCAAAGCATTTGGAGCAGGTGCTGATTTCGTAATGGCTGGTGGTATGTTTGCTGGTCACGATGAATGTGGTGGCAGTGTTACAGAAAAAGACGGACGAAAAATAAAACTTTTTTACGGAATGTCTTCCAATACTGCCATGGATAAACATTCCGGTGGTATGGCGGAATACCGGTAACTATTTATTATATTTATAATAATTTATTATGTAATACTTGACCATTAGGTATTCAAATTGAATACAGTCTGCTACCTGTCATAAGCCTGGTCTAGGGGACGTGGAGAAAATTTTTATTGGAATTTCAGTCTCCCCACTACCGTGCGTTTAGTTTTGTTCTCGACTGCTCGTTATAAGCCTGTTTTATTTAATATCATTTTAAACGTCATATTTACGTTTTGTTACATGCGACAGTATCCCGATTTTTCTAGTGCTTATGGCGCTAAAATAAATACTTATCTTTTTACACTAATAATAATTTTAATGGAAAAAATTATAATGACTACGGTATTAATTACAGTAATAATAATAATAATTGTTATTGATCAACATAATGCTCAATAAAACTTTTAAATTGTAACAGAAGCTTTAATTGTAATTAATCATTACAATTATCAACAATAAATTATATTTTACTTAATATTTATTAAATTATTGTCCGCGAAAGATCGATAGTAAATTTTCATCATTAATTTTGATATTTTGTTCCTATTGTTAGTTTATAATTTAGAGAATTTTAACGGAGGCTTATAACGGGATGTCAGGTACGAAACTCAAAAAAATGGTTAAGGGGGAAGCTGTTTGGACTCAGTACCTGCCGATTGGGGGAAGAGACTTATAAAGGGCAGACTTATGACGGGTAGTCAACTGTACATTGGATAATAATTATGTAACAATAATAATAATAATTATTATTATCATAAATTTAGTTCATCAGAGGGCAAGACTGTCGAGGTGCCTTATCGAGGAGCAGTAGAAACAACAGTACTAGATATCCTCGGTGGATTAAGATCATCATGTACATATGTAGGTGCTTCAAAAATACGTGAGTTGTCACGTCGTGCAACATTTATACGGTGCACACAACAACTAAATAATATGTACGGACCACCTCCGGGACTTTAATAACTAATTATGTTACGTAATGTATTAAAGTTATTACGTCTCCGCTAGATAATTCTGGTTATTTAAACAATAATCCGCTTGATACGAGGAATTGTTCAAATTGCCATTTTAAAAATATTATTATGAACTTAATATTTGCGCAACGAAACTTTGTTTATGAATTGCTATTAATTTGTTTATTTATTTTTTTGTTTTTTATTGAACATTAGAGTTTATTGATACTTACTGATTGTTAAAGTTCAATTTGTCGTGGCTTTATTACTCTAGCCGCAATGCGACAGTATTATATATACATTTGATTAAATAGTACTGATATTATAAAACTCTTTATCATACGACAAAGTAAATAATAATTTTTTGTATTATTATTTATTTATTTTTCGTATTTAAAAATCGAATCGAATGATTTTTAAAAGCACGTTAAATAAAATTGAATGGTAATAATTATTTATTATAGATTTATTGTTGAAATTTAAATGATTATAGAAAAATTTAATTTATTTTTAATTTATTTAAAAGTGCTTAAAACCATTAACTTGACTTGTTTTTTAAACCATGAGTTTTAAATTGTTTTGAACAGTTGAAATGGATTTTGAATAATTTAAAACTTATTTATGGTTTTAAAAAAATAATTTATAAAATTAAATTATTTAAATGCACAGATATATTAGGAAATCGAACGCACACATAATTGTTTGTTAATTTTTTTTTTTTACTGAACAGTATTGATGTCAATTGTAATTCCGTGTAATTAAAAGTTAAAAAAATTGAATAATTGTCATTGACAACTTAATTCTTTTATAATGAAAGTAAGAAAAATAATGCAATTAGATTTGAAAGTTTATTGTTATAATTCTTATAAAAATTGTTCAATTAATGAGAAAATTTTTTGTGCTTCTAATGTTGATATGAAATTTTATCGCTTAAAAATAGTTTTTTTTTCTCAGCGACTTAAAATTTATGAACATTTTATTAATTTATTGTTCAAAGAATAGAAAGGTATAAATTGTTTTAAATTTTTTACCAATCTTATCTATTAAAAAATGTTAACAAACCATACGAATTTCTACGCTACAGGTTTTTAATGTTTAAATGCTTACTTTAAAAAATTCAATACCGTTTAATTGTCTACTAGAATTAATTTCACACGATTTAATTGCCTGAAAAAATAATTACAGTTTTATTGTCTGCTGCTAAAAATATCATGCCAAGTTATTTACAAAAATAAATTAACGTTAAATTCTACAATTATTTCAACACAAATTGATTTACATAAAACAATAATAAGTATACAATTGATGCGTAATTTTAACATCTAAAAAAAATAAAAAATAACAAAGTCGCAAACTAAACATGCAATTAAATTCGCTAAACAATTAAACAGGAAATTGAATTATTAATTATAATTGCCAAAATTACTATAGATACTATTAATTGAATGAACTTGAAATTATACCTTTACTTAATTTATATAACTTTGCATTAAGTAATTAAAAGTAATAAAATTACTATCGGTAAATAAATGAAATACAACTCGATGCAAAGTTATTAATTAAAAGTAATAAAATATTAATTAATAATCACAAAAATTTGGTGTCTAGTGTGATAAATAATACATGGAATTGTATCCAAAGAAATATATATTATATTAATTATCAATTTTTATTTATTATATTGTAAAATGATAAAATTATAAATCAATAAAAAATTGTTTAAAATAAAAAACATAAATTTTTTGTAAACAAATTTAATAAATCATCAATAATTATAAATATCTATATAATTATCATTATAATGAGTATTGATACTAAAATTTATCAGTCACCAATTACATTACAAAGAAATAAAATTGCAAAATTTTTAAATTAATTTTTCATGACTCGGTTAATTGCAAGTAGAAAAAGTCTAGAGACATTTATACTTATTTAAGTATATATATATTTTTTTTTGTTTACTAATATAAAATTTTTAAAAACACACAAATTCACTGATTATATAATACAAGGACGGTCTTAATTGTAGATACATTACATTCACACTTTTGATTAATGAAAACAAAATAAGTATTTATAATTAATTTAATCCTTTTATTTTCCATCCATGACCACTTCCGGTTTGAAGACTCCGATAAAATTCCTGAAACGATAGATTCAAATTAAAAATTTTATAAATTATTTTATTTATTAGTAATTTATAAATTACATTAACAGTTAATAAATATATATATATATTAATGAAGAACAAAATATAATATAGTACTTTATATATATATAAATAGCTAGAGACTACAATTTTGAAAACAAAGTTGGTGCGTCAAGTCTAAAAAAAAAAAAAGAAAAAAACAAGAGTGCTGTTGTTTAAAATAAACAATTTAACTAATACAAGTATTTAATGTGATTTAATCTAAGTAAAAAAAATATATTTCATTCACTAAATAATAGGATAATCAATTATTCAATTATTAAAATTTTTTTAAACAACAATATCAACACTATTCAGCATGAAACTTATTTTAAACATTAAAAATAAATAGCAACTCGTGTTGAGCATATTATCGGTCATAATATATAGATTTAAATATAAATATAAATATATATATATATACATATATAAATTTAATTAGTTTAATCATATGTACCTTTTAGTCATTTATAACTATTTAATTAATTACCATTTATAATTAATAGGGTGGTCCGTTTGGAACGACTATTTTTTTTAACGCACTTCAAAATATTGTTCTAGAGATTGAAAAAAAATTCCCTGAAAGTTTCAGCTCGGAATTTTAATTTTAAAAACTTTACATTTGGTTTTGAAGTTTTCCCATTTAAAATACATAGGAAAGTTTGGATTTTTTTTTTTTAATTCTCTGAAGCTCAGCCGCATTTCGAGTTATCCGGTCGCCGTTCGCGGCATTTTGTAGGTAATTTAATACTCTTCGAAAGTCTTCTTAGTAATTTTACTGAGAGTCTAATTGTTTTTTCTGTATTGGTTCTGAAAATCATTTTTTTGATAACAATTTGTGTTTTTAGTTGATATTGACTAGACAACGAAAGTTACAGCAAAAATGCAGATAACGAATTTTTAGGAAATTTGATTCTCTATAAAAAAGGTCCTCTTAGTTAAGTGGCTCAGGTTCTTCGTTCGCCTGATATAAGGATTTTATTAATTTTTTGCATAAAATATTTTCTAAAAAATTCGACTAAATGCCTTTTAATTTTAAATAAGTAAATAATTTTCTTTTTATTGATTTTTCCCATTGATTAAAATATGCAGGGTTAAATTTGATGAGCTTCGGAAAAATAAAAAAAAAATATTTTATTTCGAAATTAATAAAATCCCTATATCACGCGAACGAAGAGCCTGAGCCACTTAACTGAGAGGACCTTTTTTGTAGAAAATCAAATTTCCTAAAAATTCGTTATCTGCATTTTTGCTGTAACTTTCGTTGTTTAGTCAATATCAACTAAAAACCCAAATTATTATAAAAAAAAATGATTTTCAGAACCAATACAGAAAAAACAATTAGACTATCAGTAAAATTACTAAGGAGACTTTCGAAGAGTATTAAATTACCTACAAAATGCCGCAAACGGCAACCTGATAACTTGAAATGCAGCTGAGCTTCAGAGAATTTAAAAAAAAAATCCAAACTTTCCTATGTATTTTAAATGGGAAAACTTCAAAACCAAATGTAAAGTATTTAAAATTAAAATTCCGAGCTGAAACTTTCAGGGAATTTTTTTTCAATCTCTACAACAATATTTTGAAGTGCGTTAAAAAAAATAGTCGTTCCAAACCGTCCACCCTAATAATCAATCACATTAAGATTTTGTTTTGTTATAACTGAGCTGATGTGTCGTTGATGGTATCGTTGAGCTCCCAATTGATTTATCCACTTGTTTGTTCCGATTATTTATAAATACTAAATTTTATGGTATTCATATTTCTTTAGTTTTAACATTATAACACTTAGATATTTATAATTAAATACATTTAACTTATTACATTTTTCTTCTATTATTTAATGAGGTTTGCCATTTAAAATAAATAATTAATTTTCACTTAATGGAGAGCTAAGTTTTCAAAGGAATCAAAAATTATTTTTTCGTAGAATTTTCATGTCTAAGCTCTATTTACCTCTGACAAAAATTTGAATTATTCAAAAAACTATTACAATTTTTAGTCTTCAAGAAAATCTTGAAATTATTCGTAAATTTTCAAATAATTTGAGAATCAACGAATAATTTAAAAACCATATAATTCAAAATTTCGAATTAGTCGATTTGAAGTTCGATTCAAATTATTTACACACCCCTAGTTTTTCATTAAGACAGACCTTTTTTTAAATTTTGTTCTCTATAAATAATGATAATAATTTTAAACTAAAATTTATTAATAAAAATATTTTTCCTCATAACCCATGTGGAAAAAATTTTGTTCATAATTAATTTAGATCTGAATTTCATCACGAAACTCAGATCGTGACACAAATATGACTTTCATCATGAATTTGTTACAAGTTTTCGTCTATTAAATCTGTATCAATTATAAAATTAATTTATTGCGTATTTGAATTGGACTTGGGATGACTTCGATATAAACTTTACTGTATTAAAAATTTTTTAAAATTTATCAATTTAAAAATTACCAATAAATTTATTCTATCAAGTACTTGATTTACGTAAATTAATTTAGATTGTAAAATTAATTTATCAAATGAATTTCAAATCACGAGGATAAAAATTTGACTGTCATAATTTTCTCTCAATTAAAGATACTGATACATATTTATGATGAAAGTCATATTTTTATCCCGATCTGAGTTTCATGATGAAATTCAGATCTAAATTATCAACAAAAATTTTTTTTACACGGGAATTATCGATGTCGTTTTCGTTTTAAAATGACAAACCTCATATCTTATCATATTAATATAAAAAAATATAAATTAAACCGTATAAATTATAATGAATGATAACTGATACAAATGTAATTTAATATAAATAATAATAAAAATAAAAATAATTAAGTTGATAAAGAGGACGTCCATCAATAACTGGTATTACGTTAAACCTCTTAGGCCTCTCCTATTTCCTGAAGAATGCATTTCATATATTTATATATCATTTGACAAGTGAGTAACAAAATAAATAAACGATATAAATTAAATGCATTGCAATTTCTAAACTAAAATTTCAAGCACATTTATATGTGTATGTAATGTTAAATACATATATATATATACATAAATATATATACATATGTATTAATAATTGTACAATTTGTTATACGTCGCAGGCTCTAGACAGCTGGGATCCGCATCTAAAAATGAAACTAATGCAGTACAATGTAAACCTAAATTACATTAATTGAAATAAATAAAAAATTAAACAAATAAGTGACTAATTAATATATATATAGTATAATATATTAAGGCATGGGTATTTAAATATCATTAAAAGTGTACACAAGTAAAAATTTTCTCAACTATTGATATTGGTTAATTAATACAAGATTATCAATTAAATATTTTAATAATTATAGTAATTGATAATATATATGACAATATGAAAAAGCAAAATAATTAAAAAGACATTGATATTATTATCATCATTAATAATGATAATTATTAAAGCACACGAGGCTGCTGCATCAGACACGAAAACCTAACATACATATTTTTGTTGATAAATATACCAATTATAAATTATATTTTTCGTTTCGTCCATATCAGTTATTATCAAATTAATGTTATCATAATTGGCCGTTATTTAAATATTCATTTTATTTTTTTTTCAATTCATTTTATAAGCATTAACGTCGTACATTTTCCCAAGATCTCCAGTCTGCTGCTTCACCTGCCAATACATACCGTCTTTGCTCGCTTGCTATTAATTTTTTTTATATAACTTTTTTTTTCTTTATATTACAATACAGTAAAAATTTTTTATAAGAAATATCTGACAGTATTTATTTATTTATTTTTTTTTTTTTTTGGAACACTGACGGACTACGTTTGATTACACATTAATTATTAATTAATATAATTTTTCAGCGATTAAAAATATAATATCCTACGGTGTTTTTATATTTTTAGTAATTAATAATAATAATTATAATCAATTAATTAAATAAAAAAAAAAAGTAAAATAACATAAAGAATAAATTTACGGAGGACTTTGTATTATACTGTGATCTTTACTATTTTTATCTTTATATTTATTTAATATTTTTTTTAATTTATATTTAAATGATTTTTATACTTAGTTATATTTTTTTTTAATCGCTATGCAAGCGGATCGTAAATTACCATAGTCGTTTATCTTAATCATCATTATTAATATAATTGTAATTGTATATGTAATATTTTTTTTTAATTTTGTTTTTTTTTCTTAATTATTTTAATGAATTAATTTTGTAATATATTGTGAAGACAGCAGGTAACCGCGTCCCAATGGAAAGCTATCTGAAAACTGTGGGAAATGAAATGATTACTGTAGAAAAAAGAAAATAGTTTTTTGATGTTATAATTAACAAATCACAATCAATTATCAGTTGATAATTATTATTTTTTTTTGTTAAATATTTGTAATAATTTTCAAAGGTGTAAAACATAATTATACATTCAATATCATATTTTTTAAGTTAAAAAATAGTAACTGTTAATTTATGACCCTGAAAAATTTCAATAACGCCAGATATTTAAAACAAATATATAAATATATATATGTATAATAATAATAATAGTAATAATAATATAAAATACATACATGATATATAATATAAAATATAATTATATAATATCGGATTAATATTGTTACACCATTGATAAACAATCATGTTTAGAGATTGATAATTGTTTAAAATTGTTAATGACAATTTTAAACTAATTCATTATTTGTTATTACAGTCGACTTGGTCATAAGCCTGGTCTAGGGGACCTAGAGGAAATTTTTATTGGAATTTCAGTCCCCCCACTACCGTGCGTTTAGTTTTGTTCTCGACTACTCGTTATAAGCCTGTTTTATTTAATATCATTTTAAACGTCATATTTACGTTTTGTTACATGCGACAGTATCCCGATTTTTCTAGTGCTTATGGCGCTAAAATAAATACTTATCTTTTACACTAATAATAATTGTAATGGAGAAAATTATAATGACTACGGTATTAATTACAGTAATAATAATAATAATTGTTATTGATCAACATAATGCTCAATAAAACTTTTAAATTGTAACAGAAGCTTTAATTGTAATTAATCATTACAATTATCAACAATAAATTATATTTTACTTAATATTTATTAAATTATTACCCGCGAAAGATCGATAGTAAATTTTCATCATTAATTTTGATATTTTGTTCCTATTGTTAGTTTATAATTTGGAGAATTTTAACGGAGGCTTATAACGGGCTGTCTGGTACGAAACTCAAAAAAGTGGTTAAGGGGGAAGCTGTTTGGACTCATTACCTGCCGATTGGGGGAAGAGGCTTATGAAGGGCAGACTTATGACGGGCAGTCGACTGTATGAGTTTTTAAAAATTGCATATTTTATTTTTAATTTTCAAATATTTAAATTTAAATTTGAAAAAAATATACTTTTGAATGATATATGCAATTTTAAAAAACTGTTATAAAAATAAAAAATAAATAAATACTTACTTATTAATATTGTAGACTCTTAATTATCAGCGTTAGGCTGGGAGTAAGAGTAGTTTTGATAGCCAGTGGGAAACCCTGGATTCTGTTGCCCTGGATTTTGTTGTTGTGGTGCACCAGCACCCGGTGCGTAATAATTACCGGGAGTTGATCCAGGATTCATGCCTGGATAAGCCCCGTATGCTTGTGGAAAGGCATTTGCTGGTGCTGGTGCAGCTGGTGTTGCTGCTTGACCCTGCATTGCTTGTGGTTGCATTTGTGTTTGACCCATTTGATTATTCTGAAAATTATAATTATAATTCAATTTATTATGCATCAAATTATATTTTATTTATTGTTTATAAATACAACAGACAAATATTTTAAAATTATAATTTTATATTTTTTTGAAAAGTTGATGCAAAATAATAATTTTTTCGAATTCCGCATTGTTCTTAAATCGATCAGGACTATTTTTTTATGAGCTTAACATTAAAATGAAAACAACTAGAAAACAATACGGAATTCGAAAAAACTTTATTGGAAATAATTTGTAGGGTATAAAATTGTCTACAGAAAAGGTCCTATGATATTTAGTGTTAAGTCTGATAGTTTCACCAGAACAGTAAAAAGATCTTAAAATTCAATATAAATTCGATTTCAAGCTCAAATAACTTTTCAACAAATGGATTTATCAAAAAATTACGAGACTTTTTTTGTAGAGCATTCACTTTTCTACAAATATAAGTGCAGATTTTTCCTAAGGCGCATCGTTAGCTAGTTATAAAAATCAGAAGACACAAAAAATTTTTCCATGTTATTCTTGTGGAAAATAGAAAAATGCGATGCGGAAACTCTTAATATTAAGAGCTCTAATTTTCACATGCGTATTTTTATACCTAAATGAAACTTTTCAACCTGTTTCCGAGAAGAAAAAAAAATTGTTATTTTTTGAAACACCCTAATATATATAGAGACTGCAGATAACCATGTGCTTAGTCACAACGTCGCTAATAATAAAAAAATTATCAATAAAATATAAATTGAGACTTGGCTTATTAAAAAACCAAAGAAAAAAAGTAAATAATAATAACGATATTTATAATAAATAAAAAATTATACCTTTCCAGCTTTCATTTGTGCTTCAATAGCTTCAGCTTCTTTTATTTTACCAATACTACGATAATACTCAGCCCACTGAGCACTGTAATCAGCTTGTCCGCCATTCTGTGTAGCATTTTGTGGCTGAGCTTGTTGATTAGGTTGAGGCTGCTGCTGCTGCTGCTGAGTCGCTTGTGCAGCTGCTGCAGCACCTGGAGTTGCAACGGCCGCGACCGCTGCCGCAGCTTGCTGCTGAGCTGGATCAGCCTTAGCCTGTTTCGATTGTTGCTCAATCAATTCAGCCTCACGATGCATTCCCAGGGAGCGATAATATTCAGCCCACTGGGCACTGTAGTCTGGTTGACCAGTTTGAGGATTTATTTGCACGGGTTGTGCAGTAGCTGCTATCAAAAATTTTATTTTAAATAATTTAGTACCAACAATAAACTATAGCGTAATATTATTAAGTATATAAAATATATACTAACAGGTATCAGTTGGTTGAGCTTGAGTAGGCCATGTTTGATAACCTGCACCTGCATTCCATGTCGGGTTGTAACCAATTGCACCTTGAGCACCAGCGTATGCTGCATTTGCACCTCCTTGGAAATCATGCATTGGATCGTTTTGCTAAAAAAATTTCATGTTTATTTTATAATTTACGATTAGATAAATAAATATAGTGATTTATTGATGATAATTTATATACCACGCCCAGTTTTTCATTAAATATCCTCTTGGCATGTTCTACTTGTTCTGGAGAGCCACGAATAATAAAAATCTTTTCTGTTTCAGTTCCTGGATTTCTACGATCAAGTTCACAGTGTGCTCCTGTTTGTTGATTTATTTGTTTTATTGTCTCGCCACCTTAAATTTTAATTAAATAAATTTTTAAAAATAATCAATTCAATGAAATGAAAATAATTTTTTCACACTAGCGGTGTCCCTTAAAGGGGGAAAGGGGTCTGAGATACAAAAAAAAGACCATATTTTTCTGATTTTTTTTTTTTCAGAGTACCTTCTTTACAAAAATTCTTAAAATTTGTGACATTATTAAGCATCATTTCAAGAATATTCTGCTAAATTTTCATAAAAAAATATTGAAAAATAAGCCAGTGGTAGTGGGGAGAGACGAGCCACCTAAAAAAAAAGTCTCCATGCCGTAGGCAGGATAACTCATGACTGTGTCATCTGAAATTAAAAAACCAAAAAGACTTATTTAGTACATAAGTTTATCTTGGATTTGAACGGATTTTTTTTTTTTTTTTTTTTCAATAACTACTTATTTTTTAATTAAACAAAAGGAGCAGTTTTTGGCAAAAATCAGTTTTTTGATTGCACCTTTACCAAAAATTCAAAACTGAACATTTTGTTTATTCCTTCGTTCAAATCCAAGATAAACTTGTGCACCAAAGAAATCTTTTTGGTTTTTTGATTTCAGATGAAGCAGTCCAGAGTTATCCTACCTACGGCTTGAAGACTTTTTCTTGAGGTGACTCGTCTCTCCCCACTATCACTGGCTTATTTTCCAATATTTTTTTATGAAAATTTAGCAGACTATTCTTGAAATGATTCTTAATGATGTCACAAATTTCGAGAATTTTAGTAAAGAAAGTACTCTGAAAAAAAAAATCACAAAAACATGCTCTTTTTTTTTTGTATCTCAGACCCCTTTTCCTCCTCAATTGTAAAAATTCCTATAATTTCTTTCATTTATTGTTTAGTGTCAAAGATATAAATAAATAATAAACAAAATTAAAAATATATTACCTTTGCCAATAATTATTCCACATTTAGTTGAAGGTACATTGTATGTAGCTTCTATTTTATCTTGCATCGAGCCACCTCCTTGTCGTCGATCCCAGCCTCCGTACTCATTAGGACGTCCACCACCGCCTCCATTATTATTACCACCTCCGAAGCCATTGCCACGTGATCCACTTCTTCCTGCAGGCGGTCTATCATCTCGTCTCTGTAATTTAAAAAAAAAAATTAGTATCTTAAATTTTTTACCCTGATAACTCAAAATTTAAATTAAAATTTAAAAAAGTTAGAGACCGTGACACTATCGATGAGCTCTTGAATTCGCTGACGAGCTTGTTCTACAGCTTGTGGTTTTCCTGACAGTAAACATTTTCTGTCACCTGGACCCTCTTCTCTTCCCTGCTGAAATTGTACTCGTGCCCCGGTTTCAGATTGAATTTTCTTAATCATATCACCTCCTTTGCCGATAACAACACCGACAGCTGCACGTGGTACTAATACTTCACATCCGTCGCCATTATTTGATGGTGCTGATGACGATCCGTGATTATTGAAGCCATTGTCATTAGAAAAACTATTTCGCTCATTGTTTCGTGGCCCACGATGAAACATTTGCATTTCTTTTTCGGCGATCAATTCATACACTAGTTGTTTAGCATACTCTACTTTCTGAGGATCTCCAGTTATTCTAAAATAATTATTTAAATAATTATTACACACAACAATAAATAAATTGATTTAATTTATACACGCACTAGGCTACACATTTTTTTAACAAGCAATTATACAATTTTTTAAATATCGGTATTTAATTAATTACATAAGCAAATATTTAATGAAGAATTTCTTAGGATTACTTCAGGACCGTGCATAAGAAAAACATTTAAAGAACAGATCAGAAAAATAGACTTAAAACTACATGGGAAAAAAATTTTAGTTGCTACAACTGCAGCTGCAGTTGAGTTTACTACAAATTGGAGTGAAGAAATGCCAACTCCAACTTGAAATAACCACACGTGTAGTAAAATCAGTACAGTCGACTACCCGTCACAAGCCTGCCCTTCATAAGCCTCTTCCCCCAATCGGCAGGTACTGAGTCCAAACAGCTTCCCCCTTAACCACTTTTTTGAGTTTCGTACCAGACAGCCCGTTATAAGCCTCCGTTAAAATTCTCTAAATTATAAACTAACAATAGGAACAAAATATCAAAATTAATGATGAAAATTTACTATCGATCTTTCGCGGGTAATAATTTAATAAATATTAAGTAAAATATAATTTATTGTTGATAATTGTAATGATTAATTACAATTAAAGCTTCTGTTACAATTTAAAAGTTTTATTGAGCATTATGTTGATCAATAACAATTATTATTATTATAACTGTAATTAATACCGTAGTCATTATAATTTTTTCCATTAAAATTATTATTAGTGTAAAAAGATAAGTATTTATTTTAGCGCCATAAGCACTAGAAAAATCGGGATACTGTCGCATGTAACAAAACGTAAATATGACGTTTAAAATGATATTAAATAAAACAGGCTTATAACGAGTAGTCGAGAACAAAACTAAACGCACGGTAGTGGGGGGACTGAAATTCCAATAAAAATTTCCTCTAGGTCCCCTAGACCAGGCTTATGACGGGTAGTCAACTGTACTATTTATGTAGTATCCTTTACTACATACTGGAGTACTCGCTACTACAAATGTTTTACTACAGTATTGTGGTTAGAAAAACCATAATTTTTTTTCCATGTACAATTTTCTTTTTTTGTTTTTATTGTACGACCATTTTCCTTCAAATTACCACTTGGTGAAAATGATAAAAATTTCAAATTTTAAACTGTCGCAATTAAATTTCCAGATACTTTTCAAATTTCTCTGACATTTCCATACTTGCCCGTTGCATTAAATTCCCTAATTCCCGATATTCCTTTTATGGCTCCCTCGCTAATTAATTAAACAACCACATAAATAAATAAAATATTTACCTCAAAGGTTTTTCTTGTTCTTGTGAAGGTCCATCCTGAATAACAACCATCTTGGCGCCAGATTTTTCTTGAAGCTGTTTAATAGTTTCCCCGCCTTTCCCAATAATTAATCCAACTTTCGGACCAGGTATCATTATTTCCATACTACCTGGATGACTATTACTACTCATCATCGGACCTCCACCTCCACCGCCACTTCCTCCGCTACTTCCGCCGCCACTACTGCCTCCACCCCCTCCCCCACCTCCACTGCCGCCGCTATTATTCGGATTAGGCATGTTCATGTCACCCATGCCACCTTCAGATCGGCAGCGCTGATTGACGATCGACAGCACTAAGTCCTTAGCACGACTGCAACACACAAATAATAAATAATTATATAAATAAGCAAATATATTAATTAATAGTATTAATTTAAATAAACTAATTATTAAATACTAAGCAATATACAATACACATAATACAATATTTGTTTGCAAAGCACGATCATATATGGCTGTAATAATTCCGAATTATAAAAAATAATAATTTACATCATTTTCTTTTATATAAATATAATAATTAAACCAGTAACGATAATTATAATTAATTATTAAATTTTTAAATCAACTATTTTTTTTTTCTTTTTAAATACAATTTAAATAAATTTTATAAATTGTCCTCGTGGTTTCTATTTGTTTGAGATATCCCATGCACAATTCTATCCTCCCTACAATTTTTTTTTTCACATTTAAATCTCACACTTACAATCCCTATGTAAAAATAAAAAAACTATTATTATTTTAACAAAATAAAAATAATAAAAACGAAAAAAAATATTTTTTTCAATAAAATATCATGACCAGTATCGATATACATGATTATAATTATATATATATAAAATATATATAAATATATGGAGTATAAAATAATAAAAAATGAAATAATAAGACGTATTGTCCATGGTCGCTCCAGGATCTACAATAATTCTGAAAAAATGTCAACGATTTTGATATTTCTATATAAATGCATGTGCGATATAAATTATTTAAATTATCAAACAATTATATGTGTATATATATATATATAAATTTATAGTGAAATATGGCAGACATTTATTTAAAACAATATCAAGGAGGATAGTTTGCTTGGTAATTATATTTATAAATAATAATTATAAAACAAAAAGTAAATCTAAAGCAGATAAAAATCAATGTCGTAAATATTTAAAGGGGTAATTTCATATGGGATTGCATTGCATACAAAATAATAACAATAATAATAATAATGATGATGATAATAATGAAAAAATAAATAAAATATAAATAATACGGCATTAATAAAAACAAGAAAATAAAAAAAAAGGGAAAACGAGTTACTTGACAGCTTCTCTTGAACCCGTTAAGGTACAAAGACGTTCAGGCAGACCGCCACTTTCGGGTGCCATTTGTATTTTACACCCTGTTTCACTTTGCAACCGTGTTATTTGTTCACCACCCCGTCCAATTACTAAAAAAATACACACAATTATTAATTTATTAAGCAGTACTTAAAGATAATTTATCATTAATTTATTATATTATTTATTATATGGGTAGTTACACAAAATTCAGTTTAATTTATGTCTTTAAAAATATTTCAGATACTATTAGACATATTTAATTTATCTTAATATATAAATACAGTTAATTTATGGACCAATGATAAATATAAATATATAAAAATTGAAATTAAAGGCATTCTCGGACAGCGCCCGCCACTATTTAAATAAATTTAAAAAAGTCTAAGTACAATTTCGCCGAGGTATGGATTTTTGAAAAAATCACTCACAGTTTTTATCAACTAGGAATTGAACGAAATTTTGTAAATAAATTTTAGCTTAAAAAATTTGACATTTCAAATCATAAAGTTGATCATGAAGATTTTGCTGAAATTTATTTTCAAAATTTCGTTTAATTCTTAATTGATATCTACTGTAAATAATTTTTTTAAAAATCTAATTACTAATATATATAGAGAGATTAGATCTTTGATATTTTGACATTTATATTGAGTACGGAAATAATTACGAGCTCCCTTTTCATATATTCACGCAAAATGATTTTTAAAAATTATAACCAGCTGATAATAAAACTTGAAAAAATATAATTCCACTGAGTCTCAAACTGTCGTATGATTTACATCAACCATACCACGAGATAACATTTCATATTGCACAGAAATATCAAAGATTCCCATAAAAACTATGTCCCTATCGCTATTAAATAATTTAATATTTTCACTATGTATTATATATATGAAATTATAATTTAGTGAGTTACTAAAACATTTTATAAATTAAAAAGATAATATTTTAAGTTTAATTATTAATTTCTGAATGAATTATTTATTTAAATAATTATGTTTCTAATTAACAGCTGATTCTATTAAATATAAATTTATTTAAGTATTAAAACTCCGGACCGGAGTGAATGCGGATTTAAATAAAATCCGCGTCACTCCGAAATCACTCCGTCCATTAAAAAATCCCTATTCACTCCTTATGCGAAGTAATTTTTTTTTTTAACTCCGGAACTTCGAATGACGGAGCGAATCCGGATTGAAATAAAATCCGTATTCACTCCCGATTTTTCAGAGTAAAGTGACTCAGTCCTCGATCAAGGAACTAGTACCCGATCACTCATGATTTTGCATATCTATATTTACTAAATTTTACATCATATAGAAATACAAATACATGGGATGATCGGGTACTAGTTCCCTGATCGGGTACTAGGTCTTTTACCTTCAATTTTATTCTGATAAAAAATTAGTTTCTTTAAGTAAAATATCTTATTTATTTAAATAATTTTTAAATCAAGAGTATCCATTTTTTAATAATCTTTTTTCTGCTCAATTTAGAGCCCTAGTCATGTTGCCTTTACTGTAAACGAATACTTGAAACCACATTATTTATGGAATAGTTAAATCACTAGTAATGTAATTTATTTGATAGTAAATTTTATCAGTTCGTCACTTTGTCAGCTTTCATGTCAACGTCTAAGGAGTTTAATTGTCAAAAAGTTTAAACTTATCATTAAAAAATATTACCCATAAAATAACTGTAAAAAAAAAAATAATAAAAAATCAAAATTAGACTTAAAGATGACAAAATTTTATACAACTACCCAACTATATCTATTTCACATTATTAATTTCACTGAATTAGTTTTTTTTTAAATTTAATTTTAATAAATTAATTTTTAAATAAAATTTAATGGGAATTAGAATCACTGATTGCTACATTATCATATAAAATTAATAGATAAAATATTTGCACGTAGTAAAGTTATAAATAAAAATAAAGGAATTGAATAAATTGTGATTCTAATTCATAATAAATATTAAATTATTTTTAATTTGATATATATATTATTGGTTAAAAAGTAATCGGTGAATAGCCGATTATATATTTAAATCCAACTAGTCCGTGATAATAATGTTAATGATAATAAATGTTTTACTCGGATTAAGTACAGTTATTTTGACTGAATTATAATCATTATAAGAAAATAAATAAATAAAGCAGTAAAAAATATATTAATAAGTATAAATACTAATAAATGTAATTAATTAATTAATAAATATTGTTTAGCTTCAATCAAAATATTTGTAAAAATCAGTTGATAAAAACAAATATTATTTTAAATTAATAATAACGCGTGGATCAGTTTTTTAATAAAGATTAGGAATTTTTCTTTTAATGAATAAAATTCCTAAACTTACTTAATCCGACCATTTTGTCCGGAACTCTGATATCTTCATTGCAAATACCTCCCAAGCTAGATGTTGGCGATGATACTGGTGCTCCTCGATTCCCTCCATTGTCTCCTATTCCTCCCAATGGTCCGCCTCTCATTCCAATTAATGGGTCTTGTGCTAATTTCTTTGCCTCTGGTTCTGTAAATTCATCACTGAACCCTTTAATCAAACAGAATAAATTCATTAATTTCAAATCTAATTTATTAGAAAAAAATTAAGTTATTGTATATAAATAATAACATGGCGGCCACAGATTTTTTAGATTTAAATTCCCAGACTTTTCCAGGTATTCCAGTCATATAATTTAAAAATTCCCTGACCATATGTAGTAATATTAAATCATTGGAAATATTTATTTAATTCAAAATAAAATGCTGTAAGTCAGTTCTATAAATAATCACTCATTGTCGTTAAATGAAACTTTATTTTAGTATTTGTCAATGTTCATAGGTTTTTTTTTATTTATTGAATGAATAATTTTTTATTTTTTATTTTAAATCTATGACTTTATATAACTTACTCTACAATAAAATATAAATAAATTTTTCATTTTCACTAGAATAAATTTCATAAATAAGAACGTTTTATAGAATACTAATAAAATATTAATCAAGTACGCGAATAATAAATATAGTGAAACTTATTAGTTCAATACTTATGTATACTTTTAATGTTTTTGGTTTTTTAACTTATCAATATGCATGTTAATAACTTGAAGATCCTGACGATTGGTTTCTACTAAGACTTTTTTTTTCTAACAGCCTTTTTAATTCTAACTGCTTCATTTTTTCGCCATTGGAATCAATTTCTACTAATTTTTTTTAAGATTATATTAAAATCGCATTCGCGCCGCGCCACTTTTTGAACAGTTTTGACAGAAAAAAAAAATTTACCGGATTTTTTCAGTCAAAAGAAAGAAAGTGAAAATTTTTCCCGCTTTGTGACGAAATTCCCTGACTATTCCCTGATTTTTCCAGTATATTTATAATTCCCTGACATTTCCAGGTTTTCCAGAAGTGTGGCCACCATGTAATAAATGTTTATCACATTTACTGATATAGATCAATTAGTATAAATCTCGTATATTTATTTACAGGGGCGTAGGCAATTAATAATTAAAAAAACAATATTCTTGATTTGAATTTATGAACTTTAGGAACTTGATGAAATTTTGAAAGATCTACACAGAACTAGTAAAATTTTTATTTCCATACATTTTAAATTGAAACTCATGACAAAGTACAGGTTTTATCAAATTTATTTCTTCTCTGTAACTATTTAAGAATTTAATTGAATTTTTTTTTAGCATTATCTGCTAATATTTCAAATTTTTTATTAAATTTTGAACAGTGATTCTAAAACAAACAGTAATCCCTTAATAAAAACAATTTTAAAAAGACGCGCGACAAACTAAAACAGAGAAGCCACAAAGAAATGATTTCAAAATTCCCTGACATTTTCCAGTTTTTCAGTAAAGTTTCTCACATCATTCCCTGATTCAGAAATTTTATTCATATCATTAAGATATTCAAAGTTTTTATTATATTTTCATTGTCAGTAATTAAAGTCGATGATCAAATTCCCAGTACTTGTATTTAAATATTTAAATACTTTTAAACATTATCACCAAATATCAATAAAAAATAATAAAATAATGACGTCAATAAGCTGGTACTGGATTACAACTAAATATGAACCCCTTACATGCAATCTATTGTTATTTATCCCGCAGTCTTTCACTACTGTAAATTTTTTATCATCATCTTTTTCTTTTCTCTTATTTTATTCTTCACAAAACGTAAATGTATTTCACCGATTGGCTTAAACAAGTAAACAAATAAATAATTTAAAATTACCTGTACTGTCTTCAAGTGACCTCTTGATCCCACCATCGGTATTTTGATTGCCACCAGGATTTATTTTAGCAGCGATCTAAAAAAAATAAAAAAATATAATCCATCATCAATAGAGTCAATTTAAAAAATTTTTATTGGATGAGAAAATATAAATAAAAGCATTGCATCCTATAATCAATACTATCATTCATTTATTCAGCTCCAGACACTCAGCAGTCTCGGTATCAGTCAATATAAAATTTATGAATTTAAATCCACGTTTTCTATATTAAGTTCAAGAGTTTAATGGAAGAAAAAAAAAGTTTTAAGTTTAAAAGTTAAACAAAAGGTCAAGTAAAGTCTGTATGATAAATTTAAATTTAAAACTTAAAAGCATACTTGGAATAATACTATTTATAACTTTTAAATTATAAATAATAGTAGAATATCTATATATATATATTTTTTTTTGTATGAATCATGTACCTGTTTCGCACGTTGTAATGCAGCGGCAAAAGCCGAACTCTGGCTAAAATTCTGAGGCGGAGCAACCGCTGAATAATCACTCATTGTTAATCATCAAATTTTAAAACGTACCGGTTTATTTATTACTGTCTTTAATTACTATTGTTAATTAGTAAATAAATTAAACTAATTTTAATTTATTTAATTTTTTTAAATTCACTTCACTTAAAATATTCAAAATTTATATTTATTTATAATAAAGTACTGATGCTATATGTGACAAAAAAAAATTAAGCAAGAAAAAAAAATGATTTTATACTAAACTAACTGAAGAATGCTTTGAAAGAATATGGATAATTAGTAATGGCGCGCAAGCGTCAGTAATATACTAGAATCACCAGGAATCAGATACGTGATGCTGAAGAACGAGAACGAGATTTAAAGTTGATAATAATTATGGTTATAATTTTGGTGATAGAGGTGATGACGATGATGCAGCCCTTGGAACTTAGGCCGACACTGGGATCTTGTGACTGATTACTTTTTTTTTTTTTTTTTAAACGCACCACACTTTGTTTGAGGTACCACCAAAAACTGGAGATTTACTTTTAGATAAATAAAATAATTATTTTAAATTACCCGGTGATAAAATTAATTTTAATAGGGAGTACGAATTTAAATGGTGAGTAAAAATTCACAAAGATTTAAATATTTAATGGTTTTTAATATTAAAATGCTTGGATTTGGGCTCGAGTATCTCCAAGCAATTTCCAAGCTCTCTAACTCTAGCCAACTCCCTGGCTCCAACTACTGGAATTAAGTTGAAACTCAAATGTTGACCTGGATGATCCTTTCACCAATCAGAATTCATTATGGTGCTTTTTTATGTTGACGTTTTGCGCTTCTTCATTGTGATCATTTCAACCAATCATCATCATCAGACTAAACAATTAATGATCCTGAAGTTAGCAGACAATTAATTAATTTGGGATTTTTTTTTTCAACAAATAAATTGCAAAAAAAGAAAAACTAAAAATATGCACATGTAGAAAATTTTAAAAACTACAGGTGTAATTTTTTCAAATATTTTATTTTTTTATAATTTATTGTTTAAAAAAAAGTCAAAAATTTATCAGACGTCGGCTAACTTTAGTATCATAACAATTATCATTTTAATGAAAATTTACTTTTGTGGAATGAATGTGAATGTATCAGACAAATTTTTAATTATTAATAAATAGAGTAAATAATTTATAAAATTAAATTTAAAAAAAATGCGCATTAAAAAAATTAAAAAATTAATAAGTCCATTTTTTATAAATATTTTTTTTTTAATTATTTACTATATTTATTTATAATTTAAATTTGTCTGATATCTGCTACTCACACTCGGGTGCATAAGAGAGATTCGAACAAAAATGTCACCACCGCAACAAATGCAAGAAAATTTAAAAGCAAAATTAATAAATATCGAAATATATACGTTCAATAGCTTATATATTACACTAAATGAAGTACAAATCAAAATAAAAACTTTAAATTGATATAACACATACACTTGATTCGTAAAATGTGATAATTGAACAAAAATCTAGTTACCAACATGAAAAAAACAAATAGTATGAATGACAAACTCTTTAGAAGTATTTAAGTTTAATTTTTTAAAAAAGGGACATCCCTTGATAGCACGAGTTGATCGTGAAAAAGTTTGTATTCATTAGTTTCCGATCAACTTGACGACAAGTTGTCGACAACTTTAGCTTTTGAAACTTTTGGCTACAAGTTACCGGCAACTTTCTCAGAAAGTTGGCGCCAGTATGGAGCCGCAACTGGAATGCAAGTTTCTGAGAAAATTGAAGGCAACTTTCCGTCAACTTATGATTGCCAACTTTTGCAAGCAACTTTTGCCACCAATTTTCTCAGAAAGTGGCCGTCAACTTATTGGATTTCCAACTTTTGACACCAACTTTCTCAGAAAATGTCTATCAACTTTGGAGGTACCAACTTTTGCGGGCCAACTTGGTGTCCAGTCGCGGCTAAGTTTCTCGCCAACTTGGCTATCAGGGGTAAGATGGACAGTGGAGAAAAAGGTCTTTTATGATAAAATGTAATTTAAACGGTTATTACGCACACTCGTGTTTGTGGATGATCCTGAAGTTAGCAGTCAATTGTCAATTTTTGAAATTTTGTTTTCAATGAATCATTTACAAGAAAAAAAAACTAAAAAATATGCACATATAGAAAATTTTAAAAACTCTGAGTGTATTTTTTTACATATTATTTTTTTTCTCATTACATCATCTTGGAAAATATAAAAAAATTAATGATACTGAAATTAGCCGACTTCTAATAATTTTAGGATTTTTTAAAAAATGATAAATTTAATGAAAAAAAAAAATATTTCAAAAAATTGCACTTGTAGTCTTTTAAATTTTTTACATGTGTATATTTTTATTTGTTTTTTTTTCTTCAAATTTAATTGTTCAAAAAAAAATCAAAAAATTTTTAATTGTCTGCTAACTTCAGGATCGTAAAAAATTATGAGACGTCGGATAACTTCAGTATCATCAAAGAACAAACTACACATGAGACGAATTTTAAATTACAAATAAACGAATTAAACAATTAAAAATATAAAAAATTTGCATTTTGATTTTAAAATTCTATAAATATAATTTGAGTGTGAATGTACCAGACATCAGGCAAATTTAAAATTATAAATAAATAGAGTGAAAAATTAAAAAAATAATATTTTTAAAAAATGCACTTATTAATTTCAAAATTTTTTAAATGCGCATTTTTTAAAAATTTTATTTTATTAATTATTTAGTCTATTTATTTATAATTTTAAATTTGCCTGATGTCTGCTACATTCACACTCATAAATTTAAAACTATAAAGAAATAGACTAAATAATTAATAAAATAATATTTAAAAAAAATGGACTTATGAATTTTTAAATTTTTTAAATGCCCATTTTTTCAATTTAATTTTATTAATTATTTAGTCTACTTATTAATAATTTTAAATTTGTCTGATGTCTGGTACATTCACATTCATAAATTTAATTCACTCATTTATAAATTTTTGAAACACTGACAGTGACAATTGTCAGCTACATTCACACTCATAACCTTGTGGCGGGCAATTGTACAGTTGTTTTTTTTTGTTTTTGTTTATAATTATCATGTGATAAAGAGTTATTAATTTACTTGACGTGTTATTTTCCATTTATATATATATAGATATATACATCTATGTATATTAATAATCTACTGATTGTGTTATTTTTTATAATTTATGGATTTCGTGTCATTTTATAGGTAACAAGTGTTGCTTTTCTTATTATTAATTATAAAGTTTCAGTAGATGACATTTGTAATTTTATTATTTACATTAAAACGCCCAACGTCTTTACGTGCAATTGATATCAGTATTTAAATATTTATTTGCTTTATATAAATTAAATATTATTTAATAATGAAATCATCGAATATCAAACTGTGCGTTGACGTGCCATTGGAAAATAAAAAACTCGAAGAAATAGTTGATGTTGCCAAAGATTTTGCTCTTATAAATGGTAAATAATAATAATAATATGTTTTTTTATAAAAAATATTT
The DNA here is from genome assembly GCA_964016945.1 of Microplitis deprimator. Taxonomy (NCBI): domain Eukaryota; kingdom Metazoa; phylum Arthropoda; class Insecta; order Hymenoptera; family Braconidae; genus Microplitis; species Microplitis deprimator. Next base: position 13,132,502 of record OZ024715.1, on the reverse strand, counting down.
ATTGTTTTAATGAAATTATTTATGATATTGAAATTGGCTGACATCTGATTTTTGGATTTTTTTTTTAAATAATAAATCATACAAAAAAAAATATTTGAAAAAATTGCACCTGTAGTTTTTTGAATTTTCTACATGTGTTTATTTTTATTTTTATTTTTTTGTTTAATTTCCCGGTGAAAAAAAAAATCCGAAAATTTTCGATTGTCTGTTAACTTATGATACTGAAGTGAGCTGACGTCTAATAATTTTTGAATTTTTTTAAAAATGATAAATTTAAAAAAAAAATATTTAAAAAAAATGCACCTGTAGTTTCTTGAATTTTCTACATGTGTTTATTTTTATTTTTATTTTTTTGTTTAATTCCCTGGTTAAAAAAAAAAATCCGAAAATTTTCGATTGTCTTAACTTTTGATACTGAAGTGAGCTGACGTCTAATAATTTTTGAATTTTTTTAAAAATGATAAATTAAAAAAAAAAGATATTTAAAAAAAATGCACCTGTAGCTTTTTTAATTTTGTACAAGTGCATATTTTTATTTTTTTTCTTTTCTTGTAATTTATGTGTTAAAAAAAAATCCGAAAATTGTTAATTGTCTGCTAACTTCTGGATCATGTTAACTTCTGAATCATCATTATTTATGATTATGAAGTTAGTAGACAATTAAAAATTTTGGATTTTTTATTACAACAAATAAATTGCAAAAAAAAAAAACTAAAAATATGCACATGTAGAAAAATATAAAAGCTCTAGGTGCAATTTTTGAAACATTTTTTTTTTAACCCTGGTTAAGAATTCCAATTGTGTCTGATTGAAATCCGATCAAATCCTATTGAAGTAAATCGGAGTTTCCAATCACGTAAATTTGTTTTTAAAAAAAATTCAAAAATTATTTGACGTCGGTGAAGTTCAGTTTCATAATTATTTTTTTTAATTGTAATATATATTTTTTTTCAGGTATTTCGTTGCATTCAAATGCGTGCTTTGATCGCAATTGTGTAAGGATATCTAAATTCACGTTAATACCTACAAGTTTTCCGAGAAATGAATTTAATAAGGCAAAAAACATACAAGTGACGATAAATAAATTGATGCACAAAGTTGCTTATGATGACGAATTTCTTACAAAAACTTTACACAGGTATTTTATTATAATAATAATAATGATCATCTATATTATTAAGAGAATAAGGAAAATTTTATTCCCGGCATTTAAAACAAAAATTTATTTAAAACTAGAAAAAATTACTTAGCGCAAAAAATTATTTCTTGCCAAAAAAAATCTTTTCTGCCCCAAGAGAATTTTCGCATTCAATTCATAATGCATAAAATTTCTTGATGCAAGTAAAAATTTTTTTGCGGCAAGAAATCCTTTTTTTCTGTGTATTTCAAAAATTTAGTGATATTTGGGCAGTCACGTAGTGTTTCACGTGGCTCGTTACTGTTATTAGTATTACGTTAAAAATTATGATACTCAAAATATCAAGACTTACAACTAATTTTTAGTTTCTATAAAAAAATTCAACAGGATAAATATTTTATTTTCCAACTATACACTCAAACCCATATAAAATGATTTATTATGGTATATACTGTTGGCTTAACTGCCTCACTACTGGTTTTTCACGAAAACTTTATTTTTTTTCTCATTCATAATTTTTTTTTTAAATATCTTACATAATTTTATGCATATTAAAATTTTGTAAATTTAGAATATGACTATTTTATTCCTAAATTCTTTACTAAAACTTCAAAATTCCTTTAGTTGTCCGGGTTTTGATCTCATTACTCTGTATTAAATAATAGACAAAAAAAAGTATATCTTACAGCCAAAATGTAGAGAAGATTTTTAAGAAAAAAATTTTAAATGGTTTGATTTATTTGATATAAAATTGGATTAAGATTCTTTACTGAAAAGTTATAAAAGAAAGCAATGCTTTTATTATATTAAATCTACTATAAATTCTTCTGCATTTACAAATTATCATGATACTGAAGTCAGCTGACGTCTAGTAATTTTTTTATTTTTTTCAAAACAATAAATTAATAAAAAAAAAATGTTTTTAAAAATTGCACTTGTAGTTTTTTTCATGTGCATATTTTTAGTTTTTTTTTTCTATAATTCATTTATTGAATAAAAAATCCAATTCTGAATTGTCTGTTAGCTTCAAAATCATATATTATCAATTATCTTCAACAAATAAATAAAATAAATATTTATTTTTTAATTACAGTACAATTGAAGCTGATGAATTTACAATGGAATTATTTAACCTGTATAAAATAATTTATAATGAAGGATATGCGCAGGTAATATTTATTTAATCATTAATAAAATAATAATATTATTATTAATATAAATTTTAAAAAATATACAGGATAACAGTTTGGGATTATTTAGATCGGATTATTTATTAAATGGTGATTTAAATATTAAACAAATCGAATGTAATACCATTTCATCAAGTTTCGCCGGATTAGCACCAGTTGTTTCTAAATTACATAAATATGTACTGTCACAATTAGAGCATGCAGATAAAATAAAGAATGTAAGTCATAGTAAATTAAAAAATTTAATTTTACTATTCATTATTTATAATGATTGATTAATTAATTAATTTATTTATTTATTTAATAATTATGACAGATACCTGAAAACAATTCAGCCACGGGATTCGCCAGCGGATTAACTGAGGCATGGAAAATTTACAACAATAAAGAATCTGTGATATTATTTGTTGTGGAGGAAATAACATATAATATATGTGATCAGCGAGTTATTGAACATGCAATTCATGATATTAATCCTCAAATAAAAGTTATTAGACGTACGTTCAATGAATTAATAAAACAGGCACAGCTGAGAGCAAACAAAGAATTATTTGTGTAAGTTATTCATTTATTTAATTAATTATTGTTTTATTTTTATTATTCATTTTATTTTAGAGAAGATCATTTAGTGGCAGTTGTTTACTATCGCACGGGTTACGAGTCATCAGCTTATACATCACAAGAAGTCTGGAAAGTCCGTTTACTTATGGAACGCTCGCGTGCTATTAAATGCCCATCAATACAATATCATTTGGCGGGAACTAAAAAAGTTCAACAAGCTCTTGCGCAAACTGGTGCATTGAAACGTTTTCTGAGTGAAAATGAAATTATACTTGTGCGTCAAGTATTTGCAGGCCTCTATTCATTAGACTTTGTGAGTATTTATTTATTTATTTGATTATTTAAAAGTAATTACTGTTGTAATTTTATTTATAATTTTAAATTAAGGATGAAAATGGAGATCGAGCAGCAGAAATGGCAATATTGCACCCGGAAAAATATGTTATGAAGCCACAGCGTGAAGGTGGTGGTAACAATATCTATGGGTTAAATGTTAAAACGACTCTGGAGTCTATTAAAAATTCTAAAGTACGCACTGGATATATTTTGATGGAGTATATTGATGCACCACGTCAGAGAAATTATCTTCTGGGCCCTAACAATGAAGACATTTGTCCACAAGAACTTATTTCTGAGTTAGGAATTTATGGAATAATAATTGGGTACTGCATTTTACACTATTTTATAAATACTAAAATTTGTAAATTTAAGACCTTGTATAATTTTTGACCCAAGACAGACAGAGTATAAGTGTACAATTTTCGAACCCGGAGATAGTTGCCACAGCAACGGTTGCTATAGAGACTGTTGCTATACCAACGGTTGCTATGGAGATTGTTGTCATGGTAATCGTTATTGTGGAGACTGTTGTCATGGCAACCCTGATAGCCAAGTTGACGAGAAACTGGCGTCAAACTAACAGTCGCAACTAGCCGCCAAGTTGGCCGCAAAAGTTGGTACTTCCAAAGTTGATAGACACTTTCTGAGAAAATTAGTGGCAAAAGTTGGTTGCAAAAGTTGGCAATCATAAGTTGACTTCAATTTTCTCAGAAACCTGCTTTCGAATTACGGCTCTTCCCTGGCGTCAAGTTGGCGGTAACTTGTAGCCAAAAGTTGCAGAAATTAGAGTTGTCGACAACTATCAGGGAACGGTTGCTATGGAGAATGTTCTCATGGTAACGACTGCTATGAGGACTGTTATCATGGCAACGGTTTCTATGGAGACAGTTTCCATAGCAACGGTTGATATAGAGCTGTTGCCCTACCAACGGTTGAATGATGAATATTTTTAATAATGACCCTGATAGCCAAGTTGGCGAGAAACTGACGAGAAACTTGCAGCCGCAACTGGACACCAAGTTGGCCATCAACAGTTAGTCCCTCCAAAGTTGATAGACATTTTCTGAGAAAGTTGTTGGCAAAAGTTGGAAATCCAATAAGTTGACGGTCACTTTCTGAGAAAGTTGGTGGCAAAAGTTGCTTGCAAAAGTTGGCAATCATAAGTTGACGGTAAGTTTCCTTTCAATTTTCTCAGAAACTTGCATTCCAGTTGCAGCTCCATACTGGCGCCAACTTTCTGAGAAAGTTGGCGGTAACTTGTAGCCAAAAGTTGCAAAAGCTAAAGTTGTCGACAACTTGTCGTCAAGTTGGTCGAAAACTAATGAATGACCAACTTTTTCACGATCAACTCGTGTTATCAGGGGACTTTTTCATAAGGGGAGCGTAGAAAGTAGTTATCAAAATATTATAAGAGATAAAAAATATTGAAGGCGCGTCAGCGCGCAAAAGTCTTTTAGTTTATATTAAAAAATCTTTTCTTCGGGTAATAACGCGTTTTTTTTTTTTTTAATTTGAAATTTTCCCAGCGGGAATTTAAACAAAATAATTTATATAAAAGTCAGTATAGATTTACATTGAGTATTAAATCTATTATTTTTATTTTTTAAATTTTTTGTAGTTTAAAAAAATATTTTCTTTTACACTTGTTCGTTAATTTATTCAGGAGTTTATGTATTATTTAATTACAGAGATCAAAATGATATAAAATTAAATAAAGAAGTGGGTCATGTGTTACGAACAAAACCATTTGGTGAAGATGAAGGCGGTATTATTGCTGGTGCTGGTGGACTTGATAGCCCTTATCTTGTTGAGTAAAATATGTAATTATTTATTTACGAATTGTTATTAATATCATTATTGCCACAATGGAAGTCAACTAAAAACAGCTTTATATTAATGCATGTATTTTTAAACGAGTATTGAAGTAATACTTGGAATTTTTATATTTTATTAACAATAAAATAAAAGAAACTATAATATTTTATCATGCGGAAATATTTTATCTCCGTTTAATTTTTACAGTAATAGGATCAAAAGTTTTTATTGTAATGTCTGCTTTAATTTTAATGTCTTCAATTTTAACATGTTCTTTTTTTATAAAAATATAATTGCGCAAAAGGGTAGCAAGGAGTATTTTCATACTGATCATCGCGTATTTCATGCCAATGCAGTTACGAGGGCCAGCAGCGAAAGGAATGTAAGCGTAGGGATGTCGTTTTGCGACTTGCTCAGGCAAAAATCGATCAGGATTAAAACGCAGAGGATCCTCCCAGATATCCGCATGCCGATGAAGTTTTATTGTGGCTAAAACTAGCGTAGTACCTTTTGGTAATGTGTATCCACCTCCAATATTTAAATCATCGCTCACGTGACGGATAGAAAGTGGTCCGACGGGAAATAGCCGAATTGTTTCTTTAATTACTCTCTCTAAATATTCCATACGACTCAGATCTTCATTTTCTATTCGTCTTCTTTCATTTATATTGTCCCCGTATATTCCTACGAGTTCTTCGTAACATTTATTCTAGAAAAAAAATAATTATTTATTGTCCCAAGTCGCTCAGAACTATTATGTATTTTTTAATTAATTGATTTTTTAGGAGAAAATTAGGAAAAAATTTGAATAATAGGTTATTCAGTTTAATTGTTTGATTTTGTTTATAATACATATTGCTTTTAATCAACTACTTGGAATTACACTGTAAAAAATTTGCGGTGTGGATGATTTTTTATTTATTTAATTCCCTCGGAGTAAATTTCACTCCGAAGGGGAAGTACGGAAAATATTAATTATAAAAAAAATTACTATTACATAGTGAGCTCAGTCTTTGATATTTTGACATTTATATTGAGTACGGAAATAATTACGAGCTCCCTTTCCATATATTCACGCGAAATGATTTTTAAAAATTATCACCAGCTGATAATAAAACTTGAAAAAATATAATTCCACTGAGTCTCAAACTGTCGTATGATTTACATCAACCATACCACGAGATAACATTTCATATTGCACAGAAATATCAAAGATTCCCATAAAAACTATGTCACTATAGCTATTGAATAATTTAATATTTTCTCTATGTATTATATATATGAAATTATAATTTAGTGAGTTACTAAAACATTTTATAAATTAAAAACATAATATTTTAAGTTTAATTATTAATTTCTGAATGAATTATTTATTTAAATAATTATGTTTCTAATTAACAGCTGATTCTATTAAATATAAATTTATTTAAGTATTAAAACTCCGGACCGGAGTGAATGCGGATTTAAATAAAATCCTCGTCACTCCGAAATCACTCCGCCCATTAAAAATCCCTATTCACTCCCCATGCAGTTTTTTTTTTAAAAAAAGAAAAATCTATAGAAAATCCAGGACTTGTCACCGTCTACACGGAAAATATAAACTTTGAAAATTAGTGTTTGAAATTTTAACCCGGAATCCGGGTGTCAATATGGGGAATTTTAACATTCCAAGTAATAAATTTTATAAAACGTTTCGTCAATTTCCTATGAATGTGAATATAGCAGACATTAGACAAATTTAAATCTATAAATAAATAGAGTAAATAATTAATAAAATAAAATTTTTAAAAAATGGACATTTAAAAAATTTTGAAATTAATGAGTGCATTTTTAAAAAATTTTATTTGATTAATTATTTACTCTATTTATTTATAATTTTAAATTTGTCTGATGTCTGCTACATTCACACTCATAATTTTTTAAGTATCAATTACAATTTTTAAAGTTCAAATAGTAATTTTTCTTGTATAGACAATAAATTTTCTTTCTTATCCTGTAATTATTCACGTTTTAATCATAAATTAAAAAATTGCTATTTAAAATGATAGTATTTACTGATCAATTTATCATTACGTTTCTTGTCATTCTCAATTTATATAGTTCATTTTTTTCCGTGTAAGAAAATCCATCGGAAATCTGTAGAAAAATCGGAACTTGTCACCGTCTAAGAAAATCGATAGAAAATCAAACTCCGGAAAACCAAATAACGGAATGAATTCGGATTAAAATAAAACCCATATTAAGATTCACTCCTGATTTTTTACAGTGCATAAATTATAACATTATTTAAAATAAACTCAACTTAAAAAAAATATTCATTATCTTTTATCTCATTAAAAAGTTTCATTGTAACACAAACTCACTTGTATTTCTGGAAAGTTAGCAAGCATGTATATTACAAAGGAATTAACTGTCGCGGTTGTATCATTACCACCAAACATTATGGTATCAACTTCTTCGCGAAGTTCTTCATTCGTTAATTCACTTCCTTGGTTTGATAATTCAATTAGTAAATCAAGAAAAGCTTTTCTTTGTACTTGGGAAGTATCTTCAGGGTTATTTTCATAATTTATTTCTTTTGAATACTGCTGACGCTTTTGCTTTATAACATCATTTGTCTGTTTATGTAAATACTTAATATACTTGTCTTGGTCTCGTGAAAATTTTGTTAAATTAAAAATGATGTCTGGGTACAGCCATATTGTGAACATTCTTTTGTACACTATTTCCTTTACTCTAGATTTAAATTACAGTTATTTAATTTACACAAAATAAATCTTATTATAAATTTATGTGTACATACTTTTGCAAAGCTTCTAAGTAACTTGTATCTTTTGTTGTTTGGGCATTCGCAGTAACTCCCATGGCTGTTTCTGAAAATATTAAAGTACTTTTTAATTAACTGAATTGAAGCACAAATTGAATTTGTTTTTTTCTTTCTTTTAAAAAAATAATTACCGCAAATTATGTCGAGAGTACAAAGTGATATATAAGTAAATATTTCGAATTCATTTTTATTCAGTTCGACTTCCATTACTTTTACCATAGTCTCGGACTTTTTATCCATTATTTCGACAAATGATTCAAGTATTCTTGGATGGAATGTTGGCATTATTAATTTACGATGTACTTTCCATTTATCAGCTTAAAAAAAATTTTTATTTGCAGTTATAATAGAGTTACTTTTATTTTTTAATAAGCTGTAAGGGATGGAAATAAATTATTCACTTTAGATTTATTGTTGAAATTTAAGTGATTATAGAAAAATTTAATTTACTTTTAAGTTATTTAAAATTGCTTAAAATTATTAACTTGACTTGTTTTTTAAACCATGAGTTTTAAATTGTTTTGAACAGTTGAAATGGATTTTGAATAATTTAAAACTTATTTATGGTTTTAAAAAAATAATTTATAAAATTAAATTATTTAAATGCACAGATACATTAGGAAATCGAACGCACATATAATTGTTTGTTAATTTTTTTTTTTTACTGAACAGTATTGATGTCAATTGTAATTCCGTGTAATTAAAAGTTAAAAAAATTGAATAATTGTCATTGACAACTTAATTCTTTTATAATGAAAGTAAGAAAAATAATGCAATTAGATTTGAAAGTTTATTGTTATAATTCTTATAAAAATTGTTCAATTAATGAGAAAATTTTTTGTGCTTCTAATGTTGATATGAAATTTTATCGCTTAAAAATAGTTTTTTTTTCTCAGCGACTTAAAATTTATGAACATTCTATTAATTTATTGTTCAAAGAATAGAAAGGTATAAATTGTTTTAAATTTTTTACCAATCTTATCTATTAAAAAATGTTAACAAACCATACGAATTTCTACGCTACAGGTTTTTAATGTTTAAATGCTTACTTTAAAAAATTCAATACCGTTTAATTGTCTACTAGAATTAATTTCACACGATTTAATTGCCTGAAAAAATAATTACAGTTTTATTGTCTGCTGCTAAAAATATCATGCCAAGTTATTTACAAAAATAAATTAACGTTAAATTCTACAATTATTTCAACACAAATTGATTTACATAAAACAATAATAAGTATACAATTGATGCGTAATTTTAACATCTAAAAAAAATAAAAAATAACAAAGTCGCAAACTAAACATGCAATTAAATTCGCTAAACAATTAAACAGGAAATTGAATTATTAATTATAATTGCCAAAATTACTATAGATACTATTAATTGAATGAACTTGAAATTATCCTTTACTTAATTTATATAACTTCGCATCAAGTAATTAAAAGTAATAAAATTACTATCGGTAAATAAATGAAATACAAATCGATGCAAAGTTATTAATTAAAAGTAATTAAACATTAACTAATAATCACAGAAATTTGGTGTCTTGTTTTTATTCAATTAAAAACTTACAATAGCTTATATCCTCCCATTAAAGAAAAAACTAATTTCTTCATTGAAATTATTGTTAATCAAAAATTTCATAAAATTTATCTGTTATATTATTTATATGTGTACTTCTTAAAATATTAAAGGTACTCAGTAGTATTATAACAATCTCTTCAATGCATAGCACGCGCAAATAATAATAAACCTCCTTTTCTATATAATATATATATATATATATATATATATATATATATATATATATATATATATGTCCATTTCTCAATATCACACCGGAGTATCCTTATTGCGATAATTAAACTACTTATACTAGAATCACGTATTGTAATATTTAGTGTACTTATATACGCATATACTATATATATATATATTTACCTGGTGCTGTAAATAATCCTGTTCCCAACCAAGGACGAAAAAACCTGAACATTTCATCCTTCTCAATGGTTTTTGGACTATGAAAAACTATCTTAAATTTAAACAACAATTAATTACAGAACACATTATTCCAAACTCTAATGAAGACAAATTATCTTCATAAAATTTTTTTTTTCTTACTACCCACTATAATGATTTATTACTTTCAGTTGCATTAAGTACTGCAATTCATCACCTCATCTTTGTAATATTTGTTAATTTAAATATTAAATTTAATAATAAAATTTATAAATTAATCACCTTCAGTTGCTCGGGATCATATAAAACAACACATAATTTATGTCCAAGCCAAGCCCGCACCGGTGACGATGGATAATTATCCAATAATGACATAACTTTATTAACAATATCCTCGGCTTCACCGAAAAAATGATGAGCATTCCCGATAATTGGTAGTGTCGGTGGTCCTGGTATTTTAATACCAGCTCTATATAAATCTAATCTCCCATAATGATACATCACTAATTTTTTAAGCGCAATCATAAGTATTAGTATTGAAAATAACAATAATATTAATTCCATAATAAATTTTTAGATAACGTTGCAATTAGCAATAGTTATAATTGTTTTTTTGATTTATGATAGAGACTATGGAATTTTAATTACCGAGTTTTTAATTTACTTCGTACTTTATTTAAATTACTGTGCGCTTTTTATTAAATTCTAGAGTGAAAAGTTACTTGTTAATTAATTGAAAAAATATTTAATAAGGGAGTGTAACTTCTTCGGCGGTCAAATGACCATTGGAAAAAATTAGCGAGTCCCCGCTTATAAATAAATATATTTTAAAACGTATGGGTGAGACGAACCTTAATATATTTTCGTAAATATATAATAAATTTTATAGTATTTTTAAAAAAAGTTCTTGTTCCTTTGACGTAATTTTTGAATAATTGCTAAAAAAAATTTGAATATTAATGCGTGGAAGCAACTTTTTTTTTTCTAAACCCGTTTTTTGTTTATCGTAAAATAATAAATTACTGCAAAAACGAAAAAAAAATATTCCAGTCTAAGGAATTTATAATTTTACTATGGAAATTTTGATCGATTCTATAAATAATTAAAGAGATTATAGTAATGGTAAAATGTAATTATTCTGTCTCAATACTTCGTGATTTGCGTTAATACAAGCTCGCTTACGTACTCGTTAATCAATATATATTTCGACGCATAATTAACAAAATTTTCCCACGTGTATTATTTTACTATTAATATTTATGTATATATCAAATTATTATATTTATATTTGTACTTGTATATATAAATAAATTAGCATAACTCTAAACATATTCATTGTTTTGTAATTTCATGGAATTATTTATATTATTATTATTTTTAATATTTATGGATAATAGTCAAATTATTAAATTGCATACAATTCTATTTATGACTTAACTTTTTTACATTTGTGCTAACTGATAATTTTAATTCTGTATAGGGTTGGGGGGGGGGGGGGCAAAACGGGATACCCTAAAATTTTATAAAAAAAAAATTTTTTTTTTAATGTTTTTTACTCCGAAGGGGAAGTACGGAAAATATTAATTATAAAAAAAATTACTAATGCATAATGAGCTTAGGTCTGATATTTTGACATTTATATTGAGTACGGAAATAATTACGAGCTCCCTTTCCATATATTCACGCGAAATGATTTTTAAAAATTATAAGCAGCTGATAATAAAACTTGAAAAAATATAATTCCACTGAGTCACAAACTGTCGTATGATTTACATCAACCATACCACGAGATAACATTTCATATTGCACAGAAATATCAAAGATTCCCATAAAAACTATGTCACTACAGCTATTAAATAATTTAATATTTTCTCTATGTATTATATATATGAAATTATAATTTAGTGAGTTACTAAAACATTTTATAAATTAAAAAGATAATATTTTAAGTTTAATTATTAATTTCTGAATGAATTATTTATTCAAATAATTATGTTTCTAATTAACAGCTGTGTCTATTAAATATAAATTTATTTAAGTATTAAAACTCCGGACCGGAGTGAATGCGGATTTAAATAAAATCCGCGTCACTCCGAAATCACTCCGCGCATTAAAAATCCCTATTCACTCCTTATGCAAAGTAATTTTTTTTTAAACTCCGGAACTCCGAGTGACGGAGCGAATCCGGATTGAAATAAAATCCATATGCTCTCCAATTTTTTACAGTGTATTGTTAGTTCCAGTTAATATTTTAAATCATATCTTTTAAAAACTCGTTTGTTTAAAAAACAACTGAAGCTTACCGCCATCTCATTCTAAACCTTTTTAAATTTTTTTGTAAACTTTTTTTGACTTTGTTATCACAGCATTCATTTTAGTATTTTTTACTATTCGTAAAAACTTAAAAAAAAAAAGTTTTAGTCAACCACAATTCGCTTTCTTGTATTTTCAGAAGTTGTAAATAAATTTATCATTGTTTTGCATTCTAAAGTTTCAAACTTTTTTTATGCACATGTAATTTTTATATGCAAAGAGAACTTTAAAATTGGGTTGGCTGTTTATTTTAAATTTAAATTACGAGTAGACTGAATATTTACAATTATTAACCAGAATCCAATCCGTATGTATGCAAGAGTATAGTCGCTTTTTTTAACAACCAAAGTTACTTTTCATTAGACAAATTGACCTGAAATAATTTTAAAGCCCAGACTCGACGACCACATTATAAAATTTATTGAAATTAAATATGTACTTATTTTCTTATTAAAAGTTAAAAATTTTACTGTCTAGACTCGGGTGTGTCAATATATTTTTTAAATATTCTTCTCAAATAAATTTAAAAAAAAAAACAAAATGTTATTTTTACTCGACAAACAAAAAAATTTTATTTTATTGATATGTTAATTATTGTTATAAAAAAAATCTTTTTAATTCATGTCATGAAAGTGTTTATGAATTTTTTTTTTTACATTAAATTTGATAATATATAAAAATTATAACAAAAAATAGTCGAAAATATTTACAGAATTTATTTAATTCGATTTTTTTTTTACTTACAATTTTAAAAAGATTAATATTTTAAATTAAATATTATTAGTAAAGTTTGCATTAAAAGTATTATAAATATTAATAATTATATCAAGTAAACCATTAATAAAATATAAGCTTGCATAAAATTATTTTAATGCTGTAAGAGCGTAATAAATTAATCACAAAATCTTAAGAATCAATACTACTCTATAATTAATAATTTTATTCAACGTAAACCCCGAATAAATTATTATTTGTTGGATGTACATAAAAAAAACTTTCAGTGAAGGGAATTGTTTTAAATATTAATGCATAAGAAGCATTGACTTTATCTTTTAACTTCCATTAACAATTTAATTCACTTATTATTCACTTGATTCACCTTTTGCTCGTTTAAGAAATTCAGTGTCTGATTGACTAATTTTCGTTCAACGAAAATTATTAAATTCATGCATTCATTTTTTATTCAATTTTTATTATCTATATTATTAAGAGAATAAGAAAAATTTTTTTCCCGCCATATCTATATGATAGAATAAGTTAATGTTATTAAATCTGACATCATTAGAAAGGTCTTGACTTGAATTTGTGCCTTTTCATGGTTTAAACTCTTTTTATTGCCAAATTTCGAGATAAGACAATTTATCAATATCATTTGAATTACATTTAAATTACGCGGGAAAAAAAGACCGTATTTATTTTCTTTAAATAAATTAATATTTTAATTATTCTGTCATTGAATATGACTAAATATATATAACTATTATATATATATATATATATATATATATATATATATATATATATATAACTATTATATATATATATATATAACTATTATATATATATATATATTAAAGAGAAAATAAAAAAAATTTAGTCTATGCCATGGCTTCTATGATAATAAAAATTCAAAAAATTTAATTTGGTATCAGTGAAAAAAAAAATATATGAGACGACTAATAAAAAAAATTTGACCGTGGGTAGATTTTTTTTTCAAGAAATAAATTTGCGAGTTAATGATGAGATTTGTCTCATTAAATTTGAATGATAATAAAAATAAACAAAAGATTCTAGAGTTTATTTTCTAGTAAAGATTTGAATAAACAGAAAAATTCAAATCATTTTTTATATATTCTGCAGTAATAATCGGGCAGTCACGTACTGTAGGTTGCTCGTTTTTTTTTATACAATATTTGAATTTCTGCAAATAAAAAATTTTTAATTTATACATTTGATAGTTTAGTAAAAATCATTAATTAATTTTGATTAAAATAATTTTTTAAATTAATTACAAAACCAAAGTAAAATACGAAATAAAAAAAAATTTTTTCATCATTAAAATTTTAAATTTACAAATAATATTAAGCCATTAAAAAAATATAAAAAATATCAAGATGATCTACATATATATATATATAGTACATATATATGACGTAAAATTTAAAAAAATTAAAAGAAAACAAATGAGTGCAGAAAATCCTGTCTACAGAGTGTCGCCCAGTGATTTAACTCGACAAAGCTTGTCACCAAAAAATAATTATAGTCATATTAATAATAATTAATAAATGCATTTATACTTATAATTTTTTTTGTAATTAAATAAATAATTCTCTTTAATATAAACAATAAAATCAATAATATGCCACGTTGTTTAATGAAATCAATAGTAAGATATCGTCAAGAAAATAATTATGAAGGTAAGATCTACAGTGATTTTAATTAACGAGCTACTATTTAAACTAACATACAATCGACATTTTTTAAATAAATTTATTTAATATTTAATATTTCATATATTTTTTATACTGACAGATAAATTATCAAGAACAGCTCCAGCAGGAATTTCAAATAAAAAAAAGAAAGTTAAAGAAACCAAAAAAAATAATAATATTAATTACTCGTCATTGCCTATTATGACGAGATATTTTTTTAATAAAAATATTTCATTAAGAGATCAAGTACCTCTGGGATTACGATTGAATTTTGTCGATATTGATAACAATGCCGGTTGCTCAGCCGATAATATTACGGATTTAAATATTAAAAATAATAATTATTGTAGTTTATATAATAATAATAATTACGCAGAAATTAAATTGGATAATTACGTAAAAAATAATATTGTTGATAATATTTTTAATGATAATAATAAATTAGATGTTGCTGTGTCTAGCAAAGAGCTTCAAATTGACGAGGTAATTTTTTTTTTTATAAATTAATTTAGTAATCATATATTTATATATATTTTTTATGGTTTATAGAATGAACAAAGTGGTAAAAAAAATAAAACACTGCATTATTGTCCTTATTGTCACAAAAGTTTTGACCGTCCTTGGGTTTTGAAAGGACATTTGAGACTTCATACGGGAGAAAGACCTTTTGAGTGTCCGGTTTGTCAAAAATCATTTGCTGACAGGTATATTTTATATTTATAATATTAATAATAAATTATAAATATTATTAACAGTCAACTGAACGTCAGAATGTATCAGAAAAGTTTATAAATTTTTTTTTGGAAAAAGCCTCCTTGAAAAATAGCTGGGATATATCCTGGGAAAATTGAATATATGTCTCATATATGCGACATATATTTAGATTTGCCCGGATGTATATTTTTTTCGTACGCGATTTCACAAAAAAGTTTGATTTTTTAAACCGATCTTAAAACAATGAGACTTTATTATTATACTTATGATTACAGACAAAATATCAAGTAAAAAAAAAATAAGTCAGTAAGATATTAGTCGTTAGTTACATTAATTTTTTATTAAAAGAACAATTTACGAGATTTAAATCACTAAAGTAATAAAAAATCCAATTAGTCAGTAAACAAAAAAATAATTGTCTACCTTAATATTATTTTATTAATAAAATGTATAAAATGGTGGGAGGGTATTTTGATGTGTCATCAATCAAGAATTTTATGAGTTGATATATTTTTTGGTTCGATATATAAAAATTTTATAATTTAAAAATTAGGATTGTTTGCTATGGAAATTTTTACTTATTCTAGTAGAATATTATTTTTTTAAATTACATAATTATATAAAGTGTTTTATTGATTTTAATGAAATTATTTTAAAAAATCTTAAATAATAATTAAATTATTTAGTAGATGTTTAGAATTTACTTGCAATGATTTTAGTAAAATATTTCTTCTTTATATTATCAATATTAATTTTGAAGAAATCTTATTGGTAGATAAATGGAGTTGATAAAACTATCATTTATATACAATTAAACAAACTCAATTATTTGTATTGAGTACAAGTTTATTGAATAGAGTGAAGTAGATAATAAAATAAATGGAATCTAATAACGTTAATTACTATTCTATTAGTATAATTATATTAAGTACTATTCAATTTCCTTTATTCTGAGATATTCAGGGTTTTAATTATCTAGTCTATTTGAAGAAAAAAAATTTTTTTTGTACGTGTTTAAAAAATTAGAGATTTTTTTTATTTTTCAGTTAATTTTTATTTTATAAATTTCGCAAAGAAGTTTAAATTAAGCATTTTTTTAAACTTATCATTTTAATAAAATTGATAATTATTATTTTGAAGTTATAAACTGTCTCAATCAAATGTTAACCATAATTAAATTTTATAACGAGTTTTTGAATGTAAGAAGATTATATGATCCTGAAGTTAGCAGACAATTAGTAATTTTCGGATTTTTTTTTTTCAACAAATAAATTACTCAAAAAGAAAAACTAAAAATATGCACATGTAGAAAATTTAAAAAACTACAGGTGTAATTTTTTCAAATATTTTTTTTTATATAATTTATTGATTAAAAACAAGTCCAAAATTTATCAGACGTCGGCTAACTTCAGTATCATGAAGATTATATAAAATTTTCGTATCTTAAATTATAAATATTTATTTTTACAAAAAATTTATATAAATTTTTAGGAAACAAATGATATAAAGACTGTTTATTTATTTTTTGTAAGAATTCGAGAACTTATACTTTTTTTAAAGATCCTGAAGTTAGCAGGCAATCAACAATTTAATGATACTGAAGTTAGCAGACAATTGACAATTTTTGAATTTTTTTTTTCTACTAATTACTAAAAAAAAAATCTAAAAATATGCACATGTAGAAAATTTAAAAATCTATAAGTGCAATTATTTAAAACATTTTTTTTTTGTAATTTATCGTTCTAAAAAAAATCCAAAGATTATTAGACGTCGGTCAAATTCAGTATCATACAATTATGATCCTGAAATTGACAGACGATCAACAATTTTCGGATTTTTTTTTTAACAAATCGATTACAGAAAAAAAAAAACTAAAAATATGCACATGTAGAAAATTTTAAAAACTACAGGTGCAATTTTCTAAATATTTCCTTTTTTTTAAATTTATTGTTTAAAAAAAAATCCAAAAATTATTAGATGTCGGCTAACTTCAGTATCAGATACAATTTACGTGTGAATGTAGCAGACATCAGACAAATTTAAAATTATAAATAAATAGAGTAAATAATTAATAAAATAATATTTTTTAAAAATGCACTTATTAATTTTAAAATTTTTTAAATGCCCATTTTTTAAAAATTTAATTTTATTAATTATTTACTATACTTATTAATAGTTTTAAGTATGTCTGATGTCTGCTACATTCACACTCGTAACAATTTTCGGATTTTTTTTCAACAAATCAATTCATAAAAAAAAAAAAAATATAAACGCATGTAGAAAATTAAAAAAGCTTCAGGTGCAATTTTTCAAATATTTTTTTTTTCTATAATTTATCGTTTTTAAATAAATTAAAAAATTATTAGACGTCAGCTAATTTCAGTATCACTTTTAAAAGTAGTCTCATGTCTGCTACATTCCCACTCATACTATTCTTACTAATTAATTTATTTATAAATGAATATAATAATAATCACAAATTATTCATAGATCTAATTTGCGGGCACATCAAAGAACAAGGAATCATCACGAGTGGCAATGGAAGTGTCAAAATTGCTTCAAAGCATTTTCACAACGACGTTATTTAGATCGCCATTGTCCCGAAGCCTGTCGTAAATATCGATTATCCCAAAAGCGCGGCGAATAATAAATCGATAAAAAAATAAATAAAATCATTGTTGAAATAAAATTAAAAATTATTTACATTGTACTCAAATTGTAAATTACTATTTGTCTCAATGAAATGTATAAATATTTACTTACTACAAAATTATTACATATTTTATTTTTTAAAAAAACTACTAAGCAAAAATAATTATTTAAATATTCCCGCGTTTTTAAAAATCCCGCGCAAGCGCGCTTTTTAAAATTTCTAACCCAATGAAAAATTTAAGTTTAAAAGAAGAAATAAATTAACAGAATAAAATTAAAAACTCCCCTTGACGTTTTAATAACTCGAGCATGCGCATCGATTTATGGTGTGCGCCATCTTTAACCGCTATAAAAAAAAAGATAAAAAACGGTTACTGTTATAATAGTGTTTTTATTCTTTCATAAAAGATACCAAGTGTATTATCCACCAAGTAAATTATCGTCCGCATTTAGCGCAGTGCGTTAGTTGCCGATTAAATAAATAAAATAATTTAAACTTTAAGTTTTACTTATAATATTTTATTTGAATTTAAAAAAAAAACAACAAAAAATTTATTAATTAATAAATAAATATAAATTTACAAAATAAATAACAAATTTATCAACAAAGAAAGTTTGAAAATTAATTTTAGCTTTATAATTTATAAATATATTTAATTACAATAAATATGAATATTATTTTTTAAAAAAAAATATAAAATAAGTGGACGCGTAGAGACGCTCGAGAACATTTTTGTGAGAGAGAGTGAGAAGGCGCGAGTTTTAACTGGAGATTAAGAGAGAAAGAATTGTTGTCGGAAGGGAGAACAAGGAGTAATATTGTATATATATATACATATATATAACATATAACGTTAGTTGAAACGTATGAGCAGTTGTTGGTGTGTTCTCTCTCGTAGCGCATACGGCTAAAGATCGAAACTTGACATTGGGTCTAGACGGCCATTTTGGCATTTTGTGTTCACCATTCAAGTGATACGCTTCGATATAAAATATACAATCTCTGGCCATCCTTTTCACGGTAAATTATTTTATCTTTACCTTTTGTTATTATTATTTATTAAAATTTTATCTTATCTATTTTATTTTACGTTACAATATTTAATAAAACAAATATTTATTTATAACTTTTTTATACTCAGACCAAAGTACAAGGAATTTAGGTTGAGGTTTTGTCGCTTCCATTTTTCTTTTTAGGCTTTACCGGTTCAATATCTTAGATTTTTTATTAGTCAACTATTTTAATTTACTTTTAAGTCATTAGTTTCTGTTACTATTTTATTGGAATTGAATCTTTTAATTTTTAACTTCAGTCCGGGTGATTTTTTTTTCTTTGTATGAAATGTTGACGGAATTTATGAATTTAAAAATTTAACGGTATCTGAAACTGATGAATTTTTTTGTTTAATTTATAATTATTTTAGTATTTGAATTCAATGAAGCTAAAAATAAAACAAAAAAATAGAAATGAATATTGATCTAAAGTATTTAGGAAAAAAAAAAAATTCTTAGGTAGTCGAGTTAATCCGACAATTGTTTGGGGATTAGTGTAATAATACGAAAAAATGATGATCTCATTTTGTTTTTTCTTTATTTAGTTTCAAAGATATCTATTGTACTTCAATTAGGGTTTAATATTCTTTAACTTTATTTTCTTTATTCTATTTGTTTCGGAGAATTTTCTATTTACTTTTCGTATGGTTTATTAATGTTAACTATTTATTTAAGAGTATTAAGTAAGAGAGTTTAATAAATGAATTTTTGATTCTAGTTTAAGAAAATACAGTAAAACTGCGTTGTCGAAATGATGACCGAAACGCATATTAATTCCAATCACATGTTGAATTCGGGCTTGGGCTCAAAGTCAGAGCTCGAAAAAATGGACGATGTTGGCTGGAAATCCAAACTGAGAATTCCACCGCGAGATAAGCGAATTAAAACGAGTGTAAGTTTTATTTATTTTTATATTATGATTCAAAAAAAGTATTAATTATTGACATTGACTTTGTAAAACGTCAATTTATTTATTACAATTACTATCAATAATTTATCACGAATAGTTTCCTAGCATCGGAATTATAAACATTTTAAAAAATTTGAATTATAGTCATGGTGGCCACATTTCTAGAAAACCTGGAAATGTTGGAATTATAAATGTACTAGAAAAGTCCGGGAAATTCTTCACAAAGCGGGAAAAATTTTTACTTTCTTTTCTTTTGACTGAAAAGAATGATAAATTTTTTTTTCTATCAAGTGTTCAAAAAGTGGCGGCGCGAATGCGATTTTAATATAATCTTGAAAAAAAATTAGTAGAAATTGATTCCAATGGTGAAAAAATGAAGCAGTTAAAATTAAAAAGGCTGTTAGAAAAAAAAAGTCTTAGTAAAAACTAATCGTCAGGATCTTCAAGTTATTAACATGCATATTGACAAGTTAAAAAACCAAAAACATTGAAAGTATACATAAGTATTGAACTAATAAGTTTCACTATATTTATTATTCGCGTACTTGATTAATATTTTATTAGTATTCTATAAAACGTTCTTATTTATGAAATTTATTCTAGTGAAAATGAAAAATTTATTTATATTTTATTGTAGAGTAAGTTATATAAAATCATAGATTTAAAATAAAAAATAAAAAATTATTCATTTAATAAATAAAAAAAACCTATGAACATTGACAAATAATAAAATAAAGTTTCATTTAACGACAATGAGTGATTATTTATTTAACTGACTTATAGCATTTTATTTTAAATTAAATAAATATTTCCAATGATTTAATATTACTACATATGATCGAGAAATTTTTAAATTATATGACTGGAATACCTGGAAAAGTCAGGGAATTTCAGTTTCAAAAATCTGTGGTCGCCATGATTGATAAGTAAAATCACTTAATTTATCTCAAGCCTCTATATACAAAATTAAAAAAATTTAATTACTTCTTAAATATTTGCATTTTTTGCAAAAAAATTCTAATCGGGTTTTCATTTAATTTATTATGATAAATTGATAATAAAATTAAAAATATACTTATTCATATGTGCAAAAATTTTAATTACTAAAGAATTTTTTAATAGATGTCAAAATTTTGTTGTAATTAATTAATTATATGCCGTAATTTCTATAAAATTCTCATTTTTTTTCATGCAGTTAGTGATTAATTATGATATATTTTTGTCAACAGGATGTTACAAACACACGTGGTAATGAATTTGAAGAGTTTTGTTTAAAACGTGAACTATTGATGGGAATATTTGAGAAAGGATGGGAAAAACCATCTCCTATTCAAGAAGCTAGTATTCCAATTGCATTGTCCGGCAAAGACATTTTAGCGCGTGCTAAAAACGGTACAGGAAAAACTGGAGCATATTCTATTCCTGTCTTGGAACAGGTAATTAATATTAATTAGCCGTACATTTGCATATTATAAATATTGTTAATTTATTTATAGTTGAAATGTCATTGAATAATGATCATTAATAAATAAATAATAAATGGATTTTAGGTTGACCCACGAAAAGACGTAATTCAAGCTTTAGTGATAGTGCCTACTCGAGAGTTGGCATTACAGACATCTCAAATTTGTATTGAACTTGCTAAACATATGGATGTTAAAGTTATGGTAACTACCGGTGGAACAAACTTACGTGATGATATTATGAGGATTTATCAAAAAGGTTTCATTCATTTTTTATTTACTTTCATTTATTAATTATCATTGTTATTTTACTTATTTTCATTCTCTGTACTTATAGTTCACGTGATCATCGCCACACCGGAAGAATTCTCGACTTGATGGACAAAAATGTTGCAACCATGGATCACTGCAGGATTTTAGTACTAGATGAGGCTGACAAACTTCTCTCACAAGATTTCAAAGGAATGTTGGATCACGTAATTTCCAGGTAATATTTATTGTTTTTTATTTTATTATTGTCTAAATCTGGGTAAATCTATGAACAGAAATTTTTATCAAGCTTGAAATTTAAAATTTTATTCCGCAAAATATTACTGTACTAAAGTTCAGTAAAATTATTATTGATTTTTATTTTATAAATATATTTGTATGATCATATTTATATATATATATATATATATATATATATATATATATATATATATATATATATATATATATATATATATATATATATATTTATTTGTACTTGTTCATTTAAAATAATCATAATTACTTGGAATAATTTTCTAAGGTAAAAAAAAAAAAAAAAAAAAACTTGAAGTTCAAATTTCATGAGTTGAAATTTAATCAAACGCTCATTTAAAGTATATATATATATATATATATATATATATATATATATATATATATATATATATATGTTTTTTCTTTTCTAATAACTTTTTATTATGAATGTGAATGTAATTGAAAACTAGCGGCAATTTAAAAAATTTTTGATTAAATAAAATGTAAGTGGATTAGAAAAATAAAAATGCGTATTAGATCAATTAAAATTACGCGCATTTTTTTGAATTTCATTATTTTAATTTATTTATTTAAAATTTTTGAATTATCTGATATCTGTTCAATTTACACTCATTTTTTATTATAAATTGTACTTGAATATTTTCAAACAACTAAATTTTTCTACTCGATAATTGAAAACAATTAATGAAGCTAGTAATTGAGATAAAATAAATATTTGTCCTGATTTAAGAGAAAAATAAAGTAATTTTTAGTGACCGATTTAGTAAATACTTTAAATAAACTTTCGTATGAAATAACAAAGACGAAAGAATTTTATTTACTCATTGATAAATACAAGAAAAAAAAAAAACAAATACTAAATAATCTTCAGGTATTTTATTATTTGATAGTCAGAATTTTTTTTTCTTTTTTTGTATGGACGGTTACTAGTTTGGAACACAACAAAAAAAACTGATTTAAATAAAAATATATCTTAAATAAATACCTAATATGACATTGAATAATTACTATTATTATTAATTAACATAATTCAAAATTTTTATGTATCTGAAGATCGGAACGTTCCTTTTTTCAATGAATGTTTTAATTTTTTTTAAATTGATTAATAAAATTTTGATACGCTTATGACAGTAGAAAGTCATTGAATATTTTTAAAAAGTGTGGGGGGAGTACTGTCTAATAATGGCCTTAACTACAATTATTGTAAATAAAAAACATGTTTTAATAATCGATGAAATTTATTTGTTAAATAGATTGCCAAAGGAACGACAAATATTGCTGTATTCAGCCACGTTCCCACTGACCGTTAAGCAATTTATGGAAAAACACTTGAGAGATCCATACGAGATAAATTTGATGGAGGAGTTGACGCTAAAAGGTGTTACACAATACTATGCATTTGTACAAGAGCGACAAAAGGTCCATTGTCTGAACACACTGTTTTCGAAGTTACAAATAAATCAGAGTATTATATTCTGTAACTCGACGCAACGTGTTGAACTGTTAGCTAAAAAAATAACAGATTTGGGATACTGTTGCTACTACATACACGCTAAAATGGCTCAAGCACACAGAAATCGCGTTTTCCATGATTTCCGCGCCGGTCTTTGCCGAAACTTGGTACGTTACTTTTTATATATTGTTATATACTTTTATCTTCATGGAGAAAAATTTACATAAATCATAACAACTATTAAACTCAGTAAAATATACAATGTAATTACCTTCAGAATAAACACCGCAGTGTTCATTTGTCAAAGCAGGAAATAAAACCCATAAAACAAAGGATTTATTCCCATGTTGCGCGGACGTTACTCGTGTAAATACAAATCAGTTGGTAAAATCTTGAGCACGAACTTGAAACTTTGAGACAGAAATTTTAATTTAAACTTAAAAAAAATTATGTCTATAAATCTAAAGTCGAGTCGTTACTTTTCTTAAAGTTTTATTTACTTTTTTTAAGTATCAAATTTCATTTGTTAAAATAATATTTTATATTAGTACTGAGTCGACTTTAACTACTAGTTTGAAAATTTTTTTAAATAACGACTTTAGATTTTGAATTCTCAATTTTTTCAAATTTCAAATTTCCCGCAATAATTTTTTATTAAAAATATTCCTGTTTAATAACGGAATGAATTCCTTACAATATGGGTTCTATTTATTATCTTAACAATAAAATGCAAATTAATTAACCTGCATAAAAAAATTTTTTTCTTAAAGATTCAAAAAAGTTCGACACGTGGAATTTCTAAACTTGACAGATTAGAACTTTTTACTAAATTTTACCCTCATTCCGGAAAAGTTCCCATTAGAAACCAAAAGCCCATAAAAAAAAAAAAGTTGAATTTAAAATTCCAAGTTTGAGTTTTTTTAATTTCTTCAGAACCAGGGTAAAATGTAATACAAATACGATTTCAAAAATATGTTTTAAAAACGTTCTTTTTTCATCCGAAATTTGCACATATAAAATCCTAGAAAAACATTTTTTCTATTATCAAAATTACTAAAATTAAAAAAAGTTCCACTTGAGGTTCAAATCTGACTCAAGTTTAGAAGTTCCACATAAGGTAAAAGTCCCTATACCCGCTCACTTTCCATTGGAGTGAGATTAAATCACTCAATATAAATTAATAAATAAAATGAAAAACCATATTTTTTTTTTTATAGTTATTTTTTGTAGTTTTAAGTATTAGAATGATATTTTGGGTTGAAGAATAATGTTGATAATTAATTATTATTAATTTTTTAAATAAGGTCCTTAAGTGTACCCATATTCGTTCACTAAAAGTCGTGATGTACCAGTACTCGATCAAAACATGGCCCTGTAGTCGCTCAAAGACAATATCAATTTAACTATGATAAGTTTATTGATTTAGAAAATAATTTATAAAATATATAACTTTATTCTTTCATAGTATAAAATTTCATAAACCTTAAAAATACATTTAATTAGATATAGTTGTAACAATTATTAAAAATTTGAACGTAGCCTGAATTTAATCTAGCGAACGAACGTTAAAGTAAAAAATGTCCGACTGAGCGCTATTTTGAAAACAGTCACTTAATTTAAATTTATAATCTATTATAAAATACTTTGATACATGATATTTTAATATATTTAGATTCACAAATAATTATTTATCAATAGTTATTTTTCTAGTTGAAATTTTTTTATAAAAATTATAAAAAAAGAATTGAACAGTTAAAGTCAGCGAATAATGGTACTGATCGGATATAGGGGATTTTACCTTACTACAAATTATCGTTTTTTAATCGTTTGTAAACTTTTTTTGACGCTCCATTAAGTGCTAGGGTTCATATTTTTTTTCAGTGCAAAATGAATTCAGAAAAAACTGATTTTGAACTATTTTTGAATGTTTTTTGTTTTAACATATCTCTATAATATCGGAATATTTATTTATTTTTCTCTTGAATTTTAAAAGTTTTTAAAAGTCAACACTTTTTCAACAATTTTTTTTACACAGACTCATTATATCTTTCGGTTATTTTGTCCGTGAGTATTTTTTCACGGAGCCGAAAAATTTGAATTATTGTAAAAAATTTTTACAATTTATCACATGTAACTTGAACACGAATTTAATGTAAATTTTTCTCTTAGTATATTAAAATAAAAATAACAGTATTATAATTTATGTATGTATATATATATATATATATATATATATATATTTTTTTTTTTTTTTTTAGGTGAGCAGTGATTTATTCACACGTGGTATCGACGTACAAGCAGTAAATGTCGTGATAAACTTTGATTTTCCTAAAATGGCCGAGACGTATTTACATCGTATCGGTAGATCTGGTCGATTCGGTCATCTAGGTATTGCCATAAATCTAATAACTTACGAAGATCGTTTTAATCTTCATCGCATTGAACAAGAACTTGGTACCGAAATAAAACCAATTCCCAAGGTGATAGATCCTAGTTTATACGTAGCACGACCTGAGGACAATACTAGTTTGGATGAAGGTAATGTGTCCAAGTAGTTTCTTCAATTAAAAGTAATATTAATAAATATAAATAATAATAATTAAACAACAACAACAATAAAAACAACAACAAATGGAGAAACAAGTGATTTGTGACTCGTACTACACGTGGCATATCCATTATTAACTTCGAACACATCGATATGAGCGTATAAATAATCAAGGTAGTGAATTATTATTTTAAAATGATATAAATAGATGGAAAAAAAAATAAATAATAATTAAAAGAATCGTTACTTAAGTCTTGGGGTGCGCGTCAGTGTCGATAAGAATATAAATAATGGGAACAGCAAGTGCTTTTGAGGATAAACTTAATAGATACACAAAAGACTTTTGAATAAACGGAGAAAAATATAAAATTATAAATTCATCGTAACAAAATATTATAAAAGTAAATAAATAAATGTGTTACTTGTACATAAAATTTATTGCCGAGCATTGGTAAAAAAATGAAAAGAAAAGTTGAGAAACAAAAGTATATGAAAATTTATTGTTTATATTTTTTCGCTCGGTTTATAATTAAAACTAATGATAAAAAAAAATAAATTTTAAAAAAACTCAGTGACTGAAGATGTGAACGTCAGTGTGCAAGTGCGAGTCATTTTTCTTTGTAAATAGATATTACTTATAAGTGTAAATAATTAATTATAATTAGCTCAGAGTCAAGCCATTATCAAGTGCACAATGCGTAGAAGGAAATAAATAATTTAAAATAATTTTTATTATTAATTATCTAAATAATTAATAATTTAAAAATATTCATTAACATTAACATATATAAATAAATATATATACATTGAAAAAAAAGTAAAAAATCATACTTACACTAAAATAAACGTTAAACACATACGTGAATTTAGTCCGTCATTGCATTTTATCGTAAATGTAAATACAGCATGAGATATATCATTTTATTAGTAAAAAAAAAAAAACAAAAAAAAAATTTTTGATACGAAAGGCCTCATACTTTCAATATTCCTTCTACTTTTTTTTTGTTACTTGAAATTTAAAAAAAAGTAAAGTCTTTAATTAAAATCCATAAGCCGAAATAAAAATAATAAATTAACGGCTTGATATATATACATATGTATGTATATATATGTAATAAATTTAACAGTCTTCATTCTTCATTTAGTTTATGTTTTAAAACGTTTATTTTTTTTTTCTAGCTCACTGAAGCTTTAAATTATGAGTGTGACTGTAGCAGACATCAGACAAATTTAAAACTAAATAAATACAGTAAATAATTTTAAAAAAAATATTTATAAAAAATGCACAAATTAATTTTTTAATTTTTTAAATGCGCATTTTTGAAAAATTTTATTTTTTTGTTATTTACTCTATTTATTAATAAGTTTAAATTTGTCTGATGTCTGTTACATTCACACTCATTAAATTATAGAATATATTTATATATACATAATTCATAATATCAATTTTTTTTTTATTTTTTACTTATAAAAAATAAAATCAGTAATTTACAAAATGTGTGCAAAGAATTTAAAATATAAAATGTATAGGTTGATTGTGGCTTGATTTTGTAATCTCAGTACTGTCATAAAAGCAACTCTGAAGTTCTAATCACAAATAAAACAAAATGTAATTAATTACAAAAAGAAAAAAAAATTACAAATCCAAGTGAATATTTTTTGTTGATAAAAAAAAGAATTGATTTTTTTTTTCCGTTTTTTTTTTTTTTTTTTTGTAAAAATAATATAAAATTTTTTTTTTTATTTTATAATACTGTGATTGAGAATCAGAGATTGTATAAATTGACTAGTTTTATACAATTATTTTTATAATTATTTGGCTAATGGGTTACGTGAGACACAGGGATCGTAAAACAATAATAAAATCTAATTATAAATAATCGCGAGTATTTACGACAAAAATAAAAAAAATGTTAATTTTGATTAAATTAAATTAACGAAATTACGGTATCGAAATAAATATTTTTATCGTATCGAAATAAATATATACATGTATAAAATTTATCTCAACGGTGCTGGTGCTGGAAATAAATTAAGAAAAAAAAAATGCTAATCATTGTCTGCGAAAATGTCGGAGCGAAATGATAAAATACAAATTTTTAATAAGATAAATTTTTTTTTTACCCTCACGATCTCGCGTGTCCATGAATCACATTAAAATATTTCGTTTTTTTTCTCCAAACGTTAAAAATATCGCAAGAAATCCAGACGGAAGATAATCCGTTGCATTGTAAAATAGTAATAAATAATAATAACGATAAATAAATATAATAACAATTATAATAAAATGTGTATTAAGTCTGGTGACGTGTCAAGACAGACTTGAACCATTTATTTGTATATGTAATAATATAGCGGGCCAACAAAACGAATTAGCTTCGCGGTAGAAGCGCGCGCGGTTTTTCAGTCGTGATATAAACTACAAATGAAACAAATAAATAAATAAAATTTAAAAAGTACACAACAATAATTATGAGAAACGGTTTAATCTTGCAACGAAAATAAAAATATATTTTATTTTTATTTACGATACTTTTTTTTTCTTTTTCTTTTGCTAAAATTTATGATTGCCAATTAAAAGATTAAATAAATAAATAATTATTATAATTACAAATCGATGACCTTGTCTCACGCCCACGGGTCAATTAGCAATCGACAATCAATGATGATACGAGTTAAGCGTGCCTCGTATCAACATTGCAATCAAGTCATTCAAATATCGTATTGCTTTTAAATGAAACTAAATATCCATTTAAAATAAAATGTTTCTTTAAAACGAAAAAAAAAACAAAATTTCAAATTTTTGAATTAAAACTTGAAGTTTTAAATAACAAAATCTTTTTCAACGTATGAAAGTATGATCTCAGAGTGTGTTGTGTGAATGTGTGTAAAAAAATAAAACAAAAAAATAACAAAAAAAAAATATAACGAAAAAAAATTGTACATTAAATTTCGTTGCTGCTACACCAGAGATTAAGATGAAAAAAAAATAAAATAAAACAACAGTCATCAATTCTGTTATCGATAACTTGTTTTAATTTCACAAGCAAAAGTATTTACGGTTGAAAAGTCATTTGACTTTAGTCGATATTGTTAACAGAGAATTTAAATCACTATCCGCTAATTCACGTCGGCATCATTGCCAAGGAAAAAAAATTGTGATTAAGTTCTTACGGATGCGACTGGGTAGTGAAGTGATTCGTTGAAAAAAAAAATTTAAACAACCGATTAAAATAAAAAGTTGAGTAATATAATTACTGAGGTTAATAATTAAATTAATATCGATGACAATTGATGACTAAATAATAAATGTGTGAATAACTTTTTTCATTGTAAATTTTGAGTGATTGAAACGCGTGTATGTTGGTCTTTTTATTAATTATAAATAACGTCTATTAAGTTGGTTTGTAAAACATTTAAACAGAAACAATAATAATTGTAATTTTAAACTGCGATACTTGTAATGTAATTGAAACAAAGGCTACAAGAGATTTGTAAACATCGGATTGTTTTCTATGAAAAAAAAAACAGAAAGAAAAAAAAATGGTTTAAAATATTTAAAAAATGAAATTAAATCAGTGCCTTGTTATGGAGGCGGTGATTTAATTTACTAATAATTAAAATTAATTAATTAAGAAGATGTAAGAATTTGAAAATATGGAGAGAGGAAGAGAACAAATATCATCAGTGATGCGGATTAAAAGTTTAATAATTGTAACAAGAATAAATGTCGGGATAAAATAGTTAACGATAAAATTCCCAGACTTTTTGCCCGCATTTGTGTTCTCTTGAGTGCACTTGACGTAATAAAAGTGAGAGGAATTATATGCAGGTTCGTAAGTGCACGACAAAAGACGTAGTAAGATCGTAAAAGCAATGAAGGTTTAAGAGAAGAGAGGAAGTGAGAGAGAAAAAGATAGAGCTTGTTGAAGGAGATTACAGGCGCATTGAATGGTAGTGAGTTAAACGACCGGAGAGAATATTCGTTCACTCAAGCACGAGAGAGAGAATTACTCAATTAATATCATTGAGATTTAACTTGGTTATTTTCGCGCATGCTCCTGCGTTTCCCGGTTTTTTTTTTATATTTTAATATTTTTGGGATAAGATTTTTGCCTTGAAATATTTGATATTACGGCGAAAATGTTGGTCTTGGAAAAAAATTTTTCAAACAAAAGTTGTAGGAAATTTAATTTTCTATAAAAAATGTCTCTTATGACTTTTTTATACGACCAATATTTTCACCGTAATTCCAAAATTAAGATTCATAATGAATGATTCAAATTTTGGTTGAGTATGAAAATCTTAGTTTTGAAATCATAGGGAAAATATTGGCCGCATAAAAAAGTTCCTTAAACAAAAGTTGTAGGAAATTTAATTTTGAACAACTTATATTCCAAAGATATTTTTATACGACCAATATTTCCGCCGTAATATCAAAAATTTGACACTATTAATTATTGTTATTTTTAAATCAAAGCAAAAATCCTGATCCTATTGATAACTTAATTAATCGGGAGCCCGTCAAGTCCACTGAGTACACGTAAAAGCTTGAAATTTTTTTTTTATTTAAATAAAATAGAATTAAAATCTGTAGATATTTTTTGATCGGCAAACGCAGGCGAAAAACATAAAAACTTTTAAAAAAATTCTCTTGGTTCGTAAAGTGGGAAGGTTATATATATACATACATATTTATATATGTATGTATATATGTATAAATTTTTTTTTTGTTTAAAAAACGTTTACTCGCGAGGTGAGTTAACGTTGGAGCGAAAGTTAAAAGATCACCGGTAAAATTTGAAATTGCATTGAATTAAAAATGACGACCCTGGTAATAATAATAAATAAAATAACATATGGGTCTTAGTGTACGAGTATAATAATAATAATAGTAAAAAAAAATTGAAAGAAAATAATAGTGGGTAAAAATTTCAAGGGAAATGTTAGCAAGTGTGCGTCAATTGCGCTCTGTTAACATTGTCGTTGAGATTTGCGAGTTGAGATGAGAGATGAAAGAGAGGAGGGTTAAGAGATGAGAAAAATATAAAAAATATATTTAAAAAAAAAAAAAAAAAATATGAGCGAAGGAGAACGAAAATGTATAAGATAAAAAAAGGCGAGCTACATTGGGGCGTCGTCAACATGCTGGAATCGATTCCCGTGCTATCGTTGTAATAACTTGTGAATATTAAAAAGTAAAGACTAACAATTTAAAATTATCTATTACAATTTGTTAAATTTTTTTCATTTTTTATTTTGCGGTTGCACAACACGTACTGCGATAACACGGGAGTCGTGATTGTTTTTTTTTTAATAAATTAAAAAATAAAAAAAAATGTAAAATGATAAAAAATACTTAAAAAAAAAAATGTAAGAATGAGGAACAGAAAGAAAGTGATAAAAAAAATAGCAAGTCGCCGTAAATATCAGAGAGTAAAGAAAAGTTTTGTGATTCAAAGCGAGAGGGTGGCGAGCAAGTTTAAATAAAAAATATGTGGGGGAATGAAAAATAATTCTCAACAATTTTTTTGTATTTTGTCGAGTCGATTTATTATTTCTTTTACTTTATTTTATTATTTATTTTTTTTTCTTTTCTTTCGTCGAGATATATTTGAAATTTTTATTTTATAATGAGGTGTCACGTTGAGATAATAAAAATACACTGGTATATAATGTGACACTTGAGAGTATAATCGTGATTTGTGATGTTCGCGAGATGATGATAAAGCCATTGTCATTTTTTTTTTTGTCATTTGGAATATTTTTATTTTATTTTTTTTCTGTCTTACGATCCCTGATCACGTGTAATTATTTTTTTACACTGATAGAAAAGAAAAAAAATTATTAAATTTATTAAATTACTTTTCTATTAATTACCATTTATTTTTTTGATACAATGCAACAACAAAAAAAAAATAAAAAAATAAAATTCTTCTTTATAATGCTCTATTGGCGTTTGAAGTTTAATCGATTTTCCGTCACGCTAAATTGCATCGAATAAATTTTAAAGAGCATAAAAAATAAAGTAAAATGAAATTTTAAAAAATAAAACGCTAGTTGATGATTTAAATTACAGATTAGCGGTCTTACGAAAGAAAACAAAACTCAAATAATTATTTCTTTGATTTAAAAAAAAAAAATTATAAATCTTTTACCGATTATTTACATACATTAAATAAATTTGAAAAACAAACATAAATTTGTATCCGACTTTTTTCCAAATTTAAAATTTAAGTTTATAAAAATATAAATTGTAAAAGTGAACTCGTGTAAAAAAAAATTACACGAATTCACTTATAATTAAAAATGTCAAAACCGTATTTAAAAAAAAATTAATTTTATTTTTCACAATCTGAAAATTATTTAAATTGATTTAATAAAAAAATTAATATTTGATTCACTGAATTAAAAGAGTTTAATTATTTATAATTAAAAGTTTCAGCTAATTAAATTACATAAACGAATTGTAATTAAATATATCCGCGTGAAATATTTGTTAATTAATATATATGTATATATATGTGCGAGACAAAAGTATAGTAGCAATTAAAATAATTTTAATTGGCCATTAATCACAATTATTTATTCAACGTCATTCAACTTAAATTGAATCATATATATATGTATATACTTTGAAATAATCCAAAGTTTACTATTCAGTTAACATATATAGAAATATAATGTCTAGTTGTTCACATGGATATAGAATTCACAATAAAAGATTACTACTACTTAGTTAGGTAGCTGTCTAGCTATTTCTCAAGCTTTCTGAGCTATTAGATAGTAGTCTGGAACGGGAGTATATCTTTCAAGGTAATTAGTGTGAATACGTCGACCGGACAAATGATAATTTAATCAGGAAGATCTTACACTGAGGTAGCAACCATAAATTTAACGTTTAAATTTCTCTGCGACGACGCATAACGTCTAACTAACACTGGCAGTTCCACTGCCACCAACAGAATCACCAGATGGTGAAATTTAGTTTGCTGTATCTCAACCAAGTTTAAACTCAACATGAAACGTTGTTGCGTAGTTACCTAACGCAATGTCTCTAGTATCTCTGTTCTATCCAACAACAACACCAACAACAACAGCGACTACGACAATGACTACATCACTAGAATAGCTGCTGTAGTAGTAGTAGTAGTAGTAGTAGTAGTAGTAGTAGTAGTAGTAGTGTAGAAATGTAATGTACAAAGACAAACACTATGGTTGCACTTGCTCGATTCCTCGAACAGTGGTAGTATAAGGGAAGGTATCAATCTCCCAGAGGAACACAATCTATGTTGGAGGCTAATTAATTACATTTGATCAACATCTCCATCTCCATCAGTATCTTCATCTACCTGACGCTACGACTGTCTCAGGATCCACATTTGAACGGCTATTATGAGTTCATGTGCTGGTCGTTAGTGAACTATAATCACCGGCATCAAAGTTATCCAATCAAATGTTTACCAGTCTATCAATCCTGAATAACGAATCTTGTGCGCCAGATACTCAATTACCATCAATCTTTAATGTCTTGATATTGTTACAGTTTTTAATTTTTAACTTCCCGCTAAGAAAATTTTAAATTTTCAAATAAAAGGAAGTTATTGGTTTCGGTCCGATTTTCGAAAACCGAGTTTTCAATAGATCTTGACGTTTTGAGGTTCTAGGAAAATATTCTGACTAATTTCGAGATGATGTCCGAGTGTATGCATGTATGTAAATCTTTTGTAATTTTTGAACGGGTGAACTGATTCGGCTTTTTGAGATGACGTTAGAGGCTCATTGATTCTAATAATTTTTCAAAAATTAGGCATTTTCGGTACGTTCAGAGATATTTCAGAAATAAAATTTTTTCAAAAATCTTTTTTGCGGATAACTTATAATTTACTCCATAGATTGATTCCAAAATCTAATCAGGGCTAAAACTCGATAAGTCGCGTCGGATACCACCTCAACCATCAAAATTGAATCATTTGCTCAAGAGATATCGTTAAAGAAAAAATTTCAAAAAAGTGGTTTTTTCTAATAAAATCAAAAACGTTTCATTGATTATTTCTAAAAAATTTCAGTGGTAGAGACTAAAAATCTGCGTCGAATGTCACTTCAAATGTCAAAATCGGTCATTAGTTCAAAAGATATCGGCGATGAAATATTTAAAAAATAACAATTGTCCTCATTTTTCCAGGAAAACTCACTATATAATTTATCGAATGTACCTAAAATTGAACCGAGTCTACCATATTACAGTCTTTTTTGATCACTACAGATTTTATTACAATCGTTTCAATAGTTTAAGAAATAGTATCGAAAAAGTATAAGAAAAATCACTGCTTTTTACACTTCTCTCAGATATTTTATATATAAATGCTCTGATCTGATTCAAAACTCATATAACTTTCTATTTAAATCGCATTTATTGATTTCTGTCCGAATTCATTGATTTCATTAAACTGAATCGTGAACAAAAATTAAAAAACCGCTTGTTGGAGCTCGAAGAACTCATAAATACAAATGTATTAAAAGATACTATCGAGCTCTTTGAGCTCGAATATGTATTTTGACAAAAGTATTTTCAAGCTTTTTGAGTTCGAAAACAGCGGGAAGTTTCGGGGTTGGTCTGCAGGGTCAACCGATTTCTAGATTTCTTTTTTTTGTTTATGGGCTTTTATATGTTTTTTTATTTTAATATTTTATTTAAATTAATATAATTTTTTTACACTGACGGGTATTAAAAAATACATATTTTTTACGAGTGACAGTAAAATGTACAACAGCTTATTGTAGCTTGGTATAAAATAAAATTTTTAGTATCAGTCACTGGAATTCGTTAATATGAGGATAGAATTTGGGAATAAAAATATTATACATTTATATTTAAGCTGAGGGTAGTGAGAACTTTAATAAAATTTATTTTATTTTTAAAAGTTTAATGTCTTGATAATATTTTATTAAATTTAAAAGCTGATTCATGAAAACTTACAGAAATACGAGCATAAATTCAAACGTCTGTAAAACGCTCGAACCAGTACTTAAAACTTTAAACGCGTTTTTATAAAAAACTACATGTTTTCAAAGTCCGTGAGTTATTTTTTTCAACCGATAAATTTTTAATTTGTACAATATCTTTTGGATAAAAAATTATGGCTTACAAACTTTTATTTTTAATTTATAAATTTTTCATTCCGCAGTTGGCATTTTTTAAAAATTTTTTTCTCTGGATTATTTTGTTTGCTATAAATATTTTTTCATGAAAAACTTTTACGGAAATTTTCTATAAAATTTTACTCAGCTGTAAAAAAAATTTAATGTCTTCCAAATAATTCTGTTATTATTTTTACCAACTCAAACCTTTAAATAAACAAATAAAATTATTTAACGTACGTACATAGAGAATTTATATTTTGATGACAGCAATTAAAAGTTAAGGGGATAAAAGCTCTTTAATAAAACGCTTTTCAACAATACACCCTTCATCGATTCAAGGATAACCATTATAGAGTTATCTTCCAGCAGCAGCTCTAAGTAAGCAACTAGATCCTCGCGCCGTGGACAGGAGAAAGACAAAGCCATTATATATATGTATATGTATATATATATATGAGTAGAGGCAACTTTTCTAAATATAGTCATCGGGATAGGGGATAGGAGAGTCGAGAAGTGTTTGCCTTATCATCAACCAATGGACCCTCGTTCACCCCAATCTACTCACTTACTAAAAGAATAAAATAAAATAAAATAATATGAAATTTAATCTCTACTATATATATTAGGATGATCCAAAAAAAAAAACCGACTTTTTTTTGTTTTCGAGTCTCATTTGAAAATTTTTTGGTTTCACATGTTGGAAGAACCCTCTCCAAAAAACAGCTCGATAACAATTTTCAAGGGGTCGCTCGAGAAATTTTGAAATTCCAAAAATGATTGAAATTTGGATTTTTTATTTTTATTTTTTCATTCTCGTGGCAGAAATATTTTCTATCTGTAAAATCAATGCCATGCTGAAAATTTTAGCTCAAAATATAGATTTTTAAACGTCGCTCAAAAATTTTGAATATTAACTCATAATATGTTACTAATATTTTGAATTAATTTTTGTATTTTTTTGTAACTCAATTATTGTCATTTCACTAAAATATAACTTTTGCATAACCGAAAATATACTGGTCAGTCTTAAACAATAAAATTGGGTAAGATTTGAATAATAAAAAAAACCTAAAAATTGAATAAAAAAATAAAAAGTATGTAAATAAGTAATTTTTACTATGTCTCGGGTTCTATTTTTATTCATTATGATATAAATTGATGGTGAAAAAATAGAGATGCTTTAATATTAATATTCAAGGGTCACTCGAAAACGTCCAAAAGACAGTACTCGGAAACATTCAAAATTCTTGAGCGGCGTTCAATTATTTAAATTTCGGGCTAAAATTTTCAACATATTCATTATTTTACATATAAACTATTGCCGCTACGAGAAAGAAAAAAATTAAAAAAAAAATCCGAATTTTAATCATTTCTGAAATTTTCAAAATTTGAGCCTTTTAAAATTTTTTCATCGAGCTGATTTTCTGGAGAGGGTTCTAAAAATATGCTAAACCACCAAATTTCCACATGAGACTCGAAAACAAAAAAAGTCGGTTTTTTCGGGTCACCCTAATATATATGATGCTTACGGTATCTAACTTAGCTCTTAGCCATAAAGCTACCCGATGAACTAAAATATCATTGTGATTTTAATTTCCGCAAATGTGTTATAAACGATCAATGTAATTCAATACAATGGAATAAACCCACAAGATGCGTTTACAATTTCATCCCAAGTGCTCATCTTGTTATGACTATAACTATGACGTGCAAATGGAAAACGATGGTAGGAAGCTATTGGGTATACTCAATCCAAGCATCAGCATCATCCACAACCCATTCACGTCAGTTCACTTTACTCTTTTCAAATCTCTACTAACCTACACTATCTCTGCCACCTATTCCAATCTATATACATATACACATATTTATATCTATATCTCTATATATATATATACTCTATCCCTTTTGTCCTGACTCTCGTGGTGGCCATTCGTCTGCTCTCACAAGCTCTCCATCTCACCCAGACCATAGCAACATCAATATTCCTCTCGCTCGGTAGTACCCGACGAGAGTGATATCGATTCAGACAGCCAATTAGGTCTAAAAGGCCCTTCAGTGTGAATTTGTGCAGAGACAGAAGCGTTCACCCGTCAGTCTGCTACTACTACTACTTCTACTTCTACTACTACTTCTTTTGCTTCTGCTTATACTTCTTTACATTTATTTTTCTTAACTTATTTTATTATTTTTATTTCTTTATACCCGTAGCATCAACCCCAGTCATCGTCTACTAAATCTTTTTCTCCTATTCTTCAATACGATTTTTCACAAGACTTTGTTATTTAACCTCGACAAGATGGCGGGTCCCATGAATCAAATCACAATTCAAATTCCCAATTGACAATAGCTCGTTACCGGAAGACACTATTTCCTTAGGGGACATACTAAATTATCTACATCCATTTGTCTGCGCGATTTACATGAGGTCAACAACCCCTTTGTTGGTTTTAAAATAAAACTAAACATAAAAGTTTGTAAAAAAAAAAAAAAAAAAAAAAACAACCATTTGAAATGTGGAAAAACAAAAGGAGCTGCTGCTGGTGCATTTAAATTTGGCATTCTAGCGATTCGTGGTAACCATTTGTAGATTTTTAAGAAACACCAGCACTCTGTGTACCTACATCTATCTACATCCAACATTACCTAGCATTCAATGTCTATATATATCTATATATACATAGATAGTATGTCGAGTCGTTCATATACGGGGGTAATTTAAAATAGGTAGGGGATGAATTTGCGCGCGCATACGTCGCGCAGCTGTGCCAACGGCGAACGACCCGCGACCGACAACGGCAACCAGCCAGTTGGGTTTATTGTAAAATGGGTGCAAGTGAGCAAGATATATTCCCACACTGGTCCACCCAGTGTGTGTGTGTGTGTGTGCCAAGTAAAACGTCATCGCACTAGTGATAGTAGATTGTCGAGGGGTTGCTATAGAGTTTAGGGGAGACGCTCATCGTATCTCATAACGTAACAGTGGGGGCTACCTTTTCTATATACATATACATATATTTATATATAAATGTTTCTTTATCCTTGTCTTGTGTTATATAGCATTTCATTCTATTCTGTATACTACAGAGCAAGAAACGTAGCATAGAAACTCG
The DNA here is from genome assembly GCA_964016945.1 of Microplitis deprimator. Classification (NCBI taxonomy): domain Eukaryota; kingdom Metazoa; phylum Arthropoda; class Insecta; order Hymenoptera; family Braconidae; genus Microplitis; species Microplitis deprimator. Next base: position 13,094,350 of record OZ024715.1, on the reverse strand, counting down.
TATCCAGAGTTGAGTCTGGCTCTGAACTCTCTATGAAGGGTAGAAACGCGAGATCGTGCTTAGAGTTAACCGGGGTTGCTACTGGGGTGGATTTTATAATAAAAAATCACAGTAATACAGACGTACTTACTCACCCGTACTCTTTCGAATAGACCTTTTTCAAACGACAATATTAGAAAAAAAAGAGAAAAAAAAATATAAATAAAAAGAAGACTGATGTGCGTTTATTCATAAAGTCTAGACTGTAAAAATGAAAAAATAAAATGTAATGTTAAGTGAGTGAGATGCGAATGAAACTCGTCGTATTATTCATCTCACTGTCTTTGTTGTGGAAAATTTAAGCCGGTAGATTTTAAGCGCGCGCGCGCGCGTTAAAAAAAAATTTTAAGAGTAAAAAATATAAAATAAAAAAAAAACGGTTTTACGGGCGGGGGTAGTTGTAGTTGGTGTGCTGCGACGCGGTGGTGGTGAGCAAACCAGTGGCGCTTTCAACCGACTCCCGCAGTTTTCACGTACCACCGAGGCGTTAACATTAAATCCTGACCGTGTTCTTTAGTTTTAATTTTTTACTTAAAAAAATTACTACCAATATATTAAAGTTAATTAAAAAAGTAGTAATCTATGATATGAAAACTAACAAGTGATAGTGTTAATTATTATAAAAAAACATTAAAATGAAATCAAATTTGTTTACAATAGGACCGAGCTTAGTAGTGCGGGTGAAAATTTGAATAGGAAAAGTTTTGTGTCAGAGTGGGCGGTCCAGGATTTTGTTATCACTCTCCACCCTTTTCTTTCCTCTTTCCTCACCTCTCCTCTTCTCTTTTCATCTCTTTACTCAACTGTTCACTCACACTTGTCTTAAACTCTTTACTCCATACCAGAACAACTTTACTTCAAAGCTTTTCACCCCGTCTGTCTATTACTGCCGTTACTACTGAAACCGTAACTGCCCCAATATATTTTTTTATATCGTAACAGTAGAAAAGTCTGTTATCGTTGCGTCCTCGGCGTTTAGTTTCGCCCCAGTGGACATGTTTAGTGATAACAATACGAGTATTTTACAGCTTAACCAGGAATATTTAAGTGAATTATTTACAGTAAAGACAACAATGAGGTACATTTGTACATAGAGGATTTACAAAAAGGATAAAATAAAAAATATTTATTTTGCTTTTAAAAATTTTAGGTAAAACTGGGTGGTAAATTAAATGGAAGTAAGATTGACGAGGATAAGTGCGATGCCACGACGTGAACACTGTTCATTGGCGTCAATAGGCGTTTTGTTGTTACTCTTGATAATATTATTGGGCAGAGTTTGTTATGTTATTGGTGACAAGTGTGCTGATGAGTGTACGTGTAAGTGGAAAGGTGGTAAACGTACTGTCGAGTGTGTAAAACGCTTATTGACGAGTATCCCAGATGAAATAGATCCTGAAACTCAGGTATTGGATGCTAGTGATAATGATATTAAATTATTACCGAGTAATATATTTATACGGGTTAGTTTAACAAATTTACAACGTGTCTATTTACGAAATTGTCGGATGGAAAAAATAGATAACGATGCACTTAATGGTCTGACGAATTTAATTGAATTGGATCTGAGTAACAATCGTCTGACATCGGTACCAAGTTTGAGTTTAGCCAAGGCTCCATTTTTACGGGATCTGTCGTTGTCTAATAATCCACTGATTCGCATACAGTCAAATGTATTTCGTACGACGTCTAATTTAATAAAACTCGATTTATCAAACGCTCAAATAAGTGAAATAGAGTCGAATGGTTTACGTGGTCTTGAATCATTGGAGACACTCAAATTAAATGGTAATCGTTTATTAACATTAAATCCGGGTACTTTTGAACCATTAAATAAATTAACAAGTATTGAATTACATGATAATCCGTGGATATGTAATTGTCATTTACGTGAAATGAAACAGTGGTTGGTAAAACATAATTTGCCGACACTGATATCACCAATATGCCATGGGCCAGAACAATTAATAAATAAACCATTTATTGATTTAACAATTGATGATTTTGCATGTCGTCCAGTACTTATGATAACTTCACGTTATGCTGAGGCAACAATTGGTGAAAATGCAAGTATTGTTTGTCGTGTATCGGCAGTACCACCGGCTAAAATAAAATGGTACTGGAATAGTAAATTATTGACAAATCAAACGTCATTTAGTAGCTATCAAAAAATTTATATTTATGAAGAAGGACAATTTAGTAAACGGAGTACATTGATACTGACCAACGCCCAGGAAACAGACTCCAGTGACTTTTTTTGTGTCGCTGAAAATCGTGCCGGAAGTGTCGAGGCTAATTTTACGCTCCATGTTTCTGTAAGAACTGCTGGTATGTCGACATTGGGAAGCGGTCAAATCGCTGGTATTTCCGCAGCTCTTGTTGTCTTAATATTGATAATACTGCTGATAATACTCGTACTCTTTGTACGTTTGCGTCGGATGCCAGTGAAGGATGTTAAAACAAACGCCGCAAATGCTATGGAAATATTGCCATCGGACACGAGTAATCACGATACAAATAATTCAACGACAATGGGAAACACATTGAGTCGTAAAGTTGATCAACAAGAAAATGAAACAACTTTTAATGATGGTATTATCATAACTTCATCAACAAAACCACCAGGATCACTGAGTCTTAGTTATGTACAAAGAGTCCCACTGGATTCGTCCCGCGAATATATTATTGACGAGCATCCAGTGATACATGGTGCGCGGTTTTCATCAACGGCATCTCTTGTTCCCATTGAAAACCCCGATTTGATACGTGACACACGAACCTCGATAGAAGAACTGGGTAATTATACATCGGATACGCTGATGACCGGCCTTATGGTCGACGATACGCGATTACTTTATTCAAGTCTGTGGGACACGCGTGACCGAAGTAATGCCACGGGAACAAGTAATACCAATAGTAATAGTACAACATATGCTGGTAAAGACGTCATTCAGTCTACCGTGTCTTCAATGTCCTCAATCGAACACCAACAGCTGCACCATCAGCAGCAACAATTTCCACCTGGCGCTAAACAATTAAGGGTATGGCAAAAAGGTGTACCTGTATTACCACCTGTTTCCGCTTTGAAACGAGTTCTTGGGTCAACACGCAGCTCTCCAGATGAGGGATACCAAGAGGGTACTGGTACTGATGTCTAGGTACCGCTACTTCATTACTGCGATCCACGGCACAGGTATCTTGAACTTATGAGAAGACATCAAGATGAAATTGTTATGTCGACTCTCACGGACTAATTATTTATTAATAATAATACTAATAATAATAATAATAATAATAATAAATAATAATATTAATTTTAATGATAGTTATAATAATAATAACAAAAAATACTATTGTGCACGTGATTCTGGTCGTGGTAGTGAATAAAATAAATATATAAATATATATAAGTGTCCGATAAATAATTTTTGTTGGATAAACAATAAATATGTGAAGAACTTGTATTTAAAAAAATAGTTTAAGATAAAATAAATAATTAACTCATTTTTATTGTGTATTTATAAGTAAAATATTTTGAACATTAAATAAAAATGAGTTAAATTCTTTTTTTTTTTTTAAATTATAATAATAATTATTTACAATACTTATGTCGAACTAAGACTGTACATTACTTTTAAAATGTATAGATAGCAATGATGGAATTATTGACAAGTCAAAAAATGAGTAATAATTAAATCGTTGAGTATAAATATATATAAATATAAATATTAAGATTAAGATGGAGAAGAATATATATATATATATAAATATAAATATGAAAATAAAATTATATATACGTGAATTTTTTTAGTCAATTCAATAATTAGGATAGATTGGATGAATGAAATGTAATTAAGATATATAAATTTTATCACGTTATTTATATATAATAAAGACGTGTTATTAATTATAGCAATGAGATAAATTTTAAATTTACCGTTGGTTATTGTATGGTATCGTATGAGGATCGTGTGGATTAACAGTTTTATTTTTTTTATTTTGCTAATTTTAAAAAAAGCGCGAATGAGTGATTGGATTTTTAATTTAAACTTTTTAGTGGATTAAATTTTTTTTAATTAGTACTTTTAGTCATAGGTTTTTAAAATGAAATATTTAGTTGTATTTATTAATTAATTATTATTATAAATGCTCAGATTAATGACTAAATTTTTTATATTGTATATTATTTATTAAGTAAACAAGTTTTGTTTAAATTTAAGTAAATTTAATTAAATACAGCAACAAAATATATCAAAATTTCGTATCAATAAATTTTATAATCAAACATATCGTACTCAATGGAAAAGTGCACACTGATATGTGTAAATATATATATATATATATATGATATAAAATATATATATATATATATATATATATATATATGATGTATGTTGATGAAACTGCCATATAATCATTGTTCTGTTTATTTGATTATCGAAATAAACTGGAGAAACGTATCATGAATAAAAAAGTAATTTATCATTAACCGAACGTATCAAAATTTATGAGATTTAATATAAAATTTGTGTCTGAAAATAAGTATTTTAAAAGTAATGGTAAAAAATTTATAAGATAAATATTTAATAATTAAAGAAATATGAAATTGAGTTTATTAAATTTTTAGTAAACTATTTCACATTTTTGAACTATAAGACATTTAAATTAGATAATTTATTAAGAAATGTCGAGAAATTAGTGACATTGGTGACCTAAATAAATTATGAATTTAATTATTGTTTAAAAATTGAGGAAAAAGTTACGATTTGGTCGATGAGAGAACATTGAGTAATAATTGATTATATTAGAGATGTCGTAATCCTTTATGTCTTGTAATTTTTTAATTATGCAAAGTCACGGACTAAATGGGTACTGAAGAAATAGTTTAATTCTTTTTTAACTTGGGTTTAAAGTACACTGTAAAATTTGGAGTAAATACGAATTTTATTCCAATCCGAGTTGACTCCGTTACTCAGAGTTCCGGAGTTTAAAAAAAAATTACTACGCATAAGGAGTGAATAGGGATTTTTAATGCGCGGAGTGATTTCGGAGTGACGCGGATTTTATTTAAATCCGCATTCACTCCGGTCCGGAGTTTTAATACTTAAATAAATTTATATTTAATAGAAACAGCTGGTAATTAGAAACATAATTATTTAAATAAATAATTCATTCAGAAATTAATAATTAAACTTAAAATATTATCTTTTTAATTTATAAAATGTTTTAGTAACTCACTAAATTATAATTTCATATATATAATACATAGTGAAAATATTAAATTATTTAATAGCGATAGGGACATAGTTTTTATGGGAATCTTTGATATTTCTGTGCAATATGAAATGTTATCTCGTGGTATGGTTGATGTAAATCATACGACAGTTTGAGACTCAGTGGAATTATATTTTTTCAAGTTTTATTATCAGCTGCTTATAATTTTTAAAAATCATTTCGCGTGAATATATGAAAAGGGAGCTCGTAATTATTTCCGTACTCAATATAAATGTCAAAATATCAAAGACTAAGCTCACTATGTATTAGTAATTTTTTTTATAATTAATATTTTCCATACTTCCCCTTCGGAGTAAAATTCACTCCGAGGGAATTAAATAAATAAAAAATCATCCACTCTGTGTTCACTCCGCAAATTTTTTACAGTGTACGTTTTTATTTCTAATTTATATCCAAAATTAAAAAAGAAATAAAACTGCTGTTTATCAGTTGGAGTAGAAAAATTATTTATAATACGATTGGAAGGTAAAATTTTAATAAATTCTCAAGGGGATAAGAAAAAAATAAAAATAATTTTTATTAAAATTACAAATTAAAAAAAAAAAAAATGATTTGGAGTAAGAGAGAAAATAAAAGTATTAAAAAAAAAATAAAAAAAATTATATATTTTTTTTAACTTTTCAAATTAACTCTATAATAAACTAGTTTGCATAAAAAAAATTCACTTTTAATACAAGTGGAGATTAAGAGTATAAAAAAAAATTTATTGAAATAACTCGTGCGAATCATTGAAATATAATTAAATTACAAGATTGGAAAAAAAAAATTTTCTTTACTAAAATATCCAGGTCACCCATTTTACCCCGTCTTATATATTATCAAAGTTGTACTTTTTTCGATAAAAAAAGTCTATTTTGTGTCAGTAGAACATGTTTGCTGTATTTTTAGACTACCTGGAATGTATCGTTAAAGAGAATTATAAATATTGTAATAAAAATTAATGAATGTAAAGAGTTTTTAGGACAAAATTTCGATTATTTATTTATCAGTATCTAAGAATGCGACTAAAATAATTTAAATTCTTAAATAAATAACTGCAGATATATACCTGAGGTGACTCAGAATAATAAATAATTTGTCTGAACTAAAACCGCTCATTCCACTCGATATAAAATCAAGCTTCAGTTTAAAAAAAATATCAATAGTCGATATGAGTAACAAATAATTATTTTATAAAAAAAAAAAAAATAAATAAATCTAGCGTAGTCACAACAAATATACTTATTTGCTTCTAAGAATATATATCGATATTTTTAATAAATAAATATCAAGTACAATTTTAATTGACAATAGTATTGAATAAAAATATTATAAGTCATTGATTATTTATGTATAAATTTATGAATAATCAATGACTTTATAAATGTATAATGTAAAAAAAAGCTTTAAATGTGAATATAAATATATGTCTGAGTCATAAATACAGCAACATGACATAAAGGGTTAATGTAAGACATTTGTTATTACACGATGAAAAAAATTTATCACTCGACGAACATATCTCCTTTGTATGGAAAGCAAAAAAAAGTGTAATGGTGTAAAGAATGAAAAATTAAGACATTAAGGAGAGAAAAAAAAATAATAATAATAAAAAGTGTCATTTTCAAATACGGTCGAAGTGTGGGTTGATGGATTTGGTACTTAGTAAAGACGTCGAAGTATTACGGTAACGGGATTTTGTCAATCAGTCATAGAACGTCGATGCTCGTATCAGAAATTATTTTAAAAAAAGTAAATTTATCTATAAAGTAACGGGATAATAAAAGTGTATAGTAGGGATGTGTGAATATTTATTGAATCGAATTTAATTTAATATTACAATTCAATTTGGAAATTCGAATTATTCTTACGCTTTCGAATAATTCATGAGCTTTTGAATTATTCGCGGAATTTTGAATTTCAATATTTTGTTTGAATTTATAATATTAAATTTTTAATTTACATGTGATAAATTATTTTTAAATTTTACATTAATTCGAATTTTTTAAATAATTCAAAAATTTTTAAATAATTTTTATTTATTTTTCGATAAATTATAAATTTTTTTTCTACGCTGTAAAAAACTGGGAGTTAATTCGAAGTGATAGAGGATTTTATTTAAATCCGAATTCACTCCGTCACTTGGAGTCTCGGAGTAAAAATGGAGTTTGTTTTTTTCGACAGTGATCTGGATTCTATTTAAATCCGCATTTACTCCGATTCGGAGTTTCAATTTAAAATAAACTCCTTTAATGGAATTTCTATATTTAATTAAATTTTCCTTCGTAGTAACTTACACTGCGAGAGAATTAAATAAATAAACACTTATCTGCTCCGCATTTACTCCGCGTTCACTTCACTGATTTTTTACAGTAATTAGAATTTTTCTACTAATTTTGACTATTTTGTTGAAATTTCTAAATTAAATTTTTAACTCATGTGATAAATTATAAAAATTTTTTACAATAATTCAAATTATTCGGCTCCGTGAAAAAATACCCACGGACAAAATAACCGAAAGATATAATGAGTCTGTGTAAAAAAAATTGTTGAAAAAGTGTTGACTTTTAAAAACTTTTAAAATTTAAGAGAAAAATAAATAAATATTCCGATATTATTGAGGTATGTTAAAACAAAAAACATTCAAAAAAAATTCGAAATCAGTTTTTTCTGAATTCATTTTGCACTGAAAAAAAAATATGAACCCTAGCACTTAATGGAGCGTCAAAAAAAGTTTACAAACGATTAAAAAACGATAATTTATAGTAAGGTAAAATCCCCTATATCCGATCAGTACCATTAGTCGCTGACTTTAACTGTTCAATGCTTTTTTTATAATTTTTATAAAAAAATTTCAACTAGAAAAATAACTATTGATAAATAATTATTTGTGAATCTAAATATATTAAAATATCATGTATCAAAGTATTTTATAATCGATTATAAATTTAAATTAAGTGACAGTTTTCAAAACAGCGCTCAGTCGGACATTTTTTACTTTAACGTTCGTTCGCTAGATTAAATTCAGGCTACGTTCAAATTTTTAATAATTGTTATAACTATATCTTATTAAATGTATTTATAAGATTTATGAAATTTTATACTATGAAAGAATAAAGTTATATATTTTATAAATTATTTTCTAAATTAATAAACTTATCATAGTTAAATTGATATTGTCTTTGAGCGACTATAGGGCCATGTTTTGATCGAGTACTGGTACATCACGACTTTTAGTGAACGAATATGGCTGCACTTAAGGACCTTATTTAAAAAATTAATAATAATTAATTATCAACATTATTCTTCAACCCAAAATATCATTCTAATACTTAAAACTACAAAAAATAACTATAAAAAAAAAATATGGTTTTTCATTTTATTTATTAATTTATATTGAGTGATTCAATCTCACTCCAATGAAAAGTGAGCGGGTATAGGGACTTTTACCTTATGTGAAACTTCTAAACTTGAGTCAGATTTGAACCTCAAGTGGAACTTTTTTTAATTTTAGTAATTTTGATAGTAGAAAAAAAGTTTATCTAAGATTTTATATGTGAAAATTTCGTTTTTAAAACGTATTTTTACAACATTTTTTTTTAAGTTTTGAATAGTCAACACTTTTTTGATCTCTTTTCAACAATTTTCCTACACGGGAGTGTGATAAAATATTGTCATCATATCATTAATATATTTTTATCTCGACTGCTTTATTAGCCATATCAATATCGGTTATTTTGTCGCAGCGCCAATTTTAAAACTGATTTAAATCGATAAGAATAATTAGTGAATAAAAATAATTTGCACACCCCTAGTGTTTAGATGTCTTATCAAACAGAAAGAAGTAAAAATAATGATAAAAAATGAATAAGAAAAGTAAAGTTACTTTGGAAAAAAAATGTCTCTCTGTTCTCAAAGATATTTTATGTCTCACTCACTAACTCGAGATATTTTATCGTCAGGGTGGTGAGAATAGTGAGAATAGGCCAACGTGGAATAAGTTACGTCGCGCTGTCACGATAACCACGCATATACAGTTGAGCTGATGTCAACATATTCACTCTTATGTATATGTAATCTTTATATATATATTTATATCTAAATAATATACAAGTGGCCTACTCTTGTTAGTAATTATTTAAATAAATCAAATTATTATTGTTCAGTAAACGTTACATAATTATAAGCTCAGTAAATTTGTTAGAGAAAAAAGAAAAGGAAAGAAACATCAGTACAGATAATTAAAGAAATAAAAAAACGAATTAAGATTGTTTAAATGGAATAGAAGGGTATCGTGAATTCTTTAGAACTGCATGTTCGTGACATAAACGATTCTATTGCTCTCAAACACGTCCAGTGTTAAATAATTATACGATAGCAATTTGTATGTGGATGTCGTTAAAAAGGTATAATACCATTACTTTTTTATGATAATTAATATATTACTATTTAAATTTATTTATCGTTTAATAAATACTCTATTTTAATTATATTTCATTGATTAATTGCAATTAATTTTTTTTTTTACATAAATTCGTTAATTTATTTATTGCAAGGCGAATTTTATTCGTCGGTTACCAAATTTCGGTGCTTGAATTTTTTTTTTTTACGTACATTTGACTCATGCAAAAAAAAAAAAATTTATTGGAAAATTTTTATTTTTCAGTGTCGAGGTCTGATTTAAATTTTTCATTTTTTAAAACCGAAAATTTCGTAAATGGGAAAAAAATAATTTAGATATACGGGAACTTAAATTCCGCATTACACAGACGTAGATATAAATTTTTTTTTATTTAAATCCGTAGAGATCTAAGTAGATCAAAGTTTAATAAGGCAAATTACCAAACTGTACTCGGAGCAGAAAAAAAGTATATAATCTCTTGACTCAAGACTTATCTTAAATAATTGTTTTAATTAATTTGATATTTTTACTTAAAATAATTAAATTATTGTAAGAAAAAAAATTAATACTGTAAAAAATTTACGGATTAAATCCGGAGTGGATGACTTTATTTTATTTCCTCGGAGTGAAATTTACTCCGAAGAAGTTATTTTAATACTAAAACTCGGAATCGGAGTAAATTCGGATTTAAATAAAATCCGAATTCGCTTGCAATTTTTTACAGTGTTCTAATTACTAATTTTTTAATGAATAAAAAATTAGTTATTTCCAATCACAATAGGGAATTTTCAGAGTAAATAAATTTTCTATAATCAATATTCGAGATAAAAATATATTGACGTTCATAAACAATAATATTTTTCTTGATGATAGTATTTTATATTGTTCAGTATATACATAATTTATAATCTAAAACAGATATCATTTTATGAAAAAAAAAATTTTAGATTTAATGAGCTTTACATAAATTTGAGTGGTTCCCCGCCTTTTTTTATACGCGATAATTTCTTGCACCGAATTTTTCAGAAAAAATTTATCGTAACAGTTTACTCGAACAAAAATTACCCACACAAAAAAATATATATGTGACATATATGCATCAATGTATTGGCTATATAGGACATATATGTCATTTATATATTTTTTTGTGCGGGTAATTATGCGATACACCCTGACACCTATATTATGATGATGATCATCATGATCATCATCATATGTCTCTTACACACCCCCAAGAGAAGGAGAAACAATGAGTGGATAATCTACTTATATTAAAGCAATTACTATGCATGATATAATATACAATATACATTTTCGATTTTCCAACTGGGAGGCTTCGCCCCCAACCCCCATCAGGAACTCAGCCCCTGGACCCTTCTAAAATTTTCGCATGAGAAAATATATCCGATATTTTTACCATGAGAAATTACTACGAGAAATTTTGTCGCGAGAAGTTATTGCAAGATAAAAAAAGTCGGTCACCAATTTGAGTGGATCTATACATAAAATTTAAAGTATATAATTAAAAATTATATCTAAATTATTTTTCCCAGAACTCAGCAAAGTTTGAACTCAAAGATCGATTAAAAATATTTCATTTAAAAGTAAAAAATATATCCAGGCTGCATATTCACTCATAAAGTGAATTAAAATTTATTTAAAATAATTTATCGTTTAAGTTTTGGTTTATTCAAAAGATACGTATATATTAATGGTTATAAAGAGAAAATTGAATGGCCTAATGTACTGTAGAGGGCGGTTAAATAACTGTTTGTTATAAGGTCATAGAATATTATATCATTCATCTATGTATCTATATTTATATCCATATATATGTATAAAGCATAAGCTCAGGCGCCGAGTCGTCGAATTATTTTCGTGATTGGTCTACTGAGTAAAGCCCCTATACTTTTATGCAATCGATTTCACGTTGGCCTAAATATTCCTACACATGTATAACTATAATACACACTACAAAGTATTAATATAAGTACAAGTCAGCTCAGTGAACTGGTTATTTGAGGGATATGAAGAGCAAAGAGGTAAAGAAAAGAAAAAAAAAAAAAATGTTTAAGTCGAGTCGAGTCGACATTCTCATCGACCACAAATACTTGTCAGGCGACATAAAACACGATTAATAGCTATCGTTTGATGGAAGCTAATAAGTAGGAACACGATTTTTGCCTTAATTTTTAAATGAATGGTTCAAATTTTGGATTTTAGGGCGGAAATATTGGTCTTATAAAAAAAGTTTTCAATCAAAAGTTGTAGAAAAATTAATTTTATAAAAAAAATGTCTCTTATGATTTCTTTATACGACTAATATTTTCACCGTAATTCCAAAATTAAGATTCATAATGAATGATTCAAATTTTTGATAATTATGAAAATCTTAATTTTGAAATTACGATGAAAATATTGGTCGTATAAAAAAATCATAAGAGATATTTTTTCTAGGAATTTGAATTTCCTACAACTTTTGTTTGAAAAATTTTTCTATACGACCAATATTTTCACTGCAATTCCAAAATTAAGATTCATAATGAATGGTTCAAATTTTTGATAATTATGAAATTTTAATTTTGAAATTACGGCTTTCTTATTAGTCATATGAAAAAATTATAAGAGACATTTTTTTTATAAAATTAAATTTCCTACAAGTTTTGTTTGAAACATTTTTTTATACGACCAATATTTTCGCCGTAACATAAAAAATATGATACCATTAATTATTGTTATTTTTAAATCAAAGTAAAAATCCTGGCTTCACTAATAAGCTTTGTGGCGGCAACGTTTTTTAAGTTATATTTTATTTGAAAATGAAAAAATTTAAACTTGTCGATTTTATTCCGATACTTTTTTTGCTCTTGTATTTTAATTGGTTTTATTTTAAATTAATCAATTATTTAAAAGTATCGGAGTGGCAGTATAGGAATGATGTAAACAGCAAGAGCGGCAAAAGCACTCGTTCAAACTCATTGAAAGTTAAAACCACAGTGAGGTGGAAGCCAGTAGCAGTAGGAGTTGCTGAGAGAGGGTTGCTAGTTGACGCGTGCGTTCATTTATTTCCATGACACACCGACAATACATTTACTTACCCTTGCCTTTACTACTCTTTTACTATACTACTAAACTACTGTACTACCCTTTAGTCTCTGTATTTTAACCAAGTGCATGTGAAGGGCGTGAATAAAAAATATGTCGGAATATTTTACCCTCTATGAAAAAGGGGGGGGGGGTGGTGATGCGTGCTGTTGACACATGAATTAGTTGTACAAATGATAAAGACGTTATTCTTTGCTAAACTTTTATAAATTATTGACTGGATCAACTGTCAAGATAATTACAATTTTATTTTTTATTATCACAGCCATTAGGCTGACAATTATGTTCTGTAGTTTTTTTTTTATTGCTGCTACACGCCAAAATATCTTAATTATTATTCAAAAGTAAAGTCTGAAAATTTAATGAGGTCAAGCCATTTCTGGAAATCGCGAATCTATAAAATTACAAAAATACATATATTTTAATTTTTTATTACTTTTTATAATAGGGTTTTATTGAGCACTTGTTAAAATATTTATGTGCTTGATAATAGAGGTATGAGTTAAATATGACGAAGCTGTTTTTAAATTTTGAACATTTTATTTTAAAATATTTTGTCTACGAGAGCCCTTTCAATTTAAATATTAACTCATTTTAATTCGCATATATTTGAGCGATTAATGTATTTTAAGCAGGTAAACATAAAAAAAAAAAAAAAAAAAAAAACTGGCAGTAATGACTGAAATAAAGGTAAAGTTTTTATCGGTAACTAAATCATTTTTTATGAACTCAATACAGAGTTAAATTTATATGAAAAATCGTGAAAATATACTCGGAGAAAAAAAAGTCTCGTCATATCTTTGCTTCATTGACAATTGAGTTCATTAATGGGTTTTTACAAAATTAAATTGAAAAAATCAAAATTATGAAACTTAAAAAATTTAAAAAATTCTGAGATCTTATAAAAATTTTTTGATTACAATCGACTACTCGTCATAAGCCTGGTCTAGGGGACGGGGAAATTTTTATTGTAATTTCAGTCTCTCCACTACCGTGCGTTTAGTTTTGTTCTCGACTACTCGTTATAAGCCTGTTTTATTTAATATCATTTTAAACATCATATTTACGTTTTGTTACATGCGACAGTATCCCGATTTTTCTAGTGCTTATGGCGCTAAAATAAATACTTATCTTTTTACACTAATAATAATTTTAATGGAGAAAATTATAATGACTACGGTATTAATTACAGTAATAATAATAATAATTGTTGCTGATCAACATAATGCTCAATAAAACTTTTAAATTGTAACAGAAGCTTTAATTGTAATTAATCATTACAATTATCAACAATAAATTATATTTTACTTAATATTTATTAAATTATTATCCGCGAAAGATCGATAGTAAATTTTCATCATTAATTTTGATATTTTGTTCCTATTGTTAGTTTATAATTTAGAGAATTTTAACGGAGGCTTATAACGGGCTGTCTGGTACGAAACTCAAAAAAGTGGTTAAGGGGGAAGCTGTTTGGACTCAGTACCTGCCGATTGAAAGGAAGAGGCTTATAACGGGCAGGCTTATGACCGGTAGTCGACTGTATTTATTTGAATATTCATGAAGATATTTTTGGGTGTGGCTGATAAATTAAAAATAAAAATGGAAAACTAATTATCGTTATAAAAAAACATAACTTTGAATTCTCTTTTTATGTTTTTGCGGCTGTTATAAAAAAGGTACAACATGAGTTCAAATTTATTAGATTACTTTTAAACATTATTTGATTTTTGATCATATCTTCATTTCCATTTATGATGTAAACAGAATTACCTGTTTCAATAGTGATGAAATATATATTTTTTATATAAATTGAATTACGGAACGAGGAATATACTCTTTTCCATTTGTACATCTGTATTTCAATTAAAATTTATTTGATTTAATTTAAAAAATTTCAATTTAAAATGAAGTAATTCTATAACTTACACAAAAATAAATATGCTATAAAAATTATCAAACAGTTTTTCACCACGAATTTAAAACTTTTATTTAACTATCAATTTTTATCTTGGCGAATAAATAATATTAATTTACGTATACAAATAAAGTATTAATTCAATATCAAAAAATCATATTCATAAAACAACTGAAATTAAACATTCGTACAAATATATCAAATATCGAGTCATTTTTATTTTAAACCTCTAGCTCAAAAAAAAAAAAAAAAAAAAAAAAAAAAAAAAAATTGAAACTCGAATCTAATAAATTGTTGAAGCATCTCAAATTTCATCCTTTTTTACCATCATTTTGCTTTTTACATCAGACGTCATCCACAAAGTTATCAAGTGACATAAAACAATGGACCATAAAAAAAAAAAAGAATTAAAAAGAGACAAACGATTTTGGAAATATTTCCGTTTGTCAATAGCATTGAATTACGTGACAAAAGTAAAGTAGATATAGATATAGTTAAATAGAGATCGCGAGAAGACTGGTAGACAGATAGACAGGCTAGTAGACAGATAGACAGACAAGTTCGAGTTCGTCAATGTCAAATAATGTTACACACCCACGCAAACCCCCACATACACCCACACAAATATATATATTCTAGTTAATGCAACTGGAAAATGTGTCTCTCAACTACTTTACCATACTCTCCTATTAAATGTATATATTTGGGTGACCTAAAAAAACCGACTTTTTTTTTGTTTTCGAGTCTCATTTGAAAATTTTTTGGTTTCACATGTTGGGAGAACCCTCTCCAAAAAACAGCTCGATAACAATTTTCAAGGGGTCGCTCGAGAAATTTTGAAATTCCAAAAATGATTGAAATTTGGATTTTTTATTTTTATTTTTTCATTCTCGTGGCAGAAATATTTTCTATCTGTAAAATCAATGCCATGCTGAAAATTTTAGCTCAAAATATAGATTTTTAAACGTCGCTCAAAAATTTTGAATATTAACTCATAATATGTTACTAATATTTTGAATTAATGTTTGTATTTTTTTGTAACTCAATTATTGTCATTTCACTAAAATATAACTTTTGCATAACCGAAAATATACTGGTCAGTCTTAAACAATAAAATTGGGTAAGATTTGAATAACAAAAAAAACCTAAAAATTGAATAAAAAAATAAAAAGTATGTAAATAAGTAATTTTTACTGTCTCGGGTTCTATTTTTATTCATTATGATATAAATTGATGGTGAACAAATAGAGATGCTTTAATTTTAATATTCAAGGGTCACTCGAAATCGTCCAAAAGACAGCACTCGGAAACATTCAAAATTCTTGAGCGGCGTTGAATTATTTAAATTTCGGGCTAAAATTTTCAACATATTCATTATTTTACATATAAACTATTGCCGCCACGAGAAAGAAAAAAATAAAAAAAAAAATCCGAATTTTAACCATTTCTGAAATTTTCAAAATTTGAGCCTTTTAAAATTTTTTCATCGAGCTGATTTTCTGGAGAGGGTTCTAAAAATATGTTAAACCACCAAATTTCCATATGAGACTCGAAAACAAAAAAAAGTCGGTTTTTTCGGGTCACTCTAATATATACTACTAGTAGAATATAGTAAAGTATATAATGAGAAAGGATATTGCTAAACACGCTGGACACCCGTTACGGAAATTCCGATCGGACATAGAGAGGAACTAGACGAATAAAATTAAACATATATACACAGATACAAAGACTTATTAGACACTCGTTTGTACTAGATTCCAGTTTACATTGTCGCGTGTCTCTATGTATTCAACTCTTTTACTCTTTACAGCCCTCTTTTACTCCCAGCATATATATGTATATATACATATAAAACTGGCATTGCGGCTCGTGTTGATTTTTCTTTTATAACTTCATGTACATTGAAAATCTAGAGCAAATTTTACCGCGAGTGTTTGTGTCGCGTGCTAACTGATAGGTACTATTTTTTTTTTATTTTGTAAATTTTTTTTTTGTTTTTTTTTTTTTTTAAACTTTATTTCTTCTCATATACTTGACTATTATTTTTCTTAGTCCTTTCTTGCTTGCCGCACTTTAAAGTGAAATAAATCGTCACGACGAACACATATACTTATATATAAATCTATATATATATATATATATATATACATTTAACACACACGGTATCTCAAGTACGATATACTTGAAACGTTGCCAAAAGCGATTAGGAAACGGAGACCAAGCGAGTGTACGACCAAGTTGAGGCACTTGTAGGTGGTACTGAGGGTGATAAAAAAATATATATTTGGAAAAATAAATAAAAATTCTGTGAGATTTAGAAAAAAAAATTTTTCGAGAGGTTTCACTGACATCAGACAAGCGATTTATTGTCCTCTAGTCGTTTCTCCAAATTTATACACAGATATTTACCTTATATATGTATATATCTGTGGTTATTTTTTAAGAAATAGTAAGAAAAGAAAAAAAAAATTATTTGCTGGATAATTAAGACTTCCGGTATATTAATGATTATTTGTATGTCTAATTTTTAATGCGAATTTTATATTTTGTATTCATTAATTTAAAATTAATTGTATTGTATTGTATTGTATGGTATAAGTTGATGGATGTGTGATTGAATAATGAGAGTTTGAATAAAATGAAGATTAAAATAATTAATAAAATGAAACAAGTGCGAAGACTGTAAAAAAAATTATCACTCAAATCGTGTAATAAAATCCATTAAAAACTAATTATTCATTAACTGTACTTCATTTCATCCCTTTTTCAGTAAATTTTAGATCTAATATAAGCTCATTACGTTGGATAGTTATTACACAAGTTATAGCTACTTGGAAAAAAAATATATAAACGATACACTTTTCTATAATTATCGTATCGATCTTTCAATTAAGTATTAATAAAGATTCTTAAGACAAGTAGCTCAATTAGTTCTTCCTAAATTTATCGGTGAGAGAAAAAAAATACTGACCAGATTATTTCAATAAATTTATAACAAAACGGTATTTAATCAAGAAAAATGGAGTTTAAAAATACATTTTTTGCAACTCATGTGTTATGTCAGAAATTGACATAAATAAATGTTTTATGGGTATTTGGCCCAAGCCGAAGCCTATAGACCGGGAACCCCAGAGACCTTTTATTAAGGAGGATAGGTTTAATTTTTTTGTTAATAATACGATATTTGAATTTCAATTTCTACTATATTGTCAACTCATAAAACAGTTATTCATGATTAATAACAAAAGTATTAGGTGGCTAGCAGCCGACCCTAATTACACAATTGAAAAATTACATTTACTATTTGGATTTTACATTATATATATTCGAATTTTAATTTTATAATTATATAATTCGGACATTACTAAATTGAACATTTTAAAATTGATTTTATTCTTTAATTGTGAATGACACGTAATTGAATTTTAATTTTATAATTCATGTAACTAAACACTTTTAAATTTTATGTAATATTTTGATTTTTAATATACACGTGTTTTAATTTTAATTTTATAATTCATGTAACTAAACACTTCTAAATTTTATGTAATATTTTGATTTTTAATATACACGTGTTTTAATTTTAATTTTATAATTCATGTAACTAAACACTTTTAAATTTTATGTAATATTTTGATTTTTAATATACACGTGTTTTAATTTTAATTTTATAATTCATGTAACTGAACAATTTTAAACTTCATGTAATATTCTGATTTTTAAATTACACGTGTTTTAATTTTAATTTTATAACTTGGACATTACTAAATTGGACATTATTTTAAATTTATTTCATTCTTTACTTATAAATGACACGTGTTTGGATTTTAATTTTAATATTCATGTAACTGAACACTTTTACATTTTATGTAATATTTTGATTTTATTTTGTTATACCTGTTTTCCTGTGTAAGTACTTGATGATCTTCAAATTAATATACTAGTTTAATTTATACTACACTTTTCTTTTTCTTTTTCTTCATTGTGACCACTTGTTCGCACCTTGATGATTGCAGCCAGACGAGAGCGAGTAATTTTTTTTTTTTTTGTTTCTCAGGCCCAAAATTTTCTTATCTTGGTCGGCGCACGCATTATTCTCCCCACTAAGATTTTCCTTAATAGATATTTCGTTGTTTACGTGGTTCATTGTATATTATAAAATTTATGAATAAAAAAAAAATTGTTTTTGAAAATTATAAAAATTAATCGGACGTAACACATGGTAAGAAAGCACGTCTTTGATTGGTTAAAAATGACACTACAAAGAATAAACATCGCGAAGAATGTCCACATTGTTCGTGAAAAATATGACAAATCTACACTTTATATATATATATATATATATATTAGGGTGCGCCAAAAAAAAGAACTATTTTCTTTTTTTTAGTTACCGTGAAAATATCGTTAAAGATGATGAAAAAAAATTCTGGTAAATTTTGAGCTCTTAATATTAATACTAAGAGGTGGCGCTTCGTGATTTTTGATTTCCCATTTAAATAACATGGAAAAAAAATTTTTTTTTAGCTTGGAATTTTTTACCTTAGCAATGGCTCATTGTACGACTAAGCTCAGCATAAATTTTTGTAGGGAATTTAACGCTCTACAAAAAAACTCTCGTATCATTTTTCGAAAAATCAATCTGTTCAAAAGTTATTGGAGCTCGAAGTCAAGTTAGAGTAAATTTCGAGATCTTTTTACTTTTCCGGCGAAACTATCAGACTTATGAAAAAATGTCTTGGAATCTTTTCTGTAGACAATTTTATTTCGTACAAATTATCATTGATAAATTTTTTTCAAATTCTGCATTGTTTTCTAGTTATTTCCATTTTAATGTCATGTCCTTAAAATCGATCGGAACACTATTTTTTTAGGAACTTGGCATTAAAATGAAAATAACTAAGAAAAAAAGAGATTTCAAAATAATTTATTAAGGAAATTTTAAGGAAATTTTAAGGGAATAAAAATGAGCCATTGCTAAGGTAAAAATTCCAAACTAAAAAAAATTTTTTTTCCATGTTATTTAAATGGGAAATCAAAAATCACGAAGCGCCACCTCTTAATATTAATATTAAGAGCTCAAACTTTACCAGAATTTTTTTTTCATCATCTGTAACGATATTTTCACGGTAACTAAAAAAAAAAATTAGTTCTTTTTTTTTGGCGCACCCTAATATATATATTAGGGTGTTCCAAAAAAACAAATATTTTTTTTTTAACCTCTTATGGACTCAAAAGTTACTTTATATTATAAAAAAAAATCTTCACTAAATTTCAGTCAAATATCTTTAAAATTGAGATGTCACAAAGGGGGGCCCCCTTTCCCATTTAAAATACACGTAAAAATTTTTCATTTTAGTTTTTCGTTATTAAGACTATGAAAAAAATTTTTTTAAAAATTCCACCTAGTATAATTTTGTAGGAAATTAAATTATCTACAAAAAAGTGCGGATGCATTACGTACGACAAACGAACTAGGAAAAAGTTACAGGACTTCAAAGATCGACAAAAATTTAGTTTCCTCAGTGTTAAATTTTTTTTAATTATTTTTTATTTTTATTCTATAAAAAAATTTTTTTTTCAAATTTTGACAAGCATGGTCTTGTAGGAAATTTAATTTTCTACAAAAAGTATCTGATATCATATATACGTCAAATGAATGAGAAGAAAGTTACAGGGCTTTAAATGTCATCGAAAAATGTAGTTTAAAAAATATTTGTTTTTTGAACTTAAATGTCAACGATAAGTGAACTTCATTTTTCGTTGTATCAATAATGAAAAAATATATGATAATCATTTATCTTGATTGCGATAATAATTTAAATTGGTAATAAAAGTGATATGTCAAATTTTTTCACAGTATGATTTTATTCAAAACTTCTTAATATTAATAAAATAATTAATTACTCAAAATTGTAACGTGTAAATAAAAAAAGATAATTATAAGCGTGAATTTTTTTTTTTAATTACTAATACAATAAATTTTGAGCTGTCTCAGGATGTACATGATGATTTATTTAAGTACGACCGATTCAATATTTATCTTACACCCTCACGGAAATTGAATACAAACTGTTTAATTAATAGCTACGAATAATTAATCAAATTCAAATTAATTAGTTATCGCGTCAACTACCAGTTTATATTATAAGGAAAAAAAAAAAAAAGAATTGATTATAATAGTTGAGTAAATTAAAAAAATTAATATGACGTCGAATAATTTATAATAATATTAAAATAAACGGAATTACATGAGAAATATTTATTTAAGCAAGATAGTTTTACATAAAATTGTTTTCTGTTGACTGCATTTAGATAGTACGTTTTTTTTTTTTTAATAAATTTACATACGTGGGATACATAAACTTCATTATTCTGCTAGATAGAATGGTAAAAATGTTTGAAGAATAATAATAATCACTTTTTCTTTAGTGATATTTTCTTTAGATTTATATACGGAAAAAAGTAAGCAAAAATTACTGTGCGAAAAGTAACCTAAAACCACTAATGACATCTAGCTTCTATTTTTGACAAAAGTAAGAAATTACTCTTCCGTATGCGAAGTGATTTTTTTAAAAACTTCAGAGCTCCTAGAGACGGAGTGAATTCGGATTAAAGTAGAATCTGTTTTCATTCCCAATTTTTTATAAGAACATAGAAATTATACTGTCTAAAAACGAATTAACGAAAATCATGTGACAATCACTATTTGGTAGTGAATAGTCACTTATTGTCAATGAAAAGTATACCACTAGTCGAATCAGGATGATAACAGTTACTATCAGGATGGTAATATTTACTATCAGGATGATAACAGTTACTATCAGGATGGTAATATTTACTATCAGGATGATAACAGTTACTATCAGGATCGTAACAGTTACCATCAGGATGATAACAGTTACTATCAGGATGGTAATATTTACTATCAGGATGATAACAGTTACTGTCAGGATCGTAACAGTTACCATCAGGATGATAACAGTTACTATCAGGATGGTAATATTTACTATCAGGATGATAACAGTTACTATCAGGATGGTAATATTTACTATCAGGATGATAATAGTTACTATCAGGAATAATATTTACTTCTGCAATAAATTTCGAAACAGTTACTATCAGAATGGTAACAATTATAATTTCTGATGGTAACTGTTACCATCTGGATTATAAATATAACTATTTAGAATAATTACAATAATGAACTCTAGTTGACATACAGGATTGTAACAATTATCATAAATATGGTGAATATTACAATCTAGATGATTTATACAATCATCAAGATAATATTTACTACTATCTAATTGATGGTAGAAATTTTTACCATAACTAGATAGTAACTCCTATTATTTAATTTTCTGAGTGTATCGTAATGAAACCAAATGTTATATTAAAATTTAAGCAAAAAACATCTCAACGAAATATAAAGATCGGAAATAAGGAAATTATTTTTATTATTAATCATAGAATAATCAATAAATCACGGCCATACAAAATAAATGTAAAATAATAATAACAATAACAATAAAAAGTATCTTTATTAAAATAGTATGTAGGTTGACAATTAAATGATCTAGAAATTTAAATGGGTTGTACCGAATGTTCCCAAGTGACTAATCAAGTCTTAATTTTCAAAAGCTTTTGTATTTTCATGGGATTAATAAATAATTGATCAAAGTTATATTCACAATGATAACGAAGTTAAACCAAGTAATTAAAAGTACCAGTTAAAAAAGTATTTATTTATAATAATAATTATAATACTTCATTCAACTATTTATAATGATTAAAGGTTTCTATTGACAATAGACGTTGTAATTAAAATAACATTATTACAACGGAATGGGATCTTCTATGCCGTTATATTCTCCAGTTTTTTTAACCTCTTGTTAATTATATTTTCAAATTATTATTATCAAACATGTCTTTATTTATGTAGATAAGGATAATTATTATTATTAATTATAATTACGTTCATTATCATTATTTTTTTATTATTTGGAGAACATTCATTACAGGGTTTAATATTTTTTCCATTTTCAAGGACAATTATCAAGAGAATTTAATAATCTTTACCATTTCTACATAAATGTTGATTTCTTCACGCAATTGAAAAAAATGAAGCATAATTTTTAGTGAATGTACTATTAATGCGACTATTTAAAAATATATGTTATATGTATTCAATCAAGATATTGAGTTGGATATAATTGAAAAAATTTATAAAATGCCGCGTTAACTTTTTATTTTAAATCTTTATTGATTTCTTGATAATTGCGAGTTTATTAAAATCATGACGGGAAATTTATCGTATTACAAAAATAATTACGCCAGGAAAAAAAGAATTTTCAATGGAAATTATGGTATTTCAAAAAACCATCAGCTTTAAAATTAATATTATTGAAGATTAATTGGTTTATGAATCATAAATGAACAATTA
Source organism: Microplitis deprimator (assembly GCA_964016945.1). Taxonomy (NCBI): domain Eukaryota; kingdom Metazoa; phylum Arthropoda; class Insecta; order Hymenoptera; family Braconidae; genus Microplitis; species Microplitis deprimator. The sequence goes on along the minus strand of OZ024715.1, from coordinate 13,071,166 downwards.
TTTAATTGAAATCGATTAAAATACATTATGATTTTAGTTTTCATGACATTTCTGAATTGGAATTTATAGTAGTGTAAAAATAGAATATATAAATAAGTAAATTTATATTTTATATTTCTAGATGATTTGAGCTTATTAATCACATCAAATAATTTTAAGGATCGTCTGTAACGGAGTGGATAAGAAAATTATTTAATATTATTATTATTATTCAGAATTTTATATTAAGGGTGTAGTCTAGTTCGTGGGCCAGAAAAATAGTCTATTTTTGAGAATTTCTGGCAAGCTTGCTATGAAATATAAGTATACAAACACTGTTAGGGATGATAAATGAAGTCTTGAATTATAAAAAAAAAATTTTTTTATTCGTTTCTATAAGTATGTTCATACAAAAAGTGTACTCTAACAAAGCGCCATAATTTAAAGGTAGATCGGCTCAATCATGATATTTAAGCGACGGCTTATCTAAAACTAAAAAATCGAAGTGTTTTAGATTTGGTATGACAGTAGCTACGAGACATACTAGCGATATTAATTTTGGCCCATTTTTACTAATTTTAATTAACAAAAATAAAAAAAAATGAAAAAAAGTGTTTTTTTTTCGCTGTTATTTGTAAAAAAAAATTAGATAAAATCAAAATTCTAATATGATTTTAGTTCATCTTGTAAGTACTTATATGTAGAATATGTGGTTAAAATTTCCGAAGGATCAGCTCTCGGGTTCCGGAGAAATTGTGATTGGCGTCGGCGAAAACGTAGTTTTGAGATGAACGCGTTTAAAGTTTTTTTGAATAAAAAAAAAAACATTACCAAAATTTAATCTGCAATGCCTGCACCGTACGAAATACTTTTTTCTTGTTCAAAACTTTCGTTTGCTCCGAATTTGGCCTTCGATACGCGTAAAATCATGTTTGTCGACCTTTAGATTCAGAAAAATACACTTACGCTGCTCGGATCTACATAAAAATTTGGCACAATATGCTTGGATACACATACATTAAATAAATGTAAAAAAAACAAAAACGATTTTTCAAAAATGACCAACTAGACTACACCCTTAATCAAATGAAAGGATAACGATTTCACTGATCTTATTAATTCACATCATTTTATTACATTTGCGGATAACGCTTCGTTAATGGTAATTAACATCATCAGACCCATATCTCTACAATCAGTCAGATTAAAAATTTCTTATACTAAAATGAAAACATACATATAAAAAATATAAGATGAGAAATAACAATAATCATTCTTATAAAATAAAACAACTTAAATAATTTTTTTGATGTCAATTATAATAATAAACAACAATCACTATTAATTGATAGCTTTTTTAGCTTATTGCTGTAAAGTTGTAATTTATAATCAGTTACTATAAGTATTATAAATTTTGCTATAAGTATTCTGATAAAACGAAAGTTTTTTCATCCATTATTATTATTTAAATTACTTCATTTGTATTAAAGTGATGGATTGATATTGAAGAATTAAGAAGAAACTAATTATTATTATTATTTATTTATTTATCAATTAAAAAACGTCATCATACCGAGTAACAATATTATGTATTGTAATTAGTCAAATTTGAAAACTAAGATTTAGTTAATTATTAATATTTAATTACTTTAAATATTATATTTTATAGTTAATAATGGTATTTTACTTGAAATAGCTGTACGCGTGCTATTTAATTGTACGCTATTGATTTTTATAAGTTACATTACGGCATGTATTACACATACACTCTTAAAATTAAATACTGATGCAGGGTTAGAAAATATAATTTTAAACCCTACAAAATATATATTTAATTTACCAACTAAAGGGAGATAAAATTATTACTATATTATTTTATATCTCATCGGAGTTCAATGCTCGATTTTATATAAACGTACAAGTCTATTACGTTATTATAAATATAATAATAAAAAAAAAAATTATTTTATTTTATTTTTCCTCCCAATTAAAATTTTTTTTACAAAGAAACTCGAATAATTGTTGAAAATATCAGAGATGATAAATATTTCAGCGGCATTCATCCATTGATCAATATTAATATATAAAAGTAAATATTACTATTGGAATGGATATATTTATTTAATTAATACAATTTTATAAAACAAATAAATTCTAAATATTTAGTAGAGGGCTGGGTAACAATAGGAATGCAACAAAAAAATCGCGTTTTAAATTTATAGCGAAATGGAGTAACGAAAAAGGAAATATTTTTTCCATATTTGTAACAGAATTGAAGTATAAATATTACGTATGATATAATTTTAAAGCAAAAGTATACTGTAAAAAATTTGCGTAGTGAACACAGAGTGGATGATTTTTTATTTATTTAATTCCCTTGAAGTGAATTTTACTCCGAAGGGGAAGTACGGAAAATATTAATTATAAAAAAAATTACTAATACATAGTGAGCTTAGTCTTTGATATTTTGACATTTATATTGAGTACGGAAATAATTACGAGCTCCCTGTCCATATATTCACGCGAAATGATTTTTAAAAACTATAAGCAGCTGATAATAAAACTTGAAAAAATATAATTCCACTGAGTCACAAACTGTCGTATGATTTACATCAACCATACCACGAGATAACATTTCATATTGCACAGAAATATCAAAGATTCCCATAAAAACTATGTCTCTATAGCTATTAAATAATTTAATATTTTCACTATGTATTATATATATGAAATTATAATTTAGTGAGTTACTAAAACATTTTATAAATTAAAAAGATAATATTTTAAGTTTAATTATTAATTTCTGAATGAATTATTTATTTAAATAATTATGTTTCTAATTAACAGCTGTTTCTATTAAATATAAATTTATTTAAGTATTAAAACTCCGGACCGGAGTGAATGCGGATTTAAATAAAATCCGCGTCACTCCGAAATCACTCCGCCCATTAAAAATCCCTATTCACTCCTTATGCGTAGTAATTTTTTTTTAAACTCCGGAACTCTGAGTAACGGAGTCAACTCGGATTGGAATAAAATCCGTATTCACTCCAAATTTTACAGTGTACGGAAATGAAAAATAGACTTTGCATAAAAATTAGAGCCGGTTATTCTAAAAGTTACTAAAAATAATTTGAAACTGTTGGATACTCGATTTCAATATTCCCCACCCTCTTCTACATATTCATATATTGAAATTAATTTATAAAATGAACAACTCACGAATTATCTAAATAAATCTTTCCTTTTCACTGAAAAATACCCGAAGCAAATAACTATTTACATCCTCGCTTATTATAAACAGTTATTTGCTTCTACTCACAAAGATATTTTAGTAATTATATGCAGTAACCACGAGTTAAATTCGTATAACGTTAACTTATAGTTCTGAACAGTTGCCTACACAAAATCGTGCGAACATCAACATTTGGTCCTGCTTCCATTTCATCAACGATCTCATTTATTTCTCTCCAGAATAATTTATCTTTACATCGAAAGTTTCAAGTAATTCAAACAAATTTTTTTTTAATTTTCATCCAGACCAACCCTATTGACTTTTCTCCAAAATATCCATCATTCCTAAAAATTAATTTTTTTCAAAATTAAAAAAAAAACAAATTAAAGTTTTTTTAAAATTATCTACGTAGTAGACTAAAACAAATAGTGTCAATTATTTTTTTAATTAAAATTTAAAAGTAGCTATTTACCCTTGCAATAAAATTTTCCAGCCCTACCTTAATTTATTTTCCAGTATTAAAACTTTTCTGCTGAATAAATATTTTAAATAAATAATTTATAGTAAAAATAATAATTATTTTCACAAACAAAAGATAAGTTTATGAAAACAAAAAAAAAAACAAATGACCTCATTAATACATGTCAAAATAAGCTTATTATTAATTATTATTATTATTGTTTTTGACCTATAAATTAAAACTATAAAGCATGATTTAAAATTTGAATTTGATTGGATTTATATAAATATATATAAAACCATGGTATTCTCTTGAACTAAATTCTCACTTTTCAACTTTAATTCCATTGTTTCTTTTATAATCCCCATTGTCAATTAGTTCCTTAACGGGACATTAATCTGATCGTATTTCAGTAATCTTGTCTCGTAAAGTCTACGTCGTCTCGTGATTTTATATTTTTTTTATTCGTTCCCATACTCTGAGTTTTCTTGTTCTCGTCGCCTACCCAGTGCTCTCCCTTCAGCACTGTCTTGATCCTTTTTATCTTCATTTTTTTTTATCTCCTTTTCGTCTGCTTTTTTTTTATATTTTATTTTATTTTTATTTTTTTCATGTTACCCACTGTCAGAGACCTGGAGAGTAGTTGATGGTAAAAACGTAGTAGAGATGAGAAGAAAAGTAGAGCAATGTATATTCCCTCGTTAACGAAGCTCGAAACCTTTTTCATACAGATTTTCCCTTCTCTCGTCTACATTTTTTATTTTTATTATTATTATTTTTTACATTTTTTTTATTCTTATTCTTTCTATTATTCCTTCTCATCGAGCTATTTATTATTATTTTTTTACTCTTCGTACTTAACTTTTTTTATTTTTACTCTTTCTCTGTCCTGGTATTAATATATATACATATACATATATATAGATAAATATCAGAAACAAAAAAACAGGTTTGCTGCTGAATAGAAGCATTAAAGTAAAACCATAATCAGTCAAACTCTTTCAACCAGCGTAAATTAAAAAGAGATTTTCAGCAGTCTGTCGTCGAGAACTAAAAGGTGATAAAAAAAAAAAAAAAACCGTATAAGAGAATAGAATACAAGCGGATAAAATGTCTCTTTACGAGGCAGAGAAACTCAAAGCTCTAAAGCTTTTGTGTACTAGAGATGCGCTACCCTATAACCCTGATGTATACCATCAAAAGCTACCTTAAAACCCTCAACAGCAGGTTAAACGAGGTAACTTAAGCTCTGTAAACACTTAGATTGATCATACAGTTAAGCGATAAGTTAAAATGTGCGTGTTTCAGTCTAATGCAACCTCGAAAATCAAGTCATCCTTAGCAACTTTATATCTTTCTTCTGCCAGACTTTGATTGTCCTAAATATACTAAAAATAACTACTCATATATTTTTATGCTGTGTATATATATATGTGCATTAACATATATATTGTAGCTAAAGGCAAAATAGACTGTCAGATTAAAAATGAGATTCTCCGACGTACTAGTTAATCGCTTGAAATCCGCCAACTCACGAGTTATTTTTCCTCAGGCTATTCATTTATTTCTTTTATTTTCTTCCCTTTTCTTTTATTATAGTTACTATATATAGAAAAATTATCCCATTATATTTTTAATTATCACTTTATTCATTTTATCAAAAACTCTTTGTTTTCTTTTATTTTATTTAGCTGAAGAGAATTAACACTATAAAAGAAGTATATATATATATTTATTTATCAATACCCTGTGCTCGGGAAAAATAATCGACAGTCAAGTGTGTTCACTCGAGGTCCAATAAACTTTGTTGGATTCAAGATTTATTTATTCTACCCTTATCCTTGTGTTCTACTTGTGTCTTGTATTTCTTCTTTGATGTGGGGAGAAGACAAAAAAAAATAAATAATATAAAAAAAAGTTAAATCAGAATTCGCCATTTACTAAAGTACGATCTTATGAAAAAGGTCGGAAAAATAAGTCGAATATATATTTTATATTTCATTTCTTATAAAATTCTACCTCTCAATTGTACCTTGATGAAAAAATTAAAAATAAAAATAAAGTTAAGAATGATATTTACGATAAAATATAAAAAAAGTCAATAAATTGTATGACGAAAGACGCACTTGTGGTTACAGTTTGTTGAAAATTCGTTGAATTACTCGCGAAATTCCACGAGCTAGAAATAAAAACAAAGTTAAGTATAAAAGAGTTTAAGAATTATAAGTAGTAAACTTGAAATAAAAAAAGGTCTTAAAGAATTTGTGAAATCGTAAAAATATATTTTAAAAAAGTTTTTTAGCTGACTCTTGAAGCTCTTTAAATGCATGGGAAAATATAAATATATAATTCCTATGGTATAAAAAAGTTAAGGTTTTAATTTTAACGTAACATAAGTTATAAATATGAAACATAAAAAATGTTAAAATGATTTTTATCCTCCTTTCGAAACTCCATTATTTTCATAGATCAATAAAGATACGTCGTGCACACGTGTGACCTTTTTTAACACTCACTAACGGTGTCCAAAAGAGCACGTAAATCTAAAGAATACCGGTGTAAAGTTTCTGTGCGTCCCTTCATCACAACTAAAGTGTCCAAGCTACACTCATAATGTCTTTTCTTATAATGTCACTGAGTTTACACTTGTAGTACGATATCATCTCATAGAAATGGCTTTATCCCTATATATATAATATCAATGCTCGTCCAGTATAAATATTCATACCATTCGTACCTCACTTTGCTTTATATTATACCCTCCCTATCTCATATAATATAGAATAACCCGGGGTAAAATGAGATATCATTTTTTTAACAAAAAAAATTTTTAATTTACACATATCACTTTAATATATTATACACTAGTTGAGAGTATATGTATTGAGTGTCACATGAAGTGAATTTTATCTTCATTTTAATGAATTGCTATTTATTTATTGTAATTAAAATATTAAAAATCGACGTTCTTATTAGCAGTGTCTAATTCCATTTCAGAAAATCCTCCATTTATGCGACAAAAAAGTTATTTAAAATTTTTCTTTTTATCTAAAAATTAATTCCATATCTAGTATATGTAGGGGAGGGTGGGCTGAGCGGCAATTTATGGACATTTTGCCGAAATTCTAAAAAAAAAAAAATTTTTTTGTGGGGCGCCCCCCCTCCAAAAAATGATAAAAAATTTTTTTTTCTTTTTTTAAATTATTTTCATCGCTAAGAATGTATTTCTTTCTCTTGAGAATTATTTTCGGTTTTATATTACTCAAAAAAATCTTTCACCCTCGATTAGCTTAATTACTAATTGTTATTTGATAAAAAACAATAACTTCGCAAAATTTTTGAAAATCTTCGATTTTCTTAGCGGGAAGTTAAAAATCGGTCTGTCAGTTGATCCTGCGGGCTAACTTCAAAACTTCCCGCAGTTTTCGAGCTCCCTGAGCTCGAAAACATTGTCGAGAATACATTTTCGAGCTCGAGGAGCTCGAAAATACTTTTGAGTGCCTTTGTTTTTGAAAAATAACGTTTTTTACCATTTTTCCTCCAACAATATCTCTCGAACGAATTCACCGATTGCAACGGTTGAGGTGGCAATCGACGCGTTTTATTGAGTTCTAGAGCTGATCAAATTTTAAAATTGATTTATCAAATCGTTTTTGAGAAATTTCAAAAAAACTAAAAAAAAAATTTTGTTTTAATTCTTTAACGGTTTCTCTTGAACGAATTAACCGATTTTGATGGTTGAGGTGGTATTCAACGCGGCTTATAAAGTTTTAGAGCTGATTAGATTTTGGAATCAATCCATCGAGCGAATTAAAAGTTATTCAAAAAAAACATTTTTGAAAAAATTTTATTTTTTAAAAATATCTCCGAATGTACTCTACCGATGAAGCTCAAATTTTCAGTGCTTATAGTATTTAACAAGCCGCGTCGAATGACACCTTGACGATCAAAATCGGTTCATCCGTTCAAATTTACAGAATATTTACATACGTACGTACGTACATACATACATACACTCGGACATCATCTTGAATTTAGTCAGAATAGCTTCCTAGAACCTCAAAACCTCGACATCTGTTAGAATTTCGATTTTCGCAAATCGGGGTGAAAACAATAACTTCCCGAAATTTTTGAAACCATCGATTTTCTTAGCGGGAAGTTGAAAAAGTTTTTTTTTCTCTAAAAATTAATGTCTCCTGTAATATAACCTTTTTTCTATTTATAAGATACGAAGTGTATGAGGATACGTTATAAAATGGGCGATGGGTGATGGAAAATGGGAAATGGGGGTTTAAGGTTTTATATACAAGAAATCCTAGTGTGCACGTGTGTTCCATTAATTTAAAAAGACGTATAAGATAGTAAAAAAAAAAAGTAAATAAATAAGAAAAAGAAAAAGCTAAATAGAAATAGTTTGGACCTCGGAATAGTAAAGATAAAAAAATATTTCCATGCTCTATGGTGATGTGTACGTAAGGTACTTTTTTCAGCTATATGTGTATGTATATATAAATATAAGTGTGAAAGGTATATAAAGCCTTGGGTGTAGAGCGTACATTTCTCAAAAGGCGTTCTCGGACCTGTCGACAACAGAGTGGGTGAAGTGAGAGCAAATAAAAGAGGGTGTGATAAAAAAAGGAAAAGAAAATGAATAAAAAAAGTAAATAAAATAAAATAAAATAAAGAAGGTGAGAAAAATTTGAGCCGGATCGATGAAGAACATCGAAAATTGTCAAGTGCTCAAGAGCGAAGGGAAAACGTTGTGTGGAGCTAGTATTCTGTGTGCTATCTTTTGAGAGCTACGACAACGACAACTAGGAGAAACGATGACGACGACGACACACTCGTGCTCTTTTTCGATACCTTTTCTATAGCATGCGCATGTTGATGCTCAAAGTGGCCTGTGGACTCTCGTGAAATATTAAACGGGAGCAAAGACCCCTCGTGCGAATACGAGCCAGTTTCTCACAAACTTCAGCAAAGTGGTGTGAGGGCTTCAAGGGTGAGCAGGGCTGAGCAGGGTTCCCTCTAGCATGCGAAGCTGGTTGTAGTTGCTACCCTTACTTGCTGGGTGGATAGAAGAAAAGTGGGCGGCAATAGTCGTAGTAGTGGTAGAGCACTGGCTAAAGGGGATGCTAGTTGTGACGCTCAAGTGCTAGAGGGTAAAGGGGGACAGCTGCGAAATCGAACAAAATTCAACTCATGCGCCATCTAGCTGAGCTGCGCAGTTCTCTGCTACAGGGCCGTACAAATATTTTATTTTCTACAGATAATTAATTATTACATAATTATGCATATTGTTTATTAAAAATGCACTCAGTAAGAGCTGAAATTTTTTAGCTGGATAAATTAACATGTCATTTTTTTTTTTATATATTTTTTTTTTACAACTTTTGTCAGAGGGTATAAATTTTTATGAATAAAGTTTGGATGGTAGCAGTTAGTATGACAAAATGAGACATTAAAACAATCGTTACCAAAATATATAATAATAGTAAACTGATGTTTGTTGAGATAATGAAGACTTGAGACATTAGTGTCGTAGTATTATAACCGACTCTTGACGTTAACTGCCGCCGTGGTCTTGTTGAATTATTCAGAAATGGTAAATTTAAACCTCGAGACTTGCTACTGCTGCTGTAAAGCTAGTGTTGGAAATATTGCGAGAGTTATATATACATACATTATCCATGTCTTGAGAACAATTGGCTCGGTCACCCTGTTCGTACTCTTTTTATCGCTTCTTTTATTCGTTTATGTTAAAAAAAAAAAATAATAAAAAAAAAAAGTGTTTTTTTTTTTTCCTGATCTTTTACTGATCCAGTTAATTCGAATTATAGTTGAACGTTAAACCACCAGGTGATAGGTTTTTTATACATATGTACTGTAAAAATTCGTTTGCATTTTAAAAACCGTGTGAATTTAAACCGCTTGATAAAAAAAGAGAATGAGTTAAAAAAGAAAGAATTGAAATAAAATAAAAAAATTAGGGAATACCCGAAAAGAATTGCGCGCTAACGAGCCGATGTTTCAAAGTGCCGTGCTCGTTTTCTCTAACTTTTCCACTGTCAAATATATATATATATATATGTATGTATATGTATGTATACATATATAAATATATCCCAGAGGAGTGGGCCCAAGCAGTCATGGGTTATTAGCGCTCGTTAGCGGACCTCCAAAGTATAAATGCTGTTTTCTGTCTGGATAGAAATTATCGCGTCTCGTTTATTTATTTATTTATTTATTCAACTTTTCTCTCTTTATTTCTTCTTTCTCATTTTCGCTTTTTATTCCTTACTTAACGTTCCATTTATTTTATTATTTTATTTTTATTTTTAATCCAAGCAAGACAATTCTAGAGGAAAAATATATTTTCCTGAACAATAAAATAAATAAGAGAGCAAGCAACCAAGCGGTTAAAAAATAAATGAAAATAATTAAAAAATTAAAATAAAAGATTAAACTTACGTCGGGTTCAAGGAGTTTATTCATGCAAGATATTCTACTTTTCATCAGCTCTATTTCAAGATGCTCTTTATGCAGCTTCATTTGTGATGAACGAAAAACAAAAAAATTTATTAACTTACTTAACACAACTAACTTAATGTTATGCTGGAGAGAGCCAGAGAGAATGGTGACTTTATATTAAGGGTGTAGTCTAGTTCGTGGGCCAGAAAAATAGTCTATTTTTGAGAATTTCTTGCAAGCTTGCTATGAAATATAAGTATACAAACACTGTTAGGGATGATAAATGAAGTCTTGAATTATAAAAAAAAAAATTTTTTATTCGTTTCTATAAGTATGTTCATACAAAAAGTGTACTCTAACGAAGCGCCATTATTTAAAGGCAGGTCGGCTCAATCACGATATTTAAGCGACGGCTTATCTAAAACTAAAAAATCGAAGTGTTTTAGATTTGGTATGACAGTAGCTACGAGACATACTAGCGATATCAATTTTGGCCCATTTTTACTAATTTTAATTAACACAAATAAAAAAAAAATGAAAAAAAGTGTTTTTTTTTTTCGCTGTTATTTGTAAAAAAAAATGAGATAAAATCAAAATTCTTATATGATTTTAGTTCATCTTGTAAGTACTTATATGTAGAATATGTGGTTAAAATTTCCAAAGGATCAGCTCTCGGGTTCCGGAGAAATTCTGATTGGCGTCGGCGAAAACGTAGTTTTGAGATAAACGCGTTTAAAGTTTTTTTGAATAAAAAAAAAAACATTACCAAAATTTAATCTGCGATGCCTGCACCGTACGAAATACTTTTTTCTTGTTCAAAACTTTCGTTTGCTCCGAATTTGGCCTTCGATACGCGTAAAATCATGTTTGTCGACCTTTAGATTCAGAAAAATACACTTACGCTGCTCGGATCTACATAAAAATTTGGCACAATATGCTTGGATACACATACATTAAAAAAATGTAAAAAAAACAAAAACGATTTTTCAAAAATGACCAACTAGACTACACCCTTAAGATAATTTTACTTTTTTTTTTTTTTTGTTATAGATTTGATAATTTTTTAAATTTTTTCTTAGGGGAGACCGGGGCTCAAAATTCCCGGGGTTAATTGTTCCGACAACTTTATTCCTGAAACAAAATAAAATAAAAATATTTTTGACCAGGGTAATGATCAATTATTTTCCAAAAATATTTAGTACTTTCTTAAAACCGAAACTTTAAGCCCTGGGATCCCCTACATAAAAATAAAATGAGAGACTAATTTTCAATTGTTATTAAAAATAAAAAATTAAAATTTTGGGGTGGAATGGGACAGCTTCAGGAAATCGGAAGAAATTATTTTTTTAGTTAATATTAAATTATTTTGCTATTAATTATTCATTAAATCAGCGACGAGCTAAATAACGAATTTCACACCAATTGCACTCTTTTTACTTTCTGACATTTAGTTAAAATTTAATTTTACTCGACATATAAATTTTCAATATTATGTGAAACCGATAATAAATTATTTATCATTCAATTTCGTAATTTATTGATAAAGAAATTTTCTTTTAAATAATTATAGAAGCAAAAAATAAATATTTCAATCCGTATCCAAAAAATATAATATTTAAAAAAGAAAAAACATTTCAAATCGAAATTCGACCTTCTACTCAGACATAATTTTTTTATTACATATCCACAAAAATTATAAAACAAGAATTAAAAATTTTAATTTCAAATAAGATTTCGAGGTATTATAGAAATAAAAAGTTTAAAATAAATAATTTTAGATCTAAGAAAGTCTGCCAGAATCTGAGTCGTAAAAAAAAAATCTATTTATGTCAATGTAATCCGATTTCGCGATGAAAAAAGATTTTATATGAATGTATACAGTTATGTATGAATTATATACAATTGGATAGAGCTGATGCATAATTATATAAAATTTTTATATAATTATATACAATTATATACAATCATGTACAATTCTATATAAAACTACAAAAAAGAATAATAAAATTATATACAAATATATATATTTGAATACAATTATATAGAATTGTATATAATTATATATAATCTACACGAATACAGTATGTAATTATATAAAAATGTATATATTTATATACAATTATATAGAATTGAATATAATTATATATAATCTACACGAATACAGTATGTAATTATATACTAATGTATATATTTGTATACAATTATATAGAATTGAATATAATTATATATAATCCATACGAATACAGTATGTAATTATATAAAAATGTATATATTTATATACAGCTATATAGAATTGTATATAATTATATAAAATCCATACGAAAACATTGTGTGATTATGTACAAATTATATACAAATAAGATATAATTATGTATGATAATATACAAATGGATTGGCCCTTTTTTCTTTTCAATTCATATATAATTTTATACAATTGTATAAAATCTTTTTTCATCGGGCTTAGAAAAAATTATATTAATTATATCTAATCAGATCTTGTTAGATCTGAATTATTAGTTCAGAGGTAAGTACTCTATTTTGTCGGGTTTTCTCCAATTTATTCTTTGAAAAATAAATTATAAATTTACTCACCGTACGTTTTGCTTTGTCTTGAAAGACATCAGTTTGCTGCAACTGAAATATAAATTACAAATGCATTATATACATTTTTTATATTTAATACTGAAGGGTGAAGCTTTCATAACTTTCCTTTCTTTACTATTATTATTATTATTATTATTATTATGATTATTTTTGTTGTTATTATTTCACCTAGAGTGTATATTTCACCCAGAAAGCGAAACAAGACAATCGGGCGAAAAGTCTCAGACGGACTTACGTGTTTGTGAATACAATTGTACGCCGGTCTCACATTCAAAATACTCCGCTTCCTTGGTAGTTTCTGTGACGATTCAATGGGTTTTCGTGTATGTATTTATGTATATATGTATATATATATATATACATATTCATAGATGAGATGAAAGAAAAATAAAAAATATTAAAAGACTAAGAAAAGAAAAAGCTTTGGGATGAGAAAGAAGTTGAAGAAAAATATAAATTTATAAAAAGAAGGTGAGAACGGAAAAAGGTGATTTACCTCGGCCGCCTCGTTCTGCAATACTTGACACAGTGTCTTGTTTGACTTGAAGACTTTTGTACTCTGTCAATATAAATTTTAAATAAAAATAAATATTCGTATTACTTTAGATTTTTAATCTTTAAAATTGTCGTTTTAGTTCTTAAATGGAAATTAATTTTTTAATCTATTTGTCGGTTTCAATTAAACATCGAGTTAATTTGTGATAGAATTAATTTTCGTTTATCATAGAGTTCTTCATACCACATTTATAAATACACGGAAAGAAAATTATGGGAAGTGTTCCTATGCATTATGAGAATAGTTCCCATAATGGTATAGGAACTGTAGCCATACTATTATAGGGATGGTTCCTATATATTATGGGAACTATCCCTAGAATAGTATGGGTACAATTCCCATACCATTATGGAAACCATTCCCATAATGGTATGGGAAGTATTCCTATAATATTATCGGAAGTATTCTTATAATATTATGGGAACCATCTCTATAATATCATAAAAATTTTTTTTTGCAAAATAGTGTAGAAATCTTATCAAAATTTGAGATTTTATCGAAATTAAGATTTTTATTTCCAAAACTTGAATTTTCTGCACTGACAAAAAATTTCTATTAAAAATTTTGATGTTTTTTGCTAAATACAAATTTTTTTTTCAATTTTTGAATTTTTGTTTTTATGTTTAATAATATTTCTGTGTATTGTAGAAGTGATTTTCATACTTTTCTTTAAATTAATATTTTCATGATCGTATGGGAAACATTCTCATAATATTATAGGAATGATTCCTATAGTGGTATATGAACTAGTCCCATAATATTATGGGAATGATTCCCATAATGATATAGGAAATATTTCAATTGCATTATGGGAACCATTCCTATAATATTATGGGAATCGTTCCCATACTATTATGGAAACCATTCCTATAATGTTATAGGAATGGTTCCTATAATTTATAGGAACCATTCCTATAATTTATAGGAACCATTCCTATAATTTATAGGAACCATTCCTATAATTTATAGGAACCATTCCTATAATTTATAGGAACCATTCCTATAATTTATAGGAATAATTCCCATAATATTATAGGAAGTCTTCCTATAAATTATAGGGACCATTTCTATAATGGTATGGGTAGCATTCCCATAATTATAGAAACTATTCCTATAATTATGGGAAACATTCCAATAATTATCGGAACTGCTCCCATAATTTATGGTCATAATTCCTATACTGGTATAGGAAAAATTTCACAAAATTATGGGAACCATCCCCATAATTTACTTTCCGTGTGGGTAGTTTAATTTTCATAATAAAATTTATGAATAATTTGAATTAATAAATGTATTGATTTCTGTTATATTTATAAGATCAATTAAATCTTTCATATATACAGGATACAATCGTCAGTTTTATCTTAAATTTGAAAATTAAAATGTCAATTGAATATACGGGTTGAATTACGTCATGGCGAAATGGGACAGTTTATTTAAAGAAATTTATTAATTTTCTTTGAATAAATTACAAGAATAAATTTCGGTTGATCCGAGTGGACTTAGTGGCAGTCCAAAAAGCTTTAACCTCCCGGGTTAAAAATAAAACTTGATTCAGGCTCGCTTCACCTTATTTTCTTTTAGAGTTATCAATTTTTCGATAAGATCTCGACTTTCCCGAATTGAATTTAATTTTTGACAACTTTTCAAACTGTTTTATTTTAGTTTTAACTTATTCGTTTTTACTTCAAGCATGACAGTCAATCACTTTATTTTAGACTTGATCGACCAAGTCAAAAACAAGTATTTTTTAGTGTAAATTTTTTTTTTCACGTTTCACCTTGATTTTGACTTTTTTCGCTTTATAATTTAGGGGAGACTGGGGCGCTACGGCCCCCCTCAAAATTTTGGTAAAAAATTTTTTTTTTTCATTTTTGATCACATCATGTCATCTCTGATCTTTTAAAGATATTTTAGGCTGATCTGCGATTTCTGGGGCATAATGGACCACCTGAAAAAAAATTTGCTACAGAAAAATTATTTTTTTCTCTAAACTAAAATGAATTTGAAAAATTTATTGATTAAAGCTCTTTTAGGCCAATAGATTATATTGAGGTTAAAATAAAAAAATTAAAAAAATTTCTTTTTAATAAATTTGAAGTCCATGGGATTATAAAGGTACGGAAATCGTCTAATTGTGCTTAAAATCTTTTTTCTCAATAAAGAAAAATCAAAAATTTTTTTGAGCTTTTTTTGGAGGGGGGCCGTCGTGCCCCAGAAAAAATTTTTTTTTTGAGTTTTGGTAAAACCTTAATGGATTTGCTTAAGAAAGGACCAAATCAGGTTGACCTATAGATTAAAAACCATAAAAAATAATTACCGACTTAAAGGGGCCGTTGTGCCCCGGTCTCCCCTGTAATATTTTTACATTCTACTTCTGTCTTCACGGACTAAAAATTATTAATTTTTTTTTTTAATATTGATATATAATACTTTTAGTTTGTGATTGCATAATATATCGGAAAAGTTCCTAAAATTTTTATTCCATGTAATAATAATTATCATGAACGATCGAGGTGTGGATTTTCCGTATTTTTTAATTTCTTACTCCTCATTATTTTTAATTAATAAAATAAAAATAATAATTGTTTACAAAACTTCTATTTTATTAAATTTTTGGCTTAGAGTTCACAATTATTCGACTTTCCGTCGTAAAGTTTAAAACCAATTAGCTGTAGTTTTATTGTCATTTTGAAAATAACTACAATGAAGTTAATTAAAGCCATTAATTACTTTAATATCTCTGCAAAGCACTTATTAAAATCTTTGAAGTTACTAAGAGATAAAATAAAAGTCCTCACGAAACTTATGAGAATAAAAATGACTATTTCGTAAACATAATAATATTTTAAAATAAATTAATAAATTTTTACAATTGGGGCAAGATGGGAACTCTTAAATTCTCATAAAAATTTCATTCGAAACCTCAGTGATTGTATTTATTTTAAGTAAGTTAATAATTATTTATTAATCAGAAAATTTTAGTAAATTAGAGGACAAAACGGTGGCCTAAAAATTGAAGTAAAAATAGAGAGACAAGAATGTTAAAATATTCTGCATACTACATAAATATTATTCTACATCCAGTTCACCATTTTTATATTCTCCTATTTTTAAACACAAAAAATTATTTTTATTTTTGCATACTTCGTTATCATGCTCCCTGATAACCTAAAAATAATTCAAGTGCTAGACCACTTTATCTAAATTCACGCTTATTTATTTGAATAAAATACGTATTAAAAAATAAAACTCTATTAAAATAGTTTACCCGATAGCTTAAACTTGACGCGGGAGTTTAAATTACAATACACTGTAAAAAATCGGGAGTGAACCCGGATTTTATTTCAATCCAAATTCACTCCGTTACTCAGAGTTCTGGAGTTTTAAAAAAAATTACTACGCATAAGGAGTGAATAGGGATTTTTAATGGGCGAAGTGATTTCGGAGTGACGCGGATTTTATTTAAATCCGCATTCACTCCGGTCCGGAGTTTTAATACTTAAATAAATTTATATTTAATAGAAACAGCTGGTAATTAGAAACATAATTATTTAAATAAATAATTCATTCAGAAATTAATAATTAAACTTAAAATATTATCTTTTTAATTTATAAAATGTTTTAGTAACTCACTAAATTATAATTTCATATATATAATACATAGTGAAAATATTAAATTATTTAATAGCTGTAGTGACATAGTTTTTATGGGAATCTTTGATATTTCTGTGCAATATGAAATGTTATCTCGTGGTATGGTTGATGTAAATCATACGACAGTTTAAGACTCAGTGAAATTATATTTTTTCAATTTTTATTATCAGCTGCTTATAATTTTTAAAAATCATTTCGCGTGAATATATGGACAGGGAGCTCGTAATTATTTCCGTACTCAATATAAATGTCAAAATATCAAAGACTAAGCTCACTATGTATTAGTAATTTTTTTTATAATTAATATTTTCCATACTTCCCCTTCGGAGTAAAATTCACTCCAAGGGAATTAAATAAATAAAAAATCATCCACTCTGTGTTCACTACGCAAATTTTTTACAGTGCACTACCTAGTTATTTAAATAAATGCTTATTGAGTATAATAAGTAAAGAAATTTATAATTACCATAATTGCATATATAAAAATAACAATCGTTAAAATAACAGTTATAATTGTAATAAATCCGCAATCATGACCAACATGAAACAGAGAACGCAACTCGTTATCTAAAATCATGTACTTCCATATCTGAAATATGTATCATTATTATCCATGTTATTTTTTTTTCTTATGGTACTTAAAAAAAAAAATAAGTAAATTATTAAAAACTTACAAGTGAGCTATAACTTGAAGAACGATAATACCAACGCATTTTCGCAGTCTCCATTTAACAACTTTTATTATTTTTTTTTTTATTTTATTTTATTGCTGTTATTATTAATTTATTCTCTCGTATTTTATTGGGTTTTTTAGATTTTTTGATTTGTACACAACACTTTATAATTTACAATCCGAGTTGATTTATCTATTGTATGGCATCAATTTGGACTGGCCGAGGTGTATAAAAAAAATATAAAAAAAAAATAAATAAATAATAATAATAATAATAAATAAATAAAAAAAAAAAAAACAGTAGAGAGATGACAGGTTAACGTGGAAATAAAAACATTCGACAAGCGACATGTGCGTTCGATTGTATGAGAAATCATTCGACATGTTCGGAAATTATTTTTTTTTTGTTAATCGAATTAATTAAATCTTTGAATTAAACATTTTTGTTTTTGTTTATTGAAATTTGACTTTCATAATTAATTAAAATTTTTTTATGTTATCGTTTATAATGGATTTTGTTTTCTCTAAGTACATTTGCATGTACAGATACGGAAATTTGATTCATTACATATGTACTTTTCTTGTTTTTGTTTTACAGTTTAAAAGTAGTGACACATCCAGCTGCAAAATCAATTAGTAAATGTACTAAATTTGTTAAAATTCAGTGAAAAAAAGGCATCACTTATAGACATTATACTTGATTGTTTATTCAAATTAGAAAAATTTATAATTTAAGTCGTTACTCGGGTCGAATGTAAACCTTGATTCAGGCTCGCTTTACATTATTTTCATTTCAAGTTATCAATTTGCTCGATTTTCTGGTAAGGCCTCGAATTTTTCGACTCAAATTTAATTTTTGTCAAGTTTTAGGGCTTTTTCATATTAGATTGAACTTATTCGTTAAAAAGCAAACTTGAACAAGTGTCTTGTACAAAACATTCAGCAATAGTTGTCAAAGTTTGAGTGTATAATACCCCTGGTGGAAATTTTTCGGACTTTTCTCTGAAAAACTATGAAAAAATCTTTAGAACTTGAAAAAGTCTTTTTGCAACTCATGGTAAGAAAGCACGTCTCTGATTAGTTAAAAATGACACTACAAAGAATAAATATCGCGAAGAATGTCGACATTGTTCGTGAAAAATATGACAAACGTACACTTTTTACATATATATATAGATATTATTTATTAGTCGTTAAACGATTCACCAGAAAACCCAATCAACAGCCGTCTCGAGTTAGGACAACGAAAAGTCCTAGACTATAGAAAATCATCTTACTGTATTTAATTATAATGTACAATTCACTATATGAACTTTGACTTTAAACTCTAGTTATTTTTTGCTGAATATCAATATTTTGAAAACAATAAAAATAATCTTAAATTATTATAAAAATCAATAAAATCATGTTTAATTGTTACTATTATTATTTAATAATCTTTTGCATCAGAAATAATACAGGAATTAATTTTATATTAATAAGATTGAATATTATTTTAGGTTAATTAAAAGATTAAATTTAATGTAGTGTCCTTTTTTACCAATCAGAGACATTCTTTCTTACCATTCGATGCAAAAACTATTGTAACGGATTGAGTAGGAAGGGCTTTCGACACTCGTGTGTTGGCAACACTCGCTTAACGGCTCGTGAACCAATCCCACTCGTTGTCGAAAGCACCTTCCGCTCAATGCGTTAATATACTATTAAAACTTTAGAACTGAGTTTTTTTGAGGTAATTCCGAAAAATTTCTACCAGGGACAGCAAATGAGGTTCCAGGACCTTGAGCAAGAATTGTTGCAGAAATAAATAGATATAAGTTAACTCCTTTTTTTTTTTTATATAGCGATGTAAATACAGCATCAAGATTTCAAGCACTTTATTAGTAAAATCAGACTTTGAACAATTACTAGGTTTGTAATTCGAAATTAGAACCTCTGGAACCGTTTCTGAATTCTTCTATGTTGTAGCATAGAAAAATGGAACTAGGGAGCTCGAGGCAGCTTATCGAATTCTGACGTGAGTTTCTGAAACAATAATTGTTCGCTTCTAGCTCAAGAAATTTGTTTTAACTCTTTTCCGCAAAATTTCAGTCAATATTGTATGCCATAATATTGACAATATTGTGAACGAGTCTTGCAAAAGCATCGCTCAATATTGCTACTAATAAGAGAAACTTAGAGAAAAAAATTGTTTTCAATAAAATTTCGAGTATAATTAGATCTCGTTGTGTATGGATCTAAATTACTTTTTTGTGAGAAACTCTTATTCATACAAAGTAAATTTATTATTATATATTGCCAGCAATTATACGTTTATAAACGATTAATAAATCTACAGTTACGGGGAATAACTAAACATAAATTGTTTTTTTTTTATTGTATTTTTCATAATTAATCTTTTAGAATACCCTCAGAACAACGAAATAAAAAACTCGGTTTACATATTTGTTATATATTTTTTTCGGCGAATAGTTTATCGCATTACTGTATTAATACATTTAATAATAAATGAAAAATTATTATATAAAGTCAATCATTAGAACTATAAATATGATAAATAAATTATTATGTTTACTCATAATTCTTATACTAAATAATTGGAGTATTTAACTTTATTTACCTTTGGTAAATTTTATTAAATTATCTTGTATAAAAGTTAACTCCCAGCTAATCAAGTTTACTAATTTTTGATACTGTAGATATTTATATAATTCGATTTATAACTCTATATTTCAAATATTTTTATTTTTTTAATCCTGTTTAATTGAAAATAAGTCTTTTTTTGCATGCAGTTTCAAAAAGTATTTAATAAATTGAAAGTTCTCGGGTGAAAAATAAAACTTGATTTAGACTTGGTATACCAAGCCGAAACAGAGCCGTTTTTCACAAGACAAACTTGAATTTTTTTTTACGGAGATAAAATACATTGAATTTTCGCCTTGGTTTAGACTTAACTGGCTTACTTAGTCACTATTTAAGACAAAAAAGTCTAAATCAAGTCGAATTTGACTCATTCGACTCGAATTATAAGACGGAAAAGTCAAAACTAAGCTGAAACGTGAAAAAAAAAATATTTACAGTAAAGAATACTGCTTTTTGCTGACTTAGTTGATCAAGTTTAAAGTAAGGCGAATAAATAACTTTTTTTCGACTTGATTCAGCAAGTCATGAGTAAGATGAATGTCTGTCGTGCTCGAAGTAAAAACGAATAAGTTGAAATTAAGATGAAAAAAGTTGTAAAAGCTTACAAAAATAAAATTTAAGTCGAAAAAAAAAAGAGATCTTATCGAAAAATCGTTGGTGAATCGATTTTTAAAAGAAAATAAGGTGAAGGGAGTCTGAACCAAGTGTCATTTTTGACCCGGGTCTCGTTTTAAAAATCTCAAGTGAAAAAATCCTAAACAATTAAATCCCTACACGGAGAGAAATTTATGGTAACCGTTCCTAGAACGTTTAAGAAATATCATCCCATAATTTTATGGTAATGATTACTTGGAATGGTGGAATATAGGCCCATACTTTCTGGGAAAAGTTCCCATAAGTTTGGGAACAATTTCCATTGTTATGGTAATAATTCTCATATCGCATGTGAAAGAATCATGGTAGTGATTACCATAATATTATGGTAACAATTACTATAATATTATGGTAACGGTTACCATAGTATATGGTAACGATTACCATAATATATGATAACCATTACCATAATATATGGTAACCATTACCATAATATATGGTAACCATTACCATAATATTATAGTAATGATAACTATAATATATATGGGTGCCGTTCTTATAATCAACATTTCAAAAAAACCGGTTACCATGCATTATGGAAACCATTCCCATAATATATTGTAATTGTTACCATAAATTTCTCTCCGTGTAGTAAAAAATTTATGAAATTTACTATTCTATTAAACCTGCATTGAAATGACGAGTTTCATTAACTGTTTAGCCAATCAAAGTCAAACGAAGCTAATTTCAGAGCAATGTAAATTAGCGGGTAGAAAATTAGTTTTTTCCCTAGGGTCGAAAACATCTAGTTCTGCCCACTGTATTAGTTTCTGACTCCATTTCAGTCCCGTCAGACACGATTTTGTTTATTGTAAACCTCGGAATGAGCATAAGTCATTGAAACCAATCGACTTGACAGTTGAATCAGTACAGTCCTATTGATTTTGAATTGCCTCGCCTTGACAGGTTCTAGATATCGAAACTCAAAGCTTTAATCCAGGTAATTATGAAAAATATACGTGACGCGGACTAAACACGACTTCATGTCTGATGCTAGCCAGTCAACTTTACTCTCATTATAATTTAAAATTGTCTTGTTTAATCTCATTAATTTTTACTGATAAAAATTATAACTTTTCTATCACTGAATACTCCATTAATTTTTTTTACAAAGATTTTACTCAAAAATATCAAAAAAATCTTATAATTGAGAGAATTCGAGAAGGGGGGGGGGGTGAATTCAAACACAAATGTTTTAAAATTATATTTCGGACAGAATCAATTTTTTTTTTATTATTAAAAATATTTTTCCACATGTTACTTAATAAAAAAAAAATCGTGTGAACAGTTAAGCGGTTGAAAACCACAAAGTCAATCATTTTGTTTGATAGATAAACCTGAAATATATTTGTGGGTATAGCGAGAGCTTTTGGTTGAGGTTTCAGCAACCAGTTGACGTTTGAAACCGACGTTTATCGTGTGCACAAAAATTAAAAAATTATAAATTCAGGTATAGGCAACACATGTGACATGATATAAATTTTTTAAATTTATTTATACTTTGTCCAGCGTGTGGTCATGTCAGGGAGAGAAACAAAGACAAAATGGAAAGAATAAAGTGGAATATAAAGAGAGATCTCTAGTGGTTTCGTCCAGGGACTATCCAAATAAAAAAAAAAAAAAATATGGCCACAAACCGCATCAGAAATGTCCCTAGACAGCACAGTTATAATTGTTTTATTTCGATTCCGCGTGGGTTCATTTATTTTGTTATTTATTTATTATTTTATTTGTTTCCCTCATTTTATTTATCATCTATTTATATTTCCACTTTTATATATTTGCTCGATCGCATGCGTACTTAGTAAAAAAAAAAGTGACATTTTTTACGTTGAGTACGAGGTACACATAAAATAATAGTGATAAAAAAAGTGAAAATAAAAATAAAAGTAAACAAAGTATTACTACAAAGAACTAGAGGTACACATTTAATTAAAAACCAGCGGTACACCGCAGTTGCTTCTTCTTCTTCTTTTTTTTTTTTTTTTTTTTGACAGAAGTAAAGAAAAGAAAAGAAAAAATGTTAAAAAGAAAATACGAAATAATAAAAAAGTATTGTAGTTTGGAATGAAAAGTTAGAAATAACAATTATTTTATTGAAGTTACGGGTGTAAAATAGAGCTGATAAGAAAAATTTTTTTATTAAAAACACTTGATTGATTCTATTAAAAGTTTATTAAGGTAAATTTAAATTTATAGAATAATAAAAAAAAAAATATTAATCGTTTTAAGAAATGGCTTGAAGAGAAAAAATATTTTTTTTAGTTTGATATATTTGTCCTTGACAGCATTTTTTGTTAGCTTTTATTCTGGAATAGCCTCTCAAGAAGCTTTCAACCTAAGGGATAGACCGGAAGCAGTATACCCTCAACGAATGGACAAACAGAACTTAAGAAGATACTTTTTCATGATAAATTTTTGCCTTGAAGAATGTCAATCGATTTTTTATGAGACGACTTGAGGGCTCTTATACTGGTTATTTCTCTTCAACTCACTCTTCCTTGTCTTTAGGTATTTTTCAATATTTTAACAATAATAAATGATAAATAAAAAATATATTGTTATGTTCCCGAATATTTTATTATTAAATAATTAATATATATTCAATTATTAATCCCAATTCGTAATTTTTTAGTCGTTTGAATGGAAATACTGCAGATAAGCATTTTTAGAAGGTCGACGTTCCATTTGTAGACAAAACAAAGTGTCTACACGGAGAAAAAAATGTAGTAAATTTTACTAAAAAATATGAGAATAATCACTAAATTTAGATAGTAATCTTGAAACGCTTATGATTTATAGGAAAATTCATAAACAAATAAGTACATTTTACAACTCATTTAGTATTTTCTTATATACTGGTTATGGAAAATCTTCTATATTACATATTCATTTTTAGTTATATTTAGTAAATTTTACTATTCCGTTTAGTAAATTTTACTATATTAGAATGGAAATAAATAAAATTAAAATTTTAATAGCTTTTAACTTTTTATTATTATTGCTATCGTTTTGATTGTTATTGATATTTATGTCATCTGTAGTAGTGTTGGTGTCGATTTTTATTTTTAAAAAATCACTTGTTGTAACCGAGATTTGAACCCTGATCTCTCGCGCGCGAGTCTTTTCCTATGTCTGACGGCCCAATGTCTCCTTTGAACAAAGCTTTCTGAAGTTGTAATACATATTTGTATATGCAATCCCCACCAACTTGTAATTTTATCTATGCATAGTAGAATTTACTATACAGATAGTAAAAGATATAATCGGGTTAGCAAAATAATATATTAACGCATTGAGTGGAAGGTGCTTTCGACAACGAGTGTGATTGGTTCACGAGCCGTTAGGCGAGTGTTGCCAACACACGAGTGTCGAAAGCCCTTCCTACTCAATCTGTTACAATAGTTTTTGCATCGAATGGTAAGAAAGAATGTCTCTGATTGGTAAAAAAGGACACTACATTAAATTTAATCTTTTAATTAACCTAAAATAATATTCAATCTTATTAATATAAAATTAATTCCTGTATTATTTCTGATGCAGAAGATTATTAAATAATAATAGTAACAATTAAACATGATTTTATTGATTTTTATAATAATTTAAGATTATTTTTATTGTTTTCAAAATATTGATATTCAGCAAAAAATAACTAGAGTTTAAAGTCAAAGTTCATATAGTGAATTGTACATTATAATTAAATACAGTAAGATGATTTTCTATAGTCTGGGACTTTCCGTTGTCCTAACTCGAGACGGCTGTTGATTGGGTTTTCTGGTGGATTGTTTAATGAATAATAAATAGTATATCTATATATATGTAAAAAGTGTACGTTTGTCATATTTTTCACGAACAATGTGGACATTCTTCGCGATATTTATTCTTTGTAGTGTCATTTTCAACCAATCAGAGACGTGCTTTCTCACCATGAGTTGCAAAAAATACATTACGCCAAATAATTTTCAATATCTTTGTATAGTAACAAATACTATATTTTATTAGAAAATATACTTTTTTAAATCCATATTTATTAAAAATACTTATAGTAAAATTTACTATACAGATAGTAAAAAATATAATCGTGTTAGGAAAAAATACATTACGCATAATACTTTTTAATATCACTTATGTAATAATTGCCAACCAGTAAATTTTACTACATGCTTTGTAATAATTAAAATGCAGAATGTATTTTTTCATATCTGTTAGTAACTTTTACTATAATATTGTAATTTTTACTACACTTTTTTCTTCATATAGATAAGAATTATTTTTTCTTTTTATGCACGAAAAATGATTATGTTAAAATTTCATTTTTTTTTTTCTTTAATTATTTGGTTTATGTTGGCTATTTTGAAGAGTATTTTTTTTTTATATATAAGTGCTTTTTATGATAGCATTAAACAAAGAGAACTTGCTGTAGTGGAAAGTACTCGTGTAAAATTAACAAAATGATTTTTATTAAATCAACATTCATGGTTGTAAATAATTAATTACTCTATTTACTGAATAATCATTTCCATTAAGCCATTAATTTATTATTGTACTCATCAAATACAGAGCGTTGAGTGTTGTACCCTGGTTTGAAATTTTTTTACTAATTAATTTACGGTTTATAGTATCTACAGTTTACAAGTTATACTATAACGATATAACAAGCGTACTCTCATAAAAACTAGATACTAATAAACATGCTGATTGAATTTAAATTTGATATATCTCGAAATTCATGTACAAAAACGTTATTTTATTTAAAATATCAGTAATGGCTCGTCTGTTTTTAGGCTCATAGTAACGACATCTTTCGAAAAAGACAAGTAATTTTCGT
Source organism: Microplitis deprimator (assembly GCA_964016945.1). NCBI lineage: Eukaryota > Metazoa > Arthropoda > Insecta > Hymenoptera > Braconidae > Microplitis > Microplitis deprimator. Next base: position 13,045,406 of record OZ024715.1, on the reverse strand, counting down.
TTAATTACAATATATTAAGTCAAGTCCAAAACCTACTGCTGAAAGGAACCTGCATTATCTGGTAAGCGAACGGTGACTGTGAACACGATAACCAGTCGTGTTTTCGACATAATGTGTGACATAGTAATGGTTACTATGTTTAATCGTACTCAGTCGTATGTAAAAACGACCCATTCCTAGTGTAATAACGAGAACTATCAATATGCTAATTAGGGTGCTCCATTTGAAACGAACATTTTTCTTTTTTAGCGGACACAAGAAAATTTTGTTATTCATGTTGAGAGAAAAATTCCCTGAAAATTTCAGCTCTTAATTTTAATTTCAAGTACTTCCTATCGAGCATCAAAGTTTTCCCATTTAAAAAGTATGTAAATCGAATAACTTTTCTTTTAAATTACTATAAATTAGCCCGATTTTGAGCTATCGTTTTGAAACCAGTTTTTATTTGTAGAGTAATTGTTGCTTTTTAAAAGTGTATAAAACGGTTTTGGTCTAACTCGATCCATGTCGATTGTATCAGCTGCGAAAGTCAATTTTTCACTTTTTTCATTTATTTTTGTTAATAGTGAAGAAACGGTTCATCTTACCAAAAATATGCATAGGACCAATCTTTTAGGAAATTTTGTCCTCTACAAAGTTGCTAATTACACTTATATTGCTAAAGTCCACTGTTCATGAGATACATGCATTTTAACATTTTACAGTAAAAAAAATTGTAAGCTTATTATAGTACTAATCTTTTTTGAATTAAAATTTGGAACTTTTTTTACGCAACAGTACTATAGAACGTTTTTCACTCATAATTTTAATAATGAAAAAAAAGTGATTACGAGGTTTATCCAGAAAGAGGACGTAATGTTACAATACCGTTAAATTTTCGGAGCGTGGTTTATTTAAAGAAATTTAATCAGTCATTAAATACTACAGATTCTGAATTCGACATTAAACTCAATGAATAATTAATTTTATAACTGTCATTCCAAAATTAATAATGCATTGACTTTACCATTAAATAAAAAAACTTTACATTATTTCTTAAATAGTTTTTTCCGTTGATACAGTCAGAAAATTTCTGTCAACCGACTGTCTGGAACCTCTAATGACATATTATCTTCACTGTTTTAATTTATTAATCATGACGAATTATTATTAGGAGCAAAAGAGATAATCATTATATTGCTAACCTCAATTGTAAAAATGTTTTTAATTTTACCCCAGTCTGATGGTAATTATTACCATTAAATTTTCAGTAAGTACAGGATTTATTGTTAAACTTTTTTAATTATTTTTTTTCATGCAATTACTTGACATAATTTTTTTTTTTTGTTATTAATAACATTAAATTTATTGTGAAAATAATAAACAAATTCTAAAATTAGGTACAAGTGTTGAGCCAATTATAACCCCCAGATAAAAAAGTCGAGTGTCGAGTTGTTTCTTCACAAGTTCAGTTTACTCTGTTATTTTTTTTGTTTTTCTATATTTATTTTTTCTTTTCTTTGTGAGAAAAGAGGATACAAAAGTGAGTTGCTAATTGTCATAGCAAACTTTTTATTTTGTTGTTGTTATTGTTGTTGTTGGTTTTGTTTATCTTTTTTCTTCATTATTATTTTTATTTTTTTAAGTTGCCCGGGGGGAATGAATTGAGAGAGTGTGAAAGAGACAACTGGGTACATACTATTGTCAATTGTGTTATTGTGTTTGAAAATCTTTTGAGTCGATCGAGCATCATGAGGCGACGCAGCTGAAGAAGACGCCGTTGATGAGGAAGACGGGAGATGTAGAGTTCAGAGGATGAGGATAAGTGTATGAAGATAATGGTAAAGTTTATAATCACATTCCCCAGTGGATCGTGAAATTTTTATTGCCGTACAGTAAATCCAGTAGACAATAGACCATTCATAAGATATTGGTAAAGTGTAAAGAGAAATAGCTTTGAGGTAGAATGTCGAACAATATAACTAGAACTTCGTGTATTATCGACAATATCCCATTGTTCATCTTCTTCATTTTCTGTTTTACCTATAAAATAAAAATATATACTGAAATATATAAAAAATTTTCATCAATATATATATTATTTTATTCAATTATAACTATTGTTATTGAATTATTTAAGTTAACGAAATGGAAGAAATTTATTACTGGGTAAAAATTGATTCAAAAGTTAAGCGTTGAGGAAATAATTCAAATATGTGAATTTAAATCGAGTGAATAAATTTATTTTAATGAGAACTTTAAGAAAATAATTTTAGAATTGATGTGAGGGAAGATAAATTATATTTTTAGAGTAAGGGAAATTCAAATAAAAACGCTTGATATTTTTTTTTTAATAACAAAATTTTACTTTAGTTTTGGGAAAAAATTAATTTTCCAAATTTTAGATCGCGATCTAGAAGTGAATTTTTACAATGCGAAATAATTAGAAAATTAAAAAAATTTTTGAGGTGTCCCGTTATACCCTTATCTTCTTATTGGAGGAAAGGTTTGTTATTGACAGTTGCCATATTGAAAATAAGAGGAGTATTAAATGTCAATATTATGTTATCAGTCCGAGTATCTATCATTGTATGAACAAAGTGGTTAACAATAGTGACATAATTATAATATTCGTTCTTTTTTTTCTCTTTCGGTCTTGAGTATTTTCTTTGTTGCACAGACACAATCAACAAAAGCTTTGTACACGTTTTGCTTTTAAACAAATGAAAATAAAAAAAAAAAGAACATAGCTGGGCTGTTAGATTATAGTGTAATGCATCATGCTCAGGTCTTTACTTAATGTTCGGAGCTTCTATCTAAGAAAATAATCTGGACGAAAATATCTGAAAAGCCATCTTGAAACGTGCATTATTAATGGTCATTAAGCGAATTCAATTTTAAGTATCTAATCAATTATGGCCTGCACAGTAAAAAATGTTGTGTTAAAACCAACATAATCTGTGTGTTAGAAACGGTCCACACATTATTTGTGATAAGATCCTGACTCGCGGAAACTGAATGTATTTCATCTCCGTAAAAAAAAGTCAAGTTTGTCTTGTGAAAAAACGGCTCGAAATTTCGACTTGGTAAACCGAGTCTAAATCAAGTTTTATTTTTGATCCAGGAGAGTATTTGTGTTAAATTTAACCACAAAATTTGTCTTTAAAGCTCAATACAAAAGTCGGGTAATACAAGAAGTGAATTAAACACTTTTCAAATGTTCAGTGGCGAGACAAAACGAAATGTTAATTTTCACATTTTATTTTTGTACCCTCTTAAAATTAATCAGTGAAAAGACCTGCAAATCAGTGAATAAGGTACCCGCGGGTAATAAGGCCTGTCGGGTAATAAGGCCTGTCGGGTAATAAGGCCTGTCGGGTAATAAGGCCTGTCGGGTAATAAGGTCTGTCGGGTAATAAGGCCTAAGTGACAGAAATGATATTTAAAATAACCGCCTCCGCTAAAGGCTACTCTAGTAGAAGGGTCTTGCATAGAGATGTTACGACAAGTTTATAGAGTCCCGATACCACGTTCCTTGTCTTCTATATTTCATCATCCGTCATATGATGTCGTAGCGCAGAAGAAATCATATAAAACAATCTAGTCTTCTGACTCTTGAAAAGGAAACTGATAGTTTTAAGTGCTGCTGAACAAAACAATCTAGTCTTCTGTCTTTAAAAAAGTATTGTTGCTAAATTTAAGTGATGATTCATCTCTAATACCAATTTTATTAAGTATAATTAAACTATTCCAGTTTGTTTAACCAGTAGGCCTTATTACCCTACCGTAGTAAAATAAGGCCTATTCGTATGGTTTTTGTAAAAGTTTAATTTTTTGTTTGTTTGTAGTATAAATTACCATTACTTCATTATATTTTATGGCTAATGTATTGAAATGAAGATTTGTGATACATTTCGATAATTAAATTCAATATTTTCGATTCTATTCAAAATCTCCCTTAGCCTTATTACCCGCCGGTACCTAATTTACTGTGGATCAGTCCCAAGTATATCTCTTATGAAATTAGTAATAAACTTGAGACTATTTTTGCTGTGAACAATCACTTATTGAAGTACTTTTCACTAATTAATTTTAAGAGAGTCATGGACGTTCGGTAAATATAACTTCTACATTGTTCTCAAGTTATAAATAGTGACAAAAATTAACATTCAACATTAAACTATTTTTTTTATAGTAAACAATCCTTTTATTAGAGTAAAGATTTTTAAAAAATCACGTAATATTTCATACCAGTAATAAATAGTAAATCAATTAACCCTTTTACCGATAATGGCAATATACGTGCCATGTTTTCATTTTCACATTTTCGAACGGCAAAGGTAAATTCTGCGGTTAAGTTATCTTTGTAGTAGAGAACGAACCCATAATATAGCCACCACGTTTTTTTATTATAAAATAAGTAGATAAAAATAAATTGTCTGGCTTAAAAAATAATAAAAAAATACGTGATTCACAAAGCGAAGTTTTATTTTAGTATAAATATGTTGATTATCTCTACCAGTAAAGGGTTAATTTCTTTTAAAAAAATGAAAACACTTTTATTAAGCAAACAAATAATTTAAATATCAAATAATCAATTGCTTTGATTATTTTATATTTATAACTGTAATATATATTGACAAAAAAAAATATGTATATAATAATGATAATAATAATAATAATAATAATAATAATAATAATAATAATAATAATAATAATAATAATAATAATAATAATAATAATAATAATAATAATAATAATAATAATAATAATAATAATAATAATAATAATAATAATAATAATAATAATAATAATAATAATAATAATAATAATAATAATAATAATAATTCATAAAAATGTAAGTAAATGTAAATATGAAGTATATAAGAATTTAAAAAAAAAACTTCAAGTGGTTATCGACGTAGTAGAAAATGACGAGTCGTTTTAATTGCGAGCGTCGAATTACGTGGTAAAGTTTCACTCTGTTTACCCACGTCGGATCGTACTAAAGTTTTAACTACTGCATATACACGTACGTACGTCTCAAGAGTTTTTGACTCGACGAATTTTTTTTTTCCTCCAACTTGATGTTTTTTTTTTTTTAATTATTATCATTATTATTACTTTTTATTCAAATGTACTATATTATTATTCTGACCCTTGAATGTTAATTTTTGTTCCATGCACTTTAATTCCCATCTCATTAGAAATTACATCTAAATAAATATTTCCATTGACATTTAAACAGCTCATACTTAACATAAATATTTATTATCAAATAAGTATGATGTATATATATATATATATATAGTGTTATTAGTAATTTTGTCTGGAGTGAAGCTGATTAACAGAAACCATTGTATAATAACTCACAGCACAAATACTCGTAGCGAGGACTGTTAGTAAAACCCTCGGGACAGTACCCAGGCATTCCATCCTCATAGAGATTCCGGGGTATTGTGCGATCGATAGCTCCGTAATTGCAGACAAGTACCTCAAGCCGGTGACCTCGTATATTGCTCAAGTCACCAATAACGCTACTGATGCTCGTGTTTTCTCGACGAACCTTCAGTGTCCCTGTCCCTGGTTGTGGATTCGCTGATGCCGATACCGAGGACGAGGATGCTGAGGCCGCGGACAAGGACAAGGACAAGCTTGTTGAAGTCGTCGTACTCGTCGGTCCTGTTTCCCACAACTCGACGCTATACGTTGCTCGACCACAACCCACGAGGGTTATGTTCCCTGCTGCTATCCCGATGTACGGACCCCGACTGTCTTCAGCAAAGTCTACCAGTCTGAAAATTAACACTCTTTAGAGCTTTTAAATTAACTCATTAAAAAAATAATATCCCTGAGGTTAAGTTATAAAAAAAATATTAAACTTTACTGTGTATTAAATGTATTTTTACTGAAATAGGGTGTAAAGAAATAAAAAAATTATTATTAGAAATATAAAAATATTTTTTTAATTTATTATAAATTTTCCCGAGTAAATTGATATTTTGTCAGTATGTGGGTCATTTCAAATTTTTTAATTTTACTTTTACGAGTGAAATTCATAAATAGAATTTTTTATTTATTTTTTCTTTTATCGATAAAATTACAATAGTTTTCAAAAAAGGCCATTTGGCAGCCGAATAGATAGTTTGTTATTTTTTTAATTTTTCATCGCCGATATCTTACGAATTAATTAACCGATTTTTAAATTTGAGGCGGCATTTGACACGGATTTTCAATTTTTATCACTAAATAATAATATTAATTTCTTATGGTCGGAGATTGAATGAATTTATTGTTATGTTTAATAAAAGATAAATTTAATTTATGAAGCTTTACAATTATTATCATAACGTATCGATTAAATTAGGTCGGAATTAAAATAAATTTCAATAATCATCGAAAGCTACGAAACAATGACGTCCATCTCAAAAACAAAATTTACATATTTTCTATAAAAGTTATGTAGTAGACATCTTTGTAAAAAATATCATTAAAAAGAGTTTAAATAAAATATTGTTGAATCAAACTTTATCAAAAATTAATTAATATTGAATACTGTTTGAACAATTTTTGCATACACGGAGAGAAAATTATGGTAACAGTTCCAAGTACGTTTATGAAATATCATCCCATACCGTTATGGTAATGATTACTAGGGATTATGGGATATAGACCCATACTTTCTGGGGAAAGTTCCCATAAGTATGGGAACAATTCCTATCATTATGGTAACAGTTCCCATACCGCATGGGAAAGAATCATGGTAATGATTACCATACTCATAGGAATAGTTCCCATAAACAAATAGGAACCAATCCTATAACCACATTGTAACGGTTCCTATGCGTATATGGGAATAAACCCTATATATTATGGTAACGATTACCATAATATTATAGTAACCATTCCAATACCATATAGGAATTATACCCATAATTATAGGAATGATTACCATAATATATATGGAGTCCGTTCCTATAATCAACATTTCAAAAAAACCGGTTACCATGTATTATGGGAACCATTCCCATAATATATTGTAACTGTTACCATAATTTTCTCTCCGTGTACAGCATTCAATTTATTAAATTTTTTAATTACTAAAAGATTATTTCTTCTCTTTCAAATCGTTAAATTATGAAATGAACGGTACTAATTAATTTAAGATATTAAACTTTTGAAGAGAACTTATCATAAATATCAAAAGTCCTTTGAATAAATATCTTTTTAAGTAAACGATTAAAATATATACAAAAGTCACTTAAATTATTTAACTATTAGCAGTTACCGTTTGAATGACTTAAAAAAAGTTGGCTCAGAAAACTGAAAAAAGATCGAGTGTAAAAGTTTTATCATCTTCAAGCGACGCTTCATTAAATATTAAGCTACTTTTTTTTCAAAGCTCTACAATCTTTATTTTTTATTCTTTTTATCTATCAACATTTAATTTGCATGATTGCTCGATTTACTTATTTTTAAAAATAAAATATACGATAAGTCATTTTAAATTTTTAATATCACTTTATAATAGAAGAATATATATATTTCAATAAGTAATAAATAAATAAGGAGTTATATGTTTTCAGGTTATATTTTTCTATGACTATATTTACATTATATAGTAAACCACACAAATAATAACGAGCTCATGTTTAGCATTGCAGTTATATGTACAAACGAAAACAGTTACTTTACCCGAGCTTCAAAGAAGCTACAAGCAAAATAACCTCGATGTAATCATGTGGAATCCTTTGGGTGCACTGGTCTCAGTTCGAATAAGAGACAAGATGAGACAAAAGAATTATTTTTTCTTTCATTTGTATTAACAGATAAAAAAAAAATTACAATGCATATATATATATATATATATATATATATATATATATATCTATACAAAAGAGTAATGAGAAGATTCAATAAAGTTAACATTTTACCCAACTTCAGCAGCATCGAAATTCTCAACATCGTCTGACCAGGATTGGAGATGAAACGGAATGCGATGAAGTCCAGTTGTATCAGTTTCAAGTGATCCAATGTTCAAAACGTTTATATTTTGCCATACTTTGAATCGCACTGTAAACAAATATTTAATAAATTATTGAATTGCATTAATAATTATTTTATATAATTAACTTTAGGGAGGTTCGAGTGAAACTAGTAAGTTAAAGTAGTGTTTAAACTTTTTTGTTTGCTAAACTCTCTTAATAGTTATAAAAATTCATTATTTTGATTTATAGTAACATAACGAATTCATAAATCAATAATTTTTACTTATTTAATGAAAGAAAGTAATTCCGCGCCAAATCGACCACTTTCGAATCCGACCCCCCTCGATTTGGCTGAAAATTTTTTCTCATTCTCTACCCCGTCAAAAACGTCTCAGAATTTTTTCAAATTTTCTGACTTAGCCAATAAAAAGTTACGAATTTGAAAAAAGGCTTTTTTTCAAGCTGTAACTTAAAAAAAAAAATAGGTAACATTTAGAAAATTTCTATTTTCAGAGTATGCTTGTGTTTATTTTTTTATATTTTAAAAATGTGTGTACATGAAAATATATATTAAGGAAAAAATAAATACAGAAAAGAAAAAAAAATTGGATGGGAGAAAAAAATAATGTTTGGAGTTCATTTAATCGATATTAACGATATTTCATAGGCTTGTTTGGTAAATATGCACGGAAAAAAATAATTAGGTGGTGCAATATGAACCAGTCTAGATGGGTCACCATGCGAAAAATCGTGCTGGTACAACATGAAAAAATCATGTTTGGTCAACATGATTTTCTATGCTGTAGTAACATGACATTCAAGTTGCAGTATCGTGAAAAAATCATGTTGCAGTAACATGAAAAAATAATTTCAAAATTAGAATTTTTTTATGCTGACGAAAAAAAATATGGCATATGAAAATAGTTTTAGCTAAATAAAAGTTGATTTTAATCTAAAAATTTCGTACTTTGATGTTCTTTTTATTAAACCCACATTCACTCCAAAATCAGTCCACTACAAAAAACTCGAGATTTTCTCGGTACATGGAGTGTTTTATTTCTTCACTCCGGTATTTCGAGTGACAGGTGAAAAATTCATTTCAAACTCATTCCCGATTTTTTACAGTGTAGCATTTATTCAATTTTTACACTGATTTAATACCGGTATTTTAGCACCGTAAAATTACATCGCCTACACTAGTGTGTCTATTTTAACACCGATTTTTTACAGTGTAGCAAAATGACATGTATGTTCCTAGAACATGATTTTTAATGTTGCACCACCTAGTTATTTTTGTCCGTGTGACTAAAACAGAAGTTTAAAAAATTTCCAAAATGCAAATAATTATATATGTATAATATTTTTCTAAAAAGCAGATAAAACTCATGCTAATGTCTGATTGAAATGTGCAGTAGGAAAATGATGATACAATCGATATTCGATATTCTCTGGTATCACCGAGTAGAAAATGGCAATTTCCATTGAAAACAAATTTACTCCGTCGCATAGAATGGTAGCACGACTAGTACTATAGAACTTTACTATAGAGTATAGAAAAGTAGATGAAGACAAAACTACATCCACTCATATATATCGACATAAAAGAATAGAATTGGGATTTAAAAATAAAATTGAACGAGAATATGGGATATGATACTCACTTACATCCCTGCACTCGTCTTTACTCAGTATACACTGGAGTACCCATCTCCTGGCTAGACGTGCAAGTTCGACATCCCAAGTCTAACAAATTTTTTATTTAAACATTAAATTATAATGATTAAAAAAAATATTATATTATTCTATCGTTAAATATTTAAAGTCAATATTCCAATAATCAGATGATTATTTTAATTACTATGTATGCTAAAATTGTTTACTTTATTCAGATATCGTTGTTAAATATATTTAAATGAGAATAGACTGTCATTATTAAAATGATAATTAATCTGTCATAAATGCTCCAATAAATTCACTAAATTATCTTTCATAAATATATTTAATATTTATTATGATAGTATATAAATTTATAATTTAATATTTAATTAATTATTTTTTTTTAAGCTCTGACTAAAGAATTTTATTAAGTTTCAGTCTAGCTATCACTTAAATTAGCTTAAATAGTTAATTTCACAGATCGCACTGTATCTAGGTAATTATTAAATTGATGGATACGTCTGTCACTGGTTAATTTACCTCAATTACAACAGTAGACGCTTAAATTACCCGGTTTCATGTTACAAGTATGCTGACATTTATCAATTAAATTTGGAGAAAAATGACAAAAATGAGAATTCGAAAATACACTTTTTTTTCATCCTGAATAAAAAAGTTTTAGAAAAAATAGAGCAGTTTTAAAAAACTTAAAAAAAATATTGCTTTCATTTTTTTAATATTATTTCAATACGATCGTAATTTGCATATAAATTTAAGTCGCAAATATGATTTTTAGTAAATTTAAAAAAAAAAAATCGCTAAAAACAAAATATTTTGTAAGAATTTAGGAATAATTCTAAGGGTAATAAACTACAATTTAAAACCATTTAAAAATAATTTTTTTTTTAATTTCAAGGTATCCCATTTTACCCCATTTTTTCTGCAGGGCACTTTTTTCTATTTTTATCACTTTAAATTCTTTGCCTTTTGCTTATTTGAAAAGAAAATAAAAAATTCATAATCGCAATTAAAAATAAAATTTCTTATTGATTTGGGGGTAAAATGGGGCACCCAAAAAATTAGAAAATTTCAGTTTTTTAATTTTTTGAGTCTAGTTTGCAAGCTTGTAAATTAGAAAATCAATTTTCAATGCTATTTGAAGTAAAGTAAAATCTTAAAAAAAAAATTTCTGAAACAAATGTTGCAAAATCATTCCCGGGAACCTCAAATTGCTTAAATACCATTTGTACTAGTAATTAATTACTCTTAGAAACTATTTAAAAAAAAAAATTCAAGTAAGGTACCCGCGGGTAATAAGGCCTGTCGGGTAATAAGGCCTAAGTGACAGAAATGATATTTAAAATAACCGCCTCCGCTAAAGGCTACTCTAGTAGAAGGGTCTTGCATAGAGATGTTACGACAAGTTTATAGAGTCCCGATACCACGTTCTCTGTCTTCTATATTTCATCATCCGTCATATGATGTCGTAGCGCAGAAGAAATCATAAAAAACAATCTAGTCTTCTGACTCTTGAAAAGGAAACTGATAGTTTTAAGTGCTGCTGAACAAAACAATCTAGTCTTCTGTCTTTAAAAAAGTATTGTTGCTAAATTTAAGTGATGATTCATCTCTAATACCAATTTTATTAAGTATAATTAAACTATTCCAGTTTGTTTAACCCATAGGCCTTATTACCCTACCGTAGTAAAATAAGGCCTATTCGTATGGTTTTTGTAAAAGTTTAATTTTTTGTTTGTTTGTAGTATAAATTACCATTACTTCATTATATTTTATGGCTAATGTATTGAAATAAAGATTTATGATACATTTCGATAATTAAATGCAATATTTTCGATTCTATTCGAAATCTCCTTTAGCTAGGCCTTATTACCCGCCGGTACCTTATCGCATTTTATTGAAAACCCTCTTGTATTTCAATGAAAAAAAATTTTTTTTTTTTTATATAGTCAATCTGGTTGTCTAGATAAATGTCAGTCAATAATAAAATAACTCGAAAAAGTTAATAAAATATAAAATAATAAAATAATAAAATGTATTTGCAATCAACCGCACTAGTTCCATCATATTTTTAGCCGGTGGTTGTGGTCCAGGATTACCCCGTATCTCTTGCCCACTTGCTATTATATTGCGATGCAAATTATGTTGATCTACTATCGATATTATTTCTTCAGGACTGAGATCACTATCGACAATATTTTTACAGTTAAATCCTACAGCATCAGACTGCAAATAAAAAAAATAAAATAATTTTTATAGAGGTTAAGAAAAATAAATAGAGATAATTAAGTAAAATAATAATTATAATTATTCAAAAACATATTTACGGGATAACGACACATGGTGTGATGCTTACAGAGACGACAATAATTTTCCACTTGGTTGTCGGATTTAGTTAAAGCGAGATAACTCGCATTAGCTAGTAACAGTAAATAGTACAGTCTTGTCAAGTCGCTCATGTCATGTGTTTAACGTCCAGAAGTTGTCGGAAATTTGCTACAAATAAAGTTACTCAGGATAATAAAAGTGTAAGAGAGATAAAAAGATACGTGACAAAAAATAACATTGTTAAATAATCATTTTTTATTACTATTATTATTTTATGAAGTTTATTTAACTCTTATTAATAAATTAATTCAATAAAAACTTACAATTATAAATTATAATTAAAAAATTTAAAATATGTTAATTAACAATTAAAACTTTTAAATGAATTAAATTTTTTCGATACTAATTAATTAAAAAATTTAATAACAAAAATAATTATAATAAATAATTAGTTGATTGATATTTTTTGTTAATGGAATACTTGATTATAGGGTTGAAAATAAAATAATTAATTTGGTTATTTTAAAATTAACGCAAGTATAAAGTTATTCAAAGCGTACTGTTAGCTGTTGAATAATTTAAATAAAATATTATTTTAATAATAATTTTGAAAAGTAGTTAATGTATACCTACAGAGTTATTTATTTTTTAAAAACTACAAGGGAAGACATTTTGTAAGTCGTGAACGTTCTCTGGTACATAATATATAGAGTTTGAAACTCGAGCAAACTCAGTTACACGAGAATGTCGATCTGGGTCATATCTAACCCATTCTCGGGATTCTATATCCTACCGTTCCTATCCCATCCTCTCCTATCATCTCCTCTCTTATGCTGTCGTACAGCCGGATCCAACATCAGAAACTGCTTGATGCCTGTCTCTATCATTTCAATATTTGGAATAGTTGAGACTTGTCTCTATCTTGTCAAACTATATATTTAGTTTCCTCTAAATCATCAATATCGGATAGACAGGATGAAATGGGCACTTAGATCAACTCGTCGGAGTATCCGAGGCAAAATAGAGTACAGAAAAAAAAATCATTGGAGGTTGCTACACCGTAAAAAATCACCGGGGTAAGTCCAAGTGGTGTAGGTGTTAAAATCCGTGGTGTTAAATTTCAACACCGAAAGCGGTGTGAAAATAACGCCGTCGCCGGTGTAAATATTCTAGACCGGTGTTAAAATATTTTATTTTGTGAATATTTTTACTTACTCGATCACTACATTTGTTAATAAATGATATTTTTATTAATTTTCATAAAGAACTGATATTTTTTGTGTTTTATAATCTTTAAAGTTAATACTCCAAGCGGGCGCAGTTTACACCGCTTTTACACCGGTATTTTAACACCGCTGAATTACGTCTCCTACACTGGTGTAACTTCATTTTAACACCGGACGGAGTTAAACAGTCCATTTTTAACACCACGCTCTTTACAGTGTATTTCCCAGGTTAGTTTGTGATATTTAATAAATAATTAACACTCAATAAAAACTGATTAGGGGAGGGTGGGGCAAAGTGGGCTCACTGAAATTTCCTATGAACAAGGCTCATAATAAGTCACCTTTACTTTTTGATGACTATTCATTTATTACTTATTAACTTATTTATGTCTTACAAAATTACTTATTAGGGTAGGGTGGGGCAGAAAGGCCTCCCTAAGCCAATTATTACTTTTTGTGGCTTTCAACCATCAGATCACTTTACTTTTGTCCTATTTCGAACAAATTTAAGGAAATTTTGCTAAAATTCTGAAAAAAAATTTTTTTTTTTGTGGGGCAAAGAGGCCCCCCTCCAAAAAATGATAAATTTTTTTTCTTTTTTTTCTTTTAAATTGTTTTTATTTTTAAGAATGTATTTCTTTCTCTTGACGACTATTTTTTGTTTTATATTACTGAAAAAATTTTTTTTAAGGTGTAATAAATCATTCCTCCTCGATTAACTTAATTACTAATTGCTATTTAATAAAAAAAAAAAAAAAAACAATTCTATACTTCTTATTTGTCACTATTTTGAGTCCAAAAAACGTGTTTTTCGATTTTTTAGATTACAGATCATTTTGCATTATTTAAAAAATTTTATCAATTAAAAAATAAATTATTATTTTCGAATATTTTTAGTGGCCAAATTTGCCCCAGCTATAGAAAATCAGCCGAAAAATAAATATATATATTAAATTTTTTGTAATCATAGTAATTAGACGAGAAAAAAACAATTTTTTTGTATCAAAATTTCAGGGAGGCTGCTCTGCCCCAGGGGGCCCAATTTTCACACTGGCCGCATTGAATCCATGATTCGACAGATTCAGAGTAAAATTTTTCACAGCAAATTCAAGCAGTATCGTCAACAGTATTTAAATAAACTTAAAAAAAGTAAAGCAAATGAAAAATAATTTTATGACAAAATTTTTGGAGTGGGCCCACTTTGCCCCATATTTTAAAATTCGTAATTTATTATGGACACAGCTTATTCATAACATATGTGAAGTGAAGAATTTAAAAAAAGTAAAACGAGCAATAAATTTGTCTTACACATTTTTTTTAAATGAGGGCCCACTTTGCCCCTAATTTTCGATTTTTCAATTTTAATAGACACAGCTTATCAATGTTAAATAACAAACAACGGCCTATAAAGCAGTGTAACGAGTAAAAAAAAAGTAAAGATAATCCCATTTATAGCTTACGGGGCCCACTTTGCCCTACCCTCCCTACATCTGTCAAATGCAAACTGCATAGTCTACTGTATTGAATAATAAACAATGGATTTAATTTTTTAATACAACTAATAACTGACATATAATCGATTTGGGATGTGAATTAATTTTTAAAGTCTAGAGTAAATTTGTCTTTGACTGTTGCAGTTAATAAATGAATGTGTCTATAAACGTAATATGTATTTTCAACAGAATTAAAACCGTTAGATGATCAATTATTATTATATTTGTTTAATATAAAATGTGGTAAAATTCAGTTTAAATTGAATAAATTATATACTGTTCTATTCAATAAATCAATTTTACTAATTATTATTGAGCGCAGGAGGTATTTAACAAAATGATATCCAGTTGATCATTAAAATGAAAAATTTATTTTTCAACACAAATTTAATTTTTCAAATCTACTCTCTTTTTTATTTTTTATTTTGTATTAAATATCGCTATTATTATTAGCAAATATTTTTACTTATTATGTTTATTTAAATTAATTTAGAGTAATCCTGATGACTTCCGAATTTACAAATAAAATCACGTATTAATTTTTATTCTTAGCTGTACTATTTAATACCCGGGTCAAAAATAAAACTTGATTTAGACTCGGTTTACCAAATCGAAATTTCGAGCCGTTTTTCACAAGAAAATCTTGACTTTTCTTTACGTAGATATGAAATACATTGAGTTTTCGGCGCGATTTAGACTTCAGGGGGATCACTTGTGAAATTTTGAAAAAATCCATTTTTTTTTGCATACTTGGATAGTCTATACCTTCAAAAATAACATACTGAAATTTCGAGTACATATCCCGAATAGTTTTTTTGAGTTACAGCCATATGAAGAGCAGCCGCTTATCGGTTCTCAAAAATACATTTATCAAAATTGCTGCAGTTATAACTCAAAGACAAATCATCTGATCGATTTGTTTCGAATTGCAGCTTCTTTTATTCACGTTTCTCCGTACCACGAACCTCCAGTTTTTTGATCGAATCAAAAATGTAATTTTGGCAGGCCAAAAATCATCAAATTTTCGCGCAAAATTTGAAATCTTCTTTCAAAACTCCGCCATTTTGTTAAATTTCAATTTTTTTCTTAGCCCGAGGATCATGGTCCGGGGAATACCTTCTAGTTTAATAAACTTTTTGGTTTTTTTGATTTCCGGTACTGCGAAGGTCGCTATCACTTTGACAGTGGGGAGACTTTTTTTTTGGAGCGGGAGATTGTGAATAACTCGCTGAATTTTGAATGTTTTGATCCAAAAATTTTATCTTGTCTTCATTATATATCCACAAATTGATCCTTAAAACATTAAAACATCCCATGCAGTAGCTTTCTTTGAAAAAATTCCCAAAAATCGTTTTTTCAGGCAATCACGCTAGTGGTCCCCCTTAACTTGTTTACTTAGTCACGATTTAAGACGAAAAAGTCTAAATCATCGAAATTGACTTCGTTTAGACTTATTAATTTACAATTAATAAAATAATTATATTTCTCACAAAAAAGTTACTTATAATTTTTCGTCATGTCTAAAATTTTGTAGAAATAAAAAACTTTTTTACTAAAAAAATGGATTTATTTTGAATTGATTACGAATTTCAAAGCAAATCAAAATATCTAGAGTGAAACATAACAGCGGAAAATTTATCGTAATAAAAAAAATTCATGATACCTGTCTTGTTTGATAAAAAAATATGTTTTTTATTAAAATGAATTGTTATCCCTTGTATACGTCACGGTGATTACGAGGCACGTTAGGTCGGATATATTCATAAATATACAAAACTTTTCAACTAGTGGTTTATTTTTTTTGTTATCCTAAAGTAATTAAGTCATAAAACGGTACAATTTTCTCAAAGTTGCGTCGTGAGACCTTTTGGTATAGTAAAATTTTGTAAAGAAATACTAATAAAACAAATTTAGTTTTATTAAGTTACGAACTCGGTAATTGATAACTTTATTTTGTTCTATACAAATATACGTGAAATATATAGTAATATAAAATATAATAAGCAATTATTATTATAAAAGTTGTGAGTAATTTCCTTGTCTCATTTTAACTTGTTCGTCATTTAGATAATATCTCAATATTGCTGCGTACAACAAAACAGCCTTCTGACTCTACAAGTCTTGAAGTAAAAGTAATTAATCTTGATTAATGAGGTACATAACTTTAAAAAGCTTCGAATTTAAACAAATTACCCTACTCTATTTCAATATTATTTACCTCGAGGTGTAGACTTATTTATTATTTTTATTTTACGACGATAAAAGTCTTTAGTAAATGAAAAAAGTTGTGAACTAAATAAAATATAAAAAGCATAATAAATAAATAACATAACTAAAGGTTCAAGAAGTAACTAGAAAAAATAACGCTCAAAAATCTAAGTTTAAACATCAAAGTTATACTCATTTGGATGGACGAGTACAAAGTTTTAGTTTCGTAAATGGCAATCATGGATGGAAAATACATTTTTAAGTTTTCACTTTCCATAAGTTCACATCCGGTTTCCCCATTAAGGATAGAGCCTTACTGACATAATTGAAAATCGATTTCCATTATGTTCTTCTTCATCATCTTCCTTATTCATCATCTTCTTCGTCTTTTTAATTTTTTTTTATTTATTTATTTTTTATATATTTTTTCTGCTACGTCTCCACTCTCGACGCTTATGTTTAGATCACCATTTTTTTTTCTTCAATTTTACGTGACGCAGCAGGGGATTTATGGGATAAAGAAAATCCACGCTTGCAATACTATATAGAACTTCTTTGACGAGAAATACGTCAAGCACAATCTTATATATATATATATTAAGGTAGATATATCATATAATCCTTATGAAAAATTCACTGAAAAATTAATATTAAAATTTATTACATCCATTCTTCGTCATATTGGTCGTTTATTGAATATCAGTTTTGAGATTTGTCGGTAAATTAATCAGTACTTGATAAATTATTAAATAAGTCTATTGATAACTGAAGATTTACATTAATGCATTTAACAAACCAAAATTTATAATTTCAACTGACATATTTATTTTTTAAATATTTATCGATGTCTTCATTTTTACTTTTATTAATTAAAGCCAGAGATAATCATTTTCTAGTACGTTATTTAATAAAAAAAGTTTTTAAGAAAAACAAATTTCCCACCTTAAATAATCACGATAAATCCAAGTGTTTTAATTTAAAAAACTTGGGCTAAAAGCGATTTTGTAGTGATGACGACCCGTTTAGGAATTTTTTTATATTTTCCCGAGTCAAAAATGAAATTTGATTCAGGCTCGCTTCACCTTATTTTCTTTTGAAGTTATCGATTACCGACGATTTTCCGATAAGACTCGACTTCTTCGACGAATTAAATTTTTGTAAATTTTTAGAATGTTTTTCGTCTTAGTTTCAACTTATTCATCTTAAAATTTAAGTCGCATATGTCTAAACCAAGTAAATTTCGACTTGATTCAGACTTTTTTGTCTTAAATCGTGACTAAGTTAGCCAGTTAAGTCTAAACCAAGACGAAAATGTATTTTATATCTACGTAAAAAATAAGTCGAATTTGTCTAGTAAAAAACGTCTCTAAATTTCAATTTGGTAAACCAAGTCTACATCGTTTTATTTTTGACCGGGTTGAGTCTCGTTTTGATTTTCGAAGAAAAAAAAACCCGGATCAAAAATAAAACGATTAAGACTTGATTAAATTTTTTGTGTTGATTTTCGACACCGAAATCTATTACTTTTTATGTTAAATGATTAGAAAATCTGCAATGTAACAGATTTCTTGTGTTATTCAAAAATTAACACAAAATTTGTGTTTGTTCTTCATTACTATAATCAAGTAAAGCATTGTAGCAGCATTGTCTGCAAGGAAACTCGGGCTACATTATAATTGATGTACAATTAATATTTTTTTGCAACTTATGGTAATAAAGCACTTCTCTGATTGGTTAAAAATGAGACTACAAAGAATAAATATCGCGAAGAATGTCCACATTGTTCGTGAAAAATATGACAAACGTACACTTTTTACATATATATAGATATACTATTTATGTCATTAAACGATCTACCAGAAAACCCAATCAACAGCCGTCTCGAGTCAGAACAACGAAAAGTCCCAGACTATAGCAAATCATCTTATTGTATTTAATTATAATGTACAATTCACTATATGAACTTTGACTTTAAACTCTAGTTATTTTTTGCTGAATATCAATATTTTGAAAACAATAAAAATAATCTTAAAATATTATAAAAATCAATAAAATCATGTTTAATTGTTACTATTATTATTTAATAATCTTTTGCACCAGAAATAATACAGGAATTAATTTTATATTAATAAGATTGAATATTATTTGAGGTTAATTAAAAGATTAAATTTAATGTAGTGTCCTTTTTTACCAATCAGAGACATTCTTTCTTACCATTCGATGCAAAAACTATTGTAACGGATTGAGTAGGAAGGGCTTTCGACACTCGTGTGTTGGCAACACTCGCCTATCGGCTCGTGAACCAATCACACTCGTTGTCGAAAGCACCTCCACTCAATGCGTTAATATACTAATAACTCATATTTATCTTACGTTTACTTATAATTTTTTTTTGTTTCATAGAATTGAGGTCTCCGTTAAATTCGTTGTAATTAAAATTTTATCTTAATATGCATAATAAATTTGAAAACTTGTTAAATTATTTCAAAGATACATAGCTTTTGAGAACTAAACATGACTGATGACTGAATAATCTGTTGAGTAATTGATTACTGATACTAAAAAATTTACGAAAACAAGCGCGCAGCCAAGACCTCAACGATAAATATTGCATTTAGTGGTATTTTGGTTTTAACCGAACTGGAATAATTTATATCGTATTTCATTTTATATAATTCTCATAGCTGCTGTTTTTATTTCTACACTTAGATATTTTTTTTAAATTTATTCCACCAAAACGATAAAAATAACTTTAATTTATTGAACAATATTTAAACAAAGTGTCAAAATAAATAAATTTAACTCGGAGCAAGTAAATTTTCCCACATGAAACATTTAAATTCATAATTATTTAATTTATTAATTAAAGACATTTAAAATACTTAAAAAAGTAAATAACCATCTATTGATTATAAAATCAAACATAAATAAATATATATACCCAGAGTAATTAAAACTCACTATAAAATAAAACAAACATTTATATTTATTAAATTATTTGTACATTCCACTTAAAGTAGACGTTAATTAAAACGTAAACAAACGATAATTTAAAGGAAAAAGAAAAAAAAACGATTTTTCTTTGCAGTTCCGTGTCTGACGACATAGTCACGTTAAATATAAACCACAAGTCCGTGCAAGACGTATAATAACGTTAAAAGATTTCGCAATTCTGAATTAAGGACTTTCCATCCCAGCTTCTCGCCAAGCCAATATTGTGTTCATGTCGGTGATCCCGCGAGTACTCCACGGTTCAAGGGGATCTGTAGGCGATGTTGGAGTTGAAATGCTCTCCTGACTTTCATTACTGGCTTTCGTATTAACTTCTTTTGGTGATACTCTGTTGAATAAAAATAATAAAATAAATAATTCAACTGCAGATAATAAACAACAGCCACCACAACAATAAAAATAAATAAAATCATGTAATAATAATAATAATAACGAGCAACTTACAGTCAGTACGTGACTGCCTGAGTATTACTGCCAAATTTATAAAATATCATTTGAATTTAACTGTTTATTAAAATCTATACTAGAAACGTAACTCTAGAATATTCTGTTTATTTCTATTATCATTGAAATTTAATGAGACAAATTTTATCATTAACTTGCAAACTTATTGATATCGATGATTTTATAATCATGGGATTCTTGAGAACAAATCGAAACACGGTCAAATTTTTTTTTAGTAGTCTAATAAATTTTTCTTTCACTGAATCCAAATTAAATATTTTTAATTTTTATTATCATTGAAAACATATGCCATAGATTAAACTTTTTTTATTTTTTCTTAATCTATATCTATGAAATGATAGGTGTTTTTTTCGAAGGTCTATCGCGCGAAAACTACTGAATATTTTGACACGAAATTTTTACCATATACTTCTGCTTATTTCAAAGAAGGTTTTAGCTATATATTATGATTTTGATGATAAAAACTAAATTTTTTCAAAATTTCATTTCAATAAATTTTCTCGATTATCGATAGTTCTTTTTTTTTCAAATAAAACAAAAGAACATTGTATATGGGACATTCCATGCCAAATTGACCACTTTGGAACCCGACCCCCTTCGATTTGGCTGAAAATTTTTTCTCTTTTTTGACTCGATCAAAAACATTTCTCAGAATTTTGTCAAATTTTTTAACCCCCCTGGTGGAAATTTTTCGGACTTTTCTCTGAAAAACTCTAAAGACTTTTCCAAAGTCCTAAAGACTTTTTCAGAGTTTTTCAGAGAAAAGTCCGAAAAATTTCCACCAGGGCTGACCAAAAAAAAATTATGAATTTAAAAAAAAGGCTTTTTTTCAATGAGCTGTAACTTTTTCAAAAATTGACTTATCAGGACGTTTCTTTTTCTTCGAAGTTGTCGTTTTCAAGTGCAATTTTTGAAGAAAATCAGAGAAAAAGTATTCAATTATGTTAAAAAAAAATTTACCATTAATATAAAGTGCATATTTTATACACTGATAAAAAAGTTGACTTGATTCAAGAACGAAAATTTTGAACCAAGAATTCCATTTTGAAGAAAATGATTTTCTTGAGTCAAGAGAAAAAATTCTTGGGTCAAGTAAATTTCTCTTGGTTCAAAAATTTTTTCTCTTGACTCAAGAAAATCATTTTCTTCAAAATAGAATTCTTGGTTCAAAATTTTCGCTCTTGGATTAAGTCAACTTTTTTATCAGTGTATTACTAATCATTTGTTATTACCGCGCGAAGCGGGCGGGATCTGCTAGTTATATATATTCAGTCATATTCAAAGACGAAATAATTAAAATATTAATTCATTTAACGAAAATAAATACGATAGTCTTTTTTTCATGATCCTGAAGTTAGCAGACAATTAATTAATTTGGGATTTTTTTTTTTCAACAAATAAATTACAAAAAAAGAAAAACTAAAAATATGCACATGTAGAAAATTTTAAAAACTACAGGTGTAATTTTTTCAAATATTTTATTTTTTTATAATTTATTGTTTAAAAAAAAGTCCAAAATTTATCAGACGTCGGCTAACTTCAGTATTATTTTTTTTCCCGCGTAATTTAAATGAAATTCGAATGGTATTGATCAATTAATTTATCTCGAAATTTGACAATAAAAAATAGAGTTTAAACCATGAAAAGGCACAAATTCAATACTTTTTTAACGATACCAAAATCAATAACATTAACTCATTCTATCATATAGATATGGCTGGAACATAATTTTCCTTATTCTCTTAATAATATAAATAATAATAATAATAATAATGATAATAAAACATAACAAATAATTCTCTTTTCTCTTAGTTTCCTAGGTGTAATCTTTGAGCGAAACAATATGAGGCATAAAATTATTCGGTAAATTCAGACAAACGAGTCACGGTGAATTTCCTTGGGTTGGTTGGTTGGTTGGGTAGTGAAAGAAAATTTTGTTTATGACGGTTAGCAGTTGCCGCTTGTGTGGCTGTTGGATTTTCCGTTTCTCATTTTCTCTTTTTAACTTGACATTGTTTTCTTTCTTTATTTTTTATTTTTAGTTGTTTGTAAAAATACGAGGCCACAAGGTAGTAGTGTTCTCGACCCGAAACATTGTTTTTATTATTATTTTTTTATTTTATACTACTCATTTATTCATTTTTTTCTCACTTATTTTTAAACAATTTTTTCCTTACTTACGCCCACACAGAGAAATATTTTTTTATTCAAAGTGCTAAACAAGATCGCGTGCAATATTCCTCGGTGAAGGCCGGGACAAAGTCCACGGGTTGAGAAGAGGAGGACAATGGGGACCACAGAGAAAAAAGAGAGAAAAATAAAATTGCCGCGTTATCGTGCTCGTCGGTTTGTATGATATGACTTTAATACATATTGTATATACATATATATATAGTTAGTATACTAACAATATAGTTGTGTAGTTATAAAAAGAGTAAGATTTTAGGAGGTACCTGTTTTTTCCAGTTTTAGCACGACGTTTGTGATTTTTATTGACATTTTGCTGGTGGTGCTGATGGTGATTCCTGTGTTCTCTGTTCATCTCAAGCTTCTCATTTTCCCAACGACCCTCTTTAACGTCTGATTTCACTCGCTCGAGTTTATTTTCTCGGTTCATCTCAGATGATGACGACGCAGATGACACCGTTGTCTTTTCTAGCTTTGAAGTGGATTCGTTTACACAACCGTTTGTAAGAATAACACGACTCTGTGGATTCTGATTCTCTTCTGATGAAGAATAATAATCGAAACCAACACTAACGCCATTATGAGTATTATCCACACGTAAATTACTTTTTTTCGTGTATCTAACACTTGCCGATTTTATTCGACGTAATCTCGACTCCGTACCCAATAAATTGCCTTAAATCAATAAAATATCAGAATATTTACTTTTTAATGGAAGCTGATACATTACACAAGCGGGTCCGTATGTCAATACTTAATATAAATTATTACCATATATATTTTAACGTCTCGGTATGGGAAAGGAAAATGTTTTTCAAATAAAATCACCTTTTTTTTTTTTAAAATAAGCGGTTTTTATCATCACAAATATATAAGTTGTATCTTTTAAATATTTTTCGCCGGATAAAAATTAAAGAAAAAAATTTTTTTTTATTTTTGGCTCCACTTGAGACGACTATTTAATGCATTAATTTTTTTGTATTCACGAAAAATGTAATAAGTTTTAATTAGAATTTCGAAAAATTATTCTGATTTTTGAGAACATTTACTATAAAAAAAAAAAAAAAATCCTTTATCATCTTTACTACCTGAAATTTTTTTTTTTAGTCTTATCAATCGTTCAGCTTTATAGGGCATTAAATTCTCCACACAAAAGCCCTTTGTCAACTCAGTGTGTCAGACGGTTTTTTAGTTATAGCGATTGAAATTTAATTTTTTTATTGACAACCCGATAAAGTCATTCACCACTAAACATTTCATGTTACACAAAAAAAAAAAAAAAAAAATAATAAAAAGATTCGAATATTAATCGAAAATCGCATTGCCGAAAAAAACATCTGGAACAAATTGATGTCAAAATATAAAAACTTGAATCTAAATATTAATAATTATATGCAGCAAAAAACGAATCGTCAAAGTATAAAAAAAAATCGTTTTCAAAAAAATTTCTGAGTGTTCAATTTTTAACACTTTTGTGTGTCAATTTAACACAGTATTTATCTTGTTTGAACTATCGATTGATTTTTTAACACACAAAAATGTTATTTTATACGAAAGTAACACTTTTTATATGATGCTGTCAAATCAACACACAAAATATATTAAAAATAATCTCGACCATCACAAAAGAATTTTTGGAAAATTTTTTACTTTTAACATATACGCGTGTAACTTTTTTTAAACTCACAACATTATAAAATAACATATAAATAAGTGTAAACCGTTCATTTTATACACGATATGTGTTTGATTTTGACGAATCCTTTTTCATTGTGTACCATTCAGAAAATTAAATAATAGGAGTTACTATCTAGTTATGGTAAAAATTGCTACCATCAATCAGATAGTAGTAAATATTATCGAGATGATTGTATAAATCATCTAGATTGTAATATTCAGCACATTTACGATAATTTTTGCAATCCTGTATTTTAACTGGAGTTCATTATTATAATTATTCTAAACAGTTATATTTATAATCCAAATGGTAACAGTTACCATCAGAAATTATAATTGATACCATCCTGATAGTAATTGTTACGAAATTTATTGCAGAAGTAAATATTTTATCATCCTGATAGTAACTGTTACTATCCTGATAGTAACTGTTCCGAAATTTATTGCAGAAGTAAATATTATAATCCTGATAGTAACTTTTATAATCCTGATGGTAACTGTTACGGTCCTGATAGTAACTATTATCATCCTGATAGTAAATATTACCATCCTGATAGTAATTGTTATCATCCTGATAGTAAATATTACCATTCTGATAGTAACTGTTATCATCCTGATGGTAACGGTTACGATCCTGATAGTAACTATTATCATCCTGATAGTAAATATTACCATCCTGATAGTAACTGTTACGAAATTTATTGCAGAAGTTATCATTCAATAATTATTAATCCTAATAAAAAAAATTATAGCACTAACTATTTTTGCATTGAAAAACGTTCTAATCATTCTAGATGATTGGAATTAAAAATTTATCATAATAAACACAATTACTTAATTTTCTGAGTGTAGTATAATTTATTTTAGATTTTCTCTCTATTTTAAATGTATGCATGTTAATAATCAAATGACCTTTTAAAACCCAGAAATCATACGAGTGTGCCAAAAAAAAACTATATTTACTGATCGACGTACTTTTGATCGTAAAGTAAAAAAAAAAACTTCCTTTATTTGAGTTTTAACTGAATTTTCCCTACACCCTTATGGTACTCAAAAATTATAAGGGCGTATAAAAAAAATTTATTTACTGATCGATATAATTTTATGCTTTCAACAGAAAAAATTGAAAAGTATTTTTTATTTTTATCAACTTTATTATCAATGAATTTTTTTTTATGGTTCTCGGGTGTCATAAATTCATACCTAGGGCAAAATGGAACACTGAGGCAAAATAAGACACCATTATTTAGATAAAGAAAAAAAATTTATTGGTTCAAAATGCCTAGTTACGATTTGTAGATGAGGATGGGGTAAGTTGATCAGTACATTGCGGCCGATTAAAGATTTCTTTAAAAAGTGTTTTTTTTGCCTGCCGCAATTATTTTATTGGAAAAAAAAAAATGTTTTTTACTAAGCATTTAAAATTGGTCGATTTATACAAGCTGGTCAAACTACCCCATTCCTTTCCCAAATAATACCGTCTCATTTTGCTTCAAAATCCTAAGTATGTAAATTGGCTTT
Source organism: Microplitis deprimator (assembly GCA_964016945.1). Lineage (NCBI taxonomy): Eukaryota > Metazoa > Arthropoda > Insecta > Hymenoptera > Braconidae > Microplitis > Microplitis deprimator. The sequence continues at coordinate 13,019,648 of OZ024715.1, read as the reverse complement.
TAAACTAAATTGAAACGAGATCCTAAATATTTTATTTTCATAAATAATTAAGTTTCCGTTGAATTTTAACAAAATAATTTAATCTTTATATGAAAGGAAATGGTAGTAGGTCAGATATTTTCGTATTGGGTATTGAATTACCGACAGATTAAAAATGAAGCATAAAAAATATATATCATACTTCCACAAATGTCGTCACTGGACTCCTCAAAGAATTTATCTTTGTCACTAGCAACAGGAGTAGATTCAGCAAAGATATCAGCAGGCGCAAGTCCCAAGCCAAAGGTCTCTAAAATAGAAGCATCAAGTTTAACTTTAACTTCGCTCGAAATTCTCGCCTCTTCAGCCATTCTAAGTAAAGCCTCATGCTGCGATTGTGGACTCTCTGACGCAATGACGAGATTCAGTAAAGGATCGAGTTCTTGTTGTTGCCGTTGCTTTCCACTATCGTCTATTGCTGGTGGCTCGGACCAAGACTCAATGAGTTGATTCTGATCCACCCGGTTTACTCCACTAATGGGATTTCCTAGAAAACGTATATCGTTTCGAGTGAGGTCAAAAGGAATAGAAAGAGAAGAGCTAGAGGTATAACCAGTAGCAGTAGTAGCAGCACACTATTCTATACATCGTATCGTATATCCTGTATCCTAGAGTATCCACATAGAGAAAGAGTAAATCTACAATATACGATACATGATACTGCTGGAGATTCATAAATGAAAACTCAATTTCCGTGGCCCCAATGTCGAGCCCCGGGCAGAAGAAAAAAGATGCACACAATACATTCAGATAAATAAATATGGAAAAAGAAATAAAAAAATAATAATAAAGTCTTATCCTCAATTGGTTTTGAGATCTTTTATGGCCACTACTAATCTCTGGCCGATATATGGTATCATTTGTATGATGAGTTTTATTTATACCCATCTCAATAACAGTTGTAGCAGAGGATATTGACGATTCAGTGATTGTCATTGGAAGACCTTTTGACTGATAGTTGCTTGTACTTTTAGATATTGGAGCAATGGTACTTGTTATTCCTGTGGCTTCTACCGTTGGGTCAATGTCGTGGCTAAAGGCCATTACATCCAATGCTGCTGTTAAAGCATCCCCAAACCCACCGGTTGTTGATGTTGATACTCCCAGCCCTAGACCTGCTTCTGATTCTGGCCCGGGTGCTGATCCTGATCCTATTGCTGGTGCCGCTGGTGGTATTACAGATGTTGGTACTCCTGATATTTGCCCTGAGATTTGTGGCTCGTTCATGTGTGGACTGAATACAAAGTAATGAAGAAATATATAAAAAGAACGAGAGAAAATAAACAGAGTGGAAAAAGGGTAAAGGAAAATAAGTTATATATTTTATTTACCTAGCTCGAACTGGTGTTGAAATAGATGCACGACCCCACATTATACACCTCAACTCTTCGCCAGTCATTCCGCGCTTACGAAGCGCGTTTATTGTCACTTTGCCCACACGCTTATATATAGAAAAATATTATTCATTTAGATTTTACTTTTTTTTAGTTTTTATTTTTTATTTCATTGGGTGCTAAGTGCTCAGGCTGTAATGCTGGGTATTGTTAACCAACTAGCTTTTGTACTGACCTTCCAATTAGCCAAGGCGCCTTTTCTCTGTCTGGCCCTTGTCTTGGATTTACTTTTAATCACCATGACACCTCGTTGCTCTGAAGCCGGATTATTTGGGTCGTCTCCCGGACCTAATTTTATACTGTATTCTTGTAGATAATTGTGAGCATCTTTTTGTGATACTGCGCGCTCTAGAGATACCACTATTTTTGCCCACTGAAAAATTCATTTTTATATTTTATTCCGATTACAAAATTGAGTTTTTTAAGGGGAACCACTAATATAAAATTTTGAAAAAATCAATTTTTTTTGCATATTTCGATAGTCTATAGCTTCAAAAATAACATACTGAAATTTCAAGTACATATCTCGAATAGTTTTTTTGAGTTACAGCCATATGAAGAGCAGCCGCTTATCGGTTCTCAAAAATACATTTTTCAAAATTGCTGCAGTTATAACTCGAAGACAAATCATCCGATCGATTTGATTCGAATTGCAGCTTCTTTTATTCACGTTTCTCCGTACCACGAACCTTCAATTTTTTGATCAAATCAAAAATGTAATTTTGGTAGGCCAAAAATCATCAAATTTTCGCGCAAAATTTGAAATCTTCTTTCAAAACTCCGCCATTTTGTTGAATTTAAATTTTTTTCTTAGCCCGAGGATCATGGTACGGGAAATACCTTCTAGTTTAATAAAATTTCTGGTGTTTTTGATTTCCGGTACTGCGAAGGTCGCTATCACTGCGGCAGTGGGGAGACTCTTTTTTGGAGCGGGAGATTGTGAATAACTCGCTGAATTTTGAATTTTTTGGTCCAAAAATTTTATCTTGACGTCATTATATATCCACAAATATATCCTTAAAACATTAACACATTCCATACAGTAGTTTTCTTTAAAAAAATTCCCAAAAATAATCTTTTTTCAGGCGGTCACACTAGTGGTCCCTCTTAATACCTCATTTATAATTTAAGAACTCGGAAATTTTATTTTACCGGAATTATTTTTTATTTTTGTAAATTTACATCCGACAGATATATTTAAAAAATATATATATATACATTAAAAGCTTTCTAAACTGATTGATCTAATAATTTAACTAAAGTTTATTCAAAAGAAGCAAATGCAAAGCATCTTATTTATACGCATCTCAATTCTAATGAAATTATTTAATACAATTTCAATCTTTAATAAAAATAAATTTATTCATAATAATAATAATAATAATTTGAATTAATTATTGAAGATAATGATCAATATAATTTTTTTTATTAATTAACCTATTGAACTCAAAAAGGATAATTTTACCTGCAATCGAACTCTTATTAATAATTAAAAATAGTAAAACCGTTGGTTAGAAAAATCAAATTGAAATTGATTTTCTTTATAACATTAATGATGTAAAAAGTTCATTTCATTTTCATGTGATTTCAATTATTAATAATGAAATTAAACGACATGACAGTTATCTTGAATAAATCGAAAATGATTATTTTTTAAATATATTTGACAGATAATGATTTTATGTTCAAGTTTAAATTTTTATTAAATTATGAGAAGAAACTAGTATTTAAACGGTATTTTTACTTTCAGATTTATTAATTATTTAAATTTTGAATTGAAATTGATGATTCTTCTCTCAGTGCTTGAAATAAAGATATAATAAAATTTTAACTGTGAAAGAACAATCGCTTATATTAGTTTGCCATATTAATTTTGGAACGTTAGTTGAATTAAAAAATCACGAGATAAATCTCATCTTCAACCTCATAATGGGTAAAATATATTTTATAATAGCTTTATAATAATATTAAATTTTGGAATATGACGTATAATTGACATTTTTTTTTACAATTTAAAAATAAAAAATTTATCTGCCCTCTGTTCTGCTCGGCTTCACCTTGGCCAACAATTACATCTGATCTGAGACTTTTCTTATTTTACTGGCCTTGGTATGTAATATACTATTGCTTTAACTCTGGGGTTTCTTGTAGGGATTGTTCCTGAGATATTAGTATATTACACACCCAGGGAAGAAAGCAGGACATTCTAACCCACGTGTGGCAAATACGCGGATTGGAATGTCCTACTTTCTTCCCTTGGTGTGTATGCAATTTTTCACCAAATCTGCACCTGGAAGTTTGAATTTTGGCTTCTGTTTATGGAAAGAATGGCGCATGCTTTAATTTGTATCATTTGTTTTCTCACAAAATAAAAGAACGACTTTTCTTCCCTCTAAACAGGGCAGGGTTACCTCTCGGTGCAGGTATGGTGAAAAATATTTAAAAAACTATTCCTCTACACAGTTAAAAATTTTGTGTTAATTCAACACATTGCGTTTGTGTTGATCTTCAACACAAATTTTATGTTAAATAAAATTGAACACATAAAATCTGTTCTTTTGACAGAAAATTTGTGTACATCTAACAGAAAATTTGTGTAAATTTAACACCTTTTTCGTGTTAAAATCAACTAATAAACATAAGCACATAACCTAAACAACTCAAGTATACTGATCTACCCTTAGTAGAACTTATGTCAATCTAGCGAACAATTAAACCGGTTCAAAAAGATATGAAAGTTATCTAAATTTAATTGTGAAATGTATATATTTAATTGTAAGTAAATTATAATCCAAATTTCCATGTAGACAATGCTGCTACAATGCTTTGCTTGGTTATAGTAATGAAGAATTGCGCGGGAACGTTTAGTCAAACAACACAAATTTTGTGTATATTTTCGAAAAACACAAGAAATGTGTTACATTCTAGATTTTCTAATCATTTAACATAGAAAATCTGTTGAAGTAAAATAATACAAACGGTTTGTGTTGAATTGACAGATTTCTGTGTTAAAAATCAACACAAAAAATTTAACCAAATAATTTTTTAACACAAATACACAAAATTTCTAACTGTGTAGATGTTAGAAGAACTGTTATAATAAACTATATAAATTATAAATTACCTGTTTCATCCATTCTTTTTCACTTTGTTCAATAACATGAGCATATGTATTACCCATCATAGCAATCAACATATTGAGTAATAAAATAGGTACAAGTACCATAAAAATAGCAAATACTGTTTTGCTAACATTTGGATATGTTGTGTCACTTAAATCTGAATACTGAAAGATCAATAAAAATTTATATATTAATAATTACAAATACAATTAGTATTAGAAAATAATAAATAAAATTCAACAAATAAAAAAATATGCCAATAAGTAAATGGATTAATATCAGTTATGATCTTGAAGTTTTGTTTTTTAAGTTAAGAGCTTAATTTATTTGTTAAAAATAAAGAATTCAGTTGGTAAATTTTATTTGTTTGCATAACCGTTAGCTTAAATGTCAAATGCGTCAAGTTGTCATAACATCATATATAAATATAATCCCGTAGGTAAGGACCTTATTCTTGAGGCGTCGTGTTACCCGGGGTGTCGGTTTAACCGGATCGCGGAACCGAGCAATATTTCGAGCGGACGGGCGATATTTCATCGGTTCGCGTCTAGTCGTCGACCCATGACTAGCCCGATCGTAATACCGAAAGCTCACGCGGACTAATAAAATTTTTCTTTCATTTCGCGCCAGGAAGTTTGGATGTTAGCGTCAGTTTCACCTTACTAAATCTTCCGCATGAGAAATTTCTTTTTTATTAAATTAACGAGAAAAAAAAATTAAAATAAAACTTTATTTATAACACTACTGCGTACTAAAATCTAAAACTTTTTTTTTATAACTTTAAAGTATATTTTTTATGTTTTTCTGCTTTTTCTTAACAAAACAGTATATGTTTTTTATAAAAATAAATGATAAATTGAAAGTAAAAAGATTAAGATATAGATTTCACAAAAATATATTTTTTAATAGCATTAAAGATGAATAAGCTAAATGTTTAAAAAAATATTTTTTGCAACTCATGGTAAGAAAGCACGTCTCTGATTGGTTAAAAATGACACTACAAAGAATAAATATTGCAAAGAATGTCCACATTGTTCGTGAAAAATATGACAAACAGTCACTTTTTACATATATATAGATATACTATTTATTAGTCATTAAACGATCCACCAGAAAACTAAATCAACAGCCGTCTCGAGTTAAGACAACGGAAAGTCCCAGACTATAGAAAATCATCTTACTGTATTTAATTATAATGTACAATTCACAATATGAACTTCTACTTTAAGCTCTAGTTATTTTTTACTGAATATCAATATTTTGAAAACAATAAAAATAATCTTAAATTATTATAAAAATCAACAAAATCATGTTTAATTGTTACTATTATTATTTAATAATCTTTTGCACCAGAAATAATACAGGAATTAATTTTATATTAATAAGATTGAATATTATTTGAGGTTAATTAAAAGATTAAATTTAATGTAGTGTTCTTTTTTACCAATCAGAGACATTCTTTCTTACCATTCGATGCAGAAACTATTGTAACGGATTGAGTAGGAAGGGCTTTCGACACTCGTGTGTTGGCAACACTCGCCTAACGGCTCGTGAACCAATCACACTCGTTGTCGAAAGCACCTTCCACTCAATGCGTTAATATACTATTAACACCTGCTTTTTTGTTTTTATCCATTCAATAATTTCAAAAAATGATAAATATTAAAATTTTTATACATTTATTATTTTAATCTACTAGATTGAATCTGTTTTTACTCATACATTTAATATTGTCCTCTATTTTTTATTCAAATAAATATTTTATTGTTTTTATAATTACCAGAATAACTCAATAAAAAAATATGAGTTTTCGCAGTAAATCTGTTTGATATCGATGCGTTAAATACACATTAAAATTATCAAGTATATTTGCAACGATATGCAGAGGTCAGTTACGGGTAATGACTAATTCATTTCATTGATTATTTGTTTTATTGTTTGAGTTGTTCCAATATTTGTTAATAACCATTTTGTTTATGTTTCGCATTATACTCTATATATACCAAACAATGCATTATGAAAAATTACTTTAATTTAATTTAGACTATAAACAAATTGAAATTGTACAATTATTTATTTATTTATAATTATTTGTATAGCTGTTCGGTTGACAATGGCGATTATTTTTTTATGCATAAGCAAATTTTCATGTTAAAAACGGCTTTCACGATATTATTAATTTTTAAAAAATAATGATGACAATTAGAGTATTAAAAAAAAAATAGCTATCAATATTTTTTAGAAAAAAATATTTCACGCAAAATCTTGACTACAGTTGACTACCCGTCATAAGCCTGCCCGTTATAAGCCTCTTCCTCTTAATCGGGAGGTACTGAGTCCAAACAGCTTTCCCCTTAACCACTTTTTTGAGTTTCGTACCAGACAGCCCGTTATAAGCCTCCGTTAAAATTCTCTAAAATATAAACTAACAATAGGAACAAAATATCAAAGTTAATGATGAAAATTTACTATCGATCTTTCGCAGATAATAATTTAATAAATATTAAGTAAAATATAATTTATTGTTGATAATTGTAATCATTAATTACAATTAAAGCTTCTGTTACAATTTAAAAGTTTTATTGAGCATTATGTTGATCAATAACAATTATTATTATTATTACTGTAATTAATATCGTTGTCACTATAATTTTTTCCATTAAAATTATTATTAGTGTAAAAAGATAAGTATTTATTTTAACGCCATAAGCACTAGAAAAATCGGGATACTGTCGCATGTAACAAAACGTAGATATGACGTTTAAAATGATATTAAATAAAACAGGCTTATAACGAGTAGTCGAGAAGAAAAAACTTAACGCACGGTAGTGGGGAGACTGAAATTCCAAGAAAAATTTCTCCTATGCCCCCTAGACCAGGCTATGACGAGTGGTCGACTGTAGTCATCTTACCCCACTTTGGATTTAAATAAAAATTTCGAGTGTATCAATTAAATGAATGATTTTTTTTCTTATCATTGAAGTATGATTTTTTCCTCTATTTTCTTTTACGGTAAAATATTTATTTAGCTATACTGAAATATATATTTGTTGATCACAAATAAATTGAATTATATTTGAAAAAACCTTTCTTCAATATGAGTAAATCGAATTTTAGAACACAAGACAGACTGAAGTAAAGTATAACACATAATACTCAAGCTACCGGAAGTATATCGGACAGCATTTTATTTTCAAATAAAAAAAAATAATTTTTCACAGTAAATTTTATTTCATTGGAATTTCCCATTGAAATCGAAAATAACAAAAACATAATTAGGTTATAAATAAATTTTATATAAACGTATTGAATAAAAACCACTAGGCAAAATATATCCGAAATATTTTTCTTTTCCATTTTCATCTCGTACTACATGGTCTGGGTTCGAATCCTAGTTCGAGCTATTTATATTTTTCTCAATTTATCTATAAATTGTCTTATTGAGAAGGTTAAATGTAAGGTTAAGTTTCACTATGTTTAAAAGTGGTACTAAACGAAGATAAATTTATAGTAACCGTTTCTAGTACGTTTATGAAATATCATCCCATACCGTTATGGTAATAATTACTTGGGGTTATGGGATATAGGCCTTTCTGGGAAAAGTTTCCATAACTACCCTGGTGGAAATTTTTCGGACTTTTCTCTGAAAAACTTAGTTCTAAAATTCTAAAGACATTTTCAAAGTTCTAAAGACTTTTTCAGAGTTTTTCAGAGAAAAGTCCGAAAAATTTCCACCAGGGTACGGTAACGATTCCTATTATTATGGTAATGGTTACCATAATATTATGGTAACGATTACTATAATATTGTGGTAACGATTACCATATATCATAGTAACCATTACCATAATGTTATGGTAACGATTACTATAATATTATAGTAATGATAACTATAATATATATGAGTGCCATTCCTATAATCATAATTTCAAAAAAACCGGTTACTATGCATTATGGGAACCATTCCCATAATATATTCTAATTGTTACCATAAATTTCTCTCCGTGTATATCCCATAATTGCAAGTAATTATTACTATATCGTTATGGGTATGCGGCAAATTAATTAAATGTAAAATAAACAAATCGTACTAAAAATTTCCAAGATAATTTTTCTTGAAAATAAAAAAAAGTAAAAAAATAAATTTGGTTAAATGCCATCAAATATCCAATAGCCCAAAAATAAAAGCACTGTCTTATTTTACCCCAATCTGTAAAAAATGTTTAAGTATTAATTTCTTTCTTACACTATAGTCTCCAAGAGTAATTTGGAATAACGCCATCCAAGTTGAATGATATGAATGAAAAAGCGATGAACTGACACGGGGAAATCCTTTATATAGAAAATGAAATGATTGGGAAAATCCAAAGAGTACGACTGTATAAATAATACCAAAGGTCAGCATGTCGCCTGTTATCATGCTGTAGACCATCGTGACGAACGGTCCAGTTAGCCGTACGGCCCTGTAAAATAGATAAAGGTTCGTAGATTAGTCCCTTAGAGTCATTAATGATGATCGTAACGACCTGTCCTCGTTATTATCATTATCGCAATGTACAATCGTTATCGAGTTGACTCGGTCTACTCTCAACTCCCGACTCTGTACCAACTCTGTACTCAACTCTATACTACATTCTCTCTACTACTCTGTTTGCCGCGGATCAATGGACAATCACAACGGCATACACACGCTTTCCTAATCTTCCTTGCTCGAGGTATATCGCATAACGATCCAAACTCAACTGGGGCCATCGAAATATTATACATTCTGCAGTACAGTCCAACACTGTTACACTGTACTGAATCTACCCTTCTATTCATGTTTCTCACTAATATATGTGTGGCTGTTGTTATATATAGATATATATATATATTCTCGAGTATATGCATATCCATATACATTTATGCGGATCCGACGAGATCAAGAGTATATATCCGGGCAAACAGTGCCGTTGCGATTTATGTTAAACGTCCAAATGCTCACCGAATTGATTAATAACTTGCGGCTACTCTCTATGCAGTCTGATTTTATCTACAGTAATTTAATTGATATCCATTGTCTATTATTTCAGTGTGTGTTTATTTATTTATTTATATATATATATATATACGTGTTTTTGTTTAAATCTTTTGTTCTTATTGTTGCTGCGCTCGAACATTCATTTTATTATATATATATTTTTTTTTTTAATTAATAGACTTTAGAGAAAAAAAAATTATTTTTTTATATTTTTTAGTTGGATTATAATTCTATTAATTGAGAAAGATGGGATGAAGTGAGAAGACTAAAAAATTAATGCATGTGGATTTAAATAAGCAGAGTTACTTTTTTTAATGAGAATTTTAATAAGAATTAAGCTCTATTCAGTATGCAAAATTTCTTTTTTTTTTTTTGTACAGCAAAATGAAGCATTTCGATGAAAGTAGATAATTTTTTTTTACTTTTTATATTTTATATGGTTACAAAAATAATTAAAATTAATTAATTAATAATTGGAGGTGTAGAGAATAACTATAGTAATACACGATTATGTTTTTCTGCATGGACGTTGAGGTAAATTAGGATTTGAGCTGTGCAATTATGATTAAATTAAATTAATTGGTACCGATTAAATATATTGCATACATCGAATTCGAAACGTTTAATGTTGTACTCTTGGCTTAATTAATTAAAGTTTTTCACTGCAGTAAGAAAAAAAAACATTTTTGTCTCAAACAAATCAGTTTATTTGTGGATTTTTTTAGAATACTTCTTAATGACAAATAAATATATTTAGTACAACTAAATATGACAGTTGATATGCACTTTTGGGTTTTCCAAAAATTTTTTTTCTATTGTTTTGATAATTTTTACCGAGTACTGACCTCATTTGGCTCCGGACAAGGGGAAGAAAATTTCGACTTTTTAATCAAATATTTAATACCACGGATTCGAGATTTAATATTAACGTCAACGAATGATAACTGTCAAATCAAAATTAATTATTAATATACTTAAGTACTCAAGTATACAATATCATATTATATTATTATTTAATTATATTTTATCTGTGACATAATAATATAATACCTTTTAACAGAATGCCTGAAACCTGACATGCTCATTAAATCAAAAATAGATATTCTCACTGATGTAATAAATTATTAATTTCAATCCATTATTACGTATGTCAAAAGTGAGACAATAATTCATCGTTGTAGTAATAAAAGTAATATTGTACAAAATGAAAAAAATTTAATTCTGCATACTTTAGCGGATCCGAATTACGGTAAATTATCGTATTTTACTGCAAATTTGCCGCATTTTACGGAAATTTGCGGCAAAAGGCGGTAATTTATGGGTCATAGCCTAATAAGGCAAATTGCGGTAATTTATTGCAATTCGCGGTATTTTTACTATAGCAGAGGGAAATACTTCACTGTACGATAAGAAGCCGTAATTTTTCAGTAATTCTGCACGTTTACGATGACATTCCGCAATGTTACCGCAATTTTTCTGTCAAATACCGCATTTTTACTGCAAATTACCCCAAATGCGGTATTTTACTGTAAAATACCGTAATTCTTTACATTGCCGTAAATTACGGTAATTTCCCGTAATTAGGGTCCGCCAGGATAGCGAAGTTATTTATAAATCTACATAAAACAGTGTTATATTTCAGAAATATTTTCTTATAAATTATGATAATTATTATTGTAAATAATGTCAGTACACTCAGAAAATTAAATAATAGGAGTTACTATCTAGTTTTGGTAAAAATTCTACCATTAATCAGATAGTGTTAAAGATTATCTAGATGATTATATAATCATCTAGATTGTAATATTCGCCATATTTATGATAATTGTTACAACCCTGTATGTTAACTAGAGTTAATTATTATAATTATTCCAAATAGTTGGATTTATAATCCAGATGGTAATAGTTACCATCAGAAATTATTATTGTTACCATCCTGATAGTAACTGTTTAGAAATTTATTGCAGAAGTAAATATTATCATCCTGATAGTAACTGTTATCATCCTGATGGTAACTGTTACGATCCTGATAGTAAATATTACCATCCTGATAGTAACTGTTACTATCCTGATAGTAACTGTTACGAAATTTATTGCAGAAGTAAATATTATTATCCTGATAGTAACTGTTATCATTCTGATAGTAAATATTACCATCCTGATAGTAACTGTTTCGAAATTTATTACAAAACTAAATATTATTATCCTGATAGTGAATATTACCATTCGGATAGTAACTGTTATCATCCTGATGGTAACGGTTATCATCCTGATAGTAAATATTACCATCCTGATAGTAACTGTTTTGAAATTTATTACAAAACTAAATATTATTATCCTGATAGTGAATATTACCATTCGGATAGTAACTGTTATCATCCTGATGGTAACGGTTATCATCCCGATAGTAAATATTACCATCCTGATAGTAACTGTTATCATCCTGATAGTAAATATTATCATCCTGATAGTAACTGTTACGAAATATAGTGCAGAAGTTATCATCCAATAATCATTAATTCTATTAAAAAAAATATAACATTAACTATTTTAGCATTGAACAACGTTCTAATCATTCTAGATGATTCGAATTAACAATTCAGGATAATAAACACAATTACTTAATTTTCTGAGTGTAGTTTGTATTATATTCTAAAGTTATTAGATAATTCAATTTAAATTATTTAAATAGTTTATTGTAGAGTACGATATTTAACCATCCATACACTCTCGTTAAATAATCTTCATCTATTTATCAGAATGGGGTTGCGAGTGATGAAGGAGTGGATGTGAGTTGAAAAGAAGTCTTAGTTAACAACTAATACCACAATGTTTATTTGTCAGCTGTCATTGGGAGCCGATGCACTTAAAAGAGAGTTAAGGGGACGTCAAGTAACAATAAAGGGTTGTCTGAAGTATGGATACAAAAGAAGGGCAGGGGTTAAAGAGAAGGAGTATAAACTTTAAGAAGCTTCCCGAAGGAACTTTATAGCGTGGGTAGTAAAAAGGGATGCTGGGTCTAGAATTAGAATTGCTTTGCAATTTTAGTTCCACAGACTTACTGTAAATTTACCGCCATTAGTTTAACCGAAAATAAATTCGTTTAATATTTATCAGCGAACTTTTAATACTATAAATTTTAATATCTTATCGAATACTATTTTATTGGAAATCGACTATCAAGTAAAAGCTTCAATTATTAATTGACGGGAACTATACTAGTTAATGACAAACCATTTTGTTTCATTTCTTATCACTTGACTTTCCTCAATATCTTTAGAAGTCATAAATATTTCCGTCAAAGTTTTTTATTTTTTCTATGAGGGAAAAAATTGATAAAAAAAGTAAATAAATTTTTTCGTGAAGAAAAATCTTTACTTAGTTACACAGAGTTATAATAGCTTGTATTTGAGTTCGAGAAGGTTAAAGTTCACTTTTGTACAATAGGAAAAACTGCGACCACGGAACGGAAAATCGTGAGGGGTACTTAAGTTTTTCCGCATGACTCATATTGCTGCCGATTAATCAAGAAATTTCTGGGCTCTGGTTACCGAGCCTTAGAAGTGTACAGATGTAAAGTAATTTTATGTTTCGTCTTTCTTTAAATCGACAAGGGAAAGTGTCTGTAATGGAGGACAACTTTAAGTGCATGAAAAAATAGGGGATGCCCTATAATTTTATGACAATCACTGCAATTTTAATTTAAAATGTAATAATGAAAGACCTTAATTATTATTAAGCTTGACATTCAAAGAAGGGTCAAGAGGGAGGGGACACTAAAAAAAAAAACTTCTCAAAATTAATTTTTCACTTTTCTCTTATAAAAATAATTCTGACGGACTTTTATTATTCGAAATTGTAGTTTTCAAAAATTAATTTTATCGATACCGAATCGATTCTACACGACTCAATCGTATCGATGTGAAATTTATTTTTAATTTGAAATTTGAATAAGAATTTTTCAGCTGATTTCAGATTTTAAATTTTATTTTCAAATTTTAGGTGGTCGAAATTTTCCTATTGTCCTTTGTCCAGTTTTATAAAGACATTTTTGAAGTTCCATTCTGCCCACATCTACATATAATTTATAAATAAAACAAAAAAAATATCTCGTAATTGACCTTTACTGCTAAAGTATGACAATGCCCCCAATTTACCTCAGCATTAGCAAAAGAAAGCAAAAAATAAATAAAAAACGATAAAATTCCACAAATTTGTGGTATTTATCCACTCAAAATTTCTAAAGCGTCTACTATTAGTAGCTTATTACGTAATTACATTACATTACGTATTAATGGCTATATAATATTAAAAAGCCCTCTTAACATATTTTAGTTTCAAAGGAATTTCTAACATTAACGATAAAATCTGCTTATTGACGTCATACTCAATAATTAAAATATTTTCCAATATTTTTCTCATTACATATTCTCCATCTAATTTTATCATTATAAGAGTAAGTCAGAAAAATAAAAAGTATTTTCGAAATGTTTTATTGTAACACCACACTATAATTTTTTTTTTTTACATACATATGTTATGTAGCCTATACTATATGAGTAAAGTTTTAAATTGAATTAGAGGACTTTAAAAATTTTCTTATCAGCCGGGAAAGTTGGTTGTTAGAGCATGCCGGCGAAGGTACCTATAAAGTTTTGTTTGATATATAATGTATATGTATATGTATATATAAGAAGCTTGTGGGCCAATGGGCTGGTCTATTGATATGCCGATCACGCAGAGAGTGTGTGTCACAGCGGTTGGTTTGGCATCCATGATCCATGTACGCGACATCCAACTCTAAACTCAACCCAAATCTATCCTCACTATACTATCTCTATGCTTACAATGTTACAATCATTTTAAGTATCACGGACGCTGTGTAGAGCAAAGGGACGTTAAGTAGGTCTTATATAATTTTCAATGAAATTTACTTTTACAGAGCGAGTAGCAGAGTCTGTTCAATTTTTTTCGTTGCAAACGATAAGGAAAATAAAGGAGAAACTATGGGGGAAATTGAGTTACCATATATTTTTGACAAAAAATTTTTTTATTTTTGAATTTCGTTTGAATTCTGTCAAAAAATTAATCGATAATAATATTATTAAATTTGTTTATTTTAGTAGGGCAGACCGGGGCAAGAAGGCCTCCCTGGAAATTTTATCAAAAATAGTATATTAACGCATTGAGTGGAAGGTGCTTTCGACAACGAGTGTGATTGGTTCACGAGCCGTCAGGCGAGTGTTGCCAACACACGAGTGTCGAAAGCCCTTCCTACTCAATCCGTTACAATAGTTTTTGCATCGAATGGTAAGAAAGAATGTCTCTGATTGGTAAAAAAGGACACTACATTAAATTTAATCTTTTAATTAACCTAAAATAATATTCAATCTTATTAATATAAAATTAATTCCTGTATTATTTCTGATGCAAAAGATTATTAAATAATAATAGTAACAATTAAACATGATTTTGTTGATTTTTATGATAATTTAAGATTATTTTAATTGTTTTCAAAATATTGATATTCAGCAAAAAATAACTAGAGTTTAAAGTCAAAGTTCATATAGTGAATTGTACATTATAATTAAATACAGTAAGATGGTTTTCTATAGTCTGGGACTTTCCGTTGTCCTAACTCGAGACGGCTGTTGATTGGGATTTCTGGTGGATCGTTTAATGACTAATAAATAGTATATCTATATATATGTAAAAAGTGTACGTTTGTCATATTTTTTACGAACAATGTGGACATTCTTCACGATATTTATTCTTTGTATTGTCATTTTTAACCAATCAGAGACATGCTTTCTTACCATGAGTTGCAAAAAAAATTTGTCAGCCTAATTACTATAAATCCAATATATTTGCGCATTTTTAGCCCTACGCATGACACCTGAGGTGAAATGGACCACCCATAAATTTTGAAAACTGATGTTTCATATTTTTATGGTCAAATTATAAAAAATTTAATAGACATCCATTTTTCGGCTGATTCTCTATAGCTGGGGCAAATTCGGCCACTAAAAATATTCGAAATTAATCTACTTTTTTTTAATTGACAAATTTTTTAAATAAAGCAAAATTATCTATTATCTAAAAAATTAAAAATCACGTTTTTTGGGTTAAAAATGACAAATAAGAAATATAGATTTTTTTTTTTATTCAATAACAATTAGTAATTAATCTAATCATGGGGGAACGATTACTCCTTAAAAATTTTTTTGTTATCATATTTTGGAGGGGGGCCTTCTTGCCCCAAAAAAAATTTTGTTTTTCAGTTTCGGCAAAATGTCCATGAATTTGTTCGAAACAGGACAAAAGTAAAGTGATTTGATGGTTAACCACAAAAAGCAATAACCGGCTTAGGGGGCCTTCTTGCCCCGGTCTCCCCTATTGAATTGAATTTATTTAATTAGGAAGTATATTTTTTTACGCATTCACTCAAATCGATTATTATACTCATTAAAGTTTTTTATAAAAATATGAATAATAATAAAATATTTAAAAAATTGATAAACTATATACAAATATATAAAGATATCGTCGATAATAAATATAGCGATTGGTTTATAGTCGTTAGGATAAATTATAAATCGATGATGTTTGATCGCGTTGTCGTTTTGTCGCGGTAAAGGGCCTAAAATCATCGCGGCATTAATCATTCCTCTGGGAATGTGGCCGGATGTAATTCGAGAGGGTTCTCACTACACACTATACCGATCGACGCCACATGGCTCGTTGGCTGGCCGAGTGAATTATTAATCGATGATGCTTTATCATGCTAGTGATAGTCGAGTTGAGTTGAGTTGAGTTGAGAGAGAATGGAATGGAAGAGAGTGCAGGAGCAGTATTATATGCGAGAATGAGAGTAGGGTGATATGAGGGAGTAGAGAGAATTGAGAGTAGAGAGTTGAATGTAGAGGTAACTCCTTCATCTGTACAAGTGTACTTAACTTGTCTGGTTTATGACAACAAATAATTAACAACAGTACTATATTTTATCACTCATTTATGATGTATGTATTATTAATTATTACTTAGACCTTTGTTTAATTTTAATGAAAAAATAAATTGCTTAAGTAGTAGTGTGTAAAATGTAGTGATGCAAAGTGAGTGCCATTTCTATGATCGATCAGATCATGAGAAATTGGCTATTAATTGCTCGTCAACTGAAATCGAAGATAAGTCAACTTTTCAATCAATTGAAGTCAATTGTTTTAAAATTTTACCGAATTTCTTTGCCTACGCCACTAGTAAAATGGTTAAAAACGAACCCAGCGAAGAACATCAATAAAAACCATGAACCCGGAACTGCGACTACCAGAATAGCATCTTCCAAATGACGGTCTCTAGCGAGACGACAGGGGATACACGCGAGGATCAATATATTACTGATGAGGAATATAAATTTTGCTGGTTCATGACTCTGTGAACAGAAATATTTTAGTATACATAAGTACAGTTTCATATTTATATCATAACGAAAATATAGTTGTAAAAATTTTTATAATAAAATAAAACACAATATTTTTATACCTTTCTTAAAATTTAATTTTTATATAAGAGTCGGGTAAAATTTTATGCTGAAAAAAAAATTCGCTACTCGGAGAAAAAATTATGGTGACTGTTTTTCGTATATTTGTAAACTATTATCCCGAATAATTACTTGAAATTATAGGATACACGCCCATAATTTCTGGGAAAACTTTTCGTAACTATGAAACAATTCCTATAATTATGGTAAACGTTACTAATCTAATGGAAATTGAATTATGGTAGTAATTACCATATTCATGAAAATGGTTCTCACAGTGAAATAGTAATAATTCGTTGATTCATATCGGGACGGTTACTAGGTGCGTTTGGGAATAAACCATACATACATGGAGAGAAATTTATGGTAACAATTACAATATATTATGGGAATGGTTCCCATAATGCATGGTAACCGGTTTTCTTTAAATGTCGATTATAGGAACGGCGCCCATATATATTATAGTAATCATTACTATAATATTATAGTAATAATTACTATAATATTATAGTAATCGTCACCATTATATTATGGCAACCATTAACATAACATCATGGTAACCATTACCATATTTATGGTAACCATTACCACAATATATAGTAACCATTACCATAATATGTGGTAACCATTACCATAACATATGGTAACCATTACCATAATATGTGGTAACCATTACCATAACATATGGTAACCATTACCATAATATTATAGTAACCATTACCATAATATTATAGGAATAGTTACCATAATATATAGGGTTTATTCCCATATTCACTTAAAAACCGTTATAATACAGTTATAGGATTTGTTCCTATTGGCTTATGGGAACTATTCCTATGAGTATGGTAATCACTACCATAATTCTTTCACATGCGATATGGGAACTGTTACCATAATGATGTGAATTGTCCCCATAGTTATGGTAACTTTTCCCAGAAAGTATGGGCCTACATCCCGTAAGTCCAAGTAATCATTACCATAACGGTATGGGATGATATTTCATAAACGTACTAGGAATGGTTACCATAAATTTCTCTCCGTGTATCATGGTAACTGTGCCCATACTACTATGATAAACGTTACCATATATTGTAGTAAAGATCCTCATAATGTATGGTAATGATTACCATAATAGCATGTTAACGATTTCCATAATGACATAGGAACTATTTCAATATCGTATAGGAACACAACCCATATAGATAAGAATGATAACCATAATTTGTATGGGTGCCATTTCTTCAATCGATGTTAAAACAAAAACTTTTACCATACGATATGGGAACCGCTCTCATAATGTATTGTAATCGTTACCGTGAATTTTTTTCAGTGTATTATTTAGAAGGTCTAAATTTAAAGTGCACTGTACTCGGTTACTCTGTTTTGCTTTTAAACGAGCGAATTGTTAAAAATGATCAGTAATTAAATAATTTCATAGCTCTTTGATTATAATCACTGATAAAAGGATGTCGTTATTATTATTAATCAAAATTTTTATTCCATCAATTACTTAACAAAAAATATAGTTATGAATATTTTATAACTTTTAACGTTTCAATTTTATGTCTAGTAAATATTTTTTAACAGCAAGTAGATTTTAGTTAAAAAATATTTTGACGATCGAAAAAAATAAATTTTCCACCCGGGTCAAAAATAAAACTTAACTCAAGAGCTCGAAAATAGCAAGAGGTTTTAGGGCTGGCCTGCAGGGTCAGTCGGTTTTTAGATTTTTTTTTTTAAATATTAACTTAATCCACTTTCAAGCTCATAATCAATTAATGAAAACTGACTATTAATAAATTCATCGGATAAATTTAAAAAAAATAATTGACATAATTAGGTCGATGGTCTTCTTTCCGGATAATCAGACATGAAAAATTTAATTTCGTTGATAAAAAATTTAATGCGCCCGAATTTTTTTCTTGCAACTCTTTTATTTCGTGACTGAGTCCTTGCTCATTATTGATATAAACCGATGTTAAAAATAAATTATTTACAATGTAATAATAAAAAAAAAAATAGAGTCATAATTAATAATAATGAGTATGATAAATTTAATTAAAAAATTGATGTTGCATTAAATTTTATTGACATGGCTATAATATTATACACATTTTATATAATGCAAAATAACTTGTTGCAAAATAAATAATGAAAAAAAATTGACGTAAATATCCAGTATCCGTATTCACGTTTAGTTTTATAAAATCGATTAAATGTCTTCAGCGTTATTAAATTCTTTGACAAGTTTTTAAATTATAAAACAAGAAAAAAACTTAAATTTACTGCTTTCTTCTCATGAAAAAATATGTCAAATTATTTTTATAACCATTTTTTTTTCTATTCATAAAAGCTATGAATAAAACAACTTGTTTGTTTTTATCTACGTAATAAATAATTTAAGCATCTATGGATTAAAAAAGAAACCGATAAAATTGTGATTACTTTTGAATATTAGTTGAGAGTAGGGGAGGGGGACAAAAGGGGGTAGGGTAGGCAAAACGGGATACCCCAAAATTTTATTAAAAAAAAATTTTGTTTTTGTCTTTCTATAAATCCGATATATTTGCGCATTTTTAGCCGTACCTATAACACCTGGGGCAAAATGGACCAGCCGAAAATTATGAAAAAATGATTCTTTCATATTTTTATCGTCAAATTAAAAAAAATTTAATATATTAATCCGTTTTTCGTTTGATTTTCTAGAGCTGGGGAAAATTTGCCCACTAAAAATATTCGAAAATAATAATTTATTTTTTAATTAATAAAATTTTTTAAATAATGCAAAATAATCTGTAATCTAAAAAATCAAAAAACACATTTTGTGGGTTCAAAATTATGACAAATAAGAAACATAGAATTGTTTTTTTTTTTTATTAAATAACAATTAGTAATTAAGCTAATCGAGGGGGAACGATTTATTACACATAAAAAATTTTTTTTGAGTATTTTAAAACCAAAAATAGTTGTCAAGAGAAAGAAATACATTTTTAATGATGTAAACAATTAAAAAAAAAAAAAAAAAAATTTATCGTTTTTTGGAGGGGGGCCTCACTGTCCCACAAAAAAAAATTTTTTCTGCCTTCGTATCCACCAATGATGTGAAATATAATTTTTTTTGAGGTATATTACATATAAAAAATTTAATTTAGTGAAATTCGATCAACTTTCAGAAATTTTTTTTTTTTCAACTTTTTTGCAGGGTACCCCATTTTGCCCGCCAAAAATAAAAATTTTATTTTTTAACGGCAGCTAAAAATTTTTTCTATTTACTTTGAATATCATTAAAAACAAATAGATTTAGCGTATTTTAGTCCTCGGAAACTTAGTACTTCCTTAAGTACCTCCTTTTGACTCCCCCCCCCCTCCCCTATATTTAAAATAAAAGATAAGATAATGATATTGATGACGTAACACGATAAATCGTGCAATCGACATAACAACTAGTCTTGTAAGGAATAAAAAAGTCTAACCAATGTTACACTAGGATCGTTAATCCTCGTCTACTATTTTTATTTGAAACATTTCATGGAACCTCTTGACTTCTCACTGACTCAGAGCAATTGATCTTACGTCGTTCGTCGCGATTCGCTCGGCTGGTTGGATTGATTGAGCGCAGTTTGTTTTCGTGACACGTAAAAAAGAATTCTCAAGACAAGTATTCAAGATATCGTGAAAAAATAAAAAAAAAAAAAAAAAGCTTCTGCGAACCTCAGTCCGCAAAGTCAGCACACCAATTCTAATACACATCAAATTTTATACAATACTTTCTCTATCCCCACCTCACCCCACTTCCTCGCCGACAGAAAAGAATAAAATAAAAAAATTTTTGAATAAAGTGAAGGATGCAGGATAAGTTCAAAAGCTTGAATAATAAAATTTAAAATAAAAAAAAATTTCTTACCAATTGCTTGAGGAAAGATATAAGGCCAATGTTTACGACTTCACCACCAAGTTGGAATAAAATGTAACTCAAGACACCCAACACAGTGATGCATTCGGCAATAGTACGACCTATATCTGTCCACTCTTCTGGCCATCCCATTAAGTCGGCATCGATCTCGGCTGGACGCAGATAAACGGCCAAGGATAGAGATGTTAGATGAAATACAAGAATAATTAAACGTTTCAGGAACTGTAACTGTTTTATTAAAGTCTATTACTATTTATATGGAGGTATTTACATTCATTTAAATACTTATTTTTTTAATTTCATTTATTTGGTAATTAATTTATTGCTTAATTATTATTGACATACACGAGCGAAGGTTTTCCACTTTTCCTCGAGTAATCGCTGAATGATACCACCATCCAACATATCTAAATGTTCTTCTTTGGTTCCGTTAAGAATTATGAACAGAGCCGAGTTCCAATCTGAAATATTTATTATTTTTAGGGCAATGGAGTGTAATAAAGAATTTTGTAAAAGTTATTGAGCAAGAACTGTGAACAATAATCGGAATTTTAACGGATATATAAAATTTCATCAATATTTCATTCCTTATAGTCAATGTTCTACACTCAGAAAATTAAATAATAGAAATTACTATCTAGTTATGGTAAAAATTTCTACCATCAATCAGATAGTAGTAAATA
Organism: Microplitis deprimator; assembly: GCA_964016945.1. Lineage (NCBI taxonomy): Eukaryota > Metazoa > Arthropoda > Insecta > Hymenoptera > Braconidae > Microplitis > Microplitis deprimator. Next base: position 12,997,941 of record OZ024715.1, on the reverse strand, counting down.
TTATCGAAATGATTGTATAAATCATCTAGATCGTAATATTCACCATGTTTATGATAATTGTTAATTATTATAATTATTCTAAACAGTTATATTTATAATCCAGATGGTAACAGTTACCATCAGAAATTATAATTGTTACCATCCTGATAGGAACTGTTACGAAATTTATTGCAGAAGTAAATATTTTATCATCCTGATAGTAAATATTACCATCCTGATGGTAACTGTTACTATCCTGATAGTAACTGTTACGAAATTTATTGCAGAAGTAAATATTATAATCCTGATAGTAAAAATTACCATCCTGGTGGTAACTGTTACTATCCTGATAGTAACTGTTTCGAAATTTATTACAGAAGTAAATATTATCATCCTGATAGTAAATATTACCATCCTGATGGTAACTGTTACTATCCTGATAGTAACTGTTACGAAATTTATTGCAGAAGTAAATATTATAATCCTGATAGTAAAAATTACCATTCTGGTGGTAACTGTTACTATCCTGATAGTAACTGTTACTATCCTGATAGTAACTGTTACTATCCTGATAGTAACTGTTACGAAATGTATTGCAGAAGTAAATATTATCATCCTGATATTAAATATTGCCATCCTGATAGTAACTGTTACTATATGCCCAAAGAATATTTTGCCATATTAATATTTTAGGTTTTTTTGTAATTTTTTCCAAATTCTTCAAAAATGCTGATCATACTGTAAAAAATTAGGAGTCAATTCAAAGTGAATACACAGAAAAAAAATTTTTAGTCAAGAAAATATTTTCTGAAGCCAAGTTAAGATTTTCTTGAGCCAAGAGAATTTGTCTTAGAGGAGATTTTTACTTTATCCGATAAAATTGAAATTTTCAAAAATATTTTTTTGAATAAAGAATATTTACTTCGTCGAGAATTTTTTTTCGGTGTACGGATTTTATTTCAATCTGCATCCATTCTTATCAAAAAATCATCCACTCCGAGTTTACTCCGCAAATATTTTTCAGCGCGGCGTGATCCGAAATTTTTCAAGAATTTTTTTTACTCTGGTAATTTTTTATTAATTTTATACATTAATTTAGGGAATAATGTAAAATTTTTATCATACTTTTTTTTTTTTATACAACAGTATACTGACTAATATATTGCCAGAGGTAATTTATGATTTGAGTGGTGTTGTGAGTTTTAACTGAAAATGGCTCTATTCAAAGTTACAAACTACACATAATCAATTTAAATTGGATATTCATATTATACACCCTTATACATATTGCAATTTCAACAACTTGGCCTGTAAAAATTTATATAACGTCAATTAATCTGTAATATGTGTTGTAATGATGCGTATGAGTTCAGAGTATGTAAATATTTCACTTTGAAGGAATATTTTGGTAGCTTTATTGATTACCTCTATTGTAAATTTCGGCAACAGTAATTTAAAGATTTATTTTGTAATTTCCTTCTAAGAGAGTCGATTAATAATATACTTTGGCTTGCATACATTATACTGTAAAAATTTTGCGGGGTGAACGCGGGTTAAAATCGGATTGAATGCGAAGCGGATGACTGTTTATTTATTCAACCCCCTCGAAGTGAAATTTACTCCAAATGCCGAGTGATTTTTTTTATAAATTCCGAAACTCCGATTGACGAAATAAATCTGGACTTAAATAAAATCCTCAATAACTCCGAATTTACTCCCGATTTTTTACAGTGTCCAGTGTAAAATTTTAAACTACTAAGTATTTTATAGTAAAATCGATGGAATAATTTTGCAAATCTATTTTTCTTTTTGGGGAAAGTAAATTTTTAAAATCGTCTTTAAAAAAAATCTTAATCCAGATAGTAAAGTCCTCCCAGAGAGTAAATTGCCGTCGGGAATTGTCGGAAATTTTTGGTTTGTAGTGTTAATGTGTAGTAACGGCGTGAGATTAGACTTGTTTTTCCATAGTGGGGGTAAAAACCGACGGCGACTTACTCTCTGGGAGGACTTTAAGTTGAAATTTAAAAAAAAATTTAAGGCAGAGTTTTTTATGTGCAAATAATTGAGAGTTACCAGAACAAAATAAGACTGAAAAAATATTTTTTTTAAATTGTCACTATTACAAAAAAAAAAAAAACGAGGCGAGTAGACTACCCAAGGTTTTCAGTTTTAGTTTTAAAAATTTTTTTTTTCAACTCATGGTAAGAAAGCACTTCTCTGATTGGTTAAAAATGACACTACAAAGAATAAATATCGCGAAGAATGTCCACATTGTTCGTAAAAAATATGACAAACGTACACTTTTTACATATATATAGATATACTATTTATTAGTCATTAAACGATCTACCAGAAAACCCAATCAACAGCCGTCTCGAGTTAGGACAACGGTAAGTCCCAGACTATAGAAAATCATTTTACTGTATTTAATTATAATGTACAATTCACTATATGAACTTTTACTTTAAACTCTAGTTATTTTTTGCTGAATATCAATATTTTGAAAACAATAAAAATAATCTTAAATTATTATAAAAATCAACAAAATCATGTTTAATTGTTACTATTATTATTTAATAATCTTTTGCATCAGAAATAATACAGGAATTAATTTTATATTAATAAGATTGAATATTATTTTAGGTTAATTAAAAGATTAAATTTAATGTAGTATCCTTTTTTACCAATAAGAGACATTCTTTCTTACCATTCGATGCAAAAACTATTGTAACGGATTGAGTAGGAAGGGCTTTCGACACTCGTGTGTTGGCTACACTCACCTAACGGCTCGTGAACCAATCACACTCGTTGTCGAAAGCTCCTTCCGCTCAATGCGTTAATATACTATTTACTAATTTGGATCATGTTTTTCGATTCAAATTTTTTTATATTTTCAGTTTAAAACGTTTTTTATTAAGTAATTTAATTTTTTTAAATTGTAATTGTGTTTTATGTACAATCCTAATAATTAAAAAAAATTAAACGATTAATTAAAACCTTCTAGTTGATCCTTTTACCCGTAACTGTCTTATCCCTTTCCTTATAAAAAATCTATGAAAATTTTTGATAAAAATAATAATTTTTATTTCAAAAATAGTGTCTTATGTTAACGTCTCCCTCGTATGTAATTTAAAAATTACTGTAAGTATAAAAAATCATACACCTCATCAAAAACATTTTCTGTAGTTCAAAAATGCAACAAAATCCATTATTATCCACATTCATTATATAATTTTTTTTTTAAATCAAATAAATTTGTAATTAAATGAAAAAACTCGAAAATTTATCTTTTTCCTCTATCAATTAAAACTGATTGCAGTTTTAAGTGATTAATTAAAAAACCTTACATCAAAAACACTTAAATACAAAATTAAATCATTGATTGATCAGCAGCAATAGAAAAAAATCTTTTTTTAAAAAAAAGCTAAATAAAATTTAGTAAATCTCGTTAATCCGATTTAGATCCAGATCTTGACTCTTTCACTTTAGTGTATCAGCCAGGTAATTGGCTTTTCTCGATCACCGATCCAGGCCCCCTATGTGTGCGGTAGAGTAAAAGAGAACACAAGAAGCTTAACCATTAACAACAAACACAGACAGAGAGCTAGAGAGTAAGAGAGAGAGAGAGAGAGAGAAACCATGACCAGTGTGTGTGTGAATATATGTGTGCCTGTAAGTAAGTATCGCAACTGTTAGAGAAAGAGAGATGAAATTTAACAACGTTAAGCTTTAATCAACTCACTGATTAGAGGCATCGTTAGAACAGAAGCTTAAGCAACTCGTAGCTACCTAATCCTCAAAGATAATTGATTTTAAAATCTCATCTGGCCAGCCTTCATTATAAAACAATTTCATAATAAACAACCATCCACATAACTCAATATTGTTATTATTTATGATAATTACAAACTAACTCAGCATCCAGGTAAATGCTGTATAAAATAATTATTATAATTATAATGTAATAATAAAGATAATAATAATAACAACGACATACTTGTCCGACCATCAGGTAACAATGTGTCCAGTGCATTGAGTGGATACGCCGAGCACGTAATGTTGCTGTAACGCCAAAATTCACGTGCTGAAAGCTCAAGCATCTCACGAAAGACTTCAGCTCTTCCTAGTTGACATGCCAATGTCAGAGGCGTAAATCCCGCGGTGTTAGCAATTCCATTACTGGCAGGAAATTTTGGATGACGTAAAGCATAACCGAACATATCCTATTAAGATCACCATCATCATCATCATCATCATCATCAAGATCAACATCAACATCACATCACTGTGTAATTTATAAATAAAAAAACTAAAACTCACAAGTTTATCACATACGACGACCATGTGTAAAATCATGTTACCAAATGAATCTTGATCATCGGGATTAGCTCCAGAATCTAGTAAAAGATTGTAAACACTTTCATTGGCGCAACAGGCTGCCCAAGCAAGTGGATACTCGCCTAAATATGCCAATCCTTCATAATCCGTATTACGTGATACACGTTGTTGCTGCTGTTGATCCCGGGGTAAAAAAAAACTACCAATAGCACGCTGTGATACATTAGCACCGGCTTCAACTAAATCCTGTACCAATTCATTATTATTGTAAGCGATGGCTAGATGAAGTGCACTGGCGCCTAGATACTCCTCGCCCTCGACGGCATCAATGGCCAAACGCGGAAAACACTTAATCAAAATTCTAGCAATACGTGTATGGGATCTTGTGTCGCAAATAATTAATACATGAAGTAATGTTTCACCAAGAGAACCTCGGTACTGCATTTGCCAGCAAGCTTCGTGATCACTCCACTGGGCAAGCGGATCGAATCGTGAAAGAGATGCCTCAATTGGCAGAACAACTTGTTCCAGATCACGGAATTTCCATCTCAAATACTCGGCACGATTTATTATTTGTCCTTTACCATTTGCGTACATCAATATACCGAATTGCCCACGGATAACTTGTTCTACCTCAAACTGGCCTCCTCGATTATACGCTTCAATGAGCTCGCCGCCTTTCTTGTAATTGGCCAAACGGTACAATAAACACTGGTCCTCATCGCTTGCTTGACTGATAACACGGTCGAGAATTGAACCAGCGTTGATCTGACTGTCTCTATTGCGACAGGTACACACGTTACCCATTCAAACATCCTTAGCTATGAACAACACTTGAGATTTTAGCCCAAGGTATTGAGTTGTTGTTGTCGTTGTTGTTTGTTGATGTTCAGAATCGGCAGTCGTTGCTGTAGTTTAAGTTTTAGTTGGAGTTGTAGTTCTAGTAGTAGAATTCTGGTATCACTTGGACACGAGGAGTTTGATGATGTAAAAAAGAGGTCAGTTAATGCCATTTGTTGTTTGGAAGTTGATAGATAAGTATATTCTCTTGAGATCGGGTATTTCGGAGTGTAAAACCAATGGTTTACTGAGCAAACGATGCATTAGAACTGGTATCTAGTGCCCTCGAGACGACTAAGGCCGCATACAAGTTCCTAAAAGCTTTTCTGTGCTATAGCAACCAGTCGAATCTATAAACTGTACCTGGTACCGGTTGATACCGGAGGGTCACTAGGTGATGGTGAAATCATTGTCCTCGGGAAAGATATTGTTTTTTTTTATTTTTCATACCTGTTTTTAAAAATTTTAGTTTAGGAAATTGTTTAGAATAGCGGCTCCATCTATTTTTGGCTATAAAAAATGGAAAAATTGAGTTATCAACACGTTTTTTCAAAATATTCTATTTTTTGGCGCATTAAAGGATCTTTATTAATAAATCTATATAAGCTATTATTTCCTAGCGTAATTTCAATTTATAAATCGAAAAAATGACCATTTTTTTTAATGTTTTATCTCGAAATTTCCATTAAATAATCTTTTTTTGGAAACTTTGATTTTTTTCTTAAAGTTCATTCAAAATCGAATAATTTGAAACAAAAAGTTTTTGAAAATTTTCATTTTTCGGTTTATTATAATTTTTTTGAATTGGACTTTTTTTCGAAATAGAACACTTACAATATTTTTTAATTTTCAATTAAAAATCACTGTCTTTTTATATAATTAGCCAATTATTTACAACAATAAATTTTATTTAATTGGAAAATGTCCTGAAATATGTTTACAAGAATATATATGTCTAAAAAAAAGTCTCAAAAAATTTGAAATCATCTGTGTAGATTTTTAATGAAAATTATTTGGACATCAAAATTTTTATTTTCATTTTTTAAAAGTTGAAAAAAAAAAACTGAATTTGCAATTTTAAATAAAATATTGATAAAATAAAAACAGTAAATAACAGAAATGTAGTCAATTAATCGATAGAATGAAAATAAAAAAATTTGATAATCAATACGAGCACTCTTGTATAATAATTACTTAGTCCTCCCAGAAAGTAAGTCGCCGTCGGTTTTTACCCCCACTATGGAAAAACAAGTCTAATCTCACGCCGTTACTACACATTAACACTACAAACCGAAAATTTCCGACAATTCCCGACGGCGATTTACTCTCTGGGAGGACTTTATAACTCAGATATTATGACCTTTTTTATCAGTAATATAAGTAGTGCATAAATTGTAGCAAAAATATTTATATATTTTTTTTAGTTTTAATCTCAATTATTTTCAAAACATTTATAATCCCCGCTTTTTTTACTGTGTATGCTAAATTCTTACTAATCATCATTAATCATAACCTAAAACAAATAATAATTTATTGGTCGAAAATATTTGTTTTGACTCATTACAGTTGTCCTCGCTTACAATTGAGACATTTAATTCAACCATACATTTTACTTATTGATTTATTTATTTTTTTTATTGTTTTGTCAATTGAATTTCAATAGAATTATTTAAACGCAAGTATTATTTCGTTAAAGAATGTAAATCCGTAAAAACAATTTGAATTTTTATTAATTTTTAATCCGTTCACATATTGATTTCCTATTTTTTCAATTTACAAACAATTTTTTTATTTTTTATTTCAATAACTTTTAGTTTTTTTTCCATAGTCCAAGTTATTACTAATTAACTATTTTCTCTTATCATCTTACTCTTATATTTTTAGTTTATAAGTTACTTGTACAGTTGTATTAAAAATAACAGTTATTTTTATCGACAATTTTAAATATTTATTAAAATATAAAGATCATAAAAAATTGGGTTAAATGAGGTCGTTAACTAAGACATATTTAATTATTAATTTTTTTATGGCATCAGAACGTACTAACAAGTTTTGATAATCAATATTTTACTCACTTCAACTTAAAATATAATGCAAGTAGTTTTTACTTTATTCCATGAAAAAAAAAAAAAAATTAAATGAAAAAAATTTTCCAGTTTTAAAGTTTAAATAAAGTACTAAATATAACCCAACCTCGTTGTAAACCATCTCGTTAAAAGCAACTTCTCGATTCACCCCGAGTCGATATATTAGACGTGAACTGAACGTTTTTAACCTTTTGAATGTAAATTGAACGTTTTTGACATTAAAACTCATATTCACCGTTTTTTACTTATTTAAAACGTAGATTGGACTATTAAGAATCCGAAATATAATTAAAACCTGTTTAGACTTACAATACACTGAGAAAAAAAATACTTTTATTAAGAATATTTACTCGATACAAGAACATATATTTTTGATAATTTTTGAGTCTATATAATATTGTCCCAAAAATTCGTAAAATTGATGGAAATAATTTTTATTTAATACAAGTAAATCTATTCTTTTGTTTACCCATAATATTATATCACATATATATAACAACAAAAATAAATTTGATGCTCTTCTCTCAAAAAATTGATAATTAATAATAATGAAATAAATATTTGCAACGGATGTCTTAAACCAAGAAATTCTTATTTGGACAATATTATTTTATTTTCTCAGTGTAAGGAAATGTAAGCATACTAATGATTCCGGAAAGTATCATTACTTGAAAAATTTTTTTTCGTGTCTGAGTATGCACACGATTTGTTAAGTTCATCCATATTTGGAAAACACTCGTATAATCGATTTTTTGAGCAAACCCATGTTAGCTCTAGTCTCAACAAGCTTACCAATGTAATTTTTTTCGTTCTTAAGATATATCTGATCCTCGTCTCAGTCTTTTGAGGATCAAATTTTCCGTAAACGAGCGTAGAAATATTTTCAAACGTAACAAAGCAAATAGGCGGGAATTTTTGTTGTTAAATGAAAATTTCAAAACCTTAGGAGTTTTTGCTGATTTTTCATTATTCTTTGCTGATTGAAAACTTGAAAATGATTGGTTTTTATAATTAATCACTATCTGGTTTTATTTTACTACAAAATATAATATATTAGTGCCACATGAAACCGTGTTTACTTCTTAAGTTTATCAGAAGTTCACTCAGCTCAAACGATAATGATCGACCTTGAGGAAGGAAAGAGATTGAGAAAAGAAAGCATCAAAGCTTTATCACAGTTACATTTTGAGTATACTATAAAAACGTTGAAACTTCATTATGAATGTTCAAAACGTTGTTAAAACGGTAAAAACGTTCAATTTACGTTCAAAACGTTCAATTTGCTTTCAAAACGTTGGTGCGTTCAATTCACGTCTAATATTACGACTCGGGACGCTTTTCCCAACGATTTTGAAGCTCCCACGTCCTTGAGACGCTCAAATTTCATATTTTGCCGCACTTATATTATGCTTAGAAAAAACTTTGTAAAATTATAAATTTTTGAAAATACATAATATATCAATTAAATAACATTTACATGCCATTATCTTTGATTTAAACAGAATTTATCACTGATCATTGGTTTTTTTGACGCAGTTCCAATCATTGCTGATAACGAGCGACTTGCAACGATTCACATACGTAACGCATACATGTAGAAGATGCGCTGAGAACTAAAATGGAGGAGGAACCTAATTCTTAGTTTTCCAATAATTTTTTCCTATACAACCCCCTAACAGTTGCTTAAAATGAGCTTGGACTGTATACTTATAATTATTCTCATCAATAAATTTATAATACAAAAAAAAATTTTATTTTAAATATGGTAATATACGTTCTTTATGTCAATCAACGGTGACGTAATCATTGATAAAAGAATAAACATATTGAATAAAATAATATTTCCAGAAACGTCTAAGTGAATCATCGTCTTAAGAAAAATAAACCTCCGTTGTCATGTCACGCGTAACATACATATATATATTTACATATTCTTCTGTCATGACAGTCACACTGATAAGATTATAAACACTTACATTCAATGTTAGTCATGAATATATGAAATCGTAAAATTTAAAAATAAAAAAATAACAGAAAAGCTATTATTTAACTGAAACTCTTATAACAAATATTATTACAATTTTTCCACGTCATTTAAAAAAAATTTATCGTTATTTTTAATTCCAAAACACAGTACTATAAATTTATTTGAACAATTGTTTTCTAAAACTGTTACAGATTCGATACATAATTTAATTTAATTAAAATTTTTTATAAATTCATCGAGAAAATTTTATTTTTCATTTTTCAATAGCTAATTTAATAAAAAAATATTGTCTTAATAATTATTTAGATTCAATTATGATTAATTTATTTTATGATTTTTAATCTCAAAGCAAACTTTGATAAATTTATTTCAACATTTATTTTTTTTTCTTTCACTCAACTTTTCTTTTACTTCAAAAGTAAAATTTAATTAAAATTGAAATCTGAAGCTAAATTCATTGAATTTATTTAAAGATTAATTCATTAAAAAATTTTTGAATAAAATATCATATCACAAGACTAAAAAATTAAATAAAATATAGAAGATAATAAAAATTTTTTTATTAAAAATTTGTAATTTAATAAAATTCTTTGAACGTTTTATGAAGATAAAATGTAAGAAGAAATGTCAATATCTAATCTATCTGCAGTTTTACATAAAACCATGGCTACATATTTATAATATATGTATGCGTATACGGGTATATATATATATATATATATATATATATTTATCAAGGATGTGTATATAAATGAAGAGGAGGGTAAGGGGGTGGTATATGAAGCTGTAGTCTGTGGTTGGAAGGACATGCGGGCAAAGAAAATAGAAAGTGGTGAAGTAGAGTCGAGTAGAGTAGAGTAGAGTAGAGTAGAGTAGAATAGAATAGAATAGAATAGAATAGAATAGAATAGAATAGAATAGAATAGAATGGGAAACTGTATACGAATATAGTAGCGAGACGTGTGAGTCATTTCCCGTGTTTCTGGAACTATTTCTGCGCACTATTGTGACTTGGCGTGAGACGTTATCGCTGATTAATGCTGCGCCATCCCCCATTCCCTGTCCCCATACCCCCCGGCACAGCCCGCGATAATCGATTCTTCTGTGAGCAAAACAGTCAAGAATTATTTGTCAGTAAATCTAGCGTTTAATTTATTTCATACACTTCATATTATACGAATTTGTTTCATTATGTTCTACATATTATACTTGCTGTTAATATGTCAATTTTTACTCATGTGGATGAATTAATTTATTATCAGTTTTAGTTTATTAACAAATCGTTTTATTTATTTGTCTTTATTAACTCTTGTAAAAGGGTCAATTTATTTGTAAAATATCACGAGTTAATTCTGGAGGCAGGTTATTTATTTAAGATTTCTGAGTCATAGATATTGAACTATTTATTTCTGTATGAGACCTTTAAAATAAAAAAATTTAATTAATATTTAAATGTCAAAATTAAAAATAATTGTTGAGAAAATTGATTTAATTAATTTTTTAAATATTTTAGACAAAGAAAATTCCTGATTTAATTACTATATGCAATTTATAAGAAATTTTTCTAACTTCCCGCCAAGGAAATTGTTAATATTCAAAAAAAAAGAAAGTTACTGGTTTCGGTCCGATTTTCAAAAATCGAATTTCTAACAGATCTTGACGTTTTGAGGTTCTAGGAAGCTATTCTAACTATTTTCAAAATGAAGTCCGAGTGTATGAATGTGTGTACGTACGTATATACGTATGTATGTAAATATTCTGCAACTTTTGAACGTATGAACCGATTTGGCTGTTTGAGGTGACGTTTGAGGCTCATTGATTCCAACAACTTTTGAGGAATTGAGCATTATCGGTACAGTATATTCGGAGATATTCCAAAAATAAAATTTTTTCAAAAATGTCTTTTGCGGATAACTTGTACTCGATGGATTAATTCCAAAATCTAATCAGCTGTAAAACTGTATAAGCCACGTCGAATGCCATCTCAACCATCAAAATTGAATCATTACCCGACTAGAAATTTTTAGGTGCACCCACTTGGGAACCAATTGGGTTGCCCAATGGGGACCCTACATTGGGATGTAACGCAGAAACGTACTTGGGTCCCGATCGGGAAATCCCTATAGGTTCCCAATCGGGTAAGACCAACGTATTCCCAAACGTACGATCCCTATTAAATTTCGAAAAAAAAATAAAATAATTTTAATTAGATCTGAAATGTAATCTATTGTATTAGAAGCGTTACTTAGAGGCATTATACATGATTTTGATTGATGAAAAAATCCCGATTACTGTTGGACTCGAACCTGCATCCTTCAGATCCAAAGTCTTTGACGCTATCCACTGCACTGACCTACATATACGATCGCATGAGTGTAAATAGTATATTTATCATAATACCAAAGAATAACTTGAAGAAATTAAAAATCCGTGATGCAATAATCTACGTACTCTTTGTATAAATATACTATTATTTTGAACTTTGTTTAATTTTTAGCCAGTAAACAAAATTCTAATTAAAAAAAAGAATTAAAAAAATTTACGGTCGATGGATTACCAAATTAAAACCTCAGGGTACTTCAAGTAAATCAAGTAAAATTAATTTAATCAAAATTGTAGTCAATCAAAATCATTCTAGAAAAAATAGAAAACAGAGGAGGGAGGGACACAAAACAGAATATCCTGTTCAGAAGAAGTGAAAAATAATTTGATTTAAATATTAAATAAATTTAATAAAATGAAATTGTTTATAAGCAATTTGGATTAATAAAAAAGTAATTTTAACATAAATATTGTGTACGAGCGTAAAAAACAAATTTGTTTTATTATTAAATTTTCGAAAAAAAATTTTTCAATAACAAATTTTGAGCATTTCAGATTGTATATAAATCATAAAAGTTATTAAAATAATAATAATTTTTGCATTGGGCTACCCCAACAAGTTCATAACTGGGTCCCGATGTGGCAAAACCAATAAAACTTAGTTATTTTTGCATTGGACTATCCAAACAAGTTCCCAGTTAGGTCCCACTCAGGAAAAACTGATGTTGGGTAGCTAGTTTTTGCATTTGGATATCCCAATAAGTTCCCAACTGGGTCCCGATGTGGCAAAACCAATGAAAGTTAGTTATTTTTTCATTGGGCTATCCAAATGAGTTCCCAACTGGGTCCCGATGTGGCAAAACCAATAAAACTTAGTTATTTTTGCATTGGACTATCCCAACAAATTCCCAGTTAGGTCCCACTCAGGAAAAACTGATGTTGGGTAGCTAGTTTTTGCATTTGGATATCCCAATAAGTTCCCGATCGGGTTCCGACTGGGATAGACCTACTGGGCATGCCACAGCGATTCCCGATTGGGACCCAATATATGTATTGGGACAATTTCTAGTCGGGTAGCTCAAGAGATCGTTAACGAAAAAATTTCAAAAAAGTCTTTTTTTCTAATAAAATTTGAATTTTTCAGCTAATTGATGAAAGGTTTTATTTGAACGTTAGTGGTTAAGAAACTGCCTCAAATGCCTTTTTGAACGTCAAAATTGGTTCATTATATTTCCAACGGTATTGCTGATATAAAATAGAAAAAAATACGATTTCCTTCATTGTTTTTTTTTTTTTTTTGTTATTGTTTGTTACTTGAATTTTCGCAATGGAATGTGCGACATTACTATTTTCGAATTTGGAGAGCTCAAAAACGTATTGACAATACTGATTTTGAGCTCCGTGAGCTCGAAAACAGTGGGAAGTTTCGGGGCTGGCCCGCAAGGTCAAGCGGTCTTCAGATTTAAAAATTTTTTTTTTTACGCTTTTATTTGTAATTTGGTTTGTAGATCATAGTTCGTATTGAAACCTGTTCGTAAATTATAAAGCGGTCTAATTTCCATTGAATATACATAAAATTTAAAAGTAAAACATTGAGCTAAAAGTTCTGTACAATTTACAAAAAAAAAAAAAAAATTTCAAGGCTCTTAACCCGGTGGCTCATTTGACCTTTTCCCTAATAACAAAATATTGCGTATTTTTTAAGGTTATATTGATTAAAAGTTTCATATAAATAAAAAAAATCTAAATATGTGTATAGAAAAAAAATAATTTACCGCTATTTGAATAAGAAAAAAAAAATTTTTTTTCAATATTCCTGTATGATAAATTTTTTAAAAGTAAATAATAAAAGATTTAAAATAAAATAAATTTGTAAGTAAAGATATATAAATAACAAAACATAAATCAATTATCTTTGCGGAAGTTTTAAAGTTTTAATCGATAGTAAAAAAAAATGATTTTTTTTTCATTGTTAAATACACGTTTTCTCATAAATATTAAAGGTAAATTGTTCATGTGAATAATTTAAACATCGCTGATATACGTTTGTTGTGCGCGAGCACGGATATATGAAAAATAAATTTATAATCTCTATCGTTTTATTTATTTAAATATATACATATACGCATATACATATATAGATTCATACATTAAATGTACACATATCTATAATCATATATGTATAACATAAATATATATTATTAGAAGAGGATTTGTCGTATGATATTATCAGTCATGTCACAAAGGCGATGTACCATTGACCTTTTTTTTTTTATTCTTCTCAAGTTTATTTTTAATTTTATTACCCTTCAGCAGTTTACGTAAAATACGTAATATAATATAACCATATATTTATCATAAATAATAAAGTATCATGTAAAAATAAAAGTATATAGTATGAATTAGAAAGATATTAAATATTTTTATACACATATTTTTATCATAATTTCGACTCATAAAATAACAGAATATAAACATAAAAAACAGCCGCAATACATGAGTAAATTAATTAGGTGTTATTTTTAAAAATTTTTATTCCATTTTCTCGATAATTTTATTGAGATCATATATACTTTTCTACTACAATAACACTTGGTAATGTAATATAAAGTTTAAAGTTAAGTTGAGGTAAGGCAAAACAGTAACGATGCATGTAATATGCGCGGTCAAGATGCTCACGGCACGTATAGTAATCCATACAACAGTTATGTTATACATATATTTGTATGTATTAAGTATAAATATGTATAGTTATAGTTACAGTTGTATAGTGTGCTTAATAAATGGAAGCTGAAAGCCCTAAGATATAATATAATAAATGGCATAAATAATGAAGGTTAAATTATAATGTGATAAGAACTTATTTTAATGAAAAATTAAAGCTCTAGATTTTTCCGTACGATTAATACTTAAACTTTTTTTATTTATCTTGAGCCTTGACATGCCTGTACGAAGGTCATTAACACGTACGTCCTACATTATGTATATAGGTGTTATGAGTTGGATATATGTATATATATATGTATATGTATATATAAAAGGTAGACCACAAAAACATCGTTTCACTTTACCGCTTGTGTACATTGAATTCAATTGCAACTCTGGTTGTACGAAAATGTTTTTGTTTTTTGTGATTCACTCAACTCTTGTGTATATAGTCGGATGGTTTTACTTTATTCCATTCTATTTTATACCATTCAATTCCGTTCTTTGCTTCAATTTTCGATGCCAAAACACACGACAGTGGGTAGAAGAGTATTGCTTTTAAGATTTCTTTCAATATTATATTACTGAGGATAGATGGATGTTGTTTATAGTAATAGCTGCTGTAATTCAATTGATTTTACCATTGAGACATGATGTGTCTCGGATCAGTACATCAGCTTATTGTAATGATTAATGCAGGGGATATCAAGGATAAATGAGACAGAGATGGGTGACATCATTTTTGAGAAAAATATAAGTATTTTTATTGGAAAATATTTAATTACTTAACAGGACAGGTGGGCCAGATTGGGCATTCAGATATTTTTGTTTAAAATTTTGATTATTTGAATTTTATTTGGGAACTCAAAAATAAAACAATATGGCACAATTTTTAAAAATATCAATCGATAGGTTTTTTTTCTCATCGCAGTAGTATTACACGCTGAAAAACAATAAGTGATAATACTTCCCGTCTTAAGGAGGTTCGACCGAAACTAGTGAGTCAAAGTAGTGTTTGAATTTTTTTGTTTGCTAAATTCTCCTAATAGTTATAAAAATTCATTATTTTAATTTATGACATAACGAATTCATATATTAATAATTATTAGTTATTTAATGGAAGAAAGTAATGAAATGACTTGGTTATTTTAGACTCATATGATTTAATAAAAAGATTTGGCAACAGCGCGTTCTAACTTCTTACACATCGATATTCAAATTAAAGCGGGAAAAATTTATTTCTAACCTCGTCTCTCTTATTAATGTATTTCTATCTTTGTTTTTTCTCTCAGCTGTTTCTGCGACGTTGCCAAACCCTCAATAATATGTATCTCTGTCGATGAACGAGATTAAAAAATAAAGTTTAACTTGAATTATTTAAATAACTACAACAGTAACACTATATTGTTAAAATCTTATCATATTCTAAAAATATTCAAGTTTATGGCATGTGGTTTTTTATTTCTTAAACTTGGGAGGTTAATAATGAAAAAAATCGAATAAGTCATGATGGAAGCTTGTCCGCCATAAGAATCTGTGAATGAGAACTTTGAAAACGTCATTTTTAAATATTTTTTTATAAAAAACTAGACGGTGGATCATATTCAAATTTTGAGAATACATAGGTAAAGTACTTCTTTACATGTATACTAAGTTTCAAATCTTAAAAAGTGGAAAATCCTTTTTACATTAAATTCGGTCGAACCTCCTTAACGAAGTAATTATTCCCATCCTTACATTTTAATGATTCTCGTTTTTTTATGTTAACTTTTCCAATCGGAGATGGTAAGCATTCTTATACGAGATGACAATCATTACTATCTCAGAAGGCAAAATTTAGAAATTTTTCAGATATTAGAAATATTACTATCAAGATAGTAACTATTACTATCGGCGATCGTAACTATTACCATACGAGGAACGAATAGTTAACATAAAAGCATGATAATGATTATCACATACAGATGGTAATCATTCCTATAGCAAGATGATAGCTTTTTTTCATCATGTATAATGAAATTTTCTCCGTGTAATAATTATTGTTATTATTATATATATATACTAATTATTGAGGATTAAAGATTTTAGTAATTAGTACTTAATTAGTCATTATTATAGAGAAGTTCGTCTTATGCACTTATACTTAAACTCAAATACAGCTCATAAAGTTTCGTCTATTATATATTCTAAGCATTGTGTGTATTTCGAATACAAACAATTATATATTCATACGTATGAATTCGTATATATGGAAAGTTAAATATTTATCTTTAACTTGAAATATCTACTTTTTTTTTAATTCACATGATTAAATCTATTGAAATATGTTATTTTATTTGAAGGACTTTTAAAATTTTATCCAAATAATGTTTTTACATCGGATATTAAACAGACAATTTTATTTTATTTTAAATAATAGGGGTCTGCGGATAGTTCGATTCAAATAATTCGAATTTTTCAAATAATTAAAATTTTCGTCAGAGGTATTTAAAATATAGTTCAGATACGAATCTACGAAAAATTGTTTTTGGTTACTTTAAAAACTAAGCTCTATTAAATAAAATTTGAATATTTCAGAGCTGATCAAAATTTTCTCGTTTCGAATAGTGCAATTTTAAGTCACAGAGAATTCAAAAACTCAAATAATTCGGAAATTCGAACTGTTCGATTCGATTCGATTCGAACCCGATTCGCACACCCCTACTAAATAATGTCTATTCTTATCGAAAAATATATAAATTATTTATAAATATAAATAATATGTAATTAAACATTTAACTCAAAATTAAATTCATTAACGAAAAAATTATTGATTAAATTAATTACAAAATAATTTTCATTCGATTTAACATTTCAGTTTTTCTTCAAAAATTTAACTTTGCCCGATTTGACCCATGGTAAAATTTTTAATAAAAATTTGCAATGACCATTCTACCCCTTTTTTCCAATTAATTGAATTTTATCCTTGAAAGCTATTTTTATCATAATTATGTATTTTTTTATCGTTGATTGTCATAATTATTCTACTAAATTAAAATACCCAGTATTTACTTTCAAAACTTACATCATTTAGATAATTAACATCATGATAAAAAATTAATGAAAAAAAAAAAAAAATGTATTGATAACTACATCCAATGCATTAGTAATTTTTTATAAATTCCTCTATTGGATATTAAATCTAAAAAACTTTTTCAATTTATTTGAATACAAAAATTAGTATCTCGCTGTTTGAAAAATTCGACTTCCCAATAGAAAATTAAAAATTTTAATATTCATAAATCCCGAACGTATTTTAATATCTAATTATCAATATTTGGATCCAGTATTAGGGTATTTAAAAAATATCATCAATAATTTTTTAAAAAAATTGATTTTTTTTAATTTTATTGTTTCAAATACTTCGACTAACTGCTAGAATCTTCTATGGATGTAAAAATACATGGAATTGTTCCAGAGTCGAATAGAATAGAAGAGAAAAGAACGTAGAAGCGTTCCGTGGAAGAGGAAGCAAATGATGTAGTAGAGGGGAACATTAAACACCAGACAGTAGTTGTAATGTTAAAATACATGTAAGAGTAAAGTTGTAAAGAGTGGTAGGAAGAGGTTGAGTACACTCATACAATATATTTAACTTATGCATCCATATGTCCATACATACATACATTTATTACAACAATTCAATACACGGTTGAATTAAACGCCGCATTGTATATATTTATATGAACTCTCAGTTGTGTGAAGGTAAATACGGATGACGTATGATGTGGCTGGCATGTGATTGGTCGTGTCTCCAGCTACATATACCGGTTCCAGTGAAATGTTGTCTACAGAACGTTACTGTGTCTTACACGAGTCTTAAGTGAGTGACCTTGATCGATAGTTTTTTTTTAATTTACTCCAATTGAGTAAAAAATAATTACGAGATCTGTTATACTTTTTGCAAGCTTTTAAAACAAGTTGAGCGAAAAAGAGCTTGAGCACAAAATATAAAAATTTTTTTTTATCATCAAAGGTAGCGAATAAAAATAAAAAAATATGAAAAGTACACTTGTGATTTTCCTACTTCTGCTAGCAAGTGCGCACTGCTACCCAGGTAAGTACCAGATTTGCGTCTCTATTTTACTTCAAATATTTTAAAAGCTCAGATAATGGTATAGGTAGTATATATGTATATTTATATATATTAAACTGATTCAAAAATTCGACTACTGTTTTTTTTTAAATTATACGGAAAATATTGTTCGAGATGATGAAAAAAAGTACTGTCAAAGTTTGAGCTCTTAATATTAATATTAACAACCGCCTCATCGCAATTTTCTATTTTCCATTTAAATAACATGGGAAAAATTCTTTTAAAGTTTGGAATTTTATTACTCATTAGCGAATCAGAGTATCAAAAAATTAATAGACGTTTTTGTTGGAAATCGAACGCTCTATAAAAACAGTCTTTTATCAATTTTTGATATATTTAAATTTTCAAAAGTTATTCAAGGTCAAAGTTGAATTAATTGTAAATTTTAGTATAATTTGACTTCCGGCGAAACTATCAGACTTATGGTAAAATATTATAGGACCTTTTTTGTAAATCATTCCATTTCCTACAACTTATTTATTACATAGTTTTCAAAATTCCTGAAAGCTCTTTAGGTATTTGCATTTAAATGTCACTTCGTTCCAAAAAATCGTTTTTTGGCCGATTCTAATTACTTACTTTTAAATACAAATAGCTCAAGAACTTCGAAAATTTCGTAAACATTGTTCTAGATAATTTGTAGGAAATAAACTGATCTACAAAAAGGATCCACAATATTTTACGATAAGTCTGATAGTTTCGCCGGAAAAGTCAAATTATACTAAAATTTTCTATTAATCCAACTTTGACCTTAGATAACTTTTGAAAAATTAAATTTATCGAAAAATGATAAGAGACTTTTTTTGTAGAGCGTCCAATTTCCAACAAACATGGCTATCAATTTTTCTGATACTTTGATTCGCTAATGAGTATTAAAATTCCAAACTAAAAAAAAAATATTTCCCATGTTATTTAAATGGGAAATTGAAAATTGCGATGGGGCAGTTGTTAATATTAATTTTAAGAGCTCAAACTTTGACAGTATTTTTTTTTCGTCATCTCGAACAATATTTTCCGTACCGTTTTTGAAAAAAAAAAAATTGTCAATTTTTTTGAATCAGTCTAATATATATATATATATATATTTTAGTAAATAAATTATTGAAATAATTAATGTCTGCGGTTGATGTAAATAATATTGAAATGGTTTGTGATATTTACAAATATATATAGAAAGGCGAATTTGAATGCCGGAAACAATTAAATCTGAATCCAATTGGTTTTATACGTGTATTCGGGTTTGAGTTTGATGAGTACGTATATATTTGGATATATATATTGTATTGAGTTTATATATATATATATATATATATATGAGTATGTATATATACATGAGTATGGTTTTACCGGGACAATGCGGATTAGTAAACGCGTCAAAAAGAGAAGAAAAAGTGTACACAGGTCGAGGAGATTCAATTATGTAACTAACGAGCTCGTGACTAATTGTTTCCGACTTTGCTTCGTTCAAATAATTGCCTAACGGGCCAATCAATAGGCCAACGTCTGATTAGATAAATATTTAAATAAAAAAATAAATAAATAATTTTTTTTAATAAAAAAGTTGATGGAAAAATTTCATTGACTGGTTATTTTTATAATTATTAGTAAGAGGTCAATAATGAGGTTATCGAATCCAAGATTGTGCTAAATATAATTTATTCCATACATAAATACATATATAATTTATTATAGGGTTATAACTTTATTTATATAAAAATATGTTAAAATTGAATTTTAAAAGACGTAAAAATAGTCTTAATCTTTTGATAGGATCGAATTTGACATTTTAACCCGTCGTGCTGTCAAGAAAACGTCCAATGCACAGATCAGAAACGCCAATGTCAATAAATTCGATTTCCGGCACTGTCTTTCATTTTATATTATGTATATATATATTTAAAATATACATCATTTTTTATAAATATTATTTTTTAAAAATATAGTTTTTTTTTCTTTTTTTCTCTCAATCTTTCTCCTGAGAGTTGAATGAGTATTGCTATTCCAATCTGTATTTACTTTTACGTTATTATATCCGTGCCCAACTACTGTATGGCTATACTACACTACTATGACGACTAAAGAATATAAGAGTGAGCAAAACATATACATATATATACAATACAATAGAACCTTTTCTCGTGCAGATCGTAAAAGGCTTTGTGCGGCACAAAGCAGCTTAGATGGTAACATCCGCACGTCTTTTCTTCTCAGTTGTTCGAATGGAAAAGCTCGTGGCATCGAGGAACAAACGGGAAACGCAATTAAATATATATATATATATATATATATATATATATATATATATATATATATAGAATGTAGACATTAAATCTGAGGTTAAGGCTGTATTCAATCGTCTATCAAATAAGACCGGTTTTATATTTTTTCCTCATATATTTAATCACGTTATTGATTATATATTTTTTATGACGCAGTTATGCTAACTACGATATAATATTTAACTCAAGTAAAACTTAATAAATTAAAATAAAAATTAAATGAACGGTAGCCGATTAAATCATAGCTATAAATATTCAAATGTCAGCCATTTTTTGTCACCTAAGATTTTAATCAATTAATTTATCTTTTGCTACACATTAAAATACTATTTTTATTTTTTTATTATCTCATGCAAAAGTGAATGAAGAATATAAACTAGCTAATTATTATATTTATAGTTACAAAGCAGTTAATAAATAGATGATAATATTTTTTTATTAAAATGTGAGGTTTGAGGTTAGAATTTTTTTTTTTTAGTTACTTACAGTATATAATTTAGGCAGTTAAATATAAAAAAGGGCATTTGAAGTATTAAAAGTTATAAAACAATGTCTACTTTATAAGAAAGTAAAAAGTTGCCCAGGGGACTGTGATTTAACCGGTTTAAAAAATAATAAAATTAACTGTAATAATAGAAAAAAAAGAACTAATGATAATAAAAAGTATGTATAATTAATTGTCACGCGAATGAAAAAAAAAATATTTAACTTTCTTCTTTGTCACCTGTTGGATGTCTTTGTGAACTTCAATAATGAAATAACAAGCATTGTAAGTAGTGAATTAAAGAATAGCTTTAATCAGATGATAATAATAGTATTGATAATGATAATAATAAATAAGTAGTGAAGAGAAAAATATCTCGAAATGAAAATAATTTTTTTTATTTTTCGTTTAAAGCATTGCGGTTGAGACGCAATTATGTGAGGGCATCAGACATCGAAGAATGGAAGTGAAGCTCGCGCGAGGAAAAAGCGGAAATGGAGTAGTACCGGGGGGTAAAAGTAAAGTAAAGGGGAAGCTCTAGATTAGTGTTGGTTAAAAGAGAATGAGGGAGGAAGTGAATGAGACGACACGAGCAAAGTGAAAAAAAAAAAATAATAATAATAAAAATGTGTATTATAGTACTATAGTATATGGTATATAGTGTGTAGTGTGTATGGTATAAATGTGTATGGGCTGTGAGGATAAGTGAGATAGAAATAGTAGACGTATTTTAAGAATTACGTCCAAAGCTCCTTGTCGCCGTTGTGGGCTTAAGAATTATGCGGAAGCGCGCGGTCGGTTGGAAGACAATCCAATTACGGTCGTTGGAGAAGCCATAAACCAACCCTTGCTTCTTTTCTTTTTTACTTCACTTCACGTTCATCCCTCTCTCTTACCTTGTTACCGCAGAGTATCGGGAGCGATGAAAAGGAGACTGTTTGTCTGCTGTGTTAATTTTAAATTTATCGTTATTTATATATCTTTTCTATAATAATTTATCTCAACACTGTTCATTTTTTAGACTCACTAATTTACCGGAATAACCCACTCCGTAATTTAAAAGGATCATTTTTAAAAATACATTCTTTCGAATAATTCGCTGAAGGCAAAGTTTACTTTTTATGAAATTTAATAAATTGAGTATTTATAAATCTGTCTATTGTTAAATTTATTAGAATCGATAAGTTTCTTTCAGGATATTGGAAGCGGAAAACAAACTTTCGTTCAGATTTGTCTCAGAATATCTTTAAAATTATTTACAGAAGTATCGGACAGTAGTCAATGATAATTTTTAATTTTTAATATGTTATTTGTAATAAAAGATTCAAATTTTCAATATTTATTCAAAAGATTTATGATAATTAGTGAAAAATATTTTTTACAGAGAAAATTTTTTAAAAATAAATAAAAAGAAATCATGTGATAAATTTCTATAAATAAACAGGGTCATTTTTTTTATAAATTGCCGAGTTGATAAAATTTGATCTTAATACAAGACTTCAAAATTTTCGTCAACTTTAATTTATGATTTTGAACAAAACTTTGTTTTCTCGCTCATTGACTATAATATTTTTATTTTTACACATAATTATAAATACACGGAGAAAAATGCAGATCAAAATTAAATAATAATTACAGTCACAATGAATAATTTTTTATCTCAAATAAAAAATTACAATCCATAAAAAAAATTACGATGATTTGTTGAAAATTAATATTTTATTTCAATTATTACTTTCTAGATCGTAATTTCAACTTATCATAATAATTACAATAGAGCTTCACTCAGAAAATTAATTAATAGGATTTACTATCTAGTTATGGTAAAAATTCCTACCATCAATCAGATAGTAGTAAATATTATCTAGATGATTGTATAAATCATCTAGATTGTAATATTCACCATATTTATGATAATTGTTACAATTCTGTATGTTAACTAGAGTTAATTAATATTATTATTCTAAATAGTTATGTTTATAATCCAGTTGGTAACAGTTACCATCAGAAATTATAATTGTTACCATCCTGATAGTAACTGTTTTGAAATTTATTACAGAAGTAAATATTATCATCCTGATAGTAAATATTACCATCCTGATGGTAACTGTTACTATCCTGATAGTAAATATTATCATCCTGATGGTAACTGTTACTATCCTGATAGTAAATATTATCATCCTGATGGTAACTGTTACTATCCTGATAGTAAATATTACCATCCTGATTGTAACTGTTACTATCCTGATAGTAAATATTACCATCCTGATGGTAACTGTTACTATCCTGATAGTAACTGTTACGAAATTTATTGCAGAAGTAAATATTATCACCCTGATAGTAAATATTACCATCCTGATAGTAATTGTTATCATCCTGATGGTAACTGTTACGAAATTTATTGCAGAAGTTATCATCCAATAATTATTAATTCTATTAAAAAAAATTATAACATTAACTGGTTTTGCATTGAAAAACGTTCCAATCATTCTAGATGATTGGAATTAAAAATTTAGCATACTAAACACAACTACTTAATTTTCTGAGTGTTAGTTTAATTTTCGCTTGGAAAAAATAAATATTTACTTATTCATATAAAAATAGTTAAATCTTACAAAAAGTATAAATTGTTATTAGAATTATTAGAAGTTAGCACATTAGTCGCAATTTTTGTTTCATAGTTGATAAATATTACATCTCCAATGTAATTCTACGTAAGTACTGTACATTTTAGAATGTCGGTAAGACAAATTGCTACTCCGGGAGATAAAATTACTATTCGAGATTGTAAAAATTACTATCTGAATTGTAAAAATTACTCGCCAGAATACATCTTTCACAAAGCGCGTTAACTAATATTTACTAAGTACAATAGTCAAAATTATTGGTACATTACAATTTTTATTTGTCGCTAGTAAATTTTATTTTGAATGCAGTAATTTTTATAATCAACAGAAATTATTATTCTAAATAATATGTTGTAATTTTTACTTTGAGTTTTGTACAAGTTTTGATTTTTTTTAACGTTTCGAGATTACTTCTCAGATTGCAATTTTTTTTTCATATTTAGTAAAAAATTACTTAATTTTTTTTCTCCATGTATATAACAGCAAATACAACTTTCATCGAAAAAATTATCTAAATATAACCGTTTAAATTATAAAATACAGAGATAACTTTTTCAATGACATTCATTAATAGTTTAATATTTCGTCTCATTCGTATAGACGAATACGTAATTATTTATTCAAATATGACATATGAAAAAGAAGTTCGATAAGTCATATATTAAATATTTAACAATATAATTAGCAGATGTTGACATACATATGTCAGTCAGTAGACTAAGAATAAATTGTTTCAGTTATTTAAAACGTTGTTTTTTTTTATGTACATTTATAGAGGTATTTTGACATATTAGTGGAATGACATTATCAGCGCACATTGTGAAATAAATTAAATTAACGTTTGCTAATTTTAAAATAGAAATTACCAATAATTAATGCGTTTCATGTGTCACTTAACAGCATTAAATATTAATGCTACGACTATATTTGTTTTAGAATATATACATATAGGACTGTTGTGACAATGGATATCCATTTGTATTATAATGATGCGACATTCAAAGCTTCGTAATATAGTCAGTTTTGAACGATTGAATTTACGTCGTAAGCAAATACAATTTTATCTCAAATTACTCGAGATTTTGTATGTATATATAGCATACATATATGATATTATTATTATCCACGTTAATACGATTGAATGTCAAGTGTAAGCGATTTAACATTCATTTAAAATCAGTTTTTTTTTCAATTCAATTTTTAATTGATAAAATTCTTCCAAACGATAGAAGTTGAAAAAAAAAATTACTAGACGATATTTATAAAAAAAATAAAATTAATTGGGGGGGGGGGGGGGGCAAAACGGGGTACTTAAGGAAATACCAAGTTTTCGAGGACTCAAATACACTAAATCTTATATTTTGATGATATTCAAAATAAATAGAAAAAATTTTCAGTTACCGTTAAAAAAAAAATTTTTCATTTTTGCGGGCAAAATGGGGTGCCCCCTAAAAAAGATGAAAAGAAAAAATTTCTGAATTTTAAATGAATTTGATAAGTTTAACTTTTTTTCAAATAATTTACATGAAGAAAAATTATATTTTGCATGATTATTGGACACAAAAGAAGAAAAACAAATTTTTAATAGTTTTTATCATAAAACAAAAGTCATTAATATTTTTCCTGACAATTGATTTTTGAAAAATTTTAACAAAAAAAAATTCAAAATAATGATAAATTATATTTACAAGTGATTTTGGAATGTTTAAAAACCATTTAAATTATAAAATTTTTTTGTTATCAAATTTTGGGGGTACCCCGTTTTACCTACCCTACCCTCTTTGCCCCTATTCCCCTACTGCAAATTAGTGACATTGAAAACAATAATGGATTTGACTTTGAGAAGAAGAAAACAAATAATTTAACATAGACTTGTGTATTAAATTATTGACACTTTGCATCGTCATATTAACGATAGCTCTTGAAAAGTAATGAGTCAGATGAGTCATTAACCTGAGTCACTAAAAACATGACATTGCTAAAATATAAGTAAAAAGAGTTTGTAAAAATAAATAGCAAGGCAGAATTACAATTTCATGTTAATTAGAGCATAGTTCAAGTGGAAGAACAGAAATATTTAGAAACTAATTTGGCTACTACACTCTGGCAACATGTATACCTGTATTTATATACCCTCATATATAACTACATCTTTATATATATATATATATATATATATATATATTCATATATAGGTACTCTTTGGTAACATATTTATGTGAATATTCACTGGAGGCCCGAGCCAAACGCAATAAGTCGTTGGCTGTGTAGTGAGAACGATATGAGCAGAGCACGAGAGAGGGTTTGTACTGCCTACAACAGTAGAGTGCTCGGCATCAAGTACTTGCAAGTTATTACGCGTCTTTGACGTTGAATACCTACCTTGCCCATTTATCCATATATATGTAATTTAATGTTATATATATGAAATTTAGTGATTCAAAAATTTCAAACTAACATTTTACCATTTTGATATTTTTTTTACACTGTAGTCGAGAGAAGTATATAAATTTTTTAAATTTAAAATAATAAATAGGAAAAAAATAATTCATATTTCACGAGTTATTGCTTTATACTTTCATTTTATTTATATATATTTCTTTTTTGTTTTTTGAGTTACGTATATATTTTTCGATTGTAAAGCCAACAAAATATCCGCGAATAGTGTTGTAAAGAATCGTGCAAACGTGGCAGAAGCAATATTATGTGCATATGTGCAGCAGCGATCTCGTGCAAATCGTCGAGAAATTAATAATGCAAGAACATCCGGTGGAGTGCGGTATGTTGCAGACGCTGAATCGACGATATTACTATACGCCCGGTATATCGCCCGAAAAATTCATAAAGCTCATTTTATCGTGTGAACAATTAAAAATAATAATTATTACGGCAAAACGAAAAATAGGGATTAAAGGGTGAGAGTATGGTATAAATTTTAAAAGTATTCCCGGGTCAAAAATAAAACTTGATTCAGGCTCGCTTCACCCCATTTTCTTTTGGAGTATCGATTTGCTGACGATTTTTCGATAAGATCTCGACTTTTTCGACTTGAATTTTATTTTTTTTAACCTTTTAGAACTTTTTTGATCTTAGTTTCAACTCATTTATCTTTGCTTCGAGCACGACAGTTATTCGGCTTACTTTAGACTTGATCAACCAAGTCAACAAAAAGCAGTATTTTCTAGTGTAAAATTTGGTTTTCACGTTTCATGTTAGTTTTGATTTTTTCGTCGTAAGGTACCGGCGGGTACTAAGGCCTAGCTAAGGGAGATTTCGAATAGAATCGAAAATATTGCATTTAATTATCGAAATGTATCATAAATCTTTATTTCAATACATTAACCATAAAATATAATGAAGTACTGGTAATTTATACCACAAACAAACAAAAAATTAAACTTTTACAAAAACCATACGAATAGGCCTTATTTTACTACGGTAGGGTAATAAGGCCTACGGGTTAAACAAACTGGAATAGTTTAATTATACTTAATAAAATTGGTATTAGAGATGAATCATCACTTAAATTTAGCAACAATACTTTTTTAAAGACAGAAGACTAGATTGTTTTGCTCAACAGCATTGAAAACTATCAGTATCCTTTTCAAGAGTCCGAAGACTAGATTGTTTTTTATGATTTCTTCTGCGCTACGACATCATATGACGGATGATGAAATATAGAAGACAAGGAACGTGGTATCGGGACTCTATAAACTTATCGTAACATCTCTATGCAAGACCCTTCTACTAGAGTAGCCTTTAGCGGAGGCGGTTATTTTAAATATCATTTCTGTCATTTAGGCCTTATTACCCGCGGGTACCTTGAAATTTAAGTCGAATAAATTTAAACCAAGTCAATTTTGACTTTTTCGTCTTAAATTGTGAATTAGTAAGTCAGTTGAGTCTAACTCAATGTATGTAGGAGAGGGGGGGCAGAGTGGGCCCCTCAAAATTTTCTATATGTTAATAAATTCGGACGGATAATAAGCTTATCGAAATTTCTTTTGTAGTGAGGGCTAAAGTAGACCACCAAAACTGTTCATTAAATATAATTTATTAAGAAAATTAAAGATAATAAAATTGCGTTTCAAAGTTATATCGCAGCAGGCTATTAAAATGATTTTTTATGTTAATAAAATACAATTGTTTTAAAGTTCTTTGCAAATATCACACGTGTAGCTTCGCACAACTTTGTTGTGAACACTGGCACATGAATCATGGGCCCAATTTTTACATTAGCCACATTGAACCTTTTTATTTGCTTTTCCCTTTTCCCTTTCCTTTGATTGCTGTCTTCTCCGCTGTTTTAATATCAAATCCGAAATTTTTTGGAGGGCCCACTCTGCCCCTAATTTTCGATTTTTCAATTTTAATAGACGCAGCATAGTTAAGTGAAAATAAGTATCAAGGGTCTAAAAAGAAGTAATAAACGCGTTAAAAAAATTAATGATATTATAATTATTTCCTTAAGGAGCCCACCTTGCACCCTTCTTCCCTATTTAGGTGAAAATTCATATGTATTTACATTATTATATTTGTGATCTTCAATAGTCAATGGCCATTCATCGATGTTCGTCAAATTATTATACGGTATGATTAACTATCTGATGTATAAACACACACACATATATGTATATATATATATATATACTTATATATATGCACACAAGAATGTCAGCATTCTCAACACCTGGGTTTATAGGCATCTATTATATATTACTACACCATTGTATATGTATATACTTGTGACACAGACACGGATGCGACGACCTAATTACTCAAATTACCTAGGACAGTCAGGAAGGGTTAGCCACTGCTCCTAACCGCCAATCAGCAAGAGCTATAATTAACCAAGAAAAAAATTACATATTAAAGTTTATTATTACTTATTTTAATACCCGTGCAGAACTTGTTTATTAATACTTAAACTTTATATTAAAAGTCATGACTATATTTATTTTTTACAGCAAAAAAATTTTGCGGTAACAAGAGTGAAGTAAACTTTAAGTGAATTATAAAATTTAAAAAACGCACATATAGATATAAATAAATATAAAAATTTTTTCCAGTAGTTGATTCTATTATTTTTTTTTTTTTTTTTTTAATGATCGCTGGGCAATCATTTACTCGCTCGGTCGTTCAGTCTTTATCTCTCATAATAGCCGTTTGTGATAGGGACAAATTGATTTCAATTGCCTTTCTACGTGCATGCGCCAATGAGAATTGACGAGGACCTGGCAAATTGGATAATCGCCAGGAGCGCCGTTACAGAAATCTCAGGGTTCCACACCTACCTCTGACTTACTTGTTTTTATATTTATATCTATATCTATAATTCATTTTTTTTTTAAATTCATTAAATAATATTTTTAAGTACGAATTTATCACAGGCAGTTCAATCCATAAATTTTTCATTAATAAAATAAAATTTGTGTAAAATAATATTACCAGTAAAAAAAAATTCAATTTAATTAAATAAATGTCTTTTGTCATTTTTATAACTTTTAATTGAATTTAAAATTTAAGATAATTAATTATTTAAATTTTACTTATTATGAGAATTTTAAATATTTAAATAACACGATGGTTAAATTTTTTTTGTAAGAAAAATTTTTATTGCTTTAAATTTTTAAAAATGTCATTAATTTTAAATAATTATAAAATATATTTATATATAGATATATAAAGGTAAAAATTTTGTTGGTTGTTTCTTCTTCGTCACTTTTATAGTTTTTACAAGAGAAGAGAGGTAAAAAAGTTAAGTTTTCTTGAGATCGTGAATATTTCCCAAGGACTTGAGAATTCTCAAGCAGTCCCGCGAGACAAGTTTGGGGACTTTTAGAGAATAACAGAGGGACACTATTCTCTTGAGAGTATCATCCTTCTAACACTCACACATACACACACTGGGCATTGTGGATATGCCGAAAGGAATGAGAGAAAATAATGTGGATGTAAAAGTAAAAAGTGGTTTTAAGTAGGGTAGAGAATGAGTAGCAGTAAGAGAGAAAGAAAGATTAATACCAAAAAATAAAATTTAAAAAAATTTCTTCCGCATCCCCGAATAATCTAGCGATCGTTGTTCCGAGTCATTTGTCTGACTAATTTCCCGATGCGCTTGGCCAGAGGATCAAAAGCAGTTGCAGTAGCATAACCCACCACCGCTATCCATAGTATTCTGCTGCTTAAACTTCATTTTCCACTTCTCTATATTATCATCCTTTCAACTTATTTTGTCATGTGGAATGACCCCAGCAAAAAAAAAAAATGTTTTTTTTTATTCTAATTTATTTTCCACTCTATAGAATTAAAATTAATAAATTTAATCAACAGTATTTCTTTGCTGGAACAACAAAAAAAAAATTATTCAATAAAAATGAGTATTAATAAAAATAAAATAAAACACAGAATATAATAGAGCCGGAAAATATGAGAACGTTAAGAAAAAAAATTTTTTCTATCCTGGAAAGGTTGATTTTTATACTTAAAAATTTTATTTAAAAAAAATATAAAAATAAATTTCAAAGGCTACCATTTTTTTTATAAGCAAAGAGGAACTGACACGAAAAATTTTTTTTACCAAAATTTAAGACGACTTTTTTAGAAACGAAAATTGTTGAAAAGAATTAAAAAAAATTATTCTATAGAATTTTTCATACACATTAATTCAAATTTTTATGGCTCAAAAAATTTAGTATAACAATAATTATTAGTTATTCAAATTTCCCGCGGTTCTGTCATTTCACGCTGTTGCCGTCGTTCCTTAGCTTCACGACACATGTGACGTCATTAACCTAAAATTCGCCTCTTATTTCATCAATAATTTAAAAAAAAACCCATGATTAAGCTTTCCGAAAATATTTATATGTGCAGAAATGTTTAATTATTTGACGGAATAATTTATAGCAATGGTGTTATTGTAGCAAAAACTATATCACTTTGAAAAAAAAAACTCCGATTTCGCAGGTGTATAAAGTCCTCCCAGAGAGTAAGTCGCCGTCGGTTTTTACCCCCACTATGGAAAAACAAGTCTAATCTCACGCCGTTACTACACATTAACACTACAAACCGAAAATTTCCGACAATTCCCGACGGCGATTTACTCTCTGGGAGGACTTTAAGAACAGATTTTGAAAATTTATTTCTCGAAAACGGTATAGTAAATCGATTTGAAATTGTAACAGTGATATTTTTTTTATAACTTTTTCGATAAAAAAAATTTCAGAATTTTGGTATTATTTCGAAAATTGGTATCGAACCTCCTTAACTATAAAATCACCTAAATTATTAAAAAAATTCGATTAGACAGAGAAGATTAAAATGTAAAATTTTCATAAAATATTTGATTAAAAAAAAAATATCATTATTAAGTCTCATTTAGCAGCTTAAACTTTTATTTTATTACTAATGTGTCAAAACTGTTGAAGGACTAAAATTACTGAGAGTAATACTCTTAATTTTTTTTTTGGAAAAATTCCAAAAATTTTCAACGACTCATATAAAAGTAGTAACATGTACTAATACTCTTGGTAGGGTGGAATAATTTTATGAAAGTTACGTGGCCATACAACAATTCGGTGAGACTGTTACCTCGGTCGTTTTATTAAACGTATTCACTGAGTACTTTTTAGCAAATGAAAATTTTATTATTTCAACTAATGATTATATAAATTAAATGCTCCGTAAGTTTTAGTAATCTTACATTTTTCAACCGTTTTTTTTTTTGTTGAAATATTAACACTTGTGACTTTTTGAAATGACAGATCTTGAGAAGTCAAAAGGTCTCAACAATATTAACTTATAAATAAATAAAATTTAAAGTAAAGTTATACAGAATACTGATTGAGAGTATTGACTCATATTTACCGACTTTTTTTTTATTTATAAAGTTTATTTAACAAATAGTTTATAATTTTGTTGATTGCAGGAGTGTCACGTGATCCAGGCGCGAGGGAACTAAACGACAAGCAAAACTCACAAATTGAGTTGATACTTCCAGAAGAAGACCGTAAAAATTTTGGTCAACTCCCCAATTTCGATGATGATGATGATGATGATGATGAAGGATTCAGGTTTACACCAATAAAATTCAATTTACGTCCAATCCAGACTGATGAATTCTTCCGTCCATTAACTCCAATCTTTTCTGGGATGCAAGGTAAGAACTTATTTATAAATAATTAAGTATTTTTTATTGATACAGACAAGAACGGAAAAAACCAGGGCAAAATGACACTATTTGTGAGTCAAAAAAATATTGTTTTGGTTAAGAATACTCAGCTACGATTTTCAGAAAATTTGTTTTTTGAGCGATTCGATCTGCCCAAAAGTGCGACCAATTCAAAATTATTATTTCTTTTTCTAAGTATTTTTTATCTGAGTTATTTTGATAAAAATTAGAAAATGCTGACACTGTGGTCATAAAATCCGTGGTCGTAAAAAAAGAAAATAATTTTTTTTGTTAAAAAAATGGGGTTATATTTTGCCCCGGTCTCCGAAATTATTCTAATAAAAGCTTATATACACTGTAAAAAATTTTGGTGTAAAAATGGCCCCGATAATTTTACACCGCCGTGTAATGTGAAATAACGGCATAACAAACCCTCGGTGTAAATTATATATCCATGTAATTGAAACACGGTGTAATCTACTGTTTTTACACCTAGTACACTATTAAGTAGTATTTTGAACATTATAATATTTTTATGATGATTTTTCTTAACGCTAAATTATCATAAATTACCATACATTTACACCCTTCTCTCTAAAAATGAATTAGTATAATTCACTGGAAATTAGTGAATATGCACTGGATACCGCTGATTAAATTAGTAGTCTACTTATATCTGGATAAAAAGTGACTATCCACTGATTTCGCAGTGAATTCCATTAATTCATTTTTAGAGTTGACGGTGTAAAAATTTTTAATTCGAACTGCCAAAATTTAACACGATATTTGGTGTAATTTTTACACCGAAATTTTTACATTGAGTCATTTACACTACATCGATTCCAAAATTTTTTTAATAATAATTTTTTTAATATTTGAACTTTAAACATTAAAAATTTACGACACGCATTATAAAATTTATTGTTTGAAATGTTAAAATTCCTTATATTGACACCCAAGTTCCGGCTTACAATTTCAAACACTAATTTTTAAAGTTTCTTCTTTTCCATGTATGTATTCTTCCCCATTCAAAAAAGTTGTTTTTAATAATGGCTAATTACAATATCGATATCAATCACTGACATGATGACTAAAAAGAAAAAAAAATCTCAATAATAAAACACTGCCATCAATTTGTTCTCAAGGGCTAATTTTACGCTCCATTGCTTTCCCTTCATCCTTGCCCCACTAAAGCGCAAAATGAAAACAAAAAGTAATAGATAAAATAATAATTGTGATTTATCATTTTATAAACATTAAATTATAGTACTAGAACAATATTTAAATGATATTAAATATTTCATGTTGAACTTCCATCACGATAATAAGAGTTAATAAGATTAAATAAATATTTTCGTCCAGATAAATGAACTACAAAACCAGAAAATGTCATGCATGCAAATTTAGTTAAGCAGAGCTTACTGTTGAAACAAAAATAAATCGGTTATAAAATTTTTAAACAGTAAACTCGGCTTGAAATGGATTCAACAATAAAATCGTTAATATAAATTTTGAATATCAAGATATTTTAGTACAACCTCAAGCTTTAAATAAGTCGTGTAATAATAAAAAGTAACTATATTTTGATATCTACACGGAGGACAAAAATATTGTAGTAAAATTTACTAGCAGATATAAGTAAATACATTCTGTATTTTAATTATTACAAAACACAGTAAAATTTACTGGTTGGCAATTATTACATGAAAAGATATTAAAAATTATTATGCGTAAT
This sequence comes from Microplitis deprimator, assembly GCA_964016945.1. NCBI lineage: Eukaryota > Metazoa > Arthropoda > Insecta > Hymenoptera > Braconidae > Microplitis > Microplitis deprimator. The sequence goes on along the minus strand of OZ024715.1, from coordinate 12,964,252 downwards.
GTATTGTTTGCTAACCCGATTATATTTTTTTACTATTTGTATAGTAAATTCTACTATGTATAGATAAAATTAAAAGTTGGTGGGGATTTAAGTTTTGGAACCTTTGTTCCAAAGGGGCATCGGGCCGCCAGACATAGGAAAGGACTCACGCGCAGGAGATCAGGGTTCGAATCTCGGTTAAGACAAGTGATTTTTTAAAAATAAAAATCAGCACCAACACCAATACAGATGACATAAATAACAATAATAATCAAAATGATATCAATAATAATAAAAAGTTAAAAGCTATTAAAAATTTAATTGTATTCATTTCCATTCTAATATAGTAAAATTTACTAAACGGGATAGTAAAATTTACTAAATATAACTAAAAATTAAAATGCAATATAGTAAATTTTCCATAACCAGTATATAAGAAAATACTAAACGAGTTATAAAATATATAATTATCTGTTTATGAATTTTTCATATAGATCATAATCGTTTCAAGATTACTATCTAAATTTAGTAATTATTCTCATATTTTTTAGTAAAATTTACTACATTTTTTTCTCCGTGTACTACGACAGACATTTTATTGTACGATTGAAATAATATCTCATTAATTTTTTGAAAAATCGATTATTTCATTTATTTTAATACGATTTGTGATTTAATATTTTTTGGAAAATAATGTTTATTTCAATTTTACTAAAGTCAACAGATTATTTTTTTTTAAATAAATCAAAATATTATCATTAAAAATGTCATTTTATATTTCTTTAGAAAGACAATAATAATTTTAAATCCAAATGAGGCCCCGAGCGTAATAATATTGTGAGAAATAACCGACAACATACTTCCAAAGTATATATATATATATACATATACTATGTACATACTATCCTGGTATATCCTGGTAATCATACGCTTGAAAGTAATATTCATATAGACATATTCTCCCGGATATTATTCTCTGAATCTACCGATAAACATCACTTTGCATTTCTAATATACAAATAATATTATCAATATCATAATCATGAAATAATATATATAAACAACAATATTATTATTATTTTATATTAACTAAAATAAACATATCAATCAAACACGCGTTATATTAACTAACCGATCAAATTCATCATCGATTATCGCATTAATTAAAATATATAATTAATATATAATACTAAAATAAATTAAATAATCACCATCAGTTATCTATAATTAATTAAAATTTATAATGCTATTAAATATATATAATTATAATAAATTAAAATAAATATAAATAAAATGTAAATATAAATTGAAGAGTCCCGTGAGTACTGGCGTTGTTCCAATCTCTCTAGTATATCCGAAACGTGTGTTCAAACGCCCAGGAAGTGGCTAGTGTACATGGCCCACCGTCTATTGTACACGCATACATATATATATATATATATATATATGTATTTATTGGTACATGTGTTCGAGAGGGCAGCACAAACATTAAATGTGTGTATTTCCTCTTTTGACGTTGAAGTATTTCTGTATTACACTACACTACAACCTATGACTCCTCATCCTCTATCTACCCTCTACAGTTCTCTGCCCTCTCTATGTGCCCACACCCTATCCTGATGGCCCATTCACCTCTGTACACCCTCAATACCACTATATGAACTCAAAAGCAACTCTCTAGCACGCAAAAACCCGTGATATGTTCCACTTCTCATCCTTCAGCAATATATATATATATATATATATACATATGTGTGTGTATGTGAAAAATATAGTTTGTTACCATATATATACAAGTTTGGTTTTGAGCGTGAGCACAACTCTTCTATCTGCAGGCATCATACGTCCATTTGTGATGTACAATGTAAAGATATAATACATGTATATGTATATATATATATAGGAATATATTTTATGCATATGTGCATGTCTCGCTGGATGGCTGATACATATGCATACACAGATATATATGTATATATATTATACTATATGATCGATAAACCCACCTTCCATTCACCCACTAGACGAGAATTTATTCGGAGCTCAATTGTTATTACACAATAATTTAGTTAATTGACTTTTTAATGATATCTGATAATCCATAATACCATTAATTATATTATTAAACAATTAATAGATTTAAAATATTTTTTATTTATGTTATTTCTAATTTTTTTATTGTAGTTTTAATTATTTGGTTACAGTTTGGTTTTATTTGATACCAATAATGGTTTGCTCCTTTGAATTTGAGTAAATGCAAGCCCTCTTACGTTCAACTCATATAAAACGAGTGGATTTAACAGTTAAGGATTTCTAAGAAGAATATAATTATGATATAAGCTTTGCAAATTGCCAATTTGGTCTTCATTTATGAGTATTATTAAAATATCATATCATAGATTCAAGTAATTTGTATCAATTGATTCAAATTAATTCTCTAAAATATTCTGTCTTATATATTTTATTTATTCTTCTGCATATATGGTTCGAAAAAGGAGGACACAATGTGCTTGTTACGATAATAATGTCAGTGAGTGACTTTTTCAAATAAACTGATTCTACTTTTTTTCATTTCCCAAATAAATATTCGGTATCAATATGATCCAGCCATAAAAACTATGAAATATGGAGCAAAATGAGCCTCGTTCAAAAAAGTCGTACTTTTAAAACTTACATTTAAGATAAAAGAGACTCTTTTCTCATAATAAAATTAGTCATTTTTTGAACTCGTGTATTTTATTTAAAACCCGGGTAAAAATTTATTCTGCGTTAGTAAATTATCAAATGATATTTAAAAATGAATTGTAATTATGTAATAATTCAAGTATGAATCGAAAAAAAATACTATTTGTTTGTTTGAATAAAAATTTTAGGGCTAATTTAAAATTGTAAACTTTTTTGAAAAAAATTTTGCCGGCCCAAATTGTCTTATCATTTCATTGTTACTTTTTTACACGTAGAGAATTTTACGGTATTTTTTACATCAAAAATTGATGTAGAAATTACTATGTTATAGTAATATGAGGACAGTATGGAATTTATTGAACAAATTGCTGATAATGTAGAAATTTTTAAAATACATCGAGCAGAATTTACAAGGTGCATTGTAATTTTGACAAAGCAACAGATTAAGAAATTCAAATTTACTTGGATAAAATTTAGTCTGTGGCTTTGTCAAAATTACAATGCACCTTGTAAATTTTGCTCTATGTATTTTAAAAATTTCTACATTATTAGTAATTTGTTCAATAAATTCCATACTGTTCTCATGTTACTATAACATAGTAATTTCTACATCAATTTTTGATATAAAAAATACTATAAAATTCTCTGAGTGTAGACAGTTTTATAGAAAATTTATTGAAAAATTCAATTGCTTCCGTGTATTTTAAACTCATGATAAATTTCATGCCTTCCACCCTTTTTTCTTTGTTTTCCTCTAGATATAGAAAAAACAAGAATTTTTTGGCGCTAGAAATTTTGATCGCCTCGGAAAAATTTTATCTCCCCAATAACTTTTTCATTGTTAATTGAAACCCAAAATTTTCTTGAAACAAGAAAAATTTTTTTCTTGCGCTAAGAAATTTTTAGTTTCCAATTTATAATTCAAAAAATTGATTGGGGCAAGAAATATTTTTTTTTCTGTTGGTATTTATTCATATAAATATTGCGCTCATTGTCACGATAATTTTAAAACGTGATATCACAGTCTTCTTTCGAGTTCATCACTTCCATTCTTTTTATCCTTGACTTGCACCAACTCAAAAAGTTCCCGTTTATATCCTTCCTGTATTCTTCTCGTAGTAATTTATAGTACCATCTGTCTTTGTCAATTTGTATTATGTCTATCAGATACTGACTCGCTCTTTATCTTGTTATGTACAAACTACTCGGTACTAATTATATTTAAGAAACTAATTTTTTAATTGACTTTTTTATGATAAATTTGAAATTTATTGGTTTGAGAGAAGTATATTATATATCTTTCGATGTATAGGGACTGAGCCAAATACAACAAAAGCTGAAAAAGTCAAAAACTGAAAGACGGTCAATAGCTGGCTACTTTACCTTGAGGTAGTAGTCTGGTAACCCGCGCCATTTTTCATGCCTATATTTAAAGACCTTTTTTTGAAAAAGATCAAATGAATAATTTCAAATTATTAATATATTTTTATTTGTCTCTTAAGGTAAATAAAAAAAATTTTTTTTAAGAAATTAAATATATAGTATTATTATCATTTGAAGTTGGCGCCTCAAAAAAAAAACGCGTGGATGGCCCGGGTGATTTTGACTTGAGGACATCTGAAATCAAAAATTCTTAATTAGTCTCAATTTATAGACATGTCATTCTGGTCGGAACTACAATTATTAAATTTTATCAAAAAATAACAAAATGGCGGATTTTGAAAGAAAAGTAATTTTTTTGTCATACAAAAATGGTCTGCCATTTTGTTATGGTGTAGATGAGTTATCAGACTACTACACGGAAAAAAAATAGTAGTGACTACTACTCTTTGAGATAGTACTGACTACTTTCTGTAAAAAAAAATTTTTAGACAGTACTGTCTGCTATCTAGATTGTATCCACTACTATCTAGACTGTATCCACTACTATCTAGACTATATCCACTACTATCTAGACTATATCTACTACTGTCCGGGATAGTACTCAGTACTATCCCAGAGAGTAGCCACCACTATTTTTTTTCCGTGTACCTTAAAATTGTTCAAAAATAAAATATTAAATATGAACTTTCACTTGAAGATTTTTCATTAGAAAAATAAAAATAACGTAAAAAAAAAAAAAAAAAAAAAAATTAAATGAAGTGTACAATTTAGTATTTATTTAACAAATGCCAAATATAATATTTGTAAATACTACAATGATAATAATAATATTGAGCGCTGATGAAGCAAGAAAATAAATTGAGGTGAAAAAGTAACGGTAATTACAAAATATATCGCGTGCATTTCACTCTTTAATTTAAAAAAAAAATCATGACGCTAAAGAAAATAAAGTAAATACAATATTGGTTGTGATATTTTATTTTTATTAACGAAATATATGTATATTATATTATGGTTGATTTAATACACGTAAAAATATAAAAAACTATCGTAGAGTAAATAAATAAACATGATAACTATAAAAAAAAATGTATAATAAAAAGTAATGAATAAAAATAATAGAAATGACGTCAGCATCTGGAAAAAAAAATTACGTTTTAAAATGCATCGTTGGATGAGATGAGTCAACGCTAATGTTTATTGTTCCGTACATACATACACATGTACATTATATATATGTATATTTATTATATGTATAGAAAAGTATAATACAACTCTCAGTGGATTTTATCGATGTGCAGCTCGTCAATTTTACTACGTGCCAGATACAATCACACATTCGTTTTAACCACACCTACAGTATCGATGATAATCACAAAAAATTTTAACGAGATACATATAACTCTATTTAGTTTATTTTATTTATTATTATTATTATTATTATTATTATTATTATTATTATTATTATTATTATTATTATTATTATTATTATTATTATTATTATTATTATTATTATTATTATTAATAAAATTATAAAACCGATTTCGTATACTAATTAGCTTAAATTATTAGCGATATAATTTATATAAAAAAAGCTTTGTTTCCACACCAATAAAGTCTATAATTGACAATAAAAAAAAAAACGATTAATTATAAAAATATTTTCTTTACGCTTGATCGCATTGTAAATAGATAATTTAAAAATTCATTTAAATGTAATAGTAATTATTACAATTCCAATAAGACAGTTGGATCGCTGGATAGATAGGAATTTGAAGCAACGTATAAGAGATTTACTATACATGACTGCCTGAATAATTTAAACTAATAATTTTCACGAATTTATGTATATACTTTTGTTGCGATTTCCTATCGTAATAATAATTGAGGGGTGAGGAAATAAAACGACATAAAGGACAGACAGGGAATGGGACACTGGGGAGTGTGTGGTAACACACGCCTATATCCGCATTTATATATATATATATATATATATATAGATATTTATTAATGTTACACTTGGTATACAGACAAATGTACTGTGAGCATTGGATAAAATATGCAAAATTTATCGGCGCGTTTTCATGCACGTGTTCGAAGTCCAGTCATGAATTATTATTATCATTATTGTTATTATTATCATTATTATTATTATTATATATTCTCTGAGATACATAAAGATTAATTATTATTGTGCATTAAAATTGATTGGAATTAAATTATAAAAACAAATAAAATAATCTGAATATATGCACGGTGGCCAAATTTCTGGAAAACCAGGAAAATTTAGGGCATCATAAATATACTGAAAAAATCAGGGAATTTCGTCACAAAGCGGGAAAAATTTTTACTTCCTTTTCTTTTGATTGAAAAGAATCCGATAAATTTTTTTTTCTGTCGAAACTTTTCAAAAAGTGGCGCGGCGTGGATGCGATTGTAATATAATCTTGAAAAAAAATTAGTAGAAATTGATTCCAATGGCGAAAAAATGAAGCAGTTAGAATTAAAAAGGCTGTTAGAAAAAAAAAGTCTTAGTAGAAACCAATCGTCAGGATCTTCAAGTTATTAACATGCATATTGACAAGTTAAAAAACCAAAAACATTAAAAGTATACATAAGTATTGAACTAATAAGTTTCACTATATTTATTATTCGCGTACTTGATTAATATTTTATTAATATTCTATAAAACGTTCTTATTTATTAAATTTATTTTAGTGAAAATGAAAAATTTGTTTATATTTTATTATAGAGTAAGTTATATAAAATCATAGATTTAAAATAAAAAATAAAAAATTATTCATTTAATAAATAAAAAAAATCTATGAACTTTGACAAATAATAAAATAAAGTTTCATTTAACGACAATGAGTGATTATTTATAGAACTGACTTATAGCATTTTATTTTGAATTAAATAAATATTTCCAATGATTTAATATTACTACATACGGCCAGGGAATTTTTAAATTATTTTACTGGAATACCTGGAAAAGTCAGGGAATTTAAGTTTCAAAAATCTGTGGTCAGCATATAATACACAAAAAAAAAAGGATTTCTTGGCGCAAAAAATTTTTTTTTGTTCTAAGAAAATTTTTACTTGACCCAAGAAATTTTGCGTGTTATAAAGTGAAAGCAAAAATTTTCTTAGGGTGGGAAAAAATTTTCTTGAAACAAGAAAAAAATTTTTGAGGCGAGAAAAAAATTCTTGAGCCAAGAAAAATTTTTTTCTTCAATTCATAATACAAAATATTTCTTGCACCAAGAAATTATTTTTTTCTGTGTATGGAAACATCAAAATGATTGACAGTAATTAGAAAAAGAGATTTTTATTTTTCGGCAGAGGCCAGTGCCAGTTAATATTTCTTTTATCGATGAAATATAATAGCGAATTATATCAATTCCTGGTAAATTTATGGGCTATAAATATTATAATATTTAATATATATCTATTGTAATATTAAATAATTTAATGCGGCAATAAAAATTAAATATTGAATTTAGTTTCAGTGGGAAAAAAAAAATAAAAAAAAACTTAATATTTAAAGTTTTTTTAAAATGGAAAGAAATAAATCGAGGATGGATTGCAGGGCTGAGGTCATCCGAAGGAATAATAAAAATGGCCTCTAGACACTCTACACTTTTCTCACCATAAATTTATTCATCCCAACTTACAGATGCGCATATATGATTTCTTCTTTTTCACTTGCTAGACATATATGTATACATCTAGATCCTTTGCTTGAATTTTTTTTACAAATTTATTTTATTTAATACAAACTCGGGAATTTTTTTTATAAATATTTGACTAAAAAAAATGAGGATCCGTTATTTTATTTTTATATCGATTTATACTTGTCCCCATCCCCGTCTACACTGCGAAAGGATTTTAATATTAAATTTTAATATAATATCAAATGACACTTGATTCTTATACATTAATGATATTCACGCTTTATTCAAAATCGATGAAATTTCAGGAATAATCGACTTTACTTTTCACTATTACCGAGCACACGATCCCATGATATAAAAGGTTCAGCGAGCCATGAAAATTCAGCTACCGACGAGTCGCGTAATTGCCCTTCCTATTTTTTTTTTTTTTTTTTTATCCTTCTCTTCCTTCTTCGGTTCTTCTCAATTTTATTTCTCCATTAACAGCATGGTTTCATTGCTAAAAAAATAAAATAAAAAGACAAAATAGAAAAAAATGAATAGTACGATAAATTGAGTTGAGAAAAGATGTCATGTATTTTATTGTTACAAAAGATAAAAAAGTTATCTTATATCTTTAACAAATTAGTCTTTTTTATTTTACCAAAAAAAAAAATTATAGGGGTGACCGGGGCACGATGGACTACTCAAAAAAAATTTGTGTTTTATTGTCGCTTTTACAAAATTTACGTATCCGTCTAATTCCAAGGTGTCACTAAGTATATGGGGTATAACGAACCATTTCAAAAATTTCATAAAAAGTTAATTTTTATCAATTTTTTTTTTTACATAGTTCGATAGTCTATAGCTTCAAAAATAACATACTACAATTTCTAATGCACATCTCGAATAGTTTTATTGAGTTACAGTCATTTGAAGAGCAGCCGCTCATCGGTTTTCGAAAATACATTTTTCAAAATTTTGCTGCATCTATAACTCAAAGACAAATCATCCGATAGATTTGATTCGAATTGCAGCTTCTTTTATAAATATTTCTACGTACCACGAACCTGCAGTTTTTCAATCCAATCAAAAATGTAATTTTGACAGGCCAAAAATCATCAAATTTTCGCGCGAAATTTGAAATTTTTTTTTAAAAACTCCACCATTTTGTTAAATTTAATTTTTTCTTAACTCGAGTCATGTTACGAAAAATACTTTCTAGTTTAATAAAATTTTTGGTTTTTTCGATTTCCGGTACTGCGAAGGTCACTATCACTGCAGCGGGGGACTTTTTTTTGGAGCGGGAGATTATGAATAACTCGTTGAATTTTGAATTTTTTTGTCCTAAAATTTTACCTCATATTCATGATATATCCACAAATATATCCTTAAAACATTAAAACATTCCATGCAGTAGCTTTCTTTGAAAAAATTCCCGAAAATTTTTTTTTCAGGCGAGCACTCTAGTGGTCCCCCTTAAGAGCCAAATCGAAACTTAATTATTTGCAGGTATCGCATCACGCCCAGGTCTTATCTAAAAATATATTTTTTTCTTTGTTGCAGACATGATGAAACAAATGAGAGAGGAAATTGCTAAAATGTTCACAGACTTTCCCACTGTCGATGATTTTAAACCATTAGTACAGATCCCGAAGGACGCCGTCAACAAAACATCCTCGAAATCTGAAACCAAAGTAAGTATTTTTTTTTGTTCTCCATTTTCCTCCTATCCATTTATTATTTATTTATTACTTATTTTTTTTCGTTAAATTCGTTATTTTCTATTTTTTATCTTCCATCATCGTATCTCTCTTTGTTTTGCGTTAAAAACTCGTTGCCTTTAATAATAAAGAGCGTTCTCTTGGAACACGCCAATCATTCACGATACAATCCACTCTCTTTGCGTCATGTTCATGCCGCTAGGTGAGCAAGTACAAATGGGAATCGTGCAGAGTGAAAACATTTTTAAAAAAGTAAAAAATAAATAAAAAATTTATAAATATATATGGAACATAAAAATAACTGCGACGTCAAAAGAATCTGAAAAAATAGTTTTTAGTTGAGATAAAATTTAATACAACTTTTTTTTCTTTTAACTGGGAAACAAAAAAAAATTTTTTGTATCAAACTCATAACAATAATCTGTAGTGTATCGATTAATATTTTTTACTAATATAATTAGAAAATTTTATGAAAGAATATTTTTTTTTTACTGTTACAAAAAAAGTAAATTTTTGCGTGGGGTTAAAAATTTTCCTTTAAATTAAAAGCAAATTACTTGAAGTTGTCATCAATTTGAAAGCTGTCAGAACTTTATGTAAAATAAATAAATTTCCATGGCGATTATTCTTAAAAATTGAAACAATTTTTAATAATAATAAGACGATTTATTTATTTATGTTTCTTTTTTTATTTTATTTTTTTTCTTTTGTATTTTTAGATAATTAATGGCAATAAAGTAACGATTAATGAAACAACTTACACTGATGGTACTAATAACTCAAACACAATAGTGAGATTCCGTGTAATCCATGTAAGACCTGAAAATGAAACTTCTGTGGAAACTGAGAGTAATGGCAGTCCAGAAGTTGTTGATGTTGAAACCGAAGTAGACACAGAACCCAAGGGATCCTCGAAAGAAGAAACAACAGACAAAAGTGTTGAAGCTGTTGAGGATTGGAAAAATGACATTCCAGATTCACCAGTTGATGATCTTAAGGCTTAATTTTAAATATTCAGGCTACACTGATGTTTATTGTATATTTTTATTATTTATATATTTTTTATTACTATATAATTGTAGCGTTAATTACAGTAATAATAATAATTTACGTAATACGAATAAGCCGAATAAATAATAGCATTAAAATAAAAAAAAGTTAATAATAAATATGTGTATTGCTCTATTTTTGTTAATCTCATGTATAATTATAATTTATGAATAAATATTTAATTTACTTAAAATAATTTTTTTTCTTAGTGTAAAAATGTCCAACTGATTCTGCGGGTAAAAAAAAACGGATTATTTACTTTTAAATTCAAATTTGTCCTGTAAACTAAAAGTCGAAAGTAAATACGGATTTTATTTTATATTTAATAGAAACAACTTAATTATAAACATAATTATTTAAATAAATAATTCATTCAGATATTGATGATTAAACTTGAAATATTATGTTCCCTTATCCCTTATCTATCTATCCCTTATCATACAATGTACTATTCCACCAAATCTGCAGCTGAAAGTTTAAATTTTTGCGTCTGTTTACAAAAAGAATAGCGCATGCGCTGATTGTTTTTATTTGTCTTCTCGAAAAATAAAAGAACGATTTTCTTCCCTCTAAACAGGGTAGAAATTTAAACTTTCAGAATAGGTATGGTGGAAAATAGAATACAAACTACAGAGGAATTCACTAAGTCGCATTGGTCGGAAGTTATCTTGTTCCGATTAGCAAAACAGGTATTGAAACTCGCAGTTTCTATACACTCAGAAAATTGAGTAATTTGGTTTATTATGCTAAATTTTTAATTACAATTATCTAGAATGATTGGAAAGTTTTTCAATGCAAAAATAGTTAGTGTTATAATTTTTTTTATTAGGATTAATAATTATTGGATGATAACTTCTGCAATAAATTTCGTAACAGTTACTATCAGGATGATAGTATTTACTATCAGGATGATAACAGTTACTATCAGGATGGTAATATTTACTATCAGGATGGTAATATTTACTATCAGGATGGTAATATTTACTATCAGGATGGTAACATTTACCATCAGGATGATAATAGTTACTATCAGGATGGCAATATTTACTATCAGGATGATAACAGTTACTATCCAGATGGTAATATTTACTATCAGGATGATAACAGTTACTATCAGGATGGTAATATTTACTATCAGGATGGTAACAGTTACTATCCAGATGGTAATATTTACTATCAGGATGATAACAGTTACTATCAGGATGGTAATATGTACTATCAGGATGATAACAGTTACTATCAGGATGGTAATATTTACTATCAGGATGGTAATATTTACTATCAGGATGGTAATATTTACTATCAGGATGATAACAGTTATTATCAGCATGATAATATTTACTTCTGCAATAATTTTCGAAACAGTTACTATCAAGATGGTAACAATTATAATTTCTGATGGTAACTGTTACCATCTGGATTATAAATATAATTTTTTTAAATAATTATAATAATTAACTCTAGTTAACATACAAGATTGTAAAAATTATTATAAATATGGTGAATATTACAATCTAGATGATTTATACAATCATCTAGATAATATTTACTACTATCTGATTGGTGATAGAAATTTTTACCATAACTAGATAGTAACTCCTATTATTTAATTTTCTGAGTGTGCAGGTGATAGGAAAAATATTTGAATATCATCTTTATCATTAATAACTACTGTTTTTTTTTCTTTTACACTTCTTTATTTTTCTGTAAAACTTTATAAGTTAACCCAACAAATATTATCCTCTCATTTATATTCATATCCAGCTTTACTATAAAAAAATCTACTGTTCACTTACTATATCTTACATTTTGATATACTCTTATATTAATAAATATTCTCAAGAAAAACGTCTTAAAAATTTAACGAAAAGTTTCAAAAAAAACCATTAACACAAATTAATAATTTTTGTATGCATGTATATATTTATATTCAATAACAAATTTGATAATATAAAAAGTTACATAATTACATTAGTAATTTAAAAATTAATATTTTATTATTTATCTTTTCACATATTTAATGCAGTATATCTGTAAATATCATGTTCATTCAAATAAAATAATTTTACGCATTCACGTACATCGTATTAAATTGTATATAAATAATTATCTCATGAATAAAACGTGGAGGATCAAAGAGCTAAATCTTTTCATTCACATACATTAATGTATAAATTTATATATATTTATATTTATATAGTAACTTCATAGAAACTTAAAAAATTAAATAACCATTGGGTTTATTAACTACATAATTTTATTTAAATTAAAGAAAAATAAATAGATATAAAAAAAAAGATACTAATTATTCAAACAATTTATTAAATCTCTAAATAATTGACATTTATAGTGATCTCAGTGTTTTATCGATATGACGAAGCGTTGTGTCCGGTACAGAGTCTTTTAATGCTTTTCTAAATCCTTCACATCTTGACAGTTGTTTGAACATCACCTTGGCATGATTCCTATTATTTTATAAATAATTAATATATATATTAGTGTTTAAAAAAAAAAAAAAATAAATAACTTCTTCTATAGTCTCAAAAACTGGTTTCAAGTATAAAAAAGCCTCCCAAAAGAGCAGCTTGAAATCTCAATCCTACTAAGAGCGAAATGAATATTCATTTTTTTATTTAAATTGCGTGTAAAAAATTTTCTTTTTGCTTTTTAAATATAAAAGTGTTGAAAAATTTTTTTTCAAAAGTTGAAGTACACAGACTTGTAGGAAATAAAATTTTCTACAAAAAAGTTCTTGGTGTTTTTTTCGTATAACTAATAGAAAAAAAGTTATGAAGCTCTAAACTGTAATAAATAGTATCCTTATTAGAAAAATTCATGTGGAAATCCCCACTGAAAAAAATCATCGGTTGCCACTACTGAAAATAATCGGTAGTAGCTACCGATTGCCAATAGGCGGCCGCTACCGATTATAACGGTACCAGTTACCGAATTTTCGGAACCAGCTACCAAAAAAGAATCGGTAGCGGCCACAGAAAATTAATCGATAGTAGCTACTGAAAAATAATCGGTAGTAGCTACCGATTGCCAATAGGTGGATGCTACCGATTATTTTTCAGTAGCCGCTACCGATTATAATGGTACCAGCTACCGAAAAAAATCGGTAGCTGTTACCGAAAATTAATCGGTAGCGGCTATCGAAAAATAATCGGTAGTAGCTATCGATTGCCAATAGGTGGCTGCTACCGATTATTTTTTTCAGTGCAACCTAGATTCCTCTATCCCTATCCAAAAATTCCCATAGAATCTACTCAACTGCGACAAAAACTGCATAGAAACCAATATAGTCTATAGGATTCTGTGCGGTTTTTGTCGCAGTTGAGTAGATTCTATGAGAATTTTTGGATAGGGGTGGGTTCCCACATAGCGTTTTCGGATGAATTCCCATATGGTTTTCTATAAAAAAATAAATCTGTTTCTTTATTTATATACACGTATCAATAGACAATAGACATAGAAATCCCGATACACCAGATTCTATAGAAATTACTTGTACAGAAACCCAGATTTTTATATGAATTTCCCATAAAAAAAATCCATACATCCGTTCCTCTATGGGAATCCGAGTACTCACAGTTTCCGATGTGAATTTCCCATAGGGGAAAGCAAATACCCATGGTTTCCTACATGAATTCTTATATAAATCCATACACTCCTATATTATTTCCTGTAAATTCTTACATAAATCTATACTTTTCTATATGGATTCTCATGGGTTCCCATGCAATTCCACATGTATTATTTTGATAGGGATGACTTGATGTTTTTATTATATTAGAAAGTTTTTTGACAGAAATTTGGGTATTTCCATTTGAGCTAATGCCATTTATGACTTTTTTTTTTAACTTAACAAAAAAACAAAAAAATTTGATTTTCAAAAATAATATATTACTTTCGAAATTTATAGAATTATTACATAGAGAATTAAATTTCCTACAAAACTGTACTGTGACTTAAAAAAAAAAAAATTTTTTTCACATGTAATTCGAATGGAAAAATGAATAATCATTGAGCTCTTAACAGGATTGAGATTTCGAGCTGCTCTTTTGGAAGGATTTTTTTTTATCTAAAACTTGAGAAACTTTTAAGATCATAGAACTTAAAAAAAAAAATGTTTTTTTTTTAAACACCCCGACATAAATATATACATGATTTTATTATAACAATGATAATAATTATTATTATTAATTAATTAATAAAGTTAATACCTAGCATCTAAGTTACCATCCATTAAAAGTTTAGCACCAGTACTTAGTAACTTTTCTCTGACATCTCGTGGAAGCGTCATAGCTGAGTCTGGACCCATACGTTCAACGACAGAAGCTAAAAGTCTCGCCGTAGCTGCTCTTACGACGGCATTTTGATGACTGAAGAGATTATAAATTTAAAATAATATTATAATATTAATTAATTTTATAAATTAATTAGTATTATTATTAGTATAAGTTATCATTACCCGGCGCCACGATGTATAATAACAGATATTGTACGATGAGGTGGAAGGTGTTCTATCATACGATCAAGAGCGGCATTACTATCAGAGCGTAAAAATCTGTTAGTGTCTGCTGTTCTATGAAGTAATGGTCCAGCAATATCATCAAGATCCTAAATAATAATTAATTAATAACTATAATTAATTACTGTTGATATTAATTAGTGATAGTAATAAATAAATAATTAATTTAACAAATTACGTGATCAATAGAACGCGCTTGAGACTCAAAAACATCACCAGCTGCCATACAAGCTGTTCGAGCAACTTGTGACCGTAAATTTCTGATATGACGACCTAACAATCGACCCACAAGATTTTGCGGACAGTTGTCCAATAATTGACGTTGCTGTCTTGCAATAATTGACAGCCCTTTTAAACCTTTTATCGTCACTTCCCTGTAAATACATCAGTAAAAAAGTTAATACTTTATGTTGGTTGTCACAAACTTGAAAGTTTTTAAGACAAATTTCGAGTAGATGTTTTGAATAAAATAACTGGGTAAATAAATGAAAGCAAAGAGTTTTAAAAGCAACTCGGGTGATAAAATAAATTACCAGTCATTGCTTTCAAGTTGGGAAAAGCATTGTGGAATAATTGGCTTTGATTTGTTAAAACTTTTTTCACTATTATTAATCGGTAATGCGGGGGCGACTTTATTTAATCCTGTTTTCATTTTTACTCTGCTACGCGGTACTTTTGATTGCAATCTTTTTGTCGGAGATTCTGTTGCATTATTGTCCATCTGAAAAAAATATTTTTTAGTCATGTTTTTTTTTATTTAAAAATATCTACACTGTAAAAAATCGAGGGTGAATTTTGAGTGACTACGGATTTTATTTACGGTACTTGGCCACCTTAATAATTTCAAAAAATTTCTTTTACATTTTCTCAATCCTTATACTTTTAAAAATCACCCCTAAAACTTTTTTTTACACTGAAAAAAATAATCGGTAGCAGCTACCTATTGGCAATCGGTAGCCGCTACCAATTATAACGGTACCAGTTACCTAATTTTTGGTAACAGCTAACGACTTTTTTTCTGTAGCTGGTACCGATTCCAATCAGTAACGGATACCGATTATTTCGGTAACTGGTACAAAAATAATCGGTAGCGGCTACCGAAAAATAATCGGTAGTAGCTACCGAAAAATAATCGGTAGTAGCTATCGATTGCCAATCGGTAGCTGCTACCGATTATTTTTTTCAGTGTAAAATTAAAATTCTATCATAAAGAAATTAGTAAAAATGTGCGCGTAAAATTTTAAATGCGTTTTTCTCAAAACTACTTTTTTCAAATGGCGGATAGATAATCTCCGAAACTACTCGGCCGATTTCAATGTTTTTGGTCTTGTTTTGTCCGTTAAAATGTCTTGTATGTCAACTAACCACATTTTCCCAAAAAAAATTAATTATAACATTTTTTTTTAGCAAAGAATAGTGAAAACCAGGGGTGTTTTTTCAACCTTTTTTTCAAACATCCGCCATTTTTTTTTTGAACTAATAGTGGAAAATTGTCACGTAAGCGATCTTTTTTTTAAAGATGCCATTTTGTTTTTTTGTTTCAAATTTACCAATCCTGAGATTAACTGTCCGTCGTGGGACACCATTTTTTTGAGGCCTCAACTTTGGCGCCTACTGGATAGTTGTTAAAAAATGAAATTTAAAAAAACTCAAGTATTTTTGTATTCTATAAGCTTCAAATAAAAGTTTCAAAAAAAATCATTGTCATATCTTATATAAGGCCTGAAAAGAAATTATTGAAAATGTCGTATTTTTTAGCATTCCAAGGTGGTCAAGTTTTTAAAAAAATCACTCGGCATACGGAGTAAATAAGGAGTTTGTCTTTTCAGCGGAGTGATTTCGGAGTAGTCTGGATTTTATTTAAATCCGCATTCACTTCTCTTCGGAGTAAATTTTACTCCGAGAAGATTAAATGAATAAACAGTCACCCGGTCCGTATATACTCCGCAAATTTTTTACAGTGTAATGGAAATAATCAGTAAAATTATTATTATTGTTATTTATTTTTAAGAAAATTTCTTTTAATAACAATAATAATAATAGTAAATTTATAATAAAAATTAAATTGAAAGTTATTGTTTTTATAATTATAACATACATGGATTCGGGCGATTTCTGGTACTATTCCATTTTCCCTCGAGCTAGTTAACGTTTGATGGATTTTTTCTATTGTTACGACGTGAATTTCTGTGTCAGGATTTTCATCTGATGGATGTTTAATCTAAACCATTGAATAAAAACATTTTTCCTTTTTAATCAATCAATTAGAAGAAGGAAATTGTTGAAAGCAAAAAACAAAAAATTGAAAATTTTTTTATTACATTTTTTGTTGTATCATATAAATTCAATCATTGCCTTTTATTAAAGAGCGAAAAAAAATCATATTTTTTTAGCGCGTAAAATTATTTTGAGTCCGCATTTATTAAGCCGGCATTAAAAAAAGTAAAAAAAATATTTTATGTAAGAGAGTTAAAATTAAAAAACGACTCGAAAAGTTGGACGGATAAAAAAAAATATTTAAAGATCTTCAAAAAGCCGAAAAAAATTTCCTAAAATTTTTCTTCATGTTTTTTTTATTACTCTAAAAACAAAAAAAAAAAAAAATCACAGCTCAATTCCCGACATAGCATTTGAAAACTCAGAGTTTGAGCTTTGGAACAGTTTCTTTAGAAATTTTTTAACCCACCGGTACTTTTTATTTTTATCAAGTTATTCAAGTTTAAAGTAAGAGTCGTATACTTAAAGCTTTGATCTCAGTAAAATGAGAATAAATTATTGTAAGTGATATTTTAATGACGAAAAAAAGAAATAATAAAATTGTTTAAGTAATTTAAAAGCTTTGGTGGTAATTTAAAATAATTTATTTACCACAGAGACAATTTTACTCTTTACAGAAATATCTCCATCATGGTCATTCGATTCAAGTGTAAGTGTATCATTCGGGTCATGGATAACTGAGGCTTCACCGGAAACTGAAGTTCCCTCACGGGATTGCCGGATGTCGAGAGGCTGAAAGGTGACGGCAGTCGTGGTTTCATGATACTCAGTCGCTGCTCGAGAATGAGGTCGAGATGCAACGACTATCGAAACTAAATTCTTCACAGTCTCCGAGTTTGATGAAGATGTTGACGTTGATGTGGTTAAAGAAGACGTTGTCGTAATTCCACTAATGCTAGAGGTCGTAGTAGTTGTGATAGATGTTGACATCTCATCAATTTTATACTCCGATATTTCTTTATCATCTTCGTCTCCATTTTCATTCTCATCCGAATCCTTTACCGCATTTATGTCATCGCCTACGTCTTCACTTACGTCTTCGCCTACATCTAAATCAACATTTTCATCTTCATCTTCATCTTCATCTCCATTATTATTTTCCTCCAATTCTTCTTCATCATCATCATCATCATCATCATTCCCATCATCGCGACATACAAGCGAGTGGAAGAATTTATTAGGAGAATTTATGGAAGAGCATGCTCTCGATTCAATATCAATCTGTAACTCGGTCGAATAATCTCGATCGTAAGCCTTAAAAAAAATAACAACAGAAATAGTAATAAAAAAAAAATCAAATAAAACAATTAACAAAAAATTAATTTGTTAAGAGCAGTACCAGAGATACATCCGGACTATCGTGTTCATCAAAAGCAATAGCTTGAATACCACCAGTGTCTCTGTGGTTAGGACTTATAACTTCTCTTATCGCTTCATCAGCTGAGCTGCTCTCATTAGAGACAACTGAAGAGCCTGAAGGTGGATTACGAGTCAAAGGATCATCACTGTCTAGCTCACGACCCGAGGCTATATCATCAGAACTCGTTTCTTTATCCAAGTCTGTTGAATTTGTCGCACTTGACAGTACTGTTACTGGTATCTTGCGATCATAAAAATCATTATTTTTTATTGTTATTATTATCATTATTACAGCCTTAGTCTCATGTACTTATAAACTTTATAATCTACAAGTATTCTTTAATATAATTAGTTAAACTTTTTTAAATACCCCAACTGGTTTAGTAAATTAAATTTTTATTTACAACTCAAAACACAAAAAATTTCATTATTAATTACACGCTTATATTTAATGCTAATGATCATCATCATTTTATGGCAGAATTTTAAACATTGAGTAAAATACCCAATGCCGAGTCGCCTCAAAAATTAGCCCTTTGTTAAATTATTTTTTATAAATTCATAAGCCACAAAAATATTTTTTATACATTCTTTGATATTTAAACTTATATTCTACGGTCATAATTATTTACGAAAACAAAAATAGGTTCTGCAACAGGACACATCCTCTAGGAGCAATAGGACAAAATCCAACTTTGAATTTTTTTTCAAATTTTGAAATTTCATTATACGAACAAAAAAAATTAGTACATGAAACTTGTTCCTTATCCTATTGATTCAACAGGAAAAATCTTGCTGCTACAACAGGATTTTATCCTGTTACTATCACAGGATTTATCCTGTTGCCGTAACATGAAAATCTTGCTGCTGCAAGAGGATTTTGTGCTGTTACTCCTACAGGACTGCATAAAATATAATAAAGTAAAAATAAATTAATTTTTAGGAAAATACTAAACAGCAACTTCGTGAATTTTGATTGATATAATAATTATATAACAAAAAAGTAATCAGTATTACAATAATTTTATCTAATTAGTAAAAAAATTGATTATTATGTCTTGAAATCATCATAAGAATTGAATATAGAGAAACTGGATACCTGTATATCGCTATGACACCCCGGGTCAAAAATAAAACTTGATTTAGATTTGGTTTGCCAAGTCGTGAATTAGAGCCGTTTCTGACGAGACATAGCAAACTCGACTTTTTTTGCGACGATATCCAATACAATGAGTTTTTTTCCTACTCTCTAAACATGAATTAGTGAAAAAAGTTAATATTCACTAATTCAAAGTGCAAATCGTACCACTTATTCCAAAAAGTGGTACGATTGGCACTTTGAATTAGTGAATATTCACTTATTTTCACTAATTCATGTTTAGAGAGTAGGTTTAGACTTAACTGGCTTATTCACGATTTAAGGCAAGAAAGTTTTTAATTTTGACCTGGGAAATTTTACACTAAAAAATAGTACTTGTTTTGTAATTGATAAATCTAAAAACGAAACTACCGTTTCGGTACTACATTGTTCTGAGAATTTAATCATAATTGAAACTTCATAATTATAGAATCGTCATCCGCCACAAATCTTTAACAATTAATAACTGTTTTATTCGGGATAGCGTTAGTGTCATTCAATATAGTTATACTATAATTAATTTAGTTATACTATTAAAAATTCGTTGATACATCGAGCCAATTTAACGTTAAAAATAAATGTCTTTTTTTTTGCATATTTCAATAGTCTATACCTTCAAAAATAGCATACTAAAAATTTCAGGTGCATATCTTGAATAATTTTGCACACCTCAAGCGCGAAAGCACTGAGGGTGCTTTATGATCGCTCTAAATTTTTTTTAGTTACAGTCATCTGAAGAGCACCCGCTTATCGGTTCTCGAAAATACATTTTGCACACCTCAAGCGCGAAAGCGCTGAGGGTGCTTTATGATCGCTCTAAATTTTTTGACTCATTCACTCACATTAAATTATCTCTAGACTTTTTCGATTACACTAAAATGGGTCAAATTTTATACCAACACAAAGACAATTTATTAAAAAATAATTTCGAACCAATATTAAGGCGATTAATTATTCCATTAATTAAATATAAATTATTTTGATCCCAGTGACACGAGTTGTCAATTGTCGTGTATGAAACTTAGTAAACCAAATAAATCTCGATAGAAACAATTAATCGGTCTAACTTTTTTTTTATTATCTTTGTATTTTTGATTACAAGAACCCTATTGAAAATTACTGTCTAAATCCTTTTAGTTTAATTGAAATTAATTAAAAACGCAAAACTGATTATTCACGAAAAGTTCAGCGGCCATTTTAATTTTTACTATTGTTATTATTACAAAAGTAAATTTTTTTTTCTTTTTTTCTCCCCATCAACTACTGGCAGCAGCACTAGCGTAAAACAGTAGGTTTGAAAAAAAAAAAAAGAGCGACATCTACAACAAAAATGCGGGATATTTACAAAAAATTTAAATAAAAAAAAAATAAAAGTAATGATAAAAAATAAAATAAGCGATTGAGGTGTGCAATTTTGGATTTTCCAACATTTTTAAAAATTGTTGCAGTTACAACTCGAAGACAAATCATCGGATCGATTTGATTCGAATTGCAGCTTCTCTTATATATGTTTCTACGTACCACGAACCTCCAGTTGTTCGATCGAATCAAAAATTTAATTTTGGCAGGCCAAAAATTATCAAATTTTCGCGCAAAATTTGAAATTTTCTTTCAAAACTCCACCATTTTGTTAAATTAAAATTTTTTCTTGACTCGAGAGTCATGTTACGAAAAATACTTTCTAGTTTAATAAACTTTTTGGTTTTTTTGATTTTCGGTACTGCGAAGGTCGCTATCACTGCAGCGGGGGGACTTTTTTTGGAACGGGATATTATGAATAACTCGCTGAGTTTTGAATTTTTTGGTCCAAAAATTTAATCTTGTATTCATTATATATCCACAAATATATTCTTAAAACATTAAAACATTCCATGCAGTAGCTTTCTTTAAAAAAATTCCCAAAAATCGTTTTTCTAGGCGATCACACTAGTGATCCCCCTTAAAAATCATAATAATGATAATTTTTCATAAAGTATTCAATATTCAACATTAAATATCGATATTGTCTACAAATACAATTTTATCAAAAAGTTTAGTTTCTATTAGACTTAAGTCATCAAAGAGTCGGTGTATTACTTTTTAATACATGATGGTAACTACTACTATCTCAATGTAATAAATATTGTCATCTAAGATTATAGTTATTGTTATAGTAATTTAAATTGTTAATAGTTATTGTTATTCGGCAATGGCTATAGTTATCACCAGCAATTATTGTCAATAGCTTGGGCGATAAATAATTAAAAAGTAATTACTATACCATTATAAGTTACCGATGACAATCATTACCATAAAATTACCAGCGTGGATTATAATGGACTTTGGAGAGAGATTAATATTAATTGAATATGAAAATACCTGATCGATAGAATTCCTTCTAGACGGATTAGATTCATGTGTAATAATATCAAAGGACTTGGTAATAATGGAAGCACTCCGATGCGAATTATCCTCATTGACCTCATGATCTTGAAGCAGCTCGTTGTCTCTATCATTGGACGAGTCACTTGAGACCCCATACGGTTCTCGATCGCGACCTTAGTGTCACAAGGAATTGAATTACGTGAGAAATGAAATTACAACAGAAGCGAACAGAGAAATCGAATCAATCTCCTTTACTTTGGCTTTGTCGCGAACAACCTCCTCCTTTACTTTCTCAACCCCATTCCATCCCCATCCCCATCCCCTTTACTCTCTTTCTCTCTCTGTCTCTCCCTCTGTTACTCCTTTCTATACCTCACTTTAACGTAACTTGGTTTATTGCGTTTCCACAACCGAGGGCTGTCTCGACGAGGGAATTCGATAACAATATCCACCAGAACGCTTAACTTTTTAAAAATCTTCACTTACTTTCTCTACGCCACGTACATCATGTCAACATTTTTTTTTAAAAAAACTAAACTGTTTTATTTTTATACTAAATTTTTTAAAAATATTTTTTTTCCGCTAAGTATATATTCAAAGTTAAAAGTTAAATTTAAATTTAAATTTAAATCAGAGTTCGTCGACACGGTCGTTAGACTTGACCAGCGAATTATCGATTTACACGAACACGTAGACTCACGATCGTCTCTCCGGGTATTTACATGTGCATACAACAATATTGTCCAGCTAACACAGGAGCCTGGGGTTAAGAACCTTCCGCTCCAATTCTACTCCTACACAATTTACCGATCGTTATTTTACGATGCTCATTAATATTTTTCTATTTTATTATGATTATTATCTGCTGCTATTAACAATAAATATGAATTATTAATCTACATGCTCCTTGTGACAATTTAATCATTTATAGACGTAGTAATTTCAATAACTACGTGTTTAATTTTTAAATTACCCAGCGCGCGAATTTTAAATTATCGGAATTTTTTTTAATTTTTAAATTTTTCGAGCAAAATATTTTTTTTTCTTTGTTAATAAGAAATTTAAAAAATAATAAAAATTTTTACCCAAGTAGTGAGTTGAAAGATCAGTTAAGTTATTGATACAATGGGTAGAAATTTGTGCAGAGTTACATCGATTCTTTTCATTCAATTCCTCGTCGATGTTTGTTTTATCTCTGAAACAAATAAAAGTAATCAATTAGTAGGATTAACTTATTCATTATAAATTTAATTGATAAAAGATTTATCTTTATAAAAAAAAAAAAAGAAAAACATACAGCTGATTGCACTGATTAGGTGTTATCGAAATAATAGGCGTAGTAACAAGACCCGGAAGCTCAGAATTAATTGATAAATCCCCATTAGTTTCGATATCAATAGGCCGTCTGCGTCGAAAAGCGCAAGGGCAGCAGTGGAACAGTGATTTTTTAATAATTTCCACATCGTTACATGATTTTATAACCGAGTGTTTTCCATCCTTGTCCTCGGATTCACTCGGCCAGACACAATATTTTAATATCATCATTCCAATTTTAACTCTCTCTCTCCAATTATTACTGTATTTATTTTATTTTTTTTATTTTAATTATATACATTTTCACTGTCCAATGTCTATCGATCTGTGGGTTTTGTCACCCTTAATCCCCACTAAATTTATTACGGTCATTGTCATTCTTAAAAATTTATTAAACTTTACAATAAAATTAATTTTTTTAAATAAAAAAAAAAATTATCGATACCCTCGACAAAATTATTTCAATTTTTATAAAAAAAGAAAGTATTCAGTAATTGGTAATTATAAAATAATTAAATTTATAATATAAAGTAAAATATTGTTTTTTCGCAACGAATATAAAATTCGCAACAAATATAAAATACAGAAGTATACAAGCTGTAATGCTACGTTGTGACTAGTGTTAAGAAAAATATATATATAAAAAAAAAATAATATTTCTAGTTAGACATATACCGGACAGTAAAACACGCACGACTGGCCGGTAGCAAGCGTCGCGACGCTGACCACCACCAGTCAGGGTTCACCCCACGTCTCCTTCACCTTTCTACTTGCTCGAATACTCTCTCTTTCTCTTTTTCTTTTCTCTTTGTTTCACCTGTACACCCACTCACATTTACCTACACCCGTACCCACACTAACATTTGCCCACATACTCTTGTATTATTACACACGTAATAACTTGCCTAGACCTACACCCCCGCTTAGAGTCCAGTTTAACCAGCCACCACTTAAAGTCCCGGTGCGACCACTGACTTCTTATCTACCCTCGGCTCTTTTATTTCATTCGAGTGTCGGTGACAAGCTAATACGTCATTATTCCCTCAGATAAATTAAAACTTGTTCATTAAACTCACACGGAGAAAAATGCAGATCAAAATTAAATAATAATCACAATCACAATTAAAATTCTATCTCAAATAAAAAATTACAATCCATAAAAAAAATTACGATGACTTGTTCAAAATTAAGATTTTATTTTAATTATTACTTTCTAGATTGTAATTTTAACTTATCATAATAATTACAATAAAGCTTCACTCAGAAAATTAAATAATAGGAGTTACTATCTAGTTGTGGTAAAAATTTCTAACATCAATCAGATAGTAGTAAATATTATCTAGATGATTGTATAAATAATCTAGATTATAATATTCACCATCCTGATAGTAACTGTTTCGAAATTTATTGCAGAAGTAAATATTATCATCCTGATAGTAACTGTTATCATCCTGATGGTAACTGTTACGATCCTGATAGTAAATATTACCATCCTGATAGTATCTGTTACTATCCTGATAGTAACTGTTACGAAATTTATTGCAGAAGTAAATATTATCACCCTGATAGTAACTGTTACTATCCCGATAATAACTGTTACTATCCTGATAGTAAATATTACCACCCTGATAGTAACTGTTATCATCCTGATAGTAAATATTACCACCCTGATAGTAACTGTTATCATCCTGATGGTTACTGTTACGAAATTTATTGCAGAAGTTATCATCCAATAATTATTAATTCTATTAAAAAAAATTATAACATTACCTGTTTTTGCATTGAAAAACGTTCCAATCATTTTAGATGATTGGAATTAAACATTTAGCATAATAAACACAACTACTTAATTTTCTGAGTGTTCGTTAAATTTTCTCTTGGAAAAAATAAATATTTACTTATTCATATAAAAATAGTTAAATCTTACAAAAAGTATAAATTGTTATTAGAATTATTAAAAGTTAGCACATTAGTCGCAATTTTCGTTTCATAGTTGATAAATATTACATCTCCAATGTAATTCTACGTAGGTACTGTACATTTTAGAATGTCGGTAAGACAAATTGCTACTCCGGGAGATAAAATTACTATTTGAGATTGTAAAAATTACTATCTGAATTGTAAAAATTACTCGCCAGAATACATCTTTCACAAAGCGCGTTAACTAATATTTACTGAGTACAATAGTCAAAATTATTGGTACATTACAATTTTTATTTGTCGCTAGTAAATTTTATTTTGAATGCAGTTATTTTTATAATCAACAGAAATTATTATTCTAAATAATATGTTGTAATTTTTACTTTGAGTTTTGTACAAGTTTTGATTTTTTTTAACGTTTCGAGATTACTTCTCAGATTGTAATATTTTTTTCAAATTTAGTAAAAATTACATAAATTTTTTCTCCGTGCACTACTTCATTTATTTTAAAAATTTCAAATTATTAACTCACCAACCCCTCTAATGATTAATTTAAAAATTTATAGTACTATTTAACTTTATTTTATCTAGTGTTCAAATTAAAATAAATTGTTTTGTTTAAAATAAAAAGTAAATTTAATAAACATTTTTGGTCAATTAAATAATTTAGCTACGATCGATATTCCCCGTAGAGTAAATAAATATATATATAAAAGGTAAAATAAAAAGATAAAAAAAAGTACATACGTTAGTTTCTCAGCAGCGATATCGAGTATAAAAAACGAACATACAGACTAGGAAAAGTTGAGCCTGTATGTGAGGTTGGTAACCGGGTAGGCCGCAAGGGTAAATTATTCAACGGAGAGGAACGTACGATAAGAGGTGCCGATTCAACCTAATGGGTCCCGCATGTCTACATGTCTATGTCTATGTCCGTTCACGTATACCAGCGCATCCAAGTGTCTTTAAATGTAATGTATATTCGATAAATAGATACTGAACGCCACTCAACACTTAAATACGTAACAATGTTGTGAGCATTAAAAATATATAAATTATATAAGAGTCTAAGTGTAGGTAAACGAGCTCGTGATAAAAAATATAAGTCTCCTTGACAGCATTTAACTATATATAATTTAAGTAGCTATAGTTCAAAGACAAGATTTGGTAATCTTTTAATAATTACATGAACTAAGGAATTTAACCTTGGATTATTGGTGTCATTAATTGGGCCAAGGATCACTTATCAGATATTTTAAAACCCTCTTTTTATATTTTTGTGTTCGGGGCTAGAGTATTCGGTATTTTTATGTATCGGATTCGGATAAAACACGCGATTGTACAATAACCATTATAATAGAGTAAATCGTTGCTTTAATTTAGTTTAAGTTTTATTATTTTTTATTGCCATCATTGTAATAAAAGCTAAATGGTCTGAAGGTATTTTATTATTATTATTATTATTATTATTATTAATAATAAAATTATTATCATTATTATTGTTGGAATTGTTAGTTAGGTTTTTTATGTGACTTACATTTTGATGACTACTGGCGAACTGGAAATCCTTCTCGAATAAGAATCAATTGTTTGAACTGGAGTAAACGGTTTTCCATATGACGCTGGTACTGATTTACATCTCGATTCAATCTGGGTGATAAAAACAAATTTTTTTTTAGTATTTATGCAACCATTAAGAAAATTCCCTGGCGGATTTGAATTATGGCAGATTACAGTCATTGTCGTAATTTGCTGTATTTACGGCATTCGGAAGAATTACGGTAGTTTACGGTAAAATACCTTAACTTACGGTAAAATGTCTCCACCCCTGACAAAACACCGCAATTTACGGTAAATGCATCATTTTGCTGTAGAAACGCGGAATTTGTGGCAAAATTGCGGTATTTTTACCGCAAATTTACAATAAGAAACGGTAATTTTCCGTAAAGTGAGGTGTTGTAGGTAAAGACTTAAAAATAAAAAAACATACTGTGCTTACAGTAAAAATGTCGTAAATTACGGTATTGCCGTATCATTCCTCAATTCAATGTAAAAACAACGCCCTAATTTACGGTAAATTTTCCGTAGAAATTCAGTATTTTATGATAAATTACCGCAATTCGAATCAGCCGGGGATTAATTTATTCATTCATTTGTAACTTTCCGTTATGAAATTTTAAAGTTATCTAAAAAAGGGAAGTTATTGGTCCCAATCCAATTTTCGAAAATTTAGTTTTCATCAGATCTCAAGGTTTTCAAGTTCTAAAAAGCTATTCTGATCATTTTTAGATGAACGTCTGCGGTTGTTTGTGTATTTGTGTCGCTTTTTTTTGTTAGGCACCTTAGTGGATCCGAATTACGGTAAATTACCGTCTTTTACCGCAAAATATCGTAATTTATGGTAGATTTCCGCAATTTGCCTAACTTGTCGTAATTTGCGGTAGTTTACTTACATTGCGGTCATTTGCGGTAGATTACGGCAATTCTTCCGAATGCCTTAAATTACGGTACTTTACGGTAAACTACGGGAATTTACCGTAATTCGGATCTGCTAGGGCAATATCGTTGCAACGAATCACCCTATCAAAAAAATCCATATAGGAACCCAGCCTGGATTCCTATGTAGGTACCTAGATGGCGTTTTCGGATGGATTCCTGTAGGAATCCAGCATAGATCCCAATATAGACTCTCATGTAAGTTCCTGGGGAAATCGTATGGAATCCCATGTGGATTTTTGCCTCGATTTCCCATGAGAATCTACACCATGGCAAATTGGGGAGCATTTTGAGGTAAATTAACGTAATTGACCACAAATTACCGTACTTTACTGCAAACGTCGCATTTTACGGTAATCTGCAGTAAAATACGGTAATACACGACATTAGAGCCAAACTACGGCAATTTACTGCAATTCGTGGAATTTTTACTGTAGTTTGCAGTGTTCGGAAGAATTCCGGTAAAATACGGCACTTTACGATTAAATACCGCAATGTTACCGCAAATTTGCGGTAAGACACCGCACTTTTACCGTAAAATCCCGTAAGATTGCCGCAAATTTACGATAAATTAACCACACCTTTACCTAAAATGCCGCAAATTACCATAAAATGCCATAACTTACCGCAAATTACGGTAGTTTGTTGTAAAATACCATATTTTACCGTAACTCTTCCGAATATCGTAATTCGGATTCGCCAGGGAAGTATATAGTCATGTTTGAATTTAGGTAAGTACTATAATTTGAGATTAAAAATTATGAGCAAAATTAATTTTCGAAAATAATTTTTGGAGCACTGTCAATTATCTAATTAAATAAATTACAATTTAAAAAGCAGTTTAGAAAAACAGAAATATTTTGAGTACATAATTCTTCCAACTCTCCCCTATATTTTTTTCATCATGTACTTAGTTATCAAAAATAGACGGAAATTAAACTATTTATTGTGGTATATTTTATTAGCAATAAATTTTGCCATTGATAAAAAATTTTATATATCAAGCAGAGAAATTTTTCGTAATATTAAGAAGTTTTTGTTAAGCGATCGAGTACAACACAAACTTTATTTCAAAGATCGAGCTTATCACTAATTAAAA
This sequence comes from Microplitis deprimator, assembly GCA_964016945.1. Classification (NCBI taxonomy): domain Eukaryota; kingdom Metazoa; phylum Arthropoda; class Insecta; order Hymenoptera; family Braconidae; genus Microplitis; species Microplitis deprimator. The sequence goes on along the minus strand of OZ024715.1, from coordinate 12,935,277 downwards.
ACTTGGATTGAATCGTATAGAAAGTAATGATATCCCGATATAATCTTGTAAGATTAAACTAAGCCCGTAGTAAGAGATATTTCCTATTGATTTTGATTTGACGCTGAAAATCAGATATGAGATCTAGATTTTAGATATTTTCGTTAGTTATTACTTATTAAGTTACAAAATGGTTCTGTATTAGGATCAATTTGAAGCCGTTGATTTGTGAATAGTAAATTTAATTAATATGAATGAACTTTTTCATCGCAATTTCTTAACATTTTATTATAATTTTAGGTGGAAATTCTTAAAAGTGTCGATATTTTTGAGTAGCAACCCGAACAGTAGTGACTATAAGCAGCGATTATAATCTTTTCTCCAACTAGGTCACACTTATTATTTTCTATTGTATATTCGGAGAAAATGTATAAAGATTGAAATCGGAAATTACTGAAAGTATTGATTTAATTAGGCACTAAGCATTTGTGACCTATTTTTCTGACTTATAGAATCCGACTATTTTTGCACACGTGCCAGTGAATAAAACTCAACTATTAACTGATTTTTGAAATTCATTCAATTTTATGATTATCAATGCAATCTCCATTACATTATAGACAGGATTTAATTCAAGAGGTCTCATTATTTTATTTAAACAAAGCAGGGGTCAGACGAAATTGGGAACGTTGATAATAAAAATAAATTTCGTTGATTTTAAATTCTGTAAATTATTTATTTTGCATAAAAGAAGAAGACAAGCTTCCACTTGACATTAAAAAATTTTTTTTTTCATTTCAAGCCAAAATGGGATACCCACGACAAATTTATTTTTTTATTTTTCATATTCTATAAGTTTGAAAATTCAAATTACCAAATAAAAAATCTATATAATGAAAGTAATTATTGACCTCCATTTTTTCATGAAAGTCTTACATATATTCTGTTTCCTAGATTATGTTATCACTTCACTCATTATGTAAATGTGATTACTATATTTTTGTGTAACTAAGTAATTACTACTTCCTTGGGTATTTAAGAAATTTCATGCGATGATACACAAAAAAATTTTTAAATCCACCCAAAAAGTTTAAATTTCTACCCTCTTTGAAAGGGAAAGAGTAATACTCTTGTTGTAGAAAAGCAAACAAATTAAAAGTAAGCATGCGCAAATCTTCCTTTAAACAATGTCACAAATTCGAAGTTTCCTTGGCAGATGTGGCGGTAAATAGTATGCACACCTAAGGAAGCTGGTAGGGAACCCGCGTATTTGCCACCTTCGCCCGCGGCTTCGGTAGGCAATTAAACACGTGGCTTCAAATGCCCTACTTTCCTCTATTAGTATGCAACATACGACAATAAATGATTAAATGTTAAACTACAAAATAAAATTTTAATTGATAGTTAAAAATTTAATATTTATATACAAAAAAAAAAATCTGTAAACCGGCTGACCCTGCAGACCAACTCCAAAACTTCCCACTGTTTTCGAACTCAAAAAGCTCGAAATACTTTTGTCAAAATACATATTCGAGCTCAAAGAGCTCGGTAGTATCTTTTAATACATTTGTATTTATGAGTTCTTCGAGCTCCAACAAGCGGTTTTTAAATTTTTGTTCACGATTCAGTTTAATGAAATCAATGAGTTTGGACAAAAATCAATAAATGCGATTTAAATAGAAAGTTATATGAGTTTTGAATCAGATCAGAGCGTTTATATATAAAATATCTGAGAGAAGTGTAAAAAGCAGTGATTTTTCTTATATTTTTTCGATACTATTTCTTAAACTATTGAAACGATTGTAATAAAATCTGTAGTGATCAAAAAAGACTGTAATATGGTAGACTCGGTTCAATTTTAAGTACATTTGATAAATTATATAGTGAGTGTTCCTGGGAAAATGAGGACAATTGTTATTTTTTAAATATTTCATCGCCGATATCTTTTGAACTAATGACCGATTTTGACATTTGAGGTGACATTCGACGCAGATTTTTAGTCTCTAAAACTGAAATTTTTTAGAAATAATCAATGAAACGTTATTGATTTTATTAGAAAAAACCACTTTTTTGAAATTTTTTCGTTAACGATATCTCTTGAGCAAATGATTCAATTTTGATGGTTGAAGTGGCATTCGACGCGGCTTATCGAGTTTTAGCCCTGATTAGATTTTGGAATCAATCTATGGAGTAAATTATAAGTTATCCGCAAAAAAGATTTTTGAAAAAATTTTATTTCTGAAATATCTCTTAACGTACCGAAAATGCCTAATTTTTCAAAAATTATTGGAATCAATGAGCCTCAAACGCCAGCTCAAACAGCCGAATCAGTTCACCCGTTCAAAAATTACAAAAGATTTACATACATGCATACACTCGGACATCATCTCGAAATTAGTCAGAATATTTTCCTAGAATCTCAAAACCTCAAGATCTATTGAAAACTCGTTTTCGAAAATCGGACCGAAACCAATAACTTCCTTTTATTTAAAATTAAAAATTTTCTTAGCGGGAAGTTAAAAACTGTTGCTCAATTTTCACCGACTAACTTTTCATATATAAACCATTGAAAAATTTTATTATAGAAATTTTTTTTTAAACTGCTCATAAACAATCATTTCATCTTTGACTCCATACATTCCTAAATAATAAAATAATTATAAAGAAATACTTACAATTGAAGGAAATATATGTCTATCAGATTCCGAAACAGTTGTCTGTATTATACTCTGACGGCGACGATAACCAGGGATGGAACTACAACAGCAATAAAAAAAAAGTAAATAAAATTAATATTAAATACAAAACGACGGTTGCAGTAAAGATGAAATAAACTAACGTGGTATCGCGTGTAGGAGACATTTGAGGTGAATTTGAAGCTCGTTGGGGTGAAGTAAGCTCACTCCGGTCATCAGAGCCCGGTCTTATGTGTAGTTTAATTCTATCACTACGATATCTACGGTTAATCTCGTCGTCACGATGACCATAAGAAGTTTGCGGCGCTGAAGATGGAGTTTCATACTCATCCGTTTTAACTGCACGACGTCTACGTGAGTAAGCTGTACTATGTCTCACAACGATATCACGATCGCGAAATTGTGCGACGGGAATTCGTGACTCTAGTCTTATTATATCTTGATGCGGGCGCTCAGCATAAATTTCATCCATTCGTCGGTGGAAATTTTCCTCTGTTTTACGCTGTTTCATTATCACATCTTGGTCATTTTTTATTAGTGATATATTCACGTCAGTGCCATAGGAATCTTCGATACTATCCAGCGATGATATAAACGGACTTGCCGAATCTTCTAAACGTTTTTTAATCCCGCTATTATTGTTATCGTTAATTCCTGCGAATAAATTATTTATTTACTTAAAAATATTTAATAAAATTTTTTTTTTAATTACTCACCATTATTTAGTAATGAATTTTTTTCCTTTTTATTCCCATTTATTAATTTATTGTCATCCTAAAAAATTATTTAATTATTATTTATTGTTAATTAAATTTTTATAAACAAAAATATAACCTTAGAAAAATTATAAAACCACGAATAAGTATTTATCATAATTTCCACATTATTTTTAAATAAATAATAACAACAAAAAATACAATTTAATTTTTTTAGTAATTAGTACTAATTTGTTAAAATAATTAGACATAATTAAAACGTTATTTTATAAATATATGTATACATTTAGTGAGTCGCATGAAGTCTTAAACGAGTGGTGAAAAAAAAGTAGAAACAAAAAAAAACACAAAACTAATAATTAAGTAGAGAGAAAAGTTTCAATTGCTTACTTTGCTCGCGGCCGATACTAATTGCCATGCCACAGGTTTCTCATTTTTTGGATGTAATCCAATACCACGGGCTACTAAGTTTCTGTCATGACTCGAAGAATTTTCTTCTGTATCGTTTCTAAATAAAATTTATTTGGTATTTTTATTTATATAAATAATATTAACTTTCATTTTATATGCCAAGAAATAAATAACTTAAATCTAACGAGATCTAATTAGATCATTGATCTAATTTTATCAAACTTTAGATCTTTATTAATTCCAATAGATCTCCTTAGATATAAAATTTATTCAAATTTTTTTTTATAAAATTCTGAAATTTCGTTCGAAGTAAAAAAATTTTAAATTTTTCCGGGAAAAAATAATTTAGATCTAATGAGATCTGATTAGATCATTGATCTAATTTTTTCAAATTTTAGATCTTTATGACCTCCAATAGATCTCCTTAGATATAAAATTTATTCAAATTTTTTTTTATAAAATTCTGAAATTTCGTTCGAAGTAAAAAAATTTTAAATTTTTCCGGGAAAAAATAATTTAGATCTAATGAGATCTGATTAGATCATTGATCTAATTTTTTTCAAATTTTAGATCTTTATGACCTCCAATAGATCTCCTTAGATATAAAATTTATTCAAATTTTTTTTTTTATAAAATCCTGAAATTTCTTTCAGAGTAAAAAAATTTTTAATTTTTCCGGGAAAAAATAATTTAGATCTAATGAGATCTGATTAGATCATTGATCTAATTTTCTCAAACTTTAGATCTTTATTAATTCCAATAGATCTCCTTAGATATAAAATTTATTCAAATTTTTTTTTATAAAATCCTGAAATTTTTTTCAAAGTAAAAAAATTTTAAATTTTCCCGGAAAAAAATCATTCAGATCTAATGAGATCTGATTAGATCTACGTGGATATCAATAGACCTATTCAGATCTACTCAGATTTATATAAATCTCTTAAAAAAAACATTAACTTTGTTAGCTTTGATCACAGATCTATATAGATCTGAGTAATAAAAAAAATGATATCTACGGAAATCTAAATTATTTTTCCCCGCAATAAATAAATTACTTTTGTGAAATTTTATCAAAGTTTGCTCGAGGATTCATTGTGATGATTTGGCCGCGGGCTCTCCCAGTTCCGGGTGAGACTGAACCACTTCCGGCAACGATCCAATCAACATCTGGACCTGATGATTTAAAATAAAATACATGAGTCGATTTATTGATTTATGATAAAAATAAATATAATAAAATAAAAACCTGTGGCGATCTGAACCGTCGGAGAAATTTGTAAGCCATAAACAACAAGACCGTCTGCAGAGACCATTGGCAGTGATTTTCTTGCAAGCCTGGCACGAATAGCAGCAACCATATCAGAGGTTTCTCTCAGTTGTTTAGCGGCTCGCTGACCAGCTTGAAGCACCTCCTTTAGAAAAATTTTATTTTTACAATAAAAAAGTTCAATAAAAAACAACCGACTTGGGAGTTGAACTACGAGTCTACTCAAGTCTTAAGTCCAGTTGAGTTCTAGTCCAAGAGTTAGAGAACCAAGAAATACCTATCTGCAATGTATATATATATATATATACATCACATGGACAATAAAGTCTTTTGACGTTACCTCAGGCTCGTAAATTTGTGCAAGCACTGCGAGAGTATCTAAAGCCGCTTGCCGAACTCGTCTTCTTCTATCTCCAACCATCAAAGCCACTTTGTTAGCAACGTTCTCGACTTTGAACTCAGTACTTGGAAAGGTAACCAACGAGAAGATGAGCAACTGGAGAGCATTTTCTCTCGTCTGAAAAATATTGCTTAATTACATAAAAAATATATAAAGATTATAAACAAATGTATGAGTAATCCTAGGAGTTTAGTGTCAACTTTAAAGCTACACTCAGCAAATTAAATGATAGGAGTTACTATCTAGTTATGGTAAAAATTTCAACCATCTATCAGATAGTAGTAAATATTATCTAGATGATTGTATAAATCATCTAAATTATAATATTCACCATATTTATGATAATTGTTACAATCCTGTATGATAACTAGAGTTAATTATTATAATTATTCTAAATAATTATATTTAGAATCCAAATGGTAACAGTTACCATCAGAAATTATAATTGTTACCATCCTGATAGTAACTGTTTCGAAATTTATTGCAGAAGTAAATATTATCATCCTAATAGTAAATACTATTATCCTGATAGTAAATATTACCATCCTGATAGTAACTGTTACTATCCTGATAGTAAATGTTACAAAATTTATTGCAGAAGTAAATATTATCATCCTGATAGTAAATATTATCATCCTGATAGTAAATATTACCATCCTGATAGTAAATATAACCATCCTGATAGTAACTGTTTCGAAATTTATTGCAGAAGTAAAGATTATCATCCTGATAGTAAATACTATCATCCTGATAGTAAATATTACCATCCTGATAGTAAATATTACCATCCTGATAGTAAATATTACCATCCTGATAGTAACTGTTACCATCCTGATAGTAACTGTTATCATCCTGATGGTAACTGTTACTATCCTGATAGTAACTGTTACGAAATTTATTGCAGAAGTTATCATCCAATAACTATCAATCCTAATAAAAAAAATTATCACTAACTATTTTTGCATTGAAAAACGTTCCAATCATTCTAGATGATTGTAATCAAAAATTTAGCATAATAAACACAACTACTTAATTTTCTGAGTGTAACGTTCATTTTAAATTTTAAAAATGATTCAGCAGCTAGAATTAAAAGTTAATTTTGCAAAATAAAATATGGTTGTGAAATAAATCTAGTCGGCTTTTTGTATATAGATTTCATAGAAATCGAGATATTGTATAATAAAACTGCCTTGTCACCAGCATAGCGCCTAAAATTCTTATCAGATCTCAATAAAATTTTCCAGACTTGTTCTATAGACAATTGCCTTAATTAAATTGTAGTTGTGACTGTTAACATTTTCACAATTTTTAAATAATTCGTCTTTTTACTATTAAGGTTAATGTACGCTGTGAAAAATTTGTGGAGTGAACGCAGATTAAATCCGGAGTGAATACGGAGCGGATGACTGGGAATTTACTTAATTCCCTTAGAGTAAAATTTACTCCGAAGGGGAATTTATTTTAAATTTAAACTCCGGATCGGAGTGAAAAATAATTTTATAATAAATCATTAAAATAATTTTCTTAAGTCATAAAAATAAAGTATAAAAGTATGACAGTAGTCGTTGCTAAAATAAATTACCAAAATTCAATTACAATGCATTGACTTTTTCAAACTTTACTTTACTAATTACGTCATATGATGACATAATTATACAAACCTGTATTTTTAAAGTGATAAGACTTTTTAAAAATTAAATTTCCGCGCGAATCTACTTAAAAATATAAACTCAAAAGCTTTCCTGAGTAATTAAAAAATCTTTTTACTTTAACATAAAGAGACTTATAATTACATTGCTCTTGTTTAATTATTTAAAGTTAAATAATTTGTTGGTACTTAACACGAGTATAAAGTAAGCAAGAAGTAATTAAATGAAGTAAAAATAACACATGTAAACTTACTTTAGCATTTCTCGCGTCAATGCAATGGGGTTGAAGTAATTGTTCCAAGAAGAGAGCCGGACGAAGCCTTAGCATTGCAATACGAGCAAGTTGTGCAGCATTAGGACCCCCTTGACGCGTCAAACCCCAAGCTACTTGTGATAACCGTCGTTTAAGAGCTTCTTCACTTACACCAGCAACCACGACCTTTAAACATCGCAATTTAATAATAAACCATCATGATTAGTAAACTTAACATTTAGTCATCTTGACTTTTCATTTGGTCCTCAAGTCAGCAAGTAAAAATATAAATAAATATAAAAGTATTTACTTACTCTGGCAACAGCCATTCCAGCAGCAGCGACTCGACAACTTCTCTCACAACCCAGTACGGCGTGCAACAGTGACCCTAGTCTCGGTTCAATCGCAATCAATGCCGAGGAGGTCCTCAAAGCTGAAGCAACTCTCTCTAACCCACGAACTCGAGCTCTCCAGTCATCCTAGAGCACCAGTTGAATAAATTAAAAATTTTTTTTTTTACATTGAATTGCATCTTGACTCAGTACTTGCTGGGTTTTAATTTACATTCATAAAAATATAAATTAGCTTGAGTTTAAAAATTTAACTCCTCTGCTGACTTCTTTAGGTCGCAAAAAAAAATTTTAAAAAGTTATACTATTTATACTAGTATGGTATAGTATTTGAATTTTCTCTATGGAATACAATCTGAGATCTGATAAGACTCTCTATGACTAACCTCTGACTCTCTCGCTCTCGAGTTGAATTATTGCGATAATGTAACTACAATGAATTTGCATATTGCACTTGGTATATAAGGAATAACTGTTCTTAGTAACACGCAACACGTGCCTCATTATTATTATTATTATGACTATTATAATTTTTTTTTTTTAGAAATAAAAAATGCAAATTGGTATTTATTATACGTATAATTATTTTTTTAATTAGCATTTATTAAAAAAAAAAAAATGGACTTTTTTTTTTTGCTTTATATTTTATGATAAAAATTTTGAATTATTCTTATCATTATTATTAGTTTTTTAATCGTTATTATTGATCTTACACCTACTTGATTTTATCTTCACGCGACAGAAGACAGAAATGGGGTCAGTTGTAAGTGAAGAAAGAAAAAATAAATTTACATAGGACGTACTCTATATCTATGCCGACGTCTAAATTTACATTTGGAAATGTTTATATTTTATATATAAATTTATTTGATAGTTTATTTATATTTATCGAGTTCTGACGTTGCATGATAAGGAATACAATTTTAATAAGTTTCATTAGATTTTTCTTTGATTTCGTACGAGAGCGAAATTGCTGTCAGGGCAAATTGGGCTGGTTTAATTTTTTTGAACACACTGTTAAAAATTTTTTTTAAATTTAAGGGGGACCACTAGTGTGACCGCCTGAAAAAAAGATTATTTTTGGGAATTTTTTTAAAGGAAGCTACTGCATGGAATGTTTTAATGTTTTAAGGATATATTTGTGGATATATAATGAAGACAACATAAAATTTTTGGACCATAAAATTTAAAATTCAACGACTTATTCACAATCTCCCAAAGCTCAAAAAAAAAAGTCCCCCCAATGCAGTGATAGCGACTTTCACAGAGTAGGAAATCCAAAAACCAAAAAATTTATTAAACTAGAAGATATTTCTCGTTCCAGAACCCTCGGGCTAAGAAGAAATTGAAATTTAACAAAATGGCGGGGTTTTTAAAAAAAATTTCAAATTTTGCGCGAAAATTAGATGATTTTTGGCCTGGCAAAATTATATTTTCGATTCGATTGAAAAACTGGAGGTTCGTGGTACGTAGAAATATTTATAAAAGAAGCTGCAATTCGAATCAAATCGATCGGATGATTTTTCTTCGAGTTATAACTGCAGCAATTTTGAAAAATGTATTTTTGAGAACCGATAAGCGGCTGCTCTTCAGATGACTGTAACTCAAAAAAACTATTCGAGATAAGCACTTAAAATTTTAGTATGTTATTTTTGAAGCTATAGACTATCGAACTATGAAAAAAAAATCGATTTTTTCAAAATTTCACTCTAGTGGTCTCCCTAAAGCTAATTAAATTTAAATAATATTAATTTAAAAACTGATGTTTGAAAATAAAAAATTTTTATAGAAAATTAAATTATTTAATGTGTAATTATGTATAATTAACATTTAAATACGAGAAATTTCACAGTGAAACTCATTTCTTGATAAATTCACAATTTTCAAAAAACTAATGAAGGTTTTTAAAAAAAACTTAGTACTGTATTTTGAAAATTTTTTGAATTTAACTCCGTCAATATCTTGATTCACTACATAGAACATATATTTTTAAATAGTCACATCAGTATTTGTATTAAAGATTTTGCTTCAATTTTTTTAACATATGTAAAAAAATCGATATTTATTTATAATTAATAAATTTTATTAAAATTCCGTGGCAATTATCGAAGAAAGTTAGAAAAAATTTAGTGTATTTATTAATTACTATCAGAAAGTTGTTTTTTTTTTTTTAGAAGCCCACTTTGCCTCATGTTCCTCTCCTTCGTTTATTTCAATAAGTATAAAAAAAAATGAAATTATTAATTAAAATAATTAAATAAAATTTAATTTAAGAAAATAGTGATTTGAATAATTATTTTATGTATGAAGAATTTATTAAGATGAAACGGTAGTTGATTAGTATGCGGAGATCATTGCTTTTTCAAGGTGAACTTCTCATTGTCAGTCGCTGCCAGCAAGTTAGCCTGCCGAGACTTCAGTTTTCATTCTTTAAAATAATATCATAGTTTTATTAATTAAATTCGTTAATTAAAACGTTTACTCATGTTTTAAGTTATTTAAATTATGCTGAGAAAATTTAGTTATGTTTGTTCAATTATTTTTTTTTTAATTTGCTTTCTAATATTTACTTTGATTAAAAATTTATCATCAGTGGATTATAAAACGAAAAGCAAAGAATTTTTATCAGATGTCAGAAAATTAAATGGAGAAATTCAACAGACAATGGTAATTCATTTTTATTTTTTATTTATTTAACTGGCATACATTCATCTTTTTTTTTTTTCAGGTGAATCTTGAGGAAGAAAATCGTAAGAGAATTTTTCGAGTACAGAATGTTTGTAAAATTTATAATTTAGGTTGTTATAAAAATTACGACTACCAAACTAATCAAGTATTTAAATATCCGCCTACGCTTCAATATTCAGTATTTTATATTGATCAGTAAGTAAAATTTAATAAATAAATTGATAGGAAAATTGGGACTAAATAAGACATAAAATCTATAAATAGCCAGAGACCTTTTTTGGAGAAAAAAAATTTTATTTAGTATATATATATATAGCACAGTACACTATAAAAAGTCGGGAGTGAATCGGGGGTGAATTGGAGTCGGAGTTCCGGAGTTTTAAAAAAAAATCACTCCACATAAGGAGTGAATAGGAATTTTTTTATGGGCGGAGTGATTTTGGAAACGGATTTTATTTCAATCCGCATTCACTCCAGTCCGGAATTTTTATACTGAAATAAATTTATATTTAATAGAAGCAGCTGTTAATTAGAAACATAATTATTTAAATAAACAATTTATTCAGAAATTAATAATTAAACTTAAATTATTATGTTTTTAATTTATAAAATGTTTTAGTAACTCACTAAATTATAATTTCATATATATAATACATAGAGAAAATATTAAATTATTAAATAGCTATAGTGACATAGTTTTTATGGGAATCTTTTATATTTCTGTGCAATATGAAATGTTATCTCGTGGTATGGTTGATGTAAATCATACGACAGTTTGTGACTCAGTGGAATTATATTTTTTCAAGTTTTATTATCAGCTGCTTATAATTTTTAAAAATCATTTCGCGCGAATGTATGAAAAGGGAGCTCGTAATTATTTCCGTACTCAATATAAATGTCAAAATATCAAAGACCTAAGCTCGCTATGTATTAATCATTTTTTTTTATAATTTATATTTTTCGTACTTCCCCTTCGGAGTAAAATTCACTCCAAGGGAATCAAATAAATAATAAGCCATCCACTCCGCGTTCACTCCGGAATTTTATTACAGTGTACTAATAAAATTATGCTAAAAAATTTTTAAAAGTTTATATTTTTGCACTAAAAAATTATTTTATTGAAAATTTGTAATAAAATTATTCCGTGATACAAAAAAATATTTTTAATAATTAAAATACTAGTTCAGCTCAAGAAATTTTCTATTTTTAGATTTAAAATTTATTTGAGAATTTAAATCTAGTAAATTACTCCATCCTTCTTTGAAATTTGTAAATAAAAATATTTGAACAAAAAAAAAAATTGTGAAATGGTGTCTTATATTACCCCGGTTACCCCTAAATTTTATGTTTACGCTTAAAATTTCCTACAAAATTTTTAATTAATTATTGAAGAGATCCTGCCAAAATAAAAAAATTATTTTATGTTTTATTAGTAAAATATTTAAAGTTGTGTTCAAATTTTCAAATGAATTAAAAAAAACATAAACTTTATAGGCCAGTAAACTTTGACGAGAGTAGCAGTAAAGCAACGTATATAAACTTTTTTCAGTAGATAAATTACACGTATACTTTGTTTTATTTTATTTTTATTATACAGCGTTTAAGTAATGATGTAAAAAATTTAAATCTGAAATACTTTAGTGTAAATTTTACATGGATGTAAATGACCCGAATGCTGGTAAAAGTCAATAGAGAAATTGAAAACAGATTATTTTTTTCTCTCAAATAATTTTTTATTTTCCAGCCCAGTTAAATAATTTAAATCATTAACTGATTTTCTAGGCAGAAAAAAAAGAATTTTTGACGCAAAAAATTTTTACTGGCTCTAAGAAAATTTTTTTCTCGCCCTGAAATTTTTTGTATTATGAATTAAGGTAAGAAAAAATTTTTCAAAGTAAGAAAATTTTTTTTCTCGCCCCAAGAAATTTTTTGGATTACGAATTGAGGCAAGAAAAAAATTTTCGAAGTAAGAAAATTTTTTTTCTCGCCCCAAGAAATTTTTTGGATTACGAATTGAGGCAAGAAAAAATTTTTCGAAGTAAGAAAATTTTTTTGATGTAAGAAATTTTTTTTTCTTTCATTTCACAATGCAAAATATTTTTCGTGCCACGACATCGTTTTTTTCTGTGTAAAAATATTATTATACTTTTTATCAGAATCGCTATCATAGTAATTAATTATAATTTTTATTTTCATAGATGTATATTTGTATACTAAAAAAATTTTTCCGAATACTTTATAAAACTTTTATTAGATTGGGGTTAAATTGTTTCAGGCCTTCTATTTCATTAATAACTGGAATATTTTAGGTAGGTAATGAATTTCGAAAATGAGGGGAATAATTCTCAGTTTACTATTCCAATACTCAGTATAAGAATTTTTATCATTCTTACAATTTTCCCTACGCGGCAAGAAATCAATGCCCGGCATTCTAAAGAAAATAAATCAGCATAAAATATTCAACTTTACATAAAAAATATAATATTCAAAAATTAAATTAACATAAATTTAAAAGAACTTTATAATAAAGTATCAAAGCTACAAGATTAGTCTTTATATATTTTAACGTCATTGATACAAATATTAAATACCAATTAATTTCCAATCATTAATTTATAGATTGAGGGTGTGAAGTCATCGAAAAGTTGTGTCATAAATAATTTAACACCAGACGAAAGACAGATTTTTTTAAAATTCTCCCTGATATGAAAAAAATATCTTTTAATAATAATATTTTCCCCATTTTATTGGAAGGATTTCCTTAGTCCCTTACTATCAATAAGAAGAATAAATCAATACTGTGTGTTTTAAAAAAGTTAAATTAAATATTGGCATTTTCTGTTCTCTAGAATAAATAAAATATCATACTGTCCAATATACAAAGCTGGTAGTACGACGTGGCTTCACAATATGTGTCTACTAATGAATATATCGGAATCTGTATTGACTAATGGTAAAGAACAAATATCTTCGATTGCCCGAAAAGTAATACCAGAGCTAGATTTCCCAGAGGCTGAAAAAGTTATTATTTTTTTTTTTATTATTCTACTTTAAACTTATTGTTAAACTTTTTTTACATCATAATTTATTTTACTTTATACATCATTTCACATTTTATTTATATTTATATTCTCTCGTTTACTCGATTTATCTTACATCATATATGTTTGTTTTAGTATATATATGTATATATATTTAGATGAATATAAATATAAATATGAATATAAATAAAATATATGTTTATAACTGCAGGCAATGCTGGCCACGACAAAACTTCTTATAGTAAGACATCCTTTTGAAAGATTGTTGAGCGCTTATCGTGATAAACTTGAGAACTCAATTGCCGGAAGAGAACATGGTACTCTTCATTTTTATCGAAAATATGGTCGTACTATTGTCAAAAAATATCGTGGTAATTTTTTTATTTTTTTTATTTTTTGTATGGAAAAAAAATTAATTTAATGATTTCAATATTAGATTATGGGAACCGTTTTCATATACTGCAAAAAATTTTGAGTGTATGGTGTGGTGTGAATGATTTGGTGAGAATATTTGATAAAATACCCAAGTAGGACCCTTGGCTTTGTGACATCTAAGGTATCACACGCAGAGAATTTTACGGTATTTTTTACATCAAAAATTGATGTAGAAATTACTATATTATAGTAACAAGAGGACAGTATGGAATTTATTGAACAAATTACTAATAATATAGAAATTTTTAAAATACATCGAGCAGAATTTACAAGGTGCATTGTAATTTTGACAAAGCAACAGATTAAGAAATTCAAATTTACTTGGATAAAATTTAATCTTTGGCTTTGTCAAAATTGCAATGCACCTTGTAAATTCTGCTCGATGTATTTCAAAAATTTCTACATTATTAGTAATTTGTTCAATAAATTCCGTACTGTCCTTATGTTACTATAACATAGTAATTTCTACATCAATTTTTGATGTAAAAATTACTATAAAATTCTCTGAGTGCAGTTTTGAGGCTGTTTTTTGACCTATCGATAATGCACCAACATGTTGATAAAATATCGGAAATTTATGTCAAAGAAAAAAAATCTGCTTAAAAGACTTGATACAAATGACGACAAAAATTGAATTGAACCCAAATTTCCTATGACTTCTAGCCCTGATCGAAAGAAACGATTCGAAACGATTTGCAATGTTAAATTTCTATAAGAAGGGCGATTCAAAAGTATTCAAAGCATTAAAAAGTATTTAAAATTTTTTTTTTCTAATCGTTTTAAATCGTTTTTTTTTTTTTAATAAGGGAGAACCAGGACCAATATCTCTATGTCATTTATATAAATTTGAGACAAAAAAAAAAATTTGTCTTGTTCTTTTAAAAGACATCTTTATGGCATCTTAAAGTTGTCTCTATACTATTTGGGTATTCGTAAAATATAAAATAAAAAAAAAAGTATAATTAATAGAAAGCTGAAAAAAATCTGAAAACCCTGACCCTGCAGTCCAGCCCCGAAACTTCCCGCTGTTTTCGAGCTCTTTTAACACCGCTTTGTTAATTTAACACCGCTTTTGGTGTTGAAATTTAACACTAAAATTTTTAACACCTACACCACCTGTGCTTACTCCGGTTTTTTTTTACAGTGTAGAAACCAATCCCTTACGTCTACAGGAACCATTAACATAAATGTATATAAATTTTCTCTCCATGTTTTTTGTTTTTAAGGATTAAAAATTAAATGAATAATTAATTAACTGATTGATGTTTTTTTTTCTCTTTCATACAAAAGACAAAAATTTTACTCCACCAACGGAAAATGAATTTATACGTAAAGAAAATGAACCAAAACCAGCAGGTATTGAACCAACATGGAAAGAATTCGTAAATTATCTTATAAACATTAATTTAGAAAATTATGCCGACGATCATTGGATCCCTTATTATCTATACTGTACTCCTTGTTCTCTTAATTACACATTGATTGCTAAAGTAAGTACTAAATGAATGAATAAAATATATAAACTATAAGTAAATATAATTATATATTTATTGAAAGGTGGAATCGCTAGATCGAGATCAATCATTCATCATAAATAAACTAAATCTCAGTAATAAAATCCGAGCTATTCATCGGCATCAAGTATCACTGAATGATAAATCGAATCCATCGAAAATTTATTTCCGTCAGTTGACACAACAACAAATATCACAACTTTACAATAAGTACAAACTTGACTTTGAAATGTTTGATTACTCCGCTGAGATTTATTATTCATACGCTTCAGACTTTTTCCAATACAACGACTACTAAATCAAGTCTAAACAATTTTACATATATATATAAATATAAATAAATACCAATTAATATGAAAATCTTTAACCAAAACTAAAAATTAATTTATTTTAAAAACATTATCAGCCCAAAAAGACATTTAAATGAATGGACTTTAAATGACGTCGCAGAAGCGTCTACAAACTTTCTGGCGCATGAATCGATCGACCCACTTTTAGACCACGGGGCTTTATATCAAAGGGATTTTAAGCGGAACTTTGATTCAACTATTACGTGCTGTTACGATCGTCATCGTTGCATGCTCGAACAATCTTTAACGTTATGATTATTAATTACAAATATCAATTGTTTATCACAACTATCATAATTCCCAGAGCAATTAATCATCAAATCAAGACTATATTTATAACTATAATAATTTTTACCTTATTATGAAGATCATTAAGCACTTCCTGATCAACGAGACCAAGTTCCTCCCAACTGGGTTCTTGGGTTTTATTTTCTCCTTCACTACTACTGCAAGTACGGCTTTCATTACCCGAATCAAAATTCTTGGCAATTGTCTTGCTATCACTAAACTTTTTTGATTCTTTGTTGTTTTCATTTATTTCTTTTTTCTTATCCTTCTCTTTCTCCTCGTTTTCTTTTTCCTTCGAATCCTTTTCTTGAGCATCAACCGCAACAACTTTTTTATTCTCTTCAATACCAAGAGTTTTACTATTTTCCGTGTTTAAACTTTCTTCTTTAAATGTATCATTAGTGGATAATACAACTGGAGCATTTAATTCACCAATAGATACACGATCAGATAAACTTTTCAGCTCTTGGGTATTTTCATTTGATTGTACACCATCACGACCACTACCAGCAGCATCAACTGACGATGAAGATACTGAAACCGGAGAAACTTGACGACTATTGCCGCTTTTAATAGGACTCGAGAGTTCCATAAGTATGTAGTTACGTTCTTTACGTGGAAAACTTTCAAAACCACCGACTCTCTTTGGTGATCGTAATTTATCATCCTCTAAAAAACAATGATTAGCTAAAATTTGACTTCTCTCTTCATTTAATTTACTATCATTATTAATATTTAATTTATTTAAATTCAAATTATTTTTACCGCCTTTTGAATTTACCATATCAATGGTATTAAAACTTTTAGCGTGTAAGTTTAAATCCCCAGATCTATTTGAGTTTCCTGAGTTAACTTTAGCTTCCGGATACTCAACAAAATTAATTTCATTTGTTCTCTCACCCGATTCATCAAATTTATTAAAATAACAAACACTTTCCTCTGAAGATTTTATTCTAACCGCAGATTTACTCGCCGAAGTTTTTACTTTTTTTTTACGTTTCTCAACAAACAAATTACTTTCTTTTTTCACCGTTTTATCCTCCATTGATTCGAAAACTTCAAAGGACCAGCTGCGATCGCTTTCTTTTATTCCAAAAATACCATCGACGTTATTTAATTTATTATTATTGTTATTATTAATGTTATTATTATTATTATTATTATTATTATAATTGTCTTTAATTTTAGCTGATGTCTTCATAAGAATACTTTTCTTTGGATTCAAACTGCCGTCGTGAACATAATAGTCGCGTTTAGGACTTGCTGATACACTTCTTGATCTTTTGGGTACTTGGCACCGAGAACTAGGACTACAAGGATGAGATAATGATCTAGGAGGCCTGTAGCTTGGCATTTTAGTAACCGGTGATATTGGCAAAGGTATGCGTGTAATTGGGACATCTGATTGTATCATTTGAGAGTCATCGCTGTCGGGTGTACGTAATTTAACAATTTCACCCCCAAAATGAACACGTCGAGGTGTTTTGCGTCTCTCGATCCACATTTCCTTTGACTCATCTTTTAGCTTCGATGAGTCGTCTAACTTAAGAGGACTATCTAAGCTGTCATCTGAATCGTCATCTTTCTCTTCCAAAATAGTCATTGTGATAGCGGTCTGCTCATTAAATTTAATCTCCGTCTCTAAAACAACACGTGACGGTGGAATAGTTTCCTCTTTGTTTTCTCTTTCTCTTTTTTCCTCATCATTACTCCTCTCGGCTTCAACTTTGTCAAGCTTATCATGCTTAAACCTTTTTTTACGAATTTTTTTACTTCTCTTTGGCATTGAATGAACATTGTAGACTTGACTTAAGTTATCAAAGTCTTCTTTAGCTCCAGGACAATCTTCTAGGTAAGACACAAATTCATCACCAATAACGTCGCGAATTTTTACTAAAGACTTTAAAGCTATCTCTTGGTAATTTATGTCACTGAGCCGACTTGCTAAGGCATTTATTACTGTCTTCAAACTCTGACGCGATGGTTTAATGCTTCTTGATGATGGGAATAACAAACTTGGCGCACTCAAAATAACACCCAGGGTAATATGAGATTGGATATCTAAATTATTTCGGTTTATTCCTTTGTCTATTATCTGAAAATTAATAAATTTCACTTCAACAGTCAAATATATACATACATATTTATATAATTAATTAAATACTGACTAATGATAAAACTTACGGTCTTAATTATAGCGTCGCGAGTAGAACTGTACAGTAAATAAACTCGTAATGTATCGAGTGCGCCTTTACGTACTGCAGGAGCGAGATGCCCCAGATTATTAATAAGCTCACCCACAACTGGCTCCATAATTTCATCGAGGTGATCTTCATCGAGTGTCGGAATAACATCAACCAATACTCTAAGTGCATGTTGACGTACTTCCCATTCAGGATCACGGAGTCTTGATGATATCTCATTGAATACTAAGCATGTGTCCACGTCCGGAGGAAATTGCTGCGTCCGTACCTATTATTGATTTGTATATTGAGTACAGATATATTATATTATACAATAAGATCTATGGTTTATTGTTTCTTGTTCGGTATTTTGGTATACTAATCACCATTTCCATTCATTTACATATCTATTGATTTATTACGTTATTAATATTTATTTATACATTTTAAGTAAGGGAGGGGGAGAAATAAGCCCACTTGCCAAAATGAATCTACCCTGATTAAGAAATCTAATTTTGAATGATTTTAGATGACGTAACTCTTAATAATTTTTAACAATTTCAAATTGTCTGAATTATTTTGCTTTCGAGCTTAAATTTTTAAACGAATCATTTTAAATTATATGGAATTAAAAAGTAACGAAACATTAATTTATGATTTCAAATTATTTAAATTGTCAAATCATTTTGAATTGAATAGCATGGAAAAATAATAAAGTGATTTCTGGTTCGTTGGTCAATTCAAAATCATTTCAAATGATTTGAACTTTCGAATCATTTTAAATTAAATTTAATGAGGAAATAATATCACAATTTCTGGTATGATTTTAAGTACAGTAGGACCTCGTTGTAAGACTATTAGTTTATCTCGCAAACTATCGCGATAGCTGGTTTATAAAAAAGACAGCAAATAGTCTTACAAGGCGGTCCGACTGCACTCAGAAAATTGTGTTTATTATGGTAAATTTTTAATTACAATCATCTAGAATGATTGGGAAATTTTTCAATGCAAAAATAGTTAGTATTATAATTTTTTTTAATAGAATTAATAATTATTGGATGATAACTTCTGCAATGAATTTCGTAACAGTTACTATCAGGATGGTAACAGTTACCATCAGGATGATAACAGTTACTATCAGGATGGTAATATTTACTATCAGGATAATAACAGTTACTATCAGGATGGTAATATTTACTATCAGGATGATAAAAGTTATTATCAAGATGGTAATATTTACTATCAGGATGATAACAGTTACTATCAAGATGGTAATATTTACTATCAGGATGATAACAGTTACTATCAAGATGGTAATATTTACTATCAGGATGATAACAGTTACTATCAAGATGGTAATATTTACTA
Source organism: Microplitis deprimator (assembly GCA_964016945.1). Taxonomy (NCBI): domain Eukaryota; kingdom Metazoa; phylum Arthropoda; class Insecta; order Hymenoptera; family Braconidae; genus Microplitis; species Microplitis deprimator. The sequence goes on along the minus strand of OZ024715.1, from coordinate 12,915,689 downwards.
TCAAAATGATAACAGTTACTATCAGGATGGTAATATTTACTATCAGGCTGATAATAGTTACTATCAAGATGGTAATATTTACTATCAGGATGATAATATTTACTTCTGCAATAAAGTTCGAAACAGTTACTATCAGGATGGTAACAATTATAATTTCTGATGGTAACTGTTACCATCTGGATTATAAATATAACTATTTAGAATAATTACAATAATGAACTCTAGTTAACATACAGGATTGTAACAATTATCATAAATATGGTGAATATTACAATCTAGATGATTTATACAATCATCTAGATAATATTTACTACTATCTGATTGATGGTAGAAATTTTTACCATAACTAGATAGTAACTCCTATTATTTAATTTTCTGAGTGTGTAATTCGAAGTTTAGAATTTTTAATTTATTTGAATTATTTCAAATTATAATTTTATGATATGATACAATATGAAATAATTTCGACGTTCTAATTAGCAAATTGTCTAACTTAATATTTTTTAGAAGGTGATTCTGTGCAGTTTTTAGATAGTAATAGTCAGAAAAAATATTATACATATACTACATATGGAGTTGATTTTTAGATAAAAAAAAAAATTTTAAATAACTTTTTTTTCGCATAAATAGAGGATTTTCTAAAATGGTGTTAGACAATTTGCTAATTAGAACGCCGATTTAGATTTTTCAAATCATTTCAAATTAGATTTATTAATTAGTGTATTAAAATTTTACTTAAATAAAAAAAATCATAATGCAAATTGGGCCATTTTTAATTTTTGATGAAAAAAATTTTTTTTGCCCCATTTTGCCTCACATATTTCTTTTTAAATACTGGGTAAAATTGACATGAAATATTTATTGACTAAAAAAATTACATGTAAAATTAAAATTTTTTTTTTTCAAACTCCCGCTCCTCTTATTTTTATTAAAATAAAAAAATGAATAAAAACGTACCACGTGTTCCCAGAGTGGTGTTAACTGTATTAACTGTTCAGTTTGTTGCTGAACAGGTGTCATCTTATGTCTCGTCACTTGTTTCTTTAAGAAAGAAAAAAAAATTCAAATATAAATATTTGCCGCGAAAATTTTTAAAAAATAAATAAAAGAAACAAACCTCCGGCGAATTAAAAGAAGACACCGGTTCTTCTTCATGGGGCTGTGGAGGCCCCGTTCTTGATGATCCCGTCATCGAGGACACAGTCTTATACCCCACACACTCTGACATACCTTATCACTCATCCTCATTTAAATTATTATTATTATATCGTCACATTTTAAATAAATCTTCAAACACTTAAAATAAAATTTAAAAGAAAATTAACCAATCGATTTTAGTCGACTCCATAAATTTTATCAATTCAATGACTTAAGTAAACATAAATAAACATATGAGTAATGTTTTCATATTAGACATTAACATGTGATCCGAGCATGTGAATATCGACAAGAAGAAATTACTGGGTACGTTTATCGAGCGACAATATCTACATATTAAACTTTTCGCGGCTTAAAAACTATTTTTTCTAACTAGTATAAGTAGTGAAGAGGCGTATTAATAAATTGTATATCAATATTTGTTGCCTATATATATATAATAAGTAGTAATACAGCGGCAAATGTTTGGGTTCAAGGCGCGGTTTTACATTTTAAACTGACTGTTTAGCGGTTTTTTTATTGTTTATTCACTTGACATTTTTAAACACACGTCAAATTATGTTATTCATTTACGTATTAACTTATAAACTTTATAAACAACAGCAACAACAATAACACTCTTTAACATTAAAGTTTAAATTAAAAATTAAATTTTTATCAAGTCCTAAGACGTTAAATCAAACGAGTTATCGTTATATCTTACGTTATTTTAACCAAACACGTAACATGATACAAAGAAAAAAAACTCTTTTTTACCCTAATTCACGAAAGAAAATACTTATTTAACATATATCAGTAATGACGAATTATATAAAATATATATAACTATAAATATAAAACTTTAAAGTTTATAATTAAAAACGATTATTTTAAAATTTATAAATTAATAAATAATGAAATAGTTTTTAAATATAAAAAAAAAAGTTTGAAAACACATTAAGTTAAAATTTAAATGATAAATTACAATGTAATAGATGGTAATGATAATGTACGGATATAAAAGTATAAAAAAAAAGTTTGAAATGAGTTGTTAGCGTATGAAAAACCTACTTGTTAAAGAAACTAAAAAAATTCAAAAATGCCGGTTTATTTTTTTTAACGAGTAGCAGCAGCAAACTCGAGCACAGCTGGCATGTGACTGCGTGTGGTAGCATGAGGAAGGGATCAGGGAAATCCCTCTTTCTGCTTTCACTCTTTCTACTATACCGTTACCTCGGTGTACTATACCTCTATTACTTATATACATACTTACCCTTATATATGTTTTTGTACTTATATACATTAAACTCATACTCATACGATAATATAAGTGTTGTGTAGATTGTAACAGAGCATAGTTTACGATGTATACATATATATGTACATATAAATGTGATAGAACACAAGTCTGGTGCGCATGAATATCGACCACCCCCCACTTAATTCTTCAGCATCAACTTCTGATGGCTATTTCGCTATTCCCGGCAGCGATTTAACGTAGTTTACATACACGATTTTACACCAGTTACCCATTGACCCAAGGGACTAATTATTTATTTTATTTAACACCTTGCTGCGGTAAACGCTAAATAAAAATCAGTAAAACTCATCATGGTTAACTTGGAACACAAGTAGTCAAAGAACTCGATAGTCAGACTTTGAATCTTAAGTTCAGTAGAACGAGAACTTATTTGTCAGACTGCTTAAAAAAAATTGTATTGTAAATATTAGGCCATTGGATATAATTGCAATGATAATTTATACGACGGAGGTCAGAAGAATTGGAAATAATAAAAATTAAGAAGAAAATTATTAAATTATTTTAAATCGATACCTCAGTAGAAAACCTAAATGTAGATTTCTAAAATAAAATTTTTCATTTTCTGTTAGGAATTATTATAGTACATGTTGTTTAAACTTATTACAAATTTAATTCAAATTTTTAAATCATGACCCGGGAAAAATAATCTAGATTTAAATGTAAATAAATTCTGAAAGAAAGGCAAAAAAATGATCAAACTAAAAATTTTAAATTTTTATGAGGAAAATTTTCGGGTCCTCAAAAAAAATTAAATCTATAATGATTTAATCGAATTTCAAATATTTTCCCGGGAAAATTTTGAATTTGAAATATTAAAAATTCAAAAGAACTGAAACTAAAAATATACGAAATATTTTTTTTGCACATTACTTAATAAAATTTCATATTAAACAAGAATATATATATGTATACTTTGATATAGATATTATGTTTAAATATTTTTAGTAAAATTAAAAAAAAACAAATTATTTTCTGTCTGATATTTCCTCCAGTAAATAAAATTAGGAAGAGATTTTCTACAGAATGTAAAAATGTTAAAATTAATTTATTAATGAATGAAGAAAAGTATTCTTTAGATCGTGAATTGGGAGCAATGATAATAAATTTGAATAAATTATTGGGGATAATAGATGGAGAATGGTGCCGTGTCCTTAGCCTAAAGTGCGAGTATACGAGACTAAAGCTGTTGATCTTGAGGATTTGTTTGAGGCCATGTCGATCGTGTGTCCTCAAAATAACTTTGAGTTTTGCTACTTATTACTACTACTACTACTACAATTCACAACTCAGTTGTTGGCTACAATTGGGTCTTTTATTATTCACGAGAGTCGAATGTCTTGTAACCGTCAAGTCTTCGTGTTCTACACGTGTAATTTGATAATAGATCCAATAGTTGATTCAATTATTTATTTCATCAATTTACTAAAATGTATTTGTCTGGAAAACTAAAATTTTTCAAATAAAATTAACAATTTTCATACTTTCTTTTTTTATTTTTCTTCATAAATATAATTTACTTATCTACAAACTTTAATTATCTTTACATAAATTTTTTTTTTATCGAGTACTAGGATTTAGTAGTACGTCCGTTATTTTATTATACATCTAAATGTCATTATTATAGTATAATAAATAAATAATTGTGATTGGAGAGTAAGAAGAGAAGACGAAGAAAGAATTATGTTAATAGATTAGGTAGCTGGTGAAAAATGTGGGTCAAATTTATACCGTCAGCTGTAGTCTAAAAACTCCTACTACTATTTGGACACAATAATATAACGGGAGAACTTTTGACTTCCGGACAAAGCCAGCGTTCTCACGCAAACATTAGTACCCCATACTTCTACCTGCACCCCATACTAAGTGGGCCACAGGACAAATAAAATTGATAAGATCAATTAATAATTTTCATTATAATTATATTCACTTTTTTTATTTATTTATTTTGTTTTTTCATCTATTAGCATACATTAGACACAGACTGATAAATTGATAATATATAAACCCTTGATTTTATTGTAATAGTATATATAAATTATTTATGACTAGTAGATAATTAAAAAATATTTATTTATTCTTTTGCTAGGCAATATTGATTGCTTAATTATTTATTAAATTTATTGTTTCAGATTATTATTATTATTTATGGTGACCACAGATTTTTGAAACTTAAATTCCCTGACTTTTCCAGGTATTCCAGTAAAATAATTTAAAAATTCCCTGGCCGTATGTAGTAATATTAAATCATTGGAGATATTTATTTAATGCAAAATAAAATACTATAAGTCAGGTCTATAAATAATCATTGTCGTTAAATGAAACTTTATTTTATTATTTGTCAAAGTTCATAGATTTTTTTTATTTATTAAATGAATAATTTTTTATTTTTTATTTTAAATCTATGATTTTATATAACTTACTCTATAATAAAATATAAACAAATTTTTCATTTTCACTAAAATAAATTTCATAAATAAGAACGTTTTATAGAATATTAATAAAATATTAATCAAGTACGCGAATAATAAATATAGTGAAACTTATTAGTTCAATACTTATGTATACTTTTAATGTTTTTGGTTTTTTAACTTGTCAATATGCATGTTAATAACTTGAAGTTCCTGACGATTGGTTTCTACTAAGACTTTTTTTTCTAACAGCCTTTTTAATTCTAACTGCTTCATTTTTTCGCTATTGGAATCAATTTCTACTAATTTTTTTTCAAGATTATATTACAATCGCATTCGTGCCGCGCCACTTTTTGAACAGTTTCAACAGAAAAAAAAATTTATCGGATTCTTTTCAATCAAAAGAAAAGGAAGTAAAAATTTTTCCAGCTTTGTAACGAGATTCCCTGACTTTTCCCTGATTTTTCCAGTATATTTATAATCCCCTGAAATTTCCCGGGTTCCCAGAAATGTGGCCACCATGTTATTTAACAGACTAATTTGATTAATTGATACTTTCATTTACTAGTAAAAAATTATCATTTATTTAAGTAGCGTAAACTACCCGATTGCCAGTCCCTTATTATTATCCAACTTTCTTATACTTTATTATTTTAAACTGAGAAAAATTAATTTAATTAAAAAACTACATCCTTGATCCAAAAAATGGATTTATCGAAAATTTGCAATAAAGTTATTTTTTGATAGAAGAAATCACAATCACTCTTGCAATAATTAGTTTTTAAAAAAGGACCGTACATAAAATACATTCGCACTTACATAAGAGGGGGTGTCGCTTACTGTAACAAAATGTGAAAAGAAAGCTCGGGGGGTCTAAGTAATTGTGACGTTCGCAGCTCATCAAACAACGTTGCAAATTTTTCTATTGGTTTTTTAAAATTAGTTATTTATTAAAATTATTTTATTGCAAATAATAAATATTTAAAAATATAGAAATTTGTGTACTTTCAATTGCCATATATCATGTATGGAGAGGGGGTCTATCATTTGTAATGCAATATTGATAGGGGGGGAGGGTGCAGAAAATTTAACATAGCGTGACGACGAAGGGTACGTCTAAAAAAGCAAAATTTTGCGTGACGTTTTTTATGAACGGCCCCAAAAAAAAGTCTACTGACTACAAAATAAAATATTTCTGAAAAAAATTTTAATATATTTAAATATTTCATTGGTTTAAATAATATAAGTTTTAATAAAACAATTTGTTAATTTGTTTATTATATTTATATATTTTATTTTCTAGTAAATAAACTAATTTTTTTAAATTACAAAAAAAAATTGTGATTATTCGCCAAAATATAATTTTATTAAAAATTTTCAATAGATTAATTTCTTAAATCAAAAATTTAATTTTTCAATAAAAGTATTTTTTCTATCAGTTTACTTTCGTTTGTTTTCGAACATATTTATCAAATAATTCTTGTAAAAAATCTTTTCTAATTGTATTTTTATATTTTATTCAACCATAGCTTACAATATATTCCACTGTACGTTACACAAAACGCTCATGCGATAGCTCTGAACTCTCATTCTTCATCGAACCAAGTCGCTGAATTATTTTAAGAGATAATTATTTAATTTCTTATGGACTAGACGGATTCTTAGATAAATTATTTATTTTCATTCAACCAAGTTATTACTTTCATAAAAAATTTAGGAGCATTAACTGATATTTCGTTACAGATTCACTTACTTTTATTATATAAATGGTAACTTATAAAAAATTTTCCACTAATTAATTTTACATTTTAAATTAAAATTTTTACAAACAAAGTCTTAGGCCGTATAATTTTATAAAAAATAAAACTGAGCAAATCAATTTTAATTATCGAACTACAATCATCATCACAGCCCTCGATAGCTAATAGATTAAAAGCTAATTTATATTATAAATTATCAATATAATTATTAATAAATTAAATAAAAAATTTTCATAATTATAATTTTAAATATAAAATTTCTAGTCAAAATTTATTTTTTAAAAATTAGATATATTTAAAAAAATCTTTTAGGGAAATTTCAGCTTTTTTTTTTTAACTGCCGCGTAGTTTTTTTAATCTGTTAATAAAATATTGACACAGTGAGTAAATTTTTAGGCCATTTAATTTTTGTAGAGTGAAGAGATCATCTAAAATTGCCCTTAAAATAAAATTTTATTGTTTTAAAATAAAAAAAAATTTTAAGATTTTTATGGAGCATAAAATTTGCAAGAAAAAATTTATCAGGCGGAAAATTTTTTAAAGAGTGAGAGCTGGGAACTGGACAGTTGACTTTAATGAGTAAAAAATAAATAAATAACTAGAGTAATAAATTAAAAATAAATAAATTAAACAATTAATTCTTCGAGCTCTTCTTTGTCATGCTTGACTTCTATTTTTGGAGAGACATTTTGTACTGGATTTTGTGAGTATATTATTACTGCATAACTTACCATAGCTATTGCCAGTATTGTGTTCATATAAATAGGAATACCAAATATTATCCAACATAATATTGCAGTGAACACGAGTTCTAAGGCACTGGCAAACGTTTTTAAAATCGAATTTAAATTTTTAAGAAAAAATGAGGTAATTATACCTATTGCCGCGTTATTTATTATTATTAATAAAACCTTTGGTTGAAATAGAATACTAGGACCTAAGTCGTCAAATACTTTTAGGAAGTTACCCTGTACTATTAATAAAAATACATTACAAATACTACTGTCGATGTACATAAATGCATTTTGTAAAAAAATGTCAATATCTGCGCCCTGGCCTTTAAGAAGATATTCATTGTATACTCCTGCTAGACAGGAACAAATTGTCTGCAACAAAGAGTTTATTTTTTTTTTTGTTAATTCGCATGTAATAATATTTAGTTAATTAATATTTTGTTAACTCACTTGTATAAAAATGAAAAATAAATTTATATTCAATGGGAAGTTTTTAAATAAATTACTGCTGCTTAAATTAAAGTCAATATGTTTCATCATACAGCCCAGAGTTAAAATTACTAATGAAATCCATTGCTTTGATGACAGTTTTTTTTTAAATACAACCTAAGAAATAAATAATCCATTATTATTATCAAATATTTGATTAATAATAAAAGACACTATAATAATTTATTTTTATTTTATTTTAAAAAATTTATTTATAGTATACAAAAAAAAACTAAACCTATTTCAGCGAATAAAAAATGATAACTGGAGTATGGTAAAAAAAAATTTTTTTTCTAATGTTCTACTTAAGGCCTATCAGCAAACGATTTTGTATTCAATTTCATCAACTAACAAAAGCCCGAACTAAATTTTTAATTTTTCATATTTTTCTACTATTTTATCGTGTAAAGTAATAGCCCCTGTTTCTGACAGTTCAAAAGTGAGCTGAGATTATTCTACGATAACTAATATAAAATTTCATTTAAACAAATAGTATTTTATATAATAAACAAGCTTTTAATTTTTAGATAAAATCATAAGCGCAAAATAATTATTTGAAGCTAATTAATAATTTAAATTAATGTTTCAAAAAGTGATGCTTGAAGACCTAGTTTCTGACACTCAAAATTTCCTGTGCTGTAGTTTCTGACAATGACATTAGAAGTTGTGATATTAAGTTTAAATAAACTGAAATTTTAAATTGTAAAAGAAATTAAATATTTATCATAAATACAAAACAATTTTTTCAAAGACATAAGCAATTTTAATTATGTTATAAAATATTAATATAAATATTCACGTAAACAAACAAATTATCATCAATATTAAAAATTATGATTAAATTTGAGGCACAATAACTGTAATTCACCTTTAAAATTGAGCCTAAGTATTGACACTCACACTTGGATAATAAAATGTTATTTAATATGATACATCGAGTTTTAAATTAAATTATAGTTAATTATAAACCTATTTATGTATTTTTTATTATATTTTTATAGTTACATGGTGATAAGATAACATATTCAATTTTGGAACACTCTTCCGTAAAATGCTTACTAGGGCGGTCGTTAAAAATTAAATTTTCTCAGGCGCACCATAAAAAGCTTCTTTTTAGTGAAAAAATACGTGAAGAATTTGGTTTTTTCTTTGGAAGTAAAAAGAACATGTGCCGCAGGACGATCAATGTTCATTTTTCGATTTAATCGCGGTTTTTTTCAAATATCTCATGAAATATGCAGATTAAAGGAAAAAATCATATAACCAATTTTGTAGGAAATAAAATTCTTGACAAAAAAGATCATATTCATTTTTTTTATAAAATGTATATTTATGAAGATATTCAAAATAAAACTTTTTTAGATCTTATCAATTGAGCATTTTAAGGATTACGAATGTTACAAATAACGTTTTCTCTTAAATATAGACAACTTCATAACTCGTCACATATCAATCATTAATGCTTGTTGTAGTTTCTATATAATTAGAAAAATTTGTAATCCTTAAAACGCTCAATTCATCAGATGTAAAAAAAGTTTTTTTAAAATATCTTCATAAATACAGATTTTGTAAAAAAAATAAATATGACCTTTTTTTGTTGAGAATTTCATTTCCTACAAAATTGTTCCTATGATTTTTCCCTGTAATCTGCATATTTCATGAGATATTTAAAAAAAACTGCGATTGTATCGAAAAATAAACTTTGATCGTCCTGCGGCACGTGTTCTTTTTACTTAAAAAGAAAAAACCAAATTCTCCACGTATTTTTTCACTAAAAAGAAGCTTTTTACGAGGTGTCTGAGAAAATTTAGTTTTTAACGACCATCCTACTGCTTACGCTATAACTAACTAAATGACTGCTCCTACAGCTACTTCCGGCTTAAAAATTTTTTTTATTAAGATACTCTATTTTTTATTTTTGTTATTGCTATCAATTAGGTACATGATGAATTTTTTCAAATTAAATACAAATTTATTTATCTATTCGAGTCAATTTTCTTTTTTAATTTAAAATAAAGTTGAAAGTGTCAGAAACAGGGGCAGTGTCAATGACTGGGCCCTTTACCTTAAATAATTTTGTTTGAAATTTAGATGTTTCTATGTGAAGTTTAAGTGCACTAAGAAAATTTAAAAATTCAATTCAATTTTCTAACTGACATTAATTTAATTATTTTGGAAAAAAAAAAAATTAGACAAAAAATAAACAATTACCTGAAATATAATGCCAGTAATAACAACACGAAATTGTAACAACAAATAATATGTCGTCGGATCAAACGCAGCTAAATTTACAAATGATAAATTATTGTAAAAACAGTACAATAATGACGGCACCATATAAAGTAAAAATATCTTACGATATTTTATTAGTTCGTGAAAAAATAATGATGCGTTATTGCTGTAAAAAAAATTAGAAATTAATGGCTTTTTCATGCTGGCAATTAATGTAGATTTTGATCTTTAAATATTCCTGCCTAAAAATCATCAAAATATACAGCAGTCAGTAAACTTTCATATTTAAATAAATCATATGCAATGGCGGGAAATTTCAAACTCAGGTTAAAAGTCACGTGTTCAAATTCGATGATCATAAAAATACATGTCAAACTTTGAATGAAAAAACACCTTAATAATTTAATCAGCTGATAATTATCGTCTAAATATAAATATTTTTACATTTTCTGCTTCATTAAAAACTTTGATTCTTTATAACTTTTAAAATTTAAATTCTTTTTAAATTTAACTTCAGGCTTTTTTGTAAATTATCATGATACTGAAGTTAGCTGACGTCTAATAGTTTTTGGATTTTTTTTAAATAACAAATTATAAAGAAAAAAATATTTGAAAAAATTGCACTTGTAGTTTTTAAAATTTTCTACATTTGCATATTTAGTTTTTGGTTTTTTGTAATTGGTTTGGTGAAAAAAAAAACCGAAAATTAATAATTGTCTGCTAACTTCAGGATCATAAATTATCAAATTTTTTGTAATAAAAAAGATCAAAATCAATAAACTCCAAATAAAAATTTGAAGTTATATTCTAAGTGTGATAAAAAAAAAATGTTTTTTTAAATAATTAAATTTGAATAAAAAAAAATATTAAGAAAAATAAACTTACTCGCGGCAGTACAAAATAATTGATACAATTAATTTAACAATTTCAGTTAAAAGTACAACAGTTACAAAATTATATTTATAATCTCCTTTATTTTGTGACCATGTTACGATAATTCCTGAAAAAAAATAAATGTATTAATTAATTAATTAACAAGACAATAAAAATAAAAATATAACCTCTCTTTTTGATCCTGAAGACGTCAACAATTTTCGGATTTTCTTTAAAAATTAAATTAAAAAAAAAAAGTAAAAATAAGCACATGTAGAAAATTAAAAAAACTACAAGTGCAATTTTTTGAAATATTTTTTTTTATAATTTGATTTTTTAAAAAATTCAAAAATTATTCGACGTCAACTGACTTCAGTATCATTATTTTTTTTTATTAAATTTATATTATAAATAAAATAAAGTAAAAATATATGAATATATGACTATTAATTTAAAGTAATAATAATAATAATTTTTCATTACCTTGATTGATAAATAATGCCATGTAGGAAACAAATATAACTCCACTCCATCTTCCAGGAAATAATTCTCCCCAATTAATAGCCATTATGATAAATAAATATTGCAATTATTATTTTTATATAAATTTAAATAATAATTATTGTCACTACTCATAGTCAAGAAGTCATAACACTGAGGTTTTGATCTGAATAATACTGACAACAATCACGACAATAAATCTTGGACATACTTTTACTGCTTTGTTATCTCAACTGTTACTCTCATTCTGAATGACATAAAACTACTACGCAAGTCTCGGACTGTCAGACAATTTGTATTTTAAATTCTGATGCCGGTTCAAAAATATTATTAAATATATTTACATTAAAAAATTTTGTTTTGAAAAAAAAAATCATCACATTGATTTTGATTATTACTTTTTATGATCCTGAAGTTAGCAGACAATTAAAAATTTTAAAATATTTTTTTAAACAAATCAATTACAAAAAAAAAAAATTTGAAAATATGCACATGTAGGAAACTTAAAAAACTCTAGGTACAATTTTTAAAAATGATTTTTTTTATCATTTATTGTTTTTAAAAAAATTCAAAAATTTTTAGACGTCGGCTAACTTCAGTGTCATTACTTTTTATTTTGTTGAGATCAAAAATTTTAATTTTTTAAGTAAAAAATAAAAAAATTTTATATAGAATTGAATGAAACTTTTTGATAATGTCATTTAATGACTAATGAATTTGATAATGTCATTTGATGACTAATGAATTTGATAAGAAAACGTCAAAAGAATACGAATTATGATAAAAAATACTGAGTGTGAATATAGCAGACATCAGACAAATTAAAAATTATTACTGAATAGAGTAAATAATAAATAAAATTAAATTTTAAAAAAAATCGCATTTAAAAAATTTTTAAATTAATAAGTGCATTTTTTATAAATGTTTTTTTTTTAATTATTTACTCTATTAATTTATAATTTTGAATTTGTCTGATGTCTGCGATATTCAAACTCATAAAAAAGAAGAGAACGTAAAATAAAATATTTATTTACTAAAATGTATATAAAAAATAATTACGTTGTAATATTCAATATTTAGATTTATTTTTACAACTATAAATACTATTTACATGATTTAAAATCTGTATTTATTATTACATAATATATTTTCATTAATTTAGTATTTAATATTCATTTAAAATCAATCGTACTTAAGGTTACGATCGATTATAAATATAAATATATTACAGTTTATAAAAATTTTTTTTTTTTAATAGTAACTGCTACTACTATAATCTACATGACTCTATAAATAGCCCTAGCAGATCCAAATTACGGTAAATTACCGTAAATTGTCGTCATTCACCGGAAAAATTACTACAATGTACGGCAAGCGAAGTAAAATGCCGTATTTTTACGGCAAATTTACGGTAAATTGCGACATTCGCCGTAACGTTTGCGGCAATACTGTGGTATTTTACGGCAAAAGTACGGAATTTTACCGAAAATTTGCCGTAATTTACGGCGTTCAGAAGAATTACCTTAAAATGCGGTATTTTGCGGTAAAATACGGGAATTAACCGTAATTCGGATCCACTAGGGAGTTATATAAAGTAATAAGAGGCCCAATTATTGACACTTTATTTTATGACTTATAGTTAAATTATTTTTAATACGAAAAAAAAAAAAAATCTTTTTCAACTGCTGTCTCTAAAATAAGTAAAAAATAAATTTGCGTGTCTTGAATATCTTTAGTGCATGCATTTTACAGCTGATGCCAAGACTTTTCCTCAATTAAAAGTCAAGCTCATTATTAACGAAACACATTCTTCATTATAATGTCTTTAAAGCTGGGGAAAACTAACCAGAGTAACATCAATTACGTAATCATAACATTCGGGTTTAAGTTCAGACGTAAGATTTAAATATTTTTAAAAGTTATAAAATGAAATTCGGTACCATTAATCGCTCACTTTAACTGATTAAAATGATTCCCATTTACACCCGGGTATAAGAACGAATTTTGAAAATTTATTTCCCGAAAACTGTAGTGAATCGATTTGAAATTTGAACAGTGATACTTTTTTTTATAACTCGTTCGATGAAAAAAATTAAAGAATTTTGGTATTGTTTCAAAAATCGGTAGCAAGCCTCCTTAACTCCCAGTTGATATTAACTCGAAGAATTTTTTTTAAATTCTACACCTCAGTGAAATTGCAACTACGTTGTCCGTTTTTCAATTAATGCTTTAATTTTTTTTAAATTAAGGCCATTCACAGATCCCCAATTATTAAAAATTTTCAATGAATTTCAACTTTCATAACCGTATTCAGATTTTATTAATTAATTAAAAAAAAAATTGAAACCTTAACTGAAAAAAATGTAACGTAGTCGTAATTTTGTTGAGATAGAATTTTAAATAAATTATTTACAGTTGATATCAATTAGGAATTAAACAGAATTTGTTAAATAAATTTCAGTTAAATATTCATGTCAATTTTACAATTCAAATTTTCAAATCTTATAGGTTAAAATTTATTGAATAAATTCGTTTAGTTCCTAATTGATATCAACTGTAAATAATTTATTTAAAATTCTATCTCAACAAAATTACGACTTCACTGTCCTTTTTTCAATTAAGATTAAATTTTTTTTTTTTTTAAATTAATAAATAAAATTTGAATGAGTACAGTTATGACAATTCAATCATCAAATATTTTTAAAAAGTAGGGAGCGCACTATCTGAAAATACCCTTTACGTTAGTTAGATTTAATTTGGGTTACGTTAAATTCGTTAAGAGGATATATCATCTATTCTCTTTCTCACACACATGTGAACAAACGAAACGGTCTTTGTTGCATTTACATTAGCAAATGGAAATTTCAAATGAGCCGTTTTCAGATATAAACTGAAATGTACGAACAAGAAGCATTTCATTCGATAAATAATAACTACGCATCGTATGAAATATTTTATTTAATGATTTGGGTCTTTATGTATGAAAACAGTTCGTTTGAAAATCACCTATTTCACTCTCTTAATAATTGTTACAGTTAGATGTTATTGAATCAAGTCCTCTCAATAAGTGAGTCACCGTCAGAAATTATCAGAAATTTTCGGTTTGTAATGTTAATGTGTAGTAATAACTTGGGATTAGACTTGTTTTTTGATAGTCGGGGTAAAAAACGACGGCGACTTACTCTCTCGGAGGACTTTATATTATTTATTTAATTTTTTAAATAAAATAAAGTAATATATTTTTTAAATTATTCTCAAAATCAATAAACTTATCGAAGTTCAATTGATACTGTCTTTGAGCGAGTAAAGGGCCATGTGTTGATCGAGTATGGTACATTACAACTTTTACTAAGCAACTATGGACACAGTCGACGATCTTATTAAAAAAATTGATAACAATCAGTTATCATAATTATTCTTAAAATTAAAATTTTATCCTAGTATTTAAAATTACCAAAAAATAACTATAAAAAAAAATATTTCATGTAACTCCATAAATTACATGTCCATATTTAGACAATTAAATAATTAAATAAATTGTCTTGTTTATTACAAAAATTAAAATTGTTTATTAATATTAAATATAATTAAATAATTTATGTCTCATACTTTTTATAGTGTAAATAATTGGGACTTTTTACTTTGGATATTAATATTTATGTCAATTATATAAATTTATATCCAGTCGTAACGTTCTCAATTGAATTTAACAATAAAATTTTTTTGTTTTTTTAAATACAAAGATTTGATTTTTAAAACTTACAATCTTGTAAAGATATAAATTCTACATTTTTTATGATATAATTTTGCTTTTATTTGTTTTTTTAAATAATTCATTAAAATATGTAGTAACATTGCTTATTAATTAGGCTCAAGCTATTATTAAATAGCTATCGATAACGATAAAATAATAAATTTTTAAATTCAAACAAAAATATAAATTTATTTTTCATAAGAATTTATCTTAAAGACATTCATTTTTTGTTGTGTTTACGTAATAAGGAATGCACATATGCAATTTTAATGGCACTTTTTTTTTTTTTTATAAATAATGGACGTATAAATATACTTTAATTAATCTTTGAGATAAAATAAGTACCAAATAAAATAAATAATTACTTTTCATTTATTAATCTTTGAATGGAATTATTTATATTTAATATTAATATAATAATATTTATATATAATATTTTATTCAATTAAATATATATATGTATAATCAATAATACACATATACATTTTATCACTCACGTTATTTTGAACTCTTCAATTCCTTTAGAATTTGTTGTGAAATTAATTTAACAGCTTCGCCTCCGTTGGGAATCAAAAGTCTGTCCATGTCAGAAATAACAAGCATATCACTCTGTGTTGTGCCGTATTTAAATGTTATTAAATCCGGATGATGTTTACGTGATGTTATTCTAACAATATTTGACAATGGCCGTTTTACAATAACATGTGCTGCATCTCTACGTCCTGGTATTTCACGGAGTACTATTAGATGACTGTCAGTCACTAATAAATGGCTAAAAATTAAAGAATTAATAATTAGTATAAGGTAAGACCTAGTACCGAAAACTGCAGGCCGACCTCCACCACCCCTTAAGTCACTCTTCACATGGTGACCACAGATTTTTGAAACTTAAATTCCCTGACTTTTCCAGGTATTCCAGTAAAATAATTTAAAAATTCCCTGGCCGTATGTAGTAATATTAAATCATTGGAGATATTTATTTAATGCAAAATAAAATACTATAAGTCAGGTCAATAAATAATCATTGTCGTTAAATGAAACTTTATTTTATTATTTGTCAAAGTTCATAGATTTTTTTTATTTATTAAATGAATAATTTTTTATTTTTTATTTTAAATCTATGATTTTATATAACTTACTCTATAATAAAATATAAACAAATTTTTCATTTTCACTAAAATAAATTTCATAAATAAGAACGTTTTATAGAATATTAATAAAATATTAATCAAGTACGCGAATAATAAATATAGTGAAACTTATTAGTTCAATACTTATGTATACTTTTAATGTTTTTGGTTTTTTAACTTGTCAATATGCATGTTAATAACTTGAAGTTCCTGACGATTGGTTTCTACTAAGACTTTTTTTTCTAACAGCCTTTTTAATTCTAACTGCTTCATTTTTTCGCTATTGGAATCAATTTCTACTAATTTTTTTTCAAGATTATATTACAATCGCATTCGTGCCGCGCCACTTTTTGAACAGTTTCGACAGAAAAAAAAAATTTATCGGATTCTTTTATATCAAAAGAAAATGAAAAAAAAATTTTTCCAGCTTTGTAACGGAATTCCCTGACTTTTCCAGTATATTTATAATCCCCTGAAATTTCCCGGGTTCTCAGAAATGTGGCCACCATGCTTAAGTAGTCAAATTACATAGATTTCTTTCATTTCCGTTGCGCGAAAAACTTTCCAATCTTCAGGTACATTTCCCTGATCGGGTACTGGGTCTCTTACCGTACTACATATTGTGTTGGAACTTGGAGTTTAATTTTTGCAAGAGCTTTTAAAAATTAACAACAAAAATTTTCATCACAATTTATATCTGGGATTAACTTATTCGCAATTTTAAAAAAATTTTAATCAAAATAAAAAAAAAAAAAAGCCACAAATAATTTGAAATTTTCTTTTTATAAGATCAGTTATAAATTGCCTCAGATTTGTCGATTGAATTTTTTTTTCTTTGTCAAAAATGAATTATGATTAAAAAATAATGAATATTAATTTATTAAATAAATTACCTTTCATAAACGTATCCATTAACTTTAACTTCTTGACACTTGAAGGAATGTAACAATTGTGGATTTTTCAACCACTGACTTATAGAAACAACTTCAACAGGTTGTTCATTCTCTGGATTACTTATAACCATGTCAGGATCATGAACATCATCAATACTAAATACAGGCATTGTACTTTTAGACCGTTTCGTAGGCTCATCATCTTTTTTATCATCTTTATTACTACTAGTAACACTTGTCGATGGATTAACAATGTAGTCAAATAATTTTCCTTTAACTTCTTGACTCTTAAGTTTCATAGCCATGCCAATTTTACCAAATAAATCCGAGTTACTTTTATTTTTCATAGGACTAGTATTTTTAGAGTTACTCTCCGATGAATTTGAATTACATATCAAACACCGCTGGAAATTATGGTCAACAAGATTCGTAATAACTTCATCGCCAAAGTACTCGTGTATTGCTTGATACCCATTTTTAACCATACTGACATACTGAGTGTGCTTTTGTAAAAAAGATGCGACAACCATATGAGTATAACGATCCTCTTCTTGTCTACCACTTCCGACAAAACACAAATGCTCGCCACCAGCATTTGAACCGATAGCGAGCGCTTGTCGCTGGGCGCGCAATAAACCGTCGACTGCTGTTGCAAAAGCAGCAGGTTCTTGTAACATCAAATTACAGTCAAGATGAAATGCTGTAGGCAAATGACCTGCATTGTACTGCTCAACTGGACGACAATCTACGAGAAAAAAACGCACTGACTCGGATGGAATACTCGAGCACAGTGGCGCTTCAATAGTATTTTCTACTAATTCATCAGCAGTAACTGGTAAACAAAGTGCTGTTGATATTAATTTTTCGTCACCGCCTTCTCCAAACATTATTGGATACAATTCTTGTTTAAATGAATTAGGTGTCGTCATTTTGTAGTACTGAGCTAATGAACAAAAGTCAGCAACATCTTCAACTTCTATTGCACGCGGCATGGCTGATAAAGTATCTATTATATTTTGTCTCTCGTCGTCTTTCATACTCAATATTTTTTCTCTAAAAAAACAAATTTAATATTATCTTGGAGTTTACAATTAATTTATACTATAATTTGTTGTAATTGCGACTGGTAATATTTTTAAATTACAAATAGGAAATATTTTCAGTGAAACTGCAGCCAAATATTACACTTTGTGAAATAGTATATTGTGGGACGAGGGATGAAACAAGACGATTTCAGACCAGGGTGAAGCTGGCAGACATCACCCATAGTCTGAAATCGTGTTTCATCCTGTGACCAGCTTCTTTAGTGTTAGCAGCCAGTCAGAAACAAGTCAATTTCAGACCAATAGTGTGATCAACTATTAGCGTAAATGTGAATTGTGATTTTATATTTATAATTAAGCAGAAGCTATAAATACTATTTATTGTTTATAGTAATTTTTAAAAAACTTAATTACTGTCAGAACTGTCATTTGTACGAATAAAATTAATGATCTGAAATTATTAATAAATTATATATTAATAAACTAATGGCAAGTATAAGAGCCAGTTTTTCAAAGTGGGGTTTAATAATGATTGCTGATATATGTATTTATTATTAATGTGTACTAACAACATTAATTTGAGCCCTGAAAAAAAAAAAACGTTTTAACAAGGGTTCGCACTTTTCTCTCTATTACACTCAAGTCCACGAACGGTATTATATTTGTTACACCTGTACAGTAAATGGAAACTGGCCGAGTTTTTCTCTTAAACAAACGAATGTTATGAAACAATTAAAGCGCACTTTGCTAGATTAGACAGTAATGCATCAAAGTGCGGTCTGTGTTTTGTATTGAGATTTTGTTTTCGAAAAAAACCCCAGCCGAAAATATCTGATAGCCCCTGTTAATCTGTAAACCTAAATGGATCGAGTGAACTAGAATCATCCAAAAATTCTGAGTATTTCTATTTTTTTCGTAACGGAAAGAAAAAAAAAAATCACGAAATTTGAAACTTTTTTTTTATAAGTCTGCTAAAAATAAAATTTTAAATATTACAGATTTTGTCTTAGAGCGGTACAACTTATGTTGTAATGAAGATTTTTATTTTAAATTTGTTTTATATACTTTTGAAATAATAATAAATAAATTATAAAAAAACTAAAAGTTCTATCTTTTCATTGGTCGTAAAAAAAAATTCTCAAAAAAAGTTTAAAAAGCAGACCCTCACACAGGGGAACCCTCTTAAGGTTTTAATTTTTTAAATAAAATTTGAAGACGGTTATGACAGTAAAAAGTCATTGCATATTTTTAAGAAAAGAGATGCACGATCTAAGAATACCCTTAAATTAAAAGTGAAAGCAGCTTTCAGCGGGCAGAAACATTATTTGTTTATGCCCGCTGACTAAAGGCATTTGCAATTTACGCATTCGCTAAAATTTTTCTGCAGCATTGGACAAATTAGCTTGTATCGACTGGCTGTAGAGAGACCGAAACTTGAATTTTCTATGCTGTCAACATTAAAATTGAATTACCTAGCATTGACAACCATAACAAGTGATGAAAATAACATAAAAAAAGGATCTTCTTGCATAAAGTAAAGATCCCATATTGTATAGATAACAGGTAGCGTGCATACTCCAGCAAAAAGTGTGTTAATCCATCCTTTGGTATACTGATCAGGTGAAACACGCTTCGTATCAAGAAAGGAACATAATTCGGGATCATGATAGAGCAATAAAAGTCGTAGTATTGAACTGTGTGTATCACCACGTGGTATATAAACGTCTCTTATTGCCTCAAATAAATTGTATGTCGCAGAACGTGGTAACTTCAATGATATCAATGGACCCAGTAATTCTAACCATCCATTGCCACTTTTGTAACTTTTGCCGCGGCATTTACAGTAAAATGTTACTATCGACTCCAAATCTGATAGCACGGACACTTTATCATTGTCGTCATTGCCCAATTTATCTACAATTGTGGATAAATAAAATTAAATATTTATTACAATAAGTTTACAAACAGTAATTATTTACCAACGAGCTGTTGGCAATCTTTTCTAATGAGGTTCTGTTCAGGAAGATCAAATATTTCATTGAAATGTATCAACTGATTGCCGCGATTCGTGACGTCTAAACATGCTTGCCAAACATCCGGCCTCAAGTTGCCAGGAATCGGCTGGCCTTTGGTCATGGCGTAAATATCTGATGCAGACAAAGACTCAGCATCCAGAAGAGCTGCTTCTAACTCCAATGCCCTGATTTAAATTAAATAATAACGATTAATTCTATAATAACTACTTTGTTTTTATCTTATCATTGAAATTATATACTTGTTTGCTTTACTATAAAGACTGAGTCATTTTTATTTTAAACAAAATTTTTTTAAGTTTGATATCTAGATCTTATAAATTTGAAAATGTAAAATTTTGTTTTAACTTTTGATTTTTATGTAAACAAATTTTGAGTTTTTTTTTTTTTTATTATTATTACGACTCGTTATTTGCTTAAAAAAATATAAGAATTTTTTTTTTGAATGGAAGTCAAATAAAAAATTGCTTAAATTTTTTGAAGCGAGCAAGTTTAAAAAAAATTCTAAGAATATTTATAAAAGTCAAAATAAATTTACAATAAATTATAAATGTTTTTTTTTTTTTTAGATTTTCTAGTTTTAAAAGAATTGTACTTGAAGTTATACTCTGTCTTAAATTTATAATTCGCATTTACACAGTTTTGAAAAATTTTTATAACGAATTTTTTAAAACGGCATGTAGTGAACTCAAAAATCTAAGACAGCGCAGACTTTTGAATTTATATCTAAACTTTTATTTGAACGTGAAATAAAAAAAGTGCAAATAATTATTTAATTTAAATTAAATTACATTATTACTTTAATTTAACATTAATTCTTTAGTGCTTCCACTGAAAGGTAGTTTTTATATTTTTTAAAAATTATTAATTCATCAAGAATTAAACAATAGTTTATTAGAAATTTTGAAAATTTGAGTTTTTTAAGAATTAAATGCCTCTAAATTTTAAAAAGTATTAATTATTCATAAATAATTCTAATGACAGAAAAAAAAAATCTCTACTGACAGTAAATATTCTCGATTCAAGAAATTTCTTTTGAAAACCTCAATTTTCTCGGATAAAGTAGAAATCTCCTCAAATTAAGACGAATTTTTTTTAAACCAAACAAATTCTCGGCTCAAAAAAATCTTGACTCGGTTTCCAAAGACGTTTGTCTTCCAATATCTTTCTTGACTCAAAATAAATTTTTTTTCTGTGTACAGATTTTGAAATAAAAGCCCGTAGGTTTATTTAAAAGTATTATTATGAAATAAATATTATGAAATTTATGACTCGGGATTGTACAATATTTGATACTTTAAATAAATCTAAGGATTAAAGATAAAGATAAAGATATATATATATATATATATATATATATATATAGACATGTATAAGCCAAGTACATAAATGATGTTTCTGTACTTGAACTATTTAAAAAAAAGTCTGTTTTGATTACTTGCTAAATTACATATATAAATATAGACAAAATTATAAATTTTCTCTATCAATATTTATATATAAAAATTTATATGAATCTAATAAATTGATGACTGGAAATTTTGCAAAACAATTCGTTTATGAATGAAAAATAAATACGTCTCTTTAAAGTGAATGTGAATGTAGCAGACATCAGACAAATTTAATATTCTAAATAAATAGAGTAAATAATTATTAAAAAAATATTTATAAAAAATGCACTTATTAATTTTTTAATTTTTTAAATGCGCATTTTTTAAAAATTTTACTTGATTAATTATTTACTCTATTTATTAATAATTTTGAATTTATCTGATGTCTGCTACATTGACATTCATCTTTTTAAAACCTATAGAAAAAAAGATATTAAAAAATATTAAATACCAATTATGGCTAATTACGTTGTATTATAATTATTAATCGATATCAGTTAATTAGCAATAATTACCAGGTGTTTTCGTCTTCACTTAGAGCCATTTTGGAGGAAAATAACTTACAAGATGATTGGACAGTAGAAAATAGAGATAATTATATTTACGTATGTTGAATTTTTTTTTTTTATCTTTTAGTTAAACTATAATCTGTATGGATTTTTTGTAATTTAGTAATGATATTTGTCGATTGTTATTAGTTTTTTGCATTATGTATATAATATGTCACATATGAAGAACACGAGATTATCTATGACAACTCAGATGTAACTAAAAAATTGAAGTTAGCCACAACTTTGGCTGTATTCAGTGTTGCCAAATTAGGATCAATAAACTCTCATGAGTGTGAATGTAGCGGATATCAGAAAATTTTTAAATTACAAATAAGCGAATTAAATTACTAAAAATATAAAAATTTAAAAAATCCACATACTGATTTTAAAAATTCTATTAATGCGCATTTTTTAAAATTTAATCCGATTTGCATTCTTATATATTAATTACTCTTATTACTTGCGCGGTAAATTTAAATATTTGAAAAATAAATTATTAGAAATTGGAGAAAATTAAAAATCGTACGTCAAAATAAAATAGAGGTGGGAGATAATAGAAAAATATTTTAAAAATTTATAAAAAAAGACACGCAAATGTTTGAACAAACCTTGGTGGGGAAATAATATGCAGAAGGGTGTCCTAATACACTTGGAGATTTAATTTAAATTGTTCCTTATTATTTCCCACCAGACGATGCCAGATGAGTTTGCTCAGGAGCTTGGAAGTTATCAGCATCCGCAATTCGCAACACTTTACACTAGCACTGAACACTCAACACTTAACGACACCACAGACACTTTGCACAGTTTAAATTTTACAAACACTGCACATTTTAATTAAACAAGTGAGCAATTAATTGATGAGTGTGAATGTAACAGACATCAGACAAATTTAAAATTATTAATAAATAGAGTAAATAAATAATAAAATAAAATTTTTAAAAAATGCGCATTTCAAAAATTTTGAAATTAATAAGTGCATTTTTTATAAATATTATTTTTTTAATTATTTACTCTATTGATTTATAATTATAAATTTGTCTGATATCTGCTACATTCACACTCATATTAATTGTATGAATAATTCCGCGAATTAATTGCAATACTGTGTTTCAATTTAAACGTAAAGAAGGATCTAGACTACTACTGCCATTGTCGATGATACAAAACAATTGATTTTGCAATCATTCGATCGCCCCCCCCCCACACTTTAACAAAACTTTGAACGTTAAATACAGTGACACGCAGTAGCGCCAACTTGGCGCGAAATTTCAAAATTGAAATTTAATAATTTTATTAAAAATTATTTGTGTCGATAATTATATTATTTAGACGCAAAAATATGGTGAAAATTTTTTATTTTTCATTAAGAATTTTTTAAGTTCTCTTATAACCTGCGCAGTAAATTAAAATATTTAAAAAATAAATTACAAGAAATTGGACGAAAATTTTAAATTTTACGTCAAAATAAAATGGTGGCAAAATATGACAGAAAAATATTTAAAATATTAAAAAAACACTTAAGTGTTTGAACAAACCTTGGTGGGGAAATAATATGCAGAAGGGTGTCCTAATACACTTGGAGATTTAATTTAAATTGTTCCAAGTGTATTGCAGTTAAAAAAACGTCACTTAACTTCTATTTCCCACCAGACGATGCCAGATGATTTTGCACAGGAGCTTGGAAGTTATCAGCATCCGCGATTCGCAACACTTTACACTAACACTAATCACTTAAATATACCATAGATACTTTACACAATTTCAATTAATAAAAGATAAATTTTACAATCACTGCACAATTTTACACGACGCCACAATACTGTGTTTATATTCAAACGTAAAGAAGGATCTGTAGCGATTCGATTCATTTTCCGTACTTGACGAGGAAGATTCAAGTCGTTTTCCATAAATGGCGATGCGGATTTGTCTTTTCGGTTCCATGACGAATCGAGAAGTGGCGCTTATGCGAAAGCAATGATATCCAAAAACTGGAGTTGCAGCTCAGAAATTGAAATGAAACTTTAGACATTTTGATGACGTACTTAGACATAAAAAATTTCAGTTCACATTTTTAGCTCTCTTATAAGTAAAATAGCATATGAATTTGACGTAAAATAAAAGCTGATATTTCACATCTTTTTTTTATGTGTAATTTAACATGTGGGAAAGCAAAAAGTTTGAATGAAATTTTTTGTATACTAGACATCATCGAGATGTAAAATGTTTCATTTTAATTTTTTAGTTGAAATGTTGATCATCTAGAGAGTTCTCATCGAACTCAATTTTTGATACTTTAATTTTTATCTCACGTATATGTGAAATATCTGTTTTAATTTGACTGTCGGTTTTGAGGAGTTGTCTGAATAGAGAAAGAACAGAGTAAAGTTTCTGAAAATTAGAGATGCACTCAAAGATCCATATTTTGAGTAAAGTTGGCATCAATTAGAGAAATTCGGAGGTTGTCGTACTGTCAAATATTGATAGTAATTAATAATTTTACTAAAATTATTACTTATAAATATAAAACATTAGCTAATGAAAAGTAACCGCTGAAAATTAAATTCAAAAATTCTAAATATTGCCGCCAATTTTTAAATTTCTTGCGCGTGCGCAATCCGTAACATAACCAATGAGATTGTTTATAAATGAAACAAAAAAGCACGTGTTTGTTAATTTCTTTTTTTTTCAAGTTTAGAAACTTTGATTTGTTATAAATTTATATTAATTAGTTAATAAAACAACTATAATTAAATAATAAAAAAGTATATTTTGTCAGAACTATTTAAAATAATTGAATATTTAATTTCTAACTTCTAAATGTTAATTAATGGTAATAGTGATTGTTTATAAAATAATTAAAATATGAATGCAGAGGAAATATTAAACAATGGGTCAATTAGTTACAATTTTTCTCAAGAATTTAATATTGCAGATACTGTAAAAAATATAATCAAAGAAGAATTTGATATAAAAAGTGATCCAGGCGAATCGTATCATATTAATTATTATGATAATCCAATTGTACTGAATGCTAATGATGATTTAGAATTAAATGATGTCAATAATGAAGAAACCACATATGCTTCACTCGAAACAGTCGATTTTGAAAGACTGTCAAGCCTTAAACCATTTAATACTTCACCTGTCAAATCATCAACGGCTGAAAAAAGCCATCAAGATTTTTATAAAAATGATTTATCAAGTCCTAGAAAACTTGGTGCTTCTAAAAAACGTCGGAGTAGTAAAACATGTAAGCGAAATTCAAAAAATATTGAATCTAGCGAAGAAACAAATATTTTTAATAATGAAATGACAGTTGTCAATAGTACGGATAATTTAGAAAAAGAATTAGACTTGAAGGAATTTATCAATGATATAGAAAATGATAATATTTTTTTAACACAAATGATTTTACAGGATAATGAGTCTATTGGTGATAATATTGATAATGTAGAAAAAGAAATAGACGTAAAGGAGTCTATGGATTTTGTAAAGAATGAAACTACGGTTCCAACTCCAATGACTCCGGAAAAAGGTAATCAAGAAATTGTAAATAATATTGATAATTTAGATAGAGAAATAAATATAAAGGAGTGTATTGATGATGTACAAATGGATAATATTTTTTCAGTACCAATTACTCCAGAAAAAAATAATAATAATGGTCATGAAGAAAACGATCCATTGTATATTACTCCAATAAAAGAATTACATAATAAAGAAAATAATGTATTAAACAATTTAACACCTTCGATTTTAGAAGATAAATTAGATTCCGATAGCGAATATGACAAAATATGTAATGAAAAATTATCAACACTTTCTCAGAATGACAATAGAGCAGTTTGTTCTGACAGTGAATTTGAACGAATGTGTGATACAATTAAAAGTAATAATTATGAGCCAACAAGATTTAGTTTTGAAACAATCGAATTGTTGAATGAGTTTAATGATCTAGATCAATCGACAAATAATAATTTATTAGCTGATTTATTAACGACACCTGTAACTCATGGTAATAAAAAAAATCAAGATTATATGATCACTATTGATCCATTGATCGACAGTTCAACTTCAATAAATTCAGTGTCTGACACTTCAGACGATAGTGATTTAGGTATTGAAATTAAAAGCAGACATATTAGGAAATTAATAGCAAGCAATGCTCAGCGTAAAAAATATTTGAGAGCAAACAGAAAATCTTGTAGTTCACAAAATAATTTGGGCATTGAAAATAAAGATGAAGATAAATTTGATAAAAGAAAAAAACGTACCAAGAAAATGATAAATAATAGCAGGAGAAAACGATTAAAAAGTAATGAAATGTCTTTTTGTGAGGACGATGATTCGGATGATAGTAATAGTGATAAAGTAGATAATATTTTACAAGAAAGTACTGGTGATTTTAAAGTAAAGCGTAAACGCACTAGAAAAGTTTACAATAATCTTGAACAGAGAAGAAGTTCCCGACTTTTAGAAAAATCTGTAAATATTAAAAAAACTAATGAAGATATTGAAGAATCTTTAGGAGATACGTCTCATAAAATTAATAAAACCCGTATTGAAATTATCAGTGATATTGCGATCAATAAAAACCGTAAAAGTTTTTCAAGACTTAAAAAGCCGTCTAACAATACAGCGAATCAAAGTATTGCTGAGACGGATCTTGATAATAATTTACCTACGACAGATTTAAAAAATACAATAAATGAAAATAATGAAGAATATTTTGATAGCGAAAAAATTATGACAAATATAAAAAGAGAACGTAGTGATAGTATTGATAATAAATTTTTTAGTGATGATGAAAGTCAAAGAAATTATGAAGAATTGACGAATACTTCAATTATTAATCAAAATTTTAGTATAGATGATGGAGTTGATACTGGAGTTATCAAGAAAAGACGCGTTAGGAAAAAAGTTCCAAGTGATTTTGTACGACGAAGCAGTTCGCGGATTAGAGAAAAGTCACGTGATGATAATCGAGACATCGATGACAAAGAGAATCATGAAAATATCAGAGTAAATCCTGATAGAGAAAATGAAAATAATGAAGATTTTACAGGAAAGAAGAGACAAGGAGACAGTATGGGTAAGAAAGGTAGAGGGAGAGGAAGAAGAAAAAGTATTAAGATTGAATATCAATCTTGTGATGATGATGCTGATGGATATGAAAATATTGTAGATGACCGGCATTTAAAACTGAGGATAAAATTGAATAATCGAGGGACGAACAAGGCGGGAAGAAGAAAAAGTTTAAAAGTTGAAGAGTTTGATGATGAAAATCAATCGGAAACCAAAGAGATAGTTGGAGAAAAAAATTTTATTGAAAAGCACACACCGAGTAGAATAAAAAGTGATGAAAAGTATCAAGATAAACAAACATCGAGAAGAAAATCAATTTCAGTAAAATCAGAGCCTGAAATATCAGACGCTGCTGATGATTATGATTCTGATTCTTCTGATTTATCTTCTTCGGAGATGAGTATGATATCAGAGGAATCGGAAGTTGAAATAGTTGAAGAAAAAATTAAAAGAATTGGACCTAAAATATTAAATGTATGTATAATTAATAAGAGTTATATTATAAATTATAAATAATATATTTTTTAAATTTACATACTTTTTGTTTTCAGAAATTTATAAATTTAGAAGTTGAACTTGAACACGAGGTACCAAAACAACATCAACTTGAAACTTCTTTATTGAAACCGATGACTGAAGAATTAAAATGTTCATTTGGTAAATACTCAAAATTACAGAGGCAAAACTTTCGATTAGAAGAAGATAAAATTATTCAAAGAAATTGGGATCGTTTTTGTGAGGTATGAAAAATTATATTCTTATTTAAAATTCTAATTTTTATTAGTATTATATATAATTTATATTTTTTTAGGTGCATGATTTAGATCCAAGCTGTGCAAAAATACTTCTAGAGAGACACAATAACCGAAAAAGATTATTATTAGCATATATGAAAGATAAAATTAAACTTGTACAATTTTTAGCCAGAGATTTGCCGAACAGATTATTACATCAAGTGTGTAAAAGATTCCGAGCTTTGTACAGAGGCACAAAACAAAAGAAGTAAATTATTTTTTTTTTTTTTGTAGGGTAGAAGTTGCATTTGTCACTGCTCTATTTTTGGACATTTAATACTCCATTTTAATTAATGAGAAACTATAAAATTAAATTTATATTTTAATAGTGGGATAAAAGTATCTTACAAAAATTAATTATGCCATTGCGTCTTTTACAAATTATTTTATTTCAATTTTTAAAGTGTCCAAAACTGGCCCTAAAGTGACTAAAAACGGTACCTCTATCCTATTCTACGATATTGAAGGCATTCTTAGACAATACCCCGCTCCCCACTTTTTAAAAATATTCAATGACGAACTGTCATAATTATTAGAATTTGATTAATTAATTGAGACACTAATTGATAAAAGGACAATGTAGTTACGATCTTGCTGAGATGTAGATTTAAAAAAAATTAAATTTACTTACAGTTTTTATCAATCAGGAGTAAGACGAAATTTTTTAAATAAATTTCAGTAAAATCTTCATGTCAGATTCGAAATGTTAAATTTTGTGGGCTAAAATTTGCTTACCAAATTTCTTTTAACTCCTGACTGATAACAACTGTTACTAATTTTTTTTTTAATTTTTATCTTGGCAAAATTGCAAGGACGATGTATTTTTTTCAATTAATACTTTAATTTCTTTTTAATTAAATAATAAAACTTAAATAAAGTAAACCCCTTAGTATTTCAAGACATTTTCAAACAGTGCCCTCACTTTTCAAAAATATTAAATGACTTTCGTCTGTCATGACCGTATTAAAATTTTATTAATTACTTAAAAAAAAACATTAAAGCATTAATTGAAAAAAGGACGACGTAGTTGCAATTTTACCGAGATAAATATTTGAAAAAAAAATTACTTACTGTTGTTATCAATTAAAAAAACGAAATTTGGTAAGTAAATTTTAGCCCATAAAATTTGACATTTAAAATCTAACATGAAGATTTTACCGAAATTTATTTAACATATTTCATTTAACTCTGAATTGATAACAAGTATGTAGGTTTTTTTTTCAAATCTACGTTTTCTTTTTTTCTTAATGCTTGTTATTAATAAATAAAATTTTAATACAGTTATGAAAGCTCAAGATTATTGAATATTTTTAAAAAGTGGGGAGTATTGTCTAATATTAATCAATATTATTATCATTATCAGCTACTACAAGAGTAAAAGCACCTGCAAACGATTCACGTCCAAAGATGACAGATTAATTATAGTGTACATTACTCAAAATCAATCAAATATTGAAAAGAGTTGTAAAGAATTAGCAGAACTATTGGGTCAAACAGAATCAGCAGTACTGTCACGTTATCATGCATTGAAAGACAGAAAAGCCAGAGTACGTAAAGGAAGACAACTTATTGAGTGGGATGTGCCTTTGACAGAAAAATTTGTAAAAAATTTAATGGAATTGACTTTAAGTGATGAAATAGAAGAATTAAAATATGCAAAAATTCCAAAAGTTGTGTGGATAGAAATGGAAAAAAAAATGAATATTCCTATGTCCAAATTGATGCAGTTTTGGCATTGTCAGCTTCATATGCAATTATTTCATCCGAAATGTATTATATCTAGTGAATTAAGGATAATGTTGATTGAATACTTGTACGTTAAAGGTATTTCTACTAGACGGGAAATTGACTGGACAGTCGTTGCTCAACATTTTGACGGTGCAACCAATGAGGGTTTGAGTAGACTATTTAGTTCAATGGTTGCCATGTCACCTTTTTCAGATAAAGAAAACTTGTCAGGTAAAACTTAATTTAAAAAAACAATTTATTTTTTATAATTATATTAATTAAAATTTTTTATTGCAGAAGTAATTGAGTGGTTGTATGAAGTAAAAATTCCTAGAATAATGAGGGCTAAAAACGATAATTATTTACCACGACTAATTTATAAAAATGGTAAAATAGAAGTCATCGATGATTATCCGTATGAAAGAGATACAAAATTAGACTAAAATTAAATTATTTAAATGTTATGTTAATTTATATAAAGAAAAAATTTTTTTATTGATAATATATTTAAAATAAACAATTGATACAAAAAAAATTTAAGTGTTGAAAATTAAATTTTGAAATGTACCTGAAGATCGGAATGTTTTTCGTGCAACGAAAATGAAAAAAATTTATGTAATTTGACTGCTTAAAGATGACTGACTTAAGGCGTAGTTCCGAAGATTGAGTGGCCTACAATTTCTGGCTGACATACTGGCACCTGTTCGAAAAAGTTCAGGAATCTAGATCTAGTGATTTTTTACTTTTCATTTCGTTTTTTTATTTTCGCCCCGCAAAAAATGTTCTGATCTTCAGGTACATAATTTTGAATTATATTTTAAGTAAATGCTTTTCAAATTTTTAAATTAGGCGTTACTTTTTTTTGATCGTTTTTCAATAGCTCGTTCTTTGGCTTTCTGATAAAGAGGAACAAGTTTACCTTCTTTAGCAAGTACTTTTAATAATTCAACAATCAAAGGAAGATAATTGTGTTTACGTCGGGCGTTTTCAATTTTATATCTTTTCGATTTGTTGATTTCATCTTCAATAAGCGATTCTAGTCGTGCAACCTCTGCTGGATCACAAGTACTGAGTTTTTGTCTTTCGTAAAGCATTTTTCGATCAGAAACAATTGCCATTAAATTGAATCGAATTTCTCCTTCATTGTATCTAAAAATTTTTATAAACTTTTAATGTCAATAATATCTTTGACATTTAATATTAATAATTTTTGTAAAAAATATAAACTTACTTATTAATTCTTTTTTGAATAATTGGTTTAGCTGCTTGAACCCATTCCTCTCCAGTAGGACAAGGACCTAAATCTATAGGACCGTCCTTGAGACCATCTAATTCATATAATCTTCCATCAATAGGAACGTAACTTACGTAGTGAAAAACATCAGAATCATTGTTTTCTTGCTTCTGGTCATATTCAAAAAATGTTTGCCTGTAATTGATTATATAATTAAAATACAGCAGATATAAACTAATTCTAGATAACTTTGATCATATAAAATTTAAATATAATTGAATATGATTCTATTTTAAAATCATAGTTTTTCTTATATTTGTGACTACAATATGTAACCCTTTGTATACAGCCAATTGGCGTACAACATAAATAAATAAATTGGCCGCGAAAATTGGCATTTCCATAAGTTGACGGCAACTAGCCGCCAACTTTCTCATGAAATTTGTGGTAAAAGTTGACATTCCATTAGTTGACGGAAAATTGGCGACAGTAGATTGTCGTCAACTCTCTGAAAAAGTTGGTAACAACTTGCAGTCAACAGTGACAAAAGCTGAAAGTTGTCGACAACTTGATTGCAACTAATTGACACCAATTTTCTGACCAGAAAGTCTTGCTATCAGGAAAATTTTCAAATGACAAAAAAATATAAATCAGTTTTTCTTTGGGCCATCTTAATATATATCTAAGATTTATCTTTTTACTAATTACATTTTTTTTTTTCACAGTGTAATGATGCTACTTAAGTGTATGTATATGTACATCGCAGAAAGCCTTAATAAATAAATAAAAAAACTTTGAAATTAAATTTCCATACCTTGCAAACATATTATGAGCATCTCTTATAACATCAGAATTACTTAAAGTAAGTCCTCGTATTGTTGGATCAAAACTTTGACAAAAATTTTTAAATTCTTCTAAATTTGGTCCGATTGAGACATCAGAATGTTTGCAATTTAATAAAATACTTAAAATAGCCTGCGTAGCGCAAACGTTGCCTATTACCTTAAATAAAAAATAAATGAACTTTCAGTTAAACTGATAATCAACAATAATATTTTATCTACTCACCTGTTTAGCAAAAAATATTTTATCTAATCTGTTATCTTTTACAATAGGTCCTGCTGGTTCTTCACCTTGAACCCATTTAAATAGAAATATTAACCCATGAATTGGTCTGCGGAATAGAAATTTAAATTATTTATCAATAAACAAATTTTAAAATTCTTGATAAATTAATATTATTATTACAAAAAATTACTCACTTGAGTGGTTCAAATTGATCTTCATCCAAACTCCATAATTCTTCAACTTGAGCTCCTTTTGCGCCTAAAATAAAACATTTATTTTCATTTAAAACATAAAGAATTTATAAATAAACTAGAAAACTTTTTTTTAGGTTATCTTTTGTGATTGTCATTGCAGTATTGTAATTTAATTAGTAAATTAATTTATTATTAAATATTATTCAAAATAAAATAAAAATCTGTAGGTTGAAAATTTTAATTACCAAATTCTTTAATTAATTCTGTAAAAACACCCGGGTCACTTTCAATGACACACCAATATCCTGTAGACGACGCCATTATTTTCGATATACTACAAAATAACCATGAATTTTATTTACTTACAGTGAAGATTAAAATATTTTTTAAAAGAGTAATAACCTACACACGCACACACATAAACTTGGTACTTATTTTCCCCACAGCTCACGCTACAGTCGAAGTTGTCCTCAGTTTCGTTGTCTATCTTTTTTGTCAGTCATTTTAATTGCAAATTTCAAGTTGACAGAAAGATGCGGTAAGAATTTCAAGTCAACTTGACTACAAAAACTTAATGTTCAATTAATTGACGCAAACTTACCCCCAACTTGATGTCAAACCTTAAGTAATTTTTATTTTTCAGGCAACACTTTCTGTCAACTTGTTCCAAAAAACCGGGCGTAGAATGACAACTTGTAGTTCAAACTCAAGTTGTATTCATATTTTATTCAAAAGTTGGAATATCTTATTGGCAACAGTTTGTCAAATTTAAGGAAACTTTTGCTGAACGAGTTTGACACGCGCACAGGTTTTTAAAATTTACAATCTATCAGCAATTTTAAGGTCGTACCTAAAAAATTCTGGAATTTTATATTTCTGTTTATTAATTAATTGATTTTCATTACAGCGATTTTTTAGCTTCTGACAAAAAACATAAGAACTTTCTCGGAACATTTTCATCATTCGAGTCTCATAAATATTTGAAACGTAATTAGAAATCTAAAATTCAAGAATTTTTATGATCCTGAAGTTAGCAGACACTTAGTAGTTTTTGGATTTTTTTTTCAACAAATAAATTACAAAAAATAAAAAATATAAAAATATGCACATGTAGAAAATTTAAAAAACTTCAGGTGCAATTTTTTCCTATAATTTTTTTTTATAATTTAGTGTTTAAAAAAAAAATCCAAAAATTATTAGACGTCGGCTAACTTCAGTATCATGAATTTTTTAGGTACAACCAGCCTCAATTACATTAGAATAAATTAGAATACAAATTTGCTATTGGACGATTACTTATCGGCTAATTTAAGGACTTTGTATATACTATATAGTCGGGAATCCCAGCTTTAAATGTATTAAGATTTATTATGGGACATTGTAATGTTAATTATAAAATACAATGAACTGTCATCTTGAATTTTAAATGATGATCAATTTTATTATGGTACTTGAGTAAAAATCACTGATAGTACTAATTATTTTTACTCCGTTTTTATATTTGAATTTTTTTACTAATTACCCTGACTAAGAAAAATGATTCACTCCATGCTAAAGTGTATATTTATATATCAGTCGATTCAAATTGTTTTAAATCATTTCAAATTGTTTTGAATCATTTCAAATAATTTTTCTTAACCAAGGTATTAAATGTGAGCATTTATAAATCAACGATATGTTATTGTAAATTTCTGCATAACTTCTTACAGTTCACTTATAGTATGCGCCTACAGTAAATTTTACTATAAATTTGTCCCCATGGATAATTTATTATCTTTAAAATGTAGCAGTATCTACATAAATCTGTTTTAAAATGATAGTCGAATTTTTCTGGTTTTTTCTTTAATTTTGTAATTCTGATATAAAAAAAATTTTCTTAAATATTTTTCAATTTAATTAAAATCAGAGATGCAACGGTTGGGGGGGGGGGGGAAGAATTCAAAAATCGAATTATCTTCAATTGGTCAAATTTATAAATTCCATTATTTTTTATTTATTTATTTAAAATATAAAACGAACATGAAATTACAATATTTGTATAAATTCTATTTTTTATACAAATTATAAGTATTCAAATTATTAAAGTCTAAACTCCAGCTGTTGATTAACTTTGATAATTTTTTGAATTTCGAGTATCTTGGCATGACCAGTGTGTATTTTAATTAGATAAAATTTTTGAATAATTACAATGTATCATATATAAATATTCTGTTAGTGACAGTTTGATAAGCAAACTGATAATATTTATCTATTCAAATGAAAATATTCAAGAATATATTTAAGTATTTCAAGTTCACAATTATATTTAAAAAATATTTAAAATTCTATCTATCGACTTTAAAAGAACTGTAAAATTTCAGTTCGTCTTTTCATATATTTTTCAATCGTATACTGCATCATGTCGATGACTGTTCTCTTTATTATTTTATACACCAGTATTTTAGGTGAGTCCATTAAAATAAAGTCATATTTTACGTAAATTTATTTAGTAATAGGATTTATTATTTATTACAGTATCTGCTGAAAATTGTTTGCCACGAAGTTTTGGAGAAGATAGTAATGTTTGTGTGTGTAATGCTACATACTGCGACTTTGTAACAGTACAAATACCTCAAGATGGACAATTTAGAGTTTACGAATCAAGCAAAAGTGGCCAACGATTAGAAACAAAACTTTACGGTTTTGATAAAATAATAAAAAATAATATAAAGATTTATTTAAATTTTGAAAAAAAATACCAAACTATTCATGGATTTGGAGGCGCGTTTACTGATTCTACTGGTATAAATATCAACACTCTTAGTGATTCAACAAAAGAACAATTATTACAGTCAGTAAATTAAATATTAACAAATATATCGCCTCACTAATTTCAAAAAGACTTATATTTTTATATGCCCTTTTGGTTTTCGTCACTATGTTTAAAGCTAAAAGGGCATATAATTTAAGGGGGGAAGCTGGTCTGACAAAAAAAAAAGCATATTTTTTTTTCAGAGTACCTTCTTTATTAAAATTCTTAAAATTTGTGACCTTACTAAGCATAATTCCAAGAATATTCTGCTAAATTTTCATAAAAAAATATTGAAAAATAAGCCAATGGTAGTGGGGAGAACCGAGTCACCTCAAGAAAAAAAGTATCTATGCCGTAGTCAGGATATCTCATGACTGCTTCATCTGGAATCAAAAAACCAGAAAGATTTCTTTAGTACATAAGTTTATCTTGGATTTGAACGAAGGAATAAATAAAATATTCATTTTTGAATTTTTGGAAAAGGTGCAATCAAAAAATTCTGATTTTTGCGAAAAATTCTTCCTATTGTTTAATTAAAAAATACGTAGTTATTGAAAAAAAAAAATTCTTCGTTCAAATCTAAGATAAACTTATGTACTAAAGAAATCTTTTTGGTTTTTTGATTTAAGATGAAGTAATCATGAGTTGTCCTGCCTACCACACAGAGACTTTTTTTTTTGAGGTGACTCGGTTCTCCCCACTACCACTGACTTATTTTTCAATATTTTTTTATAAAAATTTAGCCTATATATATTATGAAAATATAAGCCTTTTTGGAGTTAGTGACGTGAGATATTTTATTTCATACAAAATTTAAAATACTAAGAAAAAAGTCTTTATTTTCAGATCATATTTTGGAGAAGGCGGAAGCAAATATAATCTAGGTCGCGTTCCAATTGGTGGTACCGATTTTTCTGTAAGACCTTATTCGCTAGACGATACACCAGATGACGTTTCACTAAGAGATTTTTCTTTAGCAAAAGAAGATACTGATTACAAAATACCATACATGAAAAAAGCTCTGAAAATAAATAAAGAATTGAAATTTTTATCCGCTTCATGGTCAGCACCTCCATGGATGAAAACAAATCATAATTATACCGGATTTTTGGGTTTTTTAAAAAAAGAATACTATCAAATATATGCTGAGTATTTAGTTAAATTTTTAGAAGATTACAAAAATCAGGGCCTACCGATTTGGGCAATTTCTACCGGAAACGAGCCGGCAGATGTTTTTGCACTCAATATAGTTCACTTTAATGATATGGGTTGGACTCCTGCTACTGTTACAAAATGGGTTGTTAATAATTTAGGACCGACTTTACTTAATTCTACATCAAACGAAACAATTATTTTAGCATTAGACGATCAAAGATTTGACTTGCCTTGGTATCTTCATGCAATGTATAATTATAACAAT
The DNA here is from genome assembly GCA_964016945.1 of Microplitis deprimator. Taxonomy (NCBI): domain Eukaryota; kingdom Metazoa; phylum Arthropoda; class Insecta; order Hymenoptera; family Braconidae; genus Microplitis; species Microplitis deprimator. The sequence continues at coordinate 12,879,122 of OZ024715.1, read as the reverse complement.
CGAATCGATAAATATATTTCTGGTATCGCAGTTCATTGGTACATGGATAAATATTTCCCAGTTGAATTGTACGATCGAACTCACACTTCATTCCCAAATAAGTTTATTATTATGACAGAAGCGTGTACTGGAAGTACATTTTGGGAATTAACAAAAGTTCGATTAGGATTTTGGAAGCGGGGGGAAAGATATATTATGAGCATTATTGACGTAAAACTAAAACTTATTAATTTTAAATCTAAGTCCATATTAGAGTGTACCGAATAAAAGTACAAATTACTTTTTTTTTTTTACCAGGCACTAGAAAAAATTTTTGAAATTTTAAAAGGCGATTTAGTGCCCAAAAAAAATATTGAGTTTATTCCATGCACTCTAATATTTACACAGAGAAAAACGGAGTTGAAAAATGTACGAATTTTTGTTATGCGTTCGATTAAACTTGAAACAGGAAGATGAGTCGCCAAAAAATGATACATTTAAATATTGATAAGTTGTAATTAAATTTATTTGTCTGAATCAGAAATTATATGAGTATGAAAAATTTTTAGAGGCTCGAAATCGTAGAGCACAATATTTATCTGGGGGCTCAGCTTCCTGTTCCAAGTTTGGTCGCCAGCACAATAAAAATTCTAACATTTTTCAACTTTATTTTAGTCCTCGTATAAGTGTTGTAATTATTGTTTTATGAAAACAATTTTTAGGATTTAAATCACTGGGTAACTGGATGGGTAGATTGGAATCTCGCATTAGATAAAAAAGGAGGCCCGAATTGGGCTAAAAATTATGTTGACTCTCCAATAATTGTAAACTCGGAAACAGATGAATTCTACAAACAACCCATGTACTATGCAATTGCACATTTCAGTAAATTCATTTCACGTGGATCCGTCCGAGTTGATCTTACTTACCACAGAAGCATTAAATCCGTCGCATTCATCACACCAGAAAATACAACTGTAATAGTACTTTACAATAAGTATGTACTAAAAAATCTCTTAAAAAAAAAAACCACTTAAATTATCATACTCCAATAATTAAAAAATTTTTTTTCTTCCTCAGAAACGTTAAACCAAAAAATGTGACTATAGTAGATCCAATTAAAGGAAATATCAATGTGATGGTTTCAAAAAAAACTATACAAACAATTATTTACAGACATTAAAGAAAAAATTTATTTATTTTTAGGTAATCATACTTATGAATATTTATAAAAATCTATTTAAATACTTACGAAAATAAATATTTTACTTAGGATAATAAGTCTTAGCGAATTTAATTTTTTTCGCTTTTCCATCAGGGCGTAATGCTTTTGGTATATAATCAGGACAATGATTATCCAATTTCCGTAAATATGGATTAATTCCATAATCCCAAGGGGTACGTCTTTTATCCATAGGTCGGGTATTGAACATAAACTTATAAATTTTTTGCCAGTGGTATAATTCAGGCATCCGTCTATAGTAAAAAAAATATTTAATTTAATATGAGTAATTATAAAAAAATTTAACAAGTATTACTGTATTGCAGTACGTACAAGTGTCTAGGTCTTGCTGACATTAAATGTTTGTATCTTTTTTCAAGCCAAATTCTTTTCTCCTTATCCTCTATATCTGCGACTCGTTGTTCTTCTTTACCCAAATAGGGTTTCATGTCAACACCGACTCTCTCTTCAGGAGTATTTACATAAAATTTAATCAAATTTTTGACAACTTCATCGTTGAATTCAATTAATTTATTGTTTTCCACCTTTTCGTACAACTTGACCGGTTCCGTGATCCAACACAAATTTCTTTTCGGATTTTCATCAGCATTCCGCTGATTGACAGACGTCGTATTCAATTGATAAACACAAAATGACCAGTACTGACCATTAGTTATAATCATTTGATTAACTAACGGATAAGTGATATCATTGAAAGTTGAAAATCCTGAAGATAGTAAACAATAAAATTAATTATTCATCTTGATCATGTTCAGAATATGTAAATATCTCAAATTTATCACGGGTATTATGGACAAATTGATTGATTTATTAATAAAACATTAATTTTTTTAACAAAGTTTCGTCACTTTATTATTGTGACTTTTTCAAGTTCTAAAATTTTTCGATTATTGAATAAAATAAATACACGACGTTTCGCCTACAGTAAGCCTGTGGCATCTTCAGGTATCTTGTGTAAATTATTAATAACAAAATTAACATTCTTATTTATCACAGCACATTGTATAATTATTTTAATAATTACAATAATAACTATCAATATTATCAAAAAATTGCAGTGATGTGCTGTGATTAATAAGACTTTTAATTTAGTTAATAATTTAAATACGATACCTGAAGACGCCACAGGCTTACTGTGCACTGTAAAAAAATTTTGTGAGTGAACGCGGATTGAATCCGGAGCGGATGTCTGATTATTTATTCATTTATTCCCCTCGGAGTGAAATTAACTGTTTTTGTGATCGAGAGCGATCGCTTGACCTAATGGACAGTCCTACGGGGTTGTCAAATGCATCACTTGGCAAAATAATTACTTCACTGCGCTAAATCTATTATTATAGACATGTTTAATAAAGAAAAAAAATTTTCTTTTTTGTTTTGTTATTATTTTATTACCATGTAATATTGCAATATTAATGATTATGTTTAGTTTTATTCAGAGGCACATCTTCTGCCCACAAATATATTTTTTTTTTCTGCATTTTGTTGTAAGAGGGGAGTTTATTTTAATATTAAAACTCCAGATCGAAATTCAGATTTAAATAAAAACCCTTATCACTCCGAATTCAATACCGATTTTTTAGTGTAAACTAAAATTAATATTATTTTGTAATAAAGAGCATTAGCAAATAAATATTAATAAAATCACCTAAATGACAAGCTTGAGATAAAAGCCACGCATAGTTACTGAAAACAGCTTGTGTTTTAAGTGCATCTATTTCATCATTTAAATCTTTGGGTCTTCTTAGTAAATATCCACGTTTATGATAAGACATAAAACCAAATTCACTTGGATCTCCAGGCCAAAACCCAGGCAAAGTCGTAAGATGACGTCGTTTAATATAATGTCCAAATGTTCTTGGATCAAGTTTAACTGCTGGAACTTCAAACTCTGGATTTTCACACTCAGCCATAGTTAATATTTCTTTTAATGGATGTTGATGTCTAAGTTGTAATATCGGTGATCCTAAATATTGAAATTCTCTATCTATGGGTTCATTCAACGATTTCTTAAGTTGATTTTTCAGCAACGATATTCTTGTTAGTCTAGTCATATCAATCCCACCAAAAAACCAACCCGCTTCTATTCTAGGATCATAATCTACTTCAATCCCCATTAAATGTGGATAATCTTTAGCTAATGCTGATAACATTAATCGATTAACTTGCTTGGATACAGCAGTTCCTACAAAATCATCAAGTTTATCCGGTTTATCAGGAGTTTCTTCCGTCCGTTGTCCTGAAGATTGACTGAATAACATAAATCAGTATTAAGGTAAGACCCAGTACCTGATCAGGGAACTAGTACTCGATCATTCATATATTTGTATGTATATATTTACTAAATTTAACTAAATATAAATATAAAAATACATAGTGATCGAGCACTAGTTCTCAGATTGGGTACTAGGCCTTTTATCTAAACATAAAATAAAAATAATTAGAGTAGAGATACCATTTTTGGCCAGTTTTGGACACTTTAAAAATTTTAATTAATTCATTTGTAAAAGACGCAATAACATAACTAATTTTTTAAATGTTTAGAGATATTTTTGTCACACTATTAAGGGCATTCTCAGACAATGCTCTCCACTTTTTAAAAATTTTCAATGACTCGATTTTCGAAAAAATTTTCATGTTAATTTTATAATTAGAATTTTCAAATTTTTTAAGCTAAAATACTAAACTACGTTGTCCTTTTCTCAATTAAGGTTTTAATTAATTAATAAAATTTTAATGAAAATTTGAATAATATAGTTATGACAGTTGAAAGCAATTTCATATTTTTAAAAAGTGAGGAGCACTGTCCAAAAATACCCTTAAAATGAAAATTTTATCTTACTCTTTTATTAATTTAAATAAAGTATTAAATGTCCAAATATGGAGCAGTGGCCACCAATGGTATCTCCATTTTACCCTATGCTGAGACGTAATATGAGTATAAATGTGGCAGACATAAGAAAATTTTTAAATTACATATAAAAAAGTAATCAATTAAATTGATAAAATGAAAAAAAATGCATTTACTGATTTTAGAATTTTCTAAAAGTTCATTTTTTAATTTTTTTATAAAAAAAAATTTTATTTTATTATTTTAAAGTTTTAAAAATTGTCAGATGTCCGCCAACTTTACTGTCACAAACGTGATACATACTTTTGGTTTCTTAATTCAAACGCTATGCCGTCTTCAATTAATTGTTTTAGATTTTCTGTCAAACTATTTAATTTTTCAGGTGGCATTAAATTATCATAATATGAAGGTAGAGATGAATTATTAATTATGTGCGTACGAGTAATATATTGAGCTTGAGGTAACTCGTTGTAATAAACACTGCCTTCATGAACCATAAGACATTTGAATCCCCAGTAACGCGGCATATTTACTTTCATTAATTTTTCCTCTGGAGTCGGAAGTTCTTTTACTTGCTCGTGCCAGAGTTCTAGTTTTCTTTGCCATCTAGGTACTAATGATACATCTAAAATTGGAGGGTATACTGGACTTTTAATAGAATCGGCAACATTCGATGTATCACTTTGAGAATTTCGGATGCATGTCACTACCGGCGAGTATTTAACACAAGACCGAGAATGAATTTTTATCAATAACATTCTTATATTTTTTATATTTAAAAACTTTTAAAATTAATTTTTACTCATATATTTATTTTGTTGATAAATAAAATTATTGTTTTGAATAAATCATCAAAAATAACCTGCCTACTCTCAACTTTCAACATGTGATAGATTTTTAGCATAATCATAATAATAAATATTAAAATTTTTATGCGCATGTGCGCGAGATGAGTGTGAATGTAGCAGACATCAGATAAATTTAAAATTATAAATAAATAGAGTAAGTAATTAATAAAATGAAATTTTAAAAAATGGGCATTTAAAAAATTTAAAAATTAATAAGTGCATTTTTTATAAATTTTATTTTTTAATTATTTACTCTATTTATTTATAATTTTAAATTTATCATGTCTGCTACATTCACACTCATGTGCGCGAGGTATAAAAAAGACGTAAGTTTATGTAAAAAATTAAATGAAAATTCGCCCTAAAGTGAACGTGATAATTGTCATGTTCAGTAGCAGTTCTTATAAACTTTTGAAGGACAACCGAGGACAGAAGTTCCGAAATTATTTCGAAAAGTCCGAGTTCGTGATAATCATAAATAATTTTAATTTTAATAAGTAATAAATAATAAAATATAAGAAGATGGATCTTAAACAAAAGTTAACTGAAGAAGCTTCTTGGAAACAATTAGAAGAGTATTTTTTCGGCACTGGCTCTAAAATTAAAATTGCCGACTTATTTAATCAAGACCCAGAACGTTTTGATAAATTTAGGTAATTTATTTTTTAGTATCATTATGACCTTTTGTAATCACTAATTTATCAACGTTTATATAAAATTTTTTTCTAAATTTATTATATTTTACTTAATAAATGCATGATGTAATTCGGTTTATTATTTAACACATCTTTGTATTGATGAAAAATATTTATTATTTATTTATGGATTTAGTCTAACTCTTCAAACTCCTGATGATGGGCCTATACTATTTGATTATTCAAAAAATCGAATTGATGAGAAAGCTTTGAGTCTTTTATTTAATTTGGTAGGTTCGAAACAATTTTCCATACGTATTTTTATTTCAAATTTCATAATTCCAATTAGCAGAGACAACTTTAATTTGTATTTTAAAAGAACAAGACAAATTTTTTTTTTGTCTCAAAGCCAAGTTTTTTTTTTATATAAATAAGATACAGGAAATTTATCTTCTTTGTTCCGCCTTAAAAAAGTCGTTTCAACTAAAAAATCGCTTAGATGACTTGTTAGCAATTTAATTTTTGTCGTTACTTGTATCAAGTTTTTTTAGCAGATATTTTGCCAGTGACATAAATTTCTGATTATTTTGTCAACATGTTAGTGTCTTATCGATAGGTCAAAAAACAGCTTCAAAACTGATATCTTATAGATGTAATAATTTGCTGTATGTTGCTTGACTTCCTCAAAATTTTCTATAGAATTGATCAATATTGCCAGGGATGTTGACAAAATAATCAAAAATTTATGTCACCTAAAAATATCTGCTTAAAAGACTTGACACAAGTGATGACAGAAAGTGAATTACTGATGAATGATCTAAACGATTTTTTAGTTGAAACGACTTTTTTAAGACGGAAAAAAGAAGGCAAATTTTCTATGACTCTTAGACTAATATCTGAAGGTCTCATTTATATAAAAAAACTTGACTTTGAAACGAAAAAAAATTTATCTTGTTTTTTTAAAAGACATCTTTATGACATCTTAAAGTTGTCTCTGTGCTACTTGGGAGGTAAAAGATCTAGTACTCGATCACTCCATGTAATTTTATATATGTATATAGTAAAATTCAGTAAATATAGATATACGAATACATGAGTGATCGGGTACTGGGTCTCTTAACCTATGGGAAATATATTTATATTTTGTTATAGGCCCGAGCGCGACAAATTGAAAAAGCGCGAGATGCAATGTTCGCTGGAGAAAAAATAAATTTTACGGAAAATCGTGCGGTATTACATACCGCTTTACGTAATCAACGAAATACACCAATTCTCGTTGATGGAAAAGATGTTATGCCAGACGTTAATGCCGTCTTACAACATATGAAAGAATTTACCAATCAAGTAAAATTACATTTAGTAAAATTTTTGCTAGTCTAGAAGTCGAATCTCTTATTGCTGATCTCTCATTTTTTTGTATTAATTGAAAAATTTTAATTGGATTGCGGCTTCTAGACAACTTGTAAAGCCAAGAATAAAAAGTAACCATTGATGCTCGTAATGTGTGTTCGTAATGTATTTTTTATTTATAGGTAATTTCCAAAGAATGGAAAGGATTCACTGGTAAACCAATCGAAGATGTTGTTAATATTGGAATCGGTGGCTCTGATTTGGTAACGAAAAAATTTATTTATTATAATTTTTAAATTTACTTAGAAGCAACAAACATTTTTTTTAACTCCATCCCAAAAGTTCTCAGTAGTATTTAAATAGTAGTATATAAATGTAAGCCCACCCCCCCCCCCCCCTTATATGTAAAGAAAAAAAAATAATATTAAAAATTATAAATTATCGTATAGGGTCCTCTGATGGTAACTGAAGCATTAAAGCCTTATCATTGTGGACCAAGAGTACATTTTGTGAGTAATATTGATGGTACTCACATTGCGGAGACTTTGAAAAAATTGAATCCAGAGACCGCGCTTTTTATCATTGCATCAAAAACATTTACAACTCAAGAAACTATTACTAATGCAACATCCGCAAAATTGTGGCTCTTAGAACACCTAAAAAATGTAAGTTTCTTGTGAAAAATATTGTATTTCTTAATGTTCTTTTATTGATGAATTTAAAAACAATAGGAAGCAGCGGTAGCATTTCATTTTGTCGCATTATCAACAAATAATCAAAAGGTAAAGGAGTTTGGAATCGATGAAAAAAACATGTTTGGATTTTGGGATTGGGTCGGTGGACGTTATTCGCTATGGTCAGCTATTGGTTTATCGATTTCACTATCTATTGGCTTTGATAATTTCAAAAAACTATTGGACGGCGCATTTTTCATGGACCAACATTTTTGCACCACTCCATTAAATCAAAACGTACATTAATTATTTTATACATTTAATTTTTTAATTCTTATTAAATTACAGGGAATCAAATAAAAATTTATATCATTATTTTTAGATACCAGTAATTCTTGCTCTATTAGGTGTTTGGTACCATAACTTTTTCAAAGCTGAAACCCATGCACTTTTGCCTTATGATCAGTATCTTCATCGATTCGCTGCTTATTTTCAACAAGGTGACATGGAAAGTAATGGAAAATATGTCACTCGTTCAGGAACAACAGTTAATTATACTACTGGACCAATTGTCTGGGGAGAACCTGGTACCAATGGTCAACACGCATTTTATCAATTAATTCATCAAGGTACTAGATTGGTACCAGCTGATTTTATTGCTCCTGTATTATCGCATAATAAGGTATGTTTGTTATTAATGACATGCAAATATCTAACAATATTTTTAACTTCCCGCCATGAAAATTTCAAATTTTCAATAAAAAAAGGAAGTTATTAGTTTCGATCCGACTTTCGAAAATTGAGTTTTTATCAGAACTCGAAGTTTTAAGGTTCTAGAAAGCTATCGTGTATGTGTATACTTTTTTTGTCGAATGATATCTTTAGAACGAATCGATCGATTTGGACGTGATTGGCGGCAATCGAATTGGCTCGTCAAGATTTAGATCTGAGTAGATTTTGAAATCGATCGGTTGAGTAGTTTACGAGTTATACGGGAAAAAATTTTCCCTGCCGACATGGTCAACGATTTTCAGATGTTTTATATAAAATTAAATACTAAATATTTTTGAATACAGGTACAAGGTGATTTACATCACAAAATATTACTTGCCAACTTTCTCGCACAAACTGAAGCACTTATGAAAGGTAAAAGTGTTGACCAAGCACGAGAAGAGCTGCAGAACTCTGGACTAAGCTCAGAACAAGTTAATTTCTTACTCCCACACAAAGTTTTTGAAGGCAATCGGCCGACAAATAGTATTCTCGTTAAAAAAATTACACCTTTTACTCTGGGTGCATTAATTGGTATCTATATTTATTGAGGATTAATTAATATTTATTTATTGAAGACTATATAATTTTTATATCATTTTTTTAGCGATGTATGAACACAAGATTTTTGTCCAAGGAATTATTTGGGATATCAACTCTTTCGACCAGTGGGGGTAATAATTATTTTTAACAATTAACATTAATTTAAGCAATTAGTCTAATTAAATACTAATGAATGACTTTTTTTTCAGTGTTGAATTAGGAAAACAATTAGCTAAAGCTATTGAGCCAGAATTGAAAAGCAAAGATAAGATAACCAGTCACGACTCATCAACCAATGGTCTAATTAATTTTATAAAATCCAATAATTAAGAAAAATATTTGATTTTATTATAAAACTAGAATCATAGTTATAAATTTATTATTTAATTTTATTATCAGCAATAATTATTATTATAAAGGTCTACAGATTATCTATTCATATACATTTTATACATATATAAAAATCATTTATTTTTTCTGTATCATTTTTACATACAGACTTTAAATAAGAAAATAGAAAAATTATTTATACTAAAGATCCTTAGAAAATATAATAGAAAAAATTGCTGCCATAAAATATATCTTTTAAAAAATAATAAATGTTTTTTATCGAATCTTATATAATTAATAAATAATGCATGATAATTTAAGTAATAAATGTCATTAGTCATTACTCATTGTATGTGATTTTGTTCTATGTATGCGTAATCTAATAATATATAATCATACATATATGTTTTAAAATTAAAACAAAAATTTAGCGCGGCAAAATTATTGACTATGCTTACAAGACTTTATTATAAAGTATAATAATTACTCTTGTTATTTAATTTGATTTTTTTTCCATTAACAAGAGTAGGAAATATACTAGAATAATTACATATTTTATAACAAAGTATGACAAGCATTAGATTTTACTTACCTATCAACTTTTAATTACTCACTAAAAATTTAAATACTCAGATATTTTAAAATTAATGAGAAAAAATTTAAATATCAACAGTTTGATGATAAAAAAAAAACGATTTTGTTTTCGGTACCCAAAAAGACTTAACACAACCCAAGTAGCACAGGGCAACTTTAAGATGTCATAAAGATATCGTTTAAAAAGACACAAAAAACCTTTTTTTTTGTATAAAATGCCAAGTTTTTTTTATATAAATGACTCAGATGTTGGTCCCAGAAGTCATAGGAAATTTGTCTCCTTTTTTCCATCTTAAAAAAGTCGTTTCAATTAAAAAATCGTTTAGATCATTCATTAGTAATTCACTTTTTGTCATCACTTGTGTCAAGTCTTTCAAGCAGATATTTTTTCGGTGACGTAAATTTCTGATCACTGTCAAAATTTTGGTGCCTTGATAGGTCAAAAAACAGCCTCTTATAGATTTCAAAAAGCCAAGTGTCCTACTTCCCTATCCAAAAATTCCCATAGAATCCACTCAACCGCGACAAAAACCACATAGAATCCTATAGACTATTGGTTTCTATGCGGTTTTTGTCGCAGTTGAGTGGATTCTATGGGGATTTTTGAACAGGGTTGGGAAGAGATGACAAAAAGTAAATTACAAATAATGGCCACATAAGTCATATAAACAATTCTATAGTTGAAATGACTTTTTTAAGACGAAAAAAAAAGTGTCTTCTTTTAAAAGATATCTTAAAGTTGTTTCTGCGCTACTTGAGTAAGTGCATTATATTTGTTACCTATTATTTTTAAATTTATTATTGCGCGCCTTAAGCGCGAACGCGCTTACGGTTTTCTACGTGCGTCTTAAATCAATTAGTCATTTCTGATCTAGACGTTTCGCGCATATTAATTAAATCGTATCTACACCTCGTCATACAATATTGGATCTATATATATATATATATATATATATATATATATATATATATATATATATATATATATAAATATATGTAGTAGAGTTTAAAAATATAAAATAATATTTTTTTTTAGATCTTATTTTTTAAAAAATTACTTTGGGATCTAAATAAAATCCTCCGAAAAAATAAAAAAAAACATTTCAATATCCTAGAAATATATGTAACATATCTATATATTTATGTATGTAAAAAAGAGGGGGAAGAGATGTAGTGCGATTTGTGTCGATTGACGCAAAAAAAATTATTTCCACAAGTTGTAAAATAAAAATAATAAAAATGTTTACTATGTCATACAATTATATCGAATCAAAAATATTACGAAATTTAGAAAAAAGTAATATAGTACATCGGTAATAATATATATTATTATTTTAAGTATTATTGTAAAAATAATAAGACTTAACCTCAACTATTTTTTTATTGCTAATAATTTTTTCTAAATTTAAAAAAAATAACTGGTTTTTTAAAATTATTTAAATTTCGCAGACACCAGTCAGGCACAGGACTATGGCTAGGATTGCTAATTGGTATCTGTGCTTTGGTTACATTAATAAAAGAGGATAATAGTTATTCAGAAATATGTTTACTCAATGGAATAACAGGATTCGGGTTAATTATGAGCTGTATTTGTTTAATATTTCAACTGTACATGGGTACAACATCCACTAAAGATTTTCAGTTGTTATATTTTTTACCAGCGGGTTTAACATCGCTGTTATATTTACTCTGGGCAGATAAAGGTACATATTTATCACTCGTTTAATTACACAATTTTAAAAGTTTAAACTTTTTGCGTTGACTACTAACAATAACTGTAACATTGTGTTATTTTTTTTGTTTATTTATCATTAATTTCAGGTTTACTGGTAAGTGTGTCATGGGGTTTAGGAGTTGGAACTTTGAGTACCTGGGGAGTGTTACAGCTTATGAGTTACTTACCAGGATGTTTAACATTAGGTGAATGTATTACTATAATGCATGGAATTATATTATTTCTTTTATCGAGTGGAACAAATTTACCTTTAAGATATCATTTGCCACCTTTGCATGACGATGATATTGCAACGACTATTTTACAGGTGAGAAATTTATTTTATACTAGCGTTTAATGATTTTTTTAAATTTTGTCTTCATCAATTTGAAATAAAAATAAATAAATTTAAAAACACTGCAAGTCATCAGTTTTGATAAGTAGACACTTTTTACACGTTTTAAGTTGTGGTAATTTTTCTATAAGAGTATGTAAATTTAATACATCGTTTAGGAAACTTTCTAGAGCCAAAAAGACGTATCATTTTTTTTTTATTCCAAATTATTTTGGGGATTTATTTTAAAGCTCGAAATTAAAAAAAAAATTTTAAAAGTTAAAAAGGCATATAATTCATGCGTCCGCTAGGCTTTCAAAATTTTTGTTTTTTTTGTTTTGCTCTACAATAAGTCTATGAAACAATTGGCAATGAAAAAAGAATGATATGCCCTTTTGGCTCTCGGAATATTATAATTTTTAAATCGAAAGAAGAAAAATTTTTAAGAAAATTTATTTATAAAATTGAATTGTTATTCTCAATATAAATTATTTTTTTATTTTTCAGGTCGGAATTATTTACATCGGATTGTTATGTTTAATTTGCACCTTTTATCCTAAATCACGGTCAGCAAATTTTTTTTATCCAATAGCTTTTGGAATTTTACTAATTGTCGTGATCCCAGTGTTACATATTTTATTGGATCAAAGTCCCTTATTGTGGATGTTATTTTTTGTATTCGGAAGTTTCAGAAAAGTAAGTAGAAAATAAAAATCTGGACACCGGTTGGCTCTGCGGGCCAGCTTCAAAACTTCCCGCTGTTTTCGAGCTCGAAAACGTTATTATTGGTAAACTTTTGAGCTTTTTGAGCTCAAAAAATGGCTGGACTAAAAATAACCACATTAAGTAAAAGCTTTTTGAGACTTAGATTTGATCAAACATAGAAACAAATCAGTCGAGCAGTTTACGAGTTATGCAACAAAAACTTAAAAAAATTTTTTTGTTAATTTTTATTTTTCGTATAACTTGTAAACTACTCAACCGATCGACTACAAAATCTAATCAGTTCTACGTCTTGATGAGCCCTTTCGATTGCCACCCAAACCTTCAAATCGATTGATTCTTTCCAAAGATATTGTACGACCAAAATTAGCTTACGGACATCCATACACAGACACACACACATTCACACGCGCGCACGCGAAACCAATAACTTCCTTTTTTTTCTTTTTGAAAATTTCCAATTTTCATGGCGGGAAGTTTAAAAATAAAAACATTACCAATATTATTACTTAATTAATAAAAAAATGTTATTATTATTATTTTTTACTTTCATTATTTTAGATATCATTGTTAATGTATTGGAGTGTATGTTTGCTGATAGCAATAATTATCATGACTCGTCAAATATTATCCGATTCATCAGCAAGTACAGTAGAGCGAAAAACTTTTCATATTTTATCAGTTTTAGTGTACACCCCAGGATTAATATGGGAACCAACATTACTTTATCTCGCGAGTGGAATTATTATGGGATTATTTATGATGCTTGAGGTATTATAGTATAAATAATAGGGGTGTGCGAATCTTATTCGAATTTTCGAATTTAATATTTAATAATTATAATTTAAACGTTTAATTTTATAAATATGATGATTATTTTCAGTTAATGCGATTGATAAACTTACCGCCGATGAATAAAATTTTACAACTCGGATTTTCAGCATTTGTAGATGAAAAAGATTCATTAATTTCATTAACTCCATTGTATCTTCATATTGGTGTGTCATTTTCTTTATGGATGCCATCAAGTAATATCGAATTATTACCTTTAATGAGTGGCATGATCGTATTAGGTATAGGTGATTCAGCAGCTAGTTTTATTGGCAGTAAATACGGAAAACATAAATGGCCAGGAACTTCAAAAACACTAGAGGGTACTGTTGCCTGTATTTTAAGTCAATTATTATTCATCTACGGACTCGCGGTAGTCGGTAAGTTCCTACTAAGCTTAACTATTTTATTTTTACTATTAAATAAATAATTATTTAACTTTAATTAGGACTAGTCTCTGGTGGATTGGCTCTGATAAAAAGTACTCTAGCAGTTATTGCAGTATCAATCATCGAAGCACAAACGAATCAAGTTGATAATCTCGCTCTACCTCTTCTTCTTTACATTTTTTTGATATTATAAATATTTTTTATCTAGAAAAAAAAAAACTTAATTGATTGTTTAGTTTTTATAACTAGATCAAAAACAAAGTGATCGTACTAAAATAGTTTTGGTTGTTATAGTTTAATATATTATTAATAATCGATATTTTAAGTAATACCTGGAAATGATTGTAAAGTTTACCGTGCCTTAGGATACACTTCAGCATTGCAACGATGAATTTATTTAACAAATTAACTATAAGATTAATTTTATATGTTCCTTAAGAACTTTTTTTATCTTTTTAATAGAATTATTATTAATAAAAATAGTCATTTTTTTTAATTCCAGCCAACAACGGTTCATAACTATTGATATATTTCATTATTGTTTAAGTTAATATAACATTTTTTATTATATGTGTAAATTTAGTTTAACTCGTACATTTAGTACTAATGTTTATGGGATATTACCATTGCATTCCTACAAATTAATGTAAGGTATTTTTTCTAAAACAAGATGAATATTTTTATCTTATAAAATATTAATTATACTAAACCATTTTATGAAATATTTTTTTACATAAATAAAAAATAACAATATATTAATAAAAAAGTTGAAAGATTATTTTTATGGGATCATCAACAATTTATTTATTGCACAACTTTCGATCGGTCTAATATATATATGTCGTAGACACATCGTAAAATTTTGCATTTCATGAATTGCAGACAGATCGTGTAATGTTGCAGAATTACATGAAATGGCGGTATTGCTGATGGTGTAATGTCTAGGATTGATAGATTTAAATGCGGATTAAATAAAAAGACGAATTAAATTTTATTTAATAATTCATGTAAGCTAGCATGGCATCTACGGTTTCTTTTACGGGATGAAATCGGCATGAATACTCTGTTATCTTTGAGGAAAGCTGTTAAAAACTGCTGACAGAGATACTTTCAATGCTCGTGAGGAGCCAGACATGCATTCTACAACTTAGTTTTTACAAAGTATTCAAAATTTATGAAGTTATTTGCATTTAAATGTCAATTTGTTCCAAGAAATCGTAATCTGGCCGATTTTAATTTATTAAGTTTTAATGCAAGTAAAAAACTTTCAAAAATTTCGGCAATTTTTTGATAAATAATTTGTGGAAATCAAAATGATCTGCATATATGTATATATTTATATTTATATATATATATAGAGAGAAAAAAAGAATTTAAATATTTAAATATTCGCGCTATAAAATTAACTATATTTTGAGCGTAAATTCGAAAAATTTACGCTAACCTCTCATTAATTATATGACAATAAATATACATATATGTGAAAACTACTTAAAAATTATGAATATGATGTTTAAAAAATGATAAAAATTTTATTATAATTTAAGGAAGATACAGAATACATTTGTTATTTTTTTTTTTTTATAAAAATAATAATTTAATATAAGTGTGAATATAGCAGACATCGGACAAATTTAAAACTATAAATAAATAGAGTAAATAATTAAAGAATAATATTAATAAAAAATGCACTCTTAATTATGATCCTGAAGTTGGAAGACAATTGAAAATTTTTAAATTTTTTTTTCTACTAATTAATTACAAAGAAAAAAAAATCTAAAAATATGCACATGTAGAAAATTAAAAAATCTCTAAGTGCAATTATTTAAAATATTTTTGTGTTGTTTATCGTTCCTAAAAAAATTCAAAAATTATTAGACGTCAACTAACTTCAGTATCATTATTAATTTTGAAATTTTTTAAATGTCCATTTTTTAAAAATTAAATTTTATTAATTACTTACTCTATTTATTAATAATTTTAAATTTGTCTGATGTCTGCTAATTCACACTCGTAATTGGTGGAAAATAGAAAATTTTTTAGTTACACTATTTATTGTTACGTGGCGTGGCAATCGTATTACAATAATAATAATAATAATTTTAACTACATGAAGTATTCATGATCTATAAAAGTGATGTGCGCAATGTGCACTCGGTCACTTTGCCGAAGTATCTTGTGAAGTGCATACCTGGCGCTAAACTAAACGAACCACGTGTTAATAAAATATTAATAATTTTAAAAAATAACTTAATTTTACTTCACTGACTGCAGTTACAATCGATACAATTATTAATTTATAGAAAATAACGACAAGAATAATTAATAATTATTTAATTTGAAAAATTTTAAAAATTTGAATTAGTAAATTGAGTTTTTAAAAACCAATAAAAAGTTTAATAAAAAAAAAAGCATCTGTGTGATAATATAGTAAAATAAATATAATGGATAATAATAAGGCTGGTCAAGAGAAACCTGGAGATATCGAACTCCCAGATGATGGTCTATCAGCTGCTAAATTATTTTCAGCCGGCGAAGGGTTAACGTACAATGATTTTATAATTCTGCCTGGTTATATTGACTTTGTTGCTGATCAAGTTGATCTGGTGTCTCCGTTGACGAAAAAAATAACGCTGAAAGTGCCGTTGGTGTCGTCGCCGATGGACACGGTTACGGAGTCGGACATGGCCATTGCCATGGCACTGTCTGGTGGGATAGGAATAATTCATCATAATTGCACTCCTGAGTACCAGGCTTCTGAAGTCCACAAGGTAAATTATTTATTTTATTTTAAATCTGATAACTGCTGCACAAATATTTTTACAGATGTTTGATATTTGAGCAACGTTTGATTCACTGTAAAAAATCGTTAGTGAATCGATTTTAAGTTTTAGTATTAAAATAAACTCCGGAGTTAATTTCACTTAAATAAATATTCATACGCCCGCATTCACTCCGGATTTAATTTGCGTTCATTCCCCAAATTTATGACAGTAGTGACTCAAAATAAATTAATTTATTTATTATTTTTTACAGGTAAAAAAATACAAGCACGGATTTATTCGGGATCCGGTGGTTTTTTCACCGAATCACACAGTGAGAGATGTGCTGAATGTTAAAGCCGAACACGGTTTTTGCGGTGTACCCATCACAGAAAGCGGTAAAATTGGTGGTAAATTGGTTGGTATTGTCACGTCTCGAGATATTGATTTCTTGGAGGATTCACCTAGTCAGCAAAATTTAAAGCTTGAGACGATAATGACCAAACTAGAAAATCTTGTAACTGCAAAATCAGGTGTGACATTGCAAGAGGCAAATTTAATTTTGGAGAAGTCCAAAAAAGGTAAATTGCCAATTGTAAATGACAAGGGAGAGCTGGTGTCCTTGATGGCGCGAACGGATTTAAAAAAAAACCGTAGCTACCCGAATGCCAGCAAAGATGAGAACAAACAGTTGCTGGTTGGTGCGGCTATCGGGACAAGAAGTACTGATCGGGAAAGGCTTAAATTATTAGCGGCTGCAGGTGTTGATGTGATTGTTCTTGATTCATCTCAGGGTAATTCAGTCTTTCAAATAGAAATGATTAAATACATAAAAGCAGAGTATCCAGAGCTACAAATAGTTGCGGGTAATGTTGTTACAACGATGCAAGCGAAAAGTTTAATTGAAGCTGGCGCTGACGGACTACGTGTTGGTATGGGATGCGGATCTATTTGCATTACTCAGGAAGTTATGGCTGTTGGACGCCCACAAGCTACTGCTGTTTACAAAGTCAGTGAGTACGCTCGTAAATTTGGTGTCCCAGTAATTGCTGACGGTGGAATCCAATCTCTTGGACACATCATCAAAGCACTCAGTCTTGGAGCAAGTACAGTAATGATGGGATCATTATTGGCTGGAACTTCAGAAGCACCCGGTGAATACTTCTTCAGTGACGGTGTCCGCTTGAAAAAATACCGTGGCATGGGATCCCTCGAGGCCATGAATAAGAAAGACGCAAAAGGTTCAGCAATGGATCGTTATTTCCACAATGAAATGGATAAAATGAAGGTCGCCCAAGGCGTCAGTGGATCCATAGTCGACAAAGGCAGTGTTTTGAAATTCTTACCGTATCTGCAGTGTGGTATAAAACACGGATGTCAAGATATCGGGGCCAAATCCCTTTCAATTCTTCGATCATTAACATACAGCGGAGAACTTAAATTCGAGAGAAGGACACCTTCAGCACAGCAAGAAGGCAATGTACACGGTCTCTTTTCCTACGAAAAAAGACTTTATTAAGTCACAAATACCTTTTTTTTTTTTTTTTAATCCATCAGTACCTGTCTCTGTTCCACTCTAGTCTGGAACTAGAATATCATCAAATCTTATTACATTCTGAAAATTAATAAATTTTCACGCGGGTATTTTAGCATACATTTTATAATTTACTTTAGAATCTATACAATATATACAATTCATGTAAGACCTTAATAATTTTCACGCGAATATTTTAACATACATAACATTATATAATTTACTTTAGAATCTATACAATTTATATAAGGCCTTATAAATCAATTTAGTGTTGCTTCCACTCTTCACTATCAATCGACAACCGTCTAATCCATTTTGTGATAAACTTTTGCCAGAATTTTCTCTATGACGATTAATTTATAAAACAAAAAATAATGACTTTTGCAGACAACATTTTTTTAACCCCAATCAGTGTATACATATATATATATAAAGTATTTCTTGGCTCAAGAATTTTTTTCTTGTCTCAAAAATTCTTTCTTGCTCCGAAAAAAATTTTTCTTGCCCCAAGAAAAAATTTTTTTTTTCAATTTATGCGAAAAATTTTTTGGGACAAGTAAACATTTTTTTCAGAGCAAGAATTTTTTTTTTCTGTGTATATACACAAAGAAAGTATGACATTAATTGCCAAATGACACGGGATTATTACAATCATTGTTCAATCAATTAAGATAATTATATACTTAAAAAATATTTTTATAGATAAAATTTAGTTTGCCATAATATTTTAAAACAATCACTAGCCCATAAACCTTTTTTTTTATTATCTCATTATATTTTTCATTATACATATACAATTTTATTAACCTTTTTCGAACTTCCAGATAAATCAGCCTTTATTTTTTATCACCTTTACAAATAACAATAAAAAAAAGGGTTTATTTTGTATAATCAATAAATTAATTAATTTTTTAGTAATGTTTTAAAAATTTGTAAGGAGTTTTTATTCCGATTTATTCTACATTAGAAAAATTTTTAAATTTTAATAAAATTATAATTCATACCTCAAGTTATCTTTCGTTCTTATTGAATCCTTTCTTAAAAACAAGTTTAATTTTTTTTCAGTAGGTGTTATTACTAATTACTGATAACCAAATTTTAAAAATAATTAAAATTTATTTAATATTAATTTACCTTATCATTATTTGAGTAATTTATTTATTAAAACTCCAAAAAAATCAAATTAAATGTTAAACAAAAAATTTATTTCAGTGATAAAAATTATTTTTATCAGTATACTGAGAGAAAAAATCATTTTTAGAAATATTGCAATTTTTTCTTACAAGAAATTATATACTATTTAAAATTTTCAGTCTAATATATTTTTAATATAAAAATTTTAATATTTTATCAAAAATAATTTTCTTAATCGTAGAAATCTGAGCTCAGCTCAAGATATGCTGACCTTTTTTTTTGGAGTCGTACAAATAAATTCTGATTTTTTCCTATCAAGAAAATTATTCTTAAATTTAAATATAGTATTAATAATGTAATAATTTTTATTGATTTTTACTACTTAGGAAAATATTGTTTTTACAAGTTGATTTTTTTTTTCAAAGTAAATTTTTTAATTAAAAGTAAAATTTCTAGTTTAGTAGAATTTTTAAAATGTAAATAAATAAATAAATTATCTAAGTATGTTGATTTACTGGGTAGAGATCTTGTTACACGAGAATTAATTATCAACTGCTAGAATTAATGCTGTTCATTGTGTTAATTACGCAAATATTACAGTTAATGCGAGACGAATCTTCAAGGTGAAGATTAAATAACTTCTCATGTTTCATATTGAAAACAAATTATGCGTATACTTATACGAATAATAATAATAATAATAATAATAATAGAATTTTACTAAGAATTATTTTGACATCACTAAATTAAAAAAAAATAATAGCGAATGCTCCAAATATTAAACACTTTATTTGATTACAGTAATTGATTTAAAAATAGAGCAAAAATAATAATAATAATTGACAAAGTTATTTTTAAAATTCTATATTGAAACCATACAAATATTATTGGATCGATTTAAGCTCATGAACCTTTTTTTCAATTACTAAATGTATTTACTCAGAAAATAAGTACGTACGTTTATAATTTACTAGTTTTAAAAAATTTATTTTTATTATTTATAATTTTAATCGCTTAATTAAATTTTAGTATCGATAATCTGTCTAAAATAATTTTTACAATTAGATTATAATCTATATATAGGAATAAATTTTATAATTAAAATTAAATCTGACTCGAGTAATTATAATAAATTATTCATCTTGATCACGTCCAGAATATGTAAATATCTAAAATTTATCACGGGTATTATGGACAAATTTATTGATTAATTAATCAGTTTAATTTTTTGAACAACGATTCGTCACTTTATTGTTGTGACTTTTTGAAGTTCTCATAGTGATCAATTGTTATTGACATGCGTACTGTTATAGACATGTTACTTTAAACTTAAACAATTGTTTGATTAATCTATAAATTAATTAGAATAATCATTAATTGGTATAAGAAAGTCAGGAATGTTGCAATTAAGTTTTTATTGTAAAGAGCTAAAGTTTTTGGTTGATGACCGTATATTTGAATTTTAATTTTACGAATAACAAATTTGAGAACTTGAAAAAGTCAAAATAATAAAGTGACGAAACATCGTTCAAAAAATTAAACTGATTAATTAATTAATCAATCAATTTGTCCATAATACCCGTGAAAACATTTAAAAAGATAGTAAATTATTTTAATAATCATATAGAGTATGGGATATGAATTAAGATCTCGCGAAATGTTTTATATTCAAATGCGGTACTAAAATTATATTAATAGATGCGCCAGATGCAACAGATTATTTAATTAATTTAAAATCTTACTGTTACTAATTTTAATTATTCTGATCTCTGACATACTTATTGACTTTTTTTTTGTAATATCAAAATAATTTTTATCTCTAAAAATATAAAAATTACGACTCTATTGATACAGACGTAATTATTTAATTTTTATATAATCCACCGAAATAAATTATCAGTGATAGCTAAAAAAAAAAACAAAAAAAAAAAAAAAAACGAACTTTAAACTACAATATTTACGGAAATCACTTTTTTTTATCAGCTCATAGATTAGATACACTTAATAAATAAAAAAACTTCAATTCATTAATTAGAAAAAATTTACAATAAAAATTTTTTACGCATGAAAAAATAATTTATTATCAAACGAATTACATATATTAGAGTAACAATAATAATTATTTATTTATTTCTTAGTTTACTTATTTTATTAATAAGTATAAGTAATTATGGCACGAGAATTTAGAAATATTTAATATAAAATTAGATAATCAATCAATGACCGGAAGAAAGTTCTCAGATATTGCCACATATATTTAAATATGAGAAAATATTTTGAACCTGATGAGACATGAGTTTGAATGATCATATATCAAATATAATCTAGTATATCGATAAGAGATATCATGTGTGAGCTATAAGAGCGAGCACTGCATCATATATGGTCATATATTTTTATATCTGACTACAAATGATTATAAAATTTAAATGAACGTAAGAAAAAAATCCTGAGAAGTGATTATTTATGATCATACAGAGCAACATTTTAAATCTGATCAGATACAAGTGCTGTAGTCACATATATTCATATCTGACCACAAATAATTATAAAATTTTAATGAATCTAAGAAAAAAATCCTGAGATGTAATTATTTATGATCATACAGAGCAATGCTTCATGTCTGATCAGATACTAGTGTTATGTGGTCACATACGGTCATATATACATTTTTTTCGGGGTACATAAATTTTAAATGCTTAACATTGAACGAAATTCTCATAAGATAAATAATTAAATTATAAAAAAAATAATAACAAAGTATTAATTTTCTAAATATTAATGAAGAACACAATTAAATAAGTGATTAATGAATATTAAATAATAAAGAAATATGAATTAAATGAAATTATTTTTTAGTTTTGTTAGATCCATCTTGCTTTTGGATTTTCTGAGGAACTTTTCCTTGATTTTTTTTTGCACTTGATGCCGAAGCCGCAGATTTCATAATTTCATCTAATAAGCGTTTTGACACACCACGTCTAGGTTTAGCTGGTTGTCTGTCTCCAACATACACCCACATCATTTGATGACCTGCCGGTACCTTTGTACCTGTTCTAGATCTTCGTTCAACAGCTTTGCGAATTGTGTGGCCTTTTGGAAGTAACTGATAGTCAGGATGAAGTTGTGCGAATTCTCTAGCTGCTGCCGCTGCATTGTTTTTGTTTTTTTCATACAATTCTATCATTTCAATGTAATCTTCAGTTGTGTAAGGTCTCCCCATTGTTTATTATAAATAAAACTTGTTACTGTATTTATAATTTATTACGTTCTTGCGTTTTGATTTTTGTAAATTTAAATCGCTCTATTTTATTTTATAAATTTTATTATCTTTTTATTTATCGTCTGTAAATAAATTTTTAAATTATTTTAAAGCTTACTTAGA
Source organism: Microplitis deprimator (assembly GCA_964016945.1). Classification (NCBI taxonomy): domain Eukaryota; kingdom Metazoa; phylum Arthropoda; class Insecta; order Hymenoptera; family Braconidae; genus Microplitis; species Microplitis deprimator. The sequence continues at coordinate 12,856,498 of OZ024715.1, read as the reverse complement.
TAATTTTAAAAAATAATAACTTACGTAGACGTTAACTTGTACATTCCTGTCAGCACTTAGCAAACAAACGATTAATGCGTTTCAAGATTGAATTTTAACTGTTTCCTTTGTTGTCTATTTAGTTCTTATTTGAACCGTATGAATCTCTTTTTAATTAGCGCGCGCTATGTTTAATTCAAATATAAAACTGATAAATTATTATGATTTACTAAATACACTATTGTTTTTTATAATGAAGTAGTTTAAATTTTTTAATTTTAGTACGCGGCAAAGTTTTACGAAACTAAAAACTGAAGTACACGACTGCACTCTACGAGATCTCATGCCCTTTTGTGACCCAGAGTCCCAGTTTTTGAATGTTTAAAATTTCAAAACATTCAGGGGAGACAATTTTTAGGTATAAGTTTTTAAAGAATGGTTTTATTTTAAAAATAACTGAGTCTAGGTATTTATATTTTAAACCAAAGAATCCTAGAGTATAAAATTTAAAAATTTTTTAAATTTTATTGATAATTCGATTTTTAGTTTGGTTACAATTTTGATCATTGTAAAATTTTATTATGATGATTCTGAAAGTTGCAATCATTTAAAAAATTTATTTATTTTCTACAAACAAAGTAAGTACTGAGGCAAAAATTTTTTAAAATTCATATAAAGATTTTTCAAAATTATTGTGGATATTTTTTTAAAAATTTTCCATTCATTATTTTATTTCATTTAAAAAGTTTAATTATTGCGTCATTTTCTATATGCGTTTAATTTTTTTTTTCTTCAAATTTAATTGTTGAAGAAAATAAAAACCGAAAATTGTTAATTGTCTGCAAGCTTCAGGATCATTAATTTTTGTAAAAATACGCCACTGAAGTAGAAAAATATAACTAAAGAATATAGGAGTTGGGAAATATTAATCAGCTTTAGTCTAGACATGCAAATAAAACCCTTATTTTTATGGCAGCTCAAGGACCATTGTATGAAAATAATAATGCTGGTATCGTAAAGTAAAAGCAATAAAGCGATCAAACGAAATAGGAAATTTTTAAAGACGAAGTCTTTCCTGGAATATTGGTGACCGGAGACATAGTACCTTGAGGATTAAAAAAAAGTTTAAACCTAAAATAACTACTATGTAGAAGAAATTTGAGTAAAAATAAATATTTAAAATTTTCTTAAATTATTTTCACTTAAAAAGTAATTTTTTCCGAATTTACAACCAGCAATAAATTTAAGTGACTGATTTCTTATTGAACATAAAAAAAAACATGATACTAAAGTTAGCCGACGTCTAATAATTTTTGGATTTTTTTTAAAATGATAAATTATAAAAAAAAAAAATATTTGAAAAAATTGCACCTATAATTTTTTTGATTTTTTACAAGTGCATATTTTTAGTTTTTTATTTTCGTAATTGATTTATTGAAAAACAAAATTTGAAAATTCGTAATTCTGTTAACTTCGGATCGTAAAAAAACAATAAGTCAATTTTCATCATTTTTTTTCCATTTGAAAAAAAAAAAAGTAAAGGTAAAATAAAACGACTTGATTTATCATGAGATAGAGTTGAATTTAGTGATTTAACTAAAAATCACTTGAAAATTAATCTATAGTTTAAATATTGCCGCGGTTTCAGTTTAAAAAACGCGCGCCAAATAAATTCATGAAAAAAAAAAATATCTAATAAAAATCAGCCTTATCAGTCGGTAAATTCAATGAGTATAAAAATCATAAATGTAAATAATTCGTATTTACAACACAACTTTATTTTTTTTCTGTAAATTATTCATTTGTTAATAAATTATTTAAATAAAAGTTAAATATAAATAAACATTTATTTATTTATTAATAAGAATATTGAATTTGTGCGCGATTCAAATATATAACGTGAGGATATTCTTACTTATTTATTTATGATGCTGAAAGTAGCAGTCACTAAAAAAATTTATTTATTTTTAATAAACAAAGTAAATACTGACAGGCAGAAGTTAAAAAAAATGCATGTGAAGAATTTCTAAAAATTTTCTTGTTTTTTTTTTAAATTTTGTAGTTACAATTCACTTGGTACTTAGTAATTAAAAACACTAAAACTGAGATGTCAGCTATTTTCAGCATCATATTTATTTATTTATAATATCATTGTTATGTATCTTTGATATTATTTTAATTAATACATATTATTTTAGACAATTATGGAGAGCAAAGAATCATGTGAGATGAATCAGGAAGTCGCGAAATATTTATTCAAACAAGGTGGTACATTAATTGTGTTGGATATGTCACCTGGAACAGACTTTGGAATAGATTTAAAGTCATGGACCACTGGAAGTAATTTTAAAGGTATCAAAATGATACCACCTGGATTACATTTCATTCACTATAGGTAAATTAATTTTTTTTTAATTTTTCTACTCCAAGTAAGGTAAAAGACCTAGTACCCGATCACACCATGTATTTGTATAGATATTTAGTAAATATAGATGTACAAATACATTAGTGATCAGTTACTAGTTCCCTGATCGAGTACTGGGTCTCTTACCTTAGGACAGAGAACTTTGAGATGTATTAAAAATGTCTTTTAAAAGGACTAGACAAATTTTTTTTTGTCTCAAAGCCAAGTTTTTTTAAACAAATAAGATATGCAAGAAATTTGTCTTCTTTTTTCGTCTAAAAAAAATCATTTCAACTAAAAAATCGTTTAGATGACATGTGGCTATTATTTGTAATTTACTTTTTGTCATCTCTTCCCAAGTAGGACACTTGGCTTTGTGACATCTATAAGATATCAGTTTCGAGGCTATTTTTTTGACCTATCAAGGCACCAAAATGTTGATAGAGCGATCAGAAATTTACGTAACCGAAAAAATATCTGCTTGAAAGACTTGACACAAGTGATGGAAAAAAGAAGACAAATTTCCTATGACTTCTGGGACCAACATCTGTATGTCCCATTTATATAAAAAAACTTGGCTTAGGACAAAAAAAGTTTATCTTGTCCTTTTCCAAGACATCTTTATGACATCTTAAAGTTGTCTCTGTGCTACTTGGATTGTGTCAAGTCTTTTAATTAGATATTTTTTCGGTGACATAAATTTCTATTTGTTTTACCAATATATTGGTGCCTTATTGATAGGTCAATAAGCAGCCTGTAAACTGTTATCTTATTGATGTCACAAAGCCAAGTGTCCTACTTGGGAATGTTTATTAAGATTTACGATCCTGAAGTTAGCAGACAATTAACTATTTTCGGATTTTTTTTTTCAACAAATCAATGATACAAAAAAAAATATTTACATATAGAAAATTTAAAAAACTATAAGTGCAATTTTTTCAAATATTTTTTTTTCTTTTTAAAAAAATACAAAAATTATTGGACCTCGGCTAACTTCAGTATCATTAATATCTCATATTTATTATTATTATTTTTTTATTCAGTGCCACTAATGAATTTAATGAATCAGTACCCAGAGTTGGATTTTTTAATGTTTTTAAAGAAAGAGATTTTATTGTTAAACGATGGGATAAACAAGAAGAAGACATAAGTTCTCAACGTAATTATTTATTATTTTATTTTAATAAAATTATAGTTAATAATTACATACTTTCAATTTAAATTATGTTATTTTATTTACAGCAATTGAAGACGAATTAGTGGAAAGACTTAAAATTAATCATAAAGAACTAGATAAATTTTTAGGTCCATATCCTTATGAGATGTTTAATCAATGGAAAGAATTGACTGATAAAATTGATGATAATATTTTAGAAAGATGTCTGCCTTTGAGCGGGTACGTAAAAAAACAATTAAATATAACTAATTGAAACATAAATAAAAAATTTATTATTTTTATCTTCATTTAGTTTCGTCAGATCAGCATTAGAGTTAGAAAATTACGACAATGAAATGCGTCTTAAAGATAATGATAAAAATAAGCAACGACGAAGGGAAAGTGGACTGTCAGTAGAAGCTAAAGAAGAATTATTACTACCAAATTTAAAACCTAAGAAAGGTACCGAGCTTAGATTTACTGAAATACCAGAAAGAAATTATCCAGATGATGCTACACCTGCTGAAATAACAGAATATTCTTTGGATTCAACGTACGCTCTTAATGCGACTATTAAAAAAATGAAAGAGTTAGTATTTTTTTAAATTACTTTCTTATACAGTAACAAGTTCTTGCTTTCTATATATTTTCTATTAATTAAAAAATAAGTGTAAAATCAAGTCAAGTTTATTTTTTTAACTTCTTGCTATGAAAATTTTAAATTTTCAAAAAAAGAAAAGTTAATGGTTTCAATCCGATTTTTAAAAATCGAGCTCGAAAACAGTGAGTAGTTTTGGAGTTGGTCCACAGAGTCAACCGTTTTTCAAATTTTTTTTTCCTTATCGGCTATCGTCCCTACTGTACGACGTGCCAGCAAATCTATTTTCAATAATTTACTTGTTATTAACATCAGAAAATCTTGACTAAATCTGATAAAAAAATAATTGACAGAACATCCTCAAGTAAAAGTTTTGTAAATTGTCTTAAAAATTGTTGATTAATTTATATCAGATTCAGTTTGATAATAATTTTACCAGCAGTTTTTCATTTAAACAAAATCCTTGATAGTTAAATTTAATTTTAAACATTTAATTCCGTTTTATAAATTTATTAAAATTTATAATTTTAATTTACAGTCAATCAGAAATAATTGGCGAACTACAATTAGCATTTGTCTGTTTTCTCGTCGGCCAGAGTCTTGAAGCATTTGAGCACTGGAAGAAATTAATTGCCCTGATTTGCGGCGCTGAGAAAGCGATCTCATATCGCCGGAGTGTATACGTTGATTTTTTACATAACATTGAAATTCAATTATCCCACGCACCTGAAGACATTCTTTGCGATATTGTCTCGAGTAATAATTTTGTTTACCACCATCTACGTAAATTATTTGGTACTATTGAAATAAATCCTGAAATCGAAGGACGATTGAAGTCTGAAGCAACAAGATTGCAAGCACGTCTTGCTAATAAATTTTCATGGGATTTTTCAAACTTGCAAGAAGAAGAGTTTGATGAAGCACCAGTTGTTGTAGCCATTGACTAATTATATTTATATATCTTTATATCAATATATATATAAATTTATTGTAAATAAACTTTTTGTATCGAACCTTAGTTTTGTAAATAAATTGATTTTTAATAAAATAAAAATTTAAATTAGTTATGTATAAAGTTATATATATATATATATTAGCCTTCATTAAATATAAGGATTAGAGGTGTGCGAAAAGTTCGAATTATTTTAAAATTTTCCGAGTTACTCGTGTTTTCGAATTATTTAAAAATTTTAAAATAATTCAAAAATTTTCTATAGAAAATCCATAGAAAATCGGTCATAAAATGACGAACTGTCACAATTGTAGCAACATCTTATAAAAGATTTTATAACTTTTATATACCTTTTTTGGTATATAACTTTTTTGGAGCCAAGGCTACGAAGAGGTGATATAAGGCAGGATTACCTAAAATTATCTGTAAGCCGACTAGTTAAATATGAGAAATCATTTATAATATCGGCTATACGGGTTTTGAATTTACTGCCGCCGAATTGTACTAATTTACCGTCTTTCAGTGAATTTAGAGATGCTTGCTATCAACATTTTATTGGAATCTAAAATAATAATGAATAATTGCCATATTAAAATTAGTATAAATAGCATTAAAATTGATTAAATTTAAATTTAAAGGTAAGATTAGAGCAGTCGTAAATTATGCTGATATTATTCATTAAGGATTATATTATATTAAACATTTTAAGTATGTGTGTTACATGTATATATATTGTTTAATGTTGCTTAAAAATCAAAATGATGATTGAAACTTACAATTATACTCTACCATGATGTAATTATATGTATATAAAGGATGGCCGCACGAAGCTTCGACTCCATGGCCAAATAAAAATTTTCTATCTATCTAATTATATAAATTAAAAATTTTTAATTATAATTGGGAGGGAAAAATGAATTTTTCAATTATTTAAAAACAATATTGCGGCCAATTATCTAGCTGGTCGTAATTGACAAAATTCTTACTAAACATTAATTTGTGACTAAAACTTTAATGAAGGACACTGACCAACAAATTCGTGAAGGTCATATCCCAGCTCTTTTCTTCTTTTTGAAAATACAAATACGAAATCACTGGGATTTGCCTCACTGTTGGCAGAATATTTTTAGTAACTATTCCACGAGTAGCCGGAGATCAGGCATAGCTCTGATGTTATTATCATCTAATAAAACTAAGACATATAAAAAAAGTAATGCATTATAATCAATATTTTGATATTATTATTCAACTTATACTTACACCTCTCTGCCTGATAGTTGATAAACTATATTTAATTTTATCGTTTTCCTCAAGAACCTTCGGAGAAGATGTCTTGGTTGTTGTTTTCCAGTTCCCCTGACATACTTTCTATTTAATACACACTCAATAATTCCTGAAGACGCTGGAAATTTGATTATTGTCTTTAACATAGTAAATACTAAAAACTGGTTTGTCCATTTTTATAAATGTCCATTTAATTAATTCCACTAAAACATAAGTTCATTTATTCAAACGTCCATTAATACAGATTTTATTTTTATAGATGGGTATTTATACGAATGGCCATTTTCTTACTTTTCCTAAAATTCAAATTTCCATTTTTTCGATTGTCCATAAATTAATTTTTACATAAACTCATATGTTCATTTATTCATAAATAGTTTTATTCAATTAATCATCGATACTTTTTTACGTTTATATTTATTTCCTAGATTACATTTGTTCATTAAGCAAATTTTTCTTTTTTTTAATCATACAATTTTTTTATTAACCATTTTTATAAATAACCTATTAAATTAATTTCCTAAATTACATATTTCCAGTAATAAAAAAGTCCATCAATTTATTTAAACTTTTAAAAATTATACCAACTTAACATATTTCCTTCCGGAAGTATGTTCAAAAATAAAGTTATTCTTTTTTTCAGTTGGCCACATGTACAGTTGTACAAAACTGCAATCGTTTCCTAATTTCACATATTTCCATTTGTATTAGTGTACATTTATACTTAAATTCTTTCATTGTTTTTTCCTAAATTTTAAATAACCATTTATATAAATTCCCAAAAAAATTAATTCAAATGGCCAAAAATACAAAAGTACATTGAAACAAAAGCAACATAAGCAGGGATGAATTAATGTCGCGCATTGTAGAAAATTTAAAAAACTGCAAGTGCAATTTTTTCAAATATTTTTTTTTATAATTTATTGTTTTGAAAAAAAATTCATAAATTATTGGATGTCGGTTAACTTCAGTATCATGACTAAATAAAGATTTCTTTATTATCGATAACAAAATATTTTTGTGGCCTAGAGAACACGTGTTTTTATTTTTCTTTGATGTTTATTTAAATTTAATAAGTATAATTATTCTTTAAAGATAAATAAACAAAATATTCATTTAAAAACATGGAGTCTAGTAAAGTAGACAAAACAAAAATAGTTAAAATAAATAATAATGTAAGTAAATCATTTTTATTTCTAAACTAACAAATAGATAAATGTAATTTGAGGTTAAAAATAATTAAGAATAAAATACAAGAGAATTATTGACATTTATTTTATTTAATTATTTAATGTAAATTCCTCAGTTCCCAATTCTATAAAAAAATAACTGTAATTTAAAATTTTCTGCCTTAAAATAATTTTATTAATAAAATTTATGAGCAGATACTTTACTTTAAAAATTTTTTTAAAATTATTAATATTTTATTTTTAATTTTAAGGGCATTTTCAGACAGTGCAAATTTTAGCTCACAAAATTTGAAAATTCAAATTATAAAATTGACATGAATATTTTACTGAAATTAAAGAAATTTTGGTTGACTCCTAATTGATGTCAATTTCCAGTAATTTTTTTTAAATCTATATCTCAGTGAAAATTTAAGTATATTCTTTTTACAATTAATGATTAAATTTTTTTTTAATTAATTGATGAAATTTTGATACGCTGATGACAGTTGAGAGTAATTGAAAATTTTTAAAAAGTGGCGGACACTGTCTGAGAATGTTCTTATTTAGAAAACTAGAAAATAAATTTTTTATTTTACTTATAATATGAATAAGATTTTTAAAAAAATTTATAACATCTTTGAAAATTAATGATTCTATAGACATTTTATGTCATGTCTATAATTGGTACAAATAAGTCAGATATAAAATTTTATACTTTTTTAAAAATTGTGGTGACATAAATTAATAATAAAAATTATTATTTGAATCAGTGGGAGTTTAAAATGAGAGACTGCACTGAAAAAATTAATTTATTATTAATTATCAATATTGAATTTAATACTGAGTGTGGATGTAGCAGACATCAGACAAATTTTAAATTATTAATAGATCGAGTAAACAATTAATAAAATAAAGTTTAAAAAAATAGGCATTTAAAAAATTTTGAAATTAATAAATACATTTTTTATAAATATTATTTTTTTATTATTTACCCTATTTATTTATAATTTTAAATTTGTCTGATGTCTGCTAAAATCACACTCGTATTTAATACATAATTTCTAATGTTCAATTTTTTTAAAATGTTAATAATTGGGTCTTATAGTTGATAACTAAATAACTTTATAATTAATAATTGTAACTAAAATTTAATTTCAGTTTATATTATTGAGGAAAGATGTTAAAGCCGCGCGTGTTGCAGTAATTCGCAAGTTGACTAAAAAATTGGCGGCAATGAAAGCCAAGAACAGTAAAAATCCCGATGTTAAGGATAAAATCGAAAAATTATACTCACAAATTATGGAATTGAAAAAATTTAAAAGTAGTAAGCTGTGCGATAAAGTATCGCTTTTTACTATAAAAAATACGCTTAATTTACAACAAATTTTGTCTGATAGTAAATTCGATGCTAGGACAAAAGCATTGGGCAGATTGGCGTTTTTCAAAATTTTGAAAAATAGTATCGATAAATTTAAAAAAAATAATCCAGAGTATTCTAGTTGGTTGGAGTCTAAGGAGAAACTCAAACCTAAGGCGAAGAAAAATAAAAAAGATACAGATAAAAATAGTGATAAGAAAGTCGAGGGCGATGGCGAAGGGAAAAGTGGAGTAACTGAAGCTAATAAAATTAAAAAAGATAAGAAGAATAAGAAAGATGGAAAAGATAAGAAGGATAAAAATCGTGGTAAAGATAAAAGGGCTTTGGATGATGATGATGATGATGATAATGATAATGGAGATGGAAAGGAAATTGGAGTTTCTGGAGCTAAAAAAATTAAAAAAGAGCGTGAAGATGATGGTCAGGATGAAGTCGAACAAGAAAAGGAAGATATGAGTGAAGAGAATAGTGAAGATGAAGATGAAGATGAAGACGAAGATGATGATGAAATTAATGAAGATGAAGATGAAGAAGATAAACAAGTTAATGATCGTTTGAAAAAATCCATTACGAAGACTACTAAAATGAGTAATAAAAGACTGATTGTTAAAAAGAATGATGATGGTAAAAAAGATGATGACGACAATAATAATAAAGATGATGACATTGATAAAAAGACAAATGATGAAGCAAATAAAGTTAAGTTTAAACGTGTAATTGATCCATTCTTCGTTTCTGATGACAATAATCCAATTTATTTAGATATTCCTATAAAACCTGAGGCTGATAATGATGATAATGAGGAAAATGAAAATAGACGGAATATGAGAAGTAAAATTAGACGACCAGATCGTATTGATTTTAATTTCGATAGAAGAAATGATAGATTTAATAACGACAGAAACAAATTTAGGAATGACAGAAATAAATTTAGTAATGACAGAAATAAATTAAATAATGATAAAAGAAATTCAAGTGATAAAAATAAATTCAATAAACAAAAGATAAATGACTCAAGTTATAGTAATAAATCAAGTGGATTTAAAAAAGCAACGAATAATGTAAAAAAAGATAAAAATGAAAATAATGCTGAGTTGCATCCGTCATGGGCGGCCCGTAAAAAACAACAAGATATTTTAAAACAAGGGTTCCAAGGAAAAAAAATTGTTTTTAATGACGAAGATTAATTGTTAGTTAAATATTTATTTTTTAAATTATAAATTTAATTGAAACAATACTAAATAAAACAAATTTTTATTTAATATGTAAAAAATAATTTCGTTTAACTTTATTTGTATACGTATTTATTTATTTTTAGACAACGTTCTCTGCTTCTCAGCATGTGTAACAAGTTGTGAATCAACAGGTAGTCCTTTGCGATGTCGTACCGCATCGATGTATTTTTTTGCGCGGTTTATACTGTCGCCTTTTTCACCAAAATGTAAATATTCTTCTTCCGTTGACGGCACCCAGAATGGATCCTGCTCAATCACCTGTAATTGTTATAACAATTATATTAATAATTTATTATAATTAATAATAATTACCGTTCACTTACCTCCCAATGACTAAAAACAAGTTGCGGAGTTGCTAAACCTGATGTTTGCTTCCGTAATTCTGTCGCTAAATTAAAACTTTCAGGTACTGGCAGTATTGCCTCTACTTGAAATTGTCCACCAAAACCAAGCGCATTGTCCGCAGCAATTACTCGGCCATGTCTGCGCCCAAATTCCGCGTACAGTTTACCTGCAAAAAAAAAGGTTTTATTTTATCTTCTATACAAAAAAAACTTTTTAAGTCAAATCTATTTTTAAGCATCGGATTTAAAAGAATAATAAAATAATAAAAAAAGCCTGAGTTAAGTCGCTACTGTACTGGATCAAAGAAGATTACTTATAAGGATATTAATGGGTCTCGTTTCCGTGTTTGGCCTGCTCCGAACGCAGTTTCTCGAGCTTCCGGTCGGGCGATATTGAAACACCTGCGTCCACCTGCCCCTTGCCCCTATGTCTCTCCCCTTCTCCGCAGCTTCTCTTACTCTCGCTCGCTTGCTCCTTCATTCTTTATTTATTTATTTATTCATTCATTCATCTTATTTCTATTCATTCACTCCTCGTTTCATTCATTCATTTATTTTTTATTAGTTTTTTTTTTTTTTTTTACTTTACTCATTTATTAAACATTGTTTTTATTTTTTTAATCATTTAAATAATTACATTGGTATTTATGTATTATCCGTACTGATAATTATCTTCATGTAAATATATATACATATACATTTACGTAGAAGTTATATATATTTACATAATAGATAGTGTTGTATCCATTGAGACACACGCTGTCTTATACATTTATACAACAAGTATTATTAATATATATATATATATATATATATTGCTGTTCACCTCAGCAGTACAATTATTATACGAGTAAGGTGAACCAGTAGAGCCTGAAGCTGTAGCCTGATGCTGTAGTGATGCCAGTGGTTGTTTATGCGTAAAAAAAAAAAAATAAGTAAAAAAAAAACGTATAGTGGTAAGACGACAACAGCCGCAGCGGTTGAGAGGAAAGAAGTGAAGAGATAAGAAGTTGAGGTATATATATATATATATATATATATAAAGGTGAGGTGAGTAAAGAGGAAAGAGGAATGGACAGTTGAGAAGTGTGTATTAACATCGATAAGAGTGGGGATTAAACGTGAATGGAGTTAAATTTTCATGAATGAAGCCGTGGTTTTTAATGGCGTTGAGTAAAGGCATTACTTTATTTTAAATTAATTTGTAAGCATAAATAATGAATTTATTTATTTAGCTGTAGTGTAATGAAATAAATTTAATTGGAGTAAATGTATGGATATGTAAGTAGGTTGTGGAACTGAAGATGTCTATTGATATGAAGCGCGAGATAAAAATATTGGCTCGGGTGTTGAAGATGACGGGTAATGGGCCATCTTTCTTACTTAGTGCACCTGGAGTTATTGAAGCAGTAGCAGATATTTTAGTGGTACAAAGTAAGAAGATATGCCTGGATGCTGCATCACGAGTCACTCGAGATGAAGGTACCGGGGAGCGCACCAGCATCCTTAATGCTGGGAGGAGTAAACTGAGCACTTGTATTCCATTTGGTTCTTCTGGTTGTTGGTCTTGGTCTCGGTTAAGGATAAAAATAATAAAATAAGTAAAATGTTATGGGATAGAGGAGAAGGGCAGATACGAGATCGAGAGCAAGAGCAAGAGCTGGCCCGGGGCGAGGGGATCGAGATACGGCTACAGAGCAAAGACGAGGATGCAGGAGGATGAGGTGGAGGTGCAGGAGGTAAAGGTGGTAAAGTAAAGGAGGAGAGCAAGGTAGTGGCAGCAGGCGGCGGTGATGATGCTGGTGGTGGTGGTAGGTCTCAAGTTTTAGTTTGAGGGACATAGTCTCGCTGAGAGAAATATAAAACTAAGTGGGGGCACCCATTCATGCTTTGCCTCTAGTCTACGACTCCAGTTCACCGCAGCATACCTTAGGTATCCCGTGGGCGCCATTCTACGCCCGGCACTCCACTCTGTACTGTTCACCTACTACACGACCTGTACAATTTTACTCTCAAGTCCGAAGGTACTCCAAGTAAATACAGACGACTATCATTCAATACTTAACATTTGCAGTCACTAATTATTTAGTCATCGTAACAACAACAATAACAACATAGTGTGTCATATATCTAATAATAATATTGACAGTATCACATGCAATTGTCTATTGAGCAAGTGTCAATCTTTCGTACATTCTCTCAGCATAATTACAAAGTTATCTCACTCACTCGCTTACTCAAGCGGTTTCTGTAAATCAGTGCTTGTTATCAAACCGTAAACACACGTTCTATTCGTCATTCGATATCTTGTTTATTAAAACTCGATACTGAGCTAAATATTTATATTTATTTATTACGTGTTTACTAATATGAACACCTTTGACATTAAAGTGATGTGATTAATTTTTTATTTTTTAAATATTGTGATGTGGACATTTTGCTGACTATCAAAGACTTGATGATTCATTTATTGATAACAATTTTTTTTTTAATTGCTGATTAAATTTTGCAGTACGCATTTAATAATTTAAGGGATTAAATAAACTTTTTTTTTATTGATTAAGTAAAAGAAAAAATGAAAATGAAGATTGAATTTTTTTTTGCGTTCATATATTTTGGATTGTTGACAACAAGTAGTGGTAGCACGCTAAAATTTGATGAAGAGAGTGAGGAATATTTGGGAGAATATTTGTCGATAGATGACATCAGATTTCTGATGGAACTTAAAGAGTTTCGAAATGCCGCGATCGAAATCGATTTAGTTGATATTAAAAACAAGAAACATCGTCACGCGCATCATTCACATCAGAAGCCGCGAGTGCTTTATCAGATTGGGGTAAGAAATGTTTTGTTAAAATTTTTTTTACTTTGTAATTCAATTTAAATATGTGCTAATATTATCTGATATGGAGCGTTAATAAAACTGCAGGTTGTAAAAATGCAGGCGATGCATGATCACCAAGTATGCTGTTGACCAATTTCCGGCTGAGTTGACTGGCGAACGCGAGTGGTATAGCCAGCATGCGCACGCGCCTTTTTTAGTCTTTAAACCGCTTGATTCAGCCGTTAAAAGCCACTTATTTTTCCGCCTACTATTTTTAAATTATTATCCATAACCAATATCCATTATTTTTACCATATATAATTTATATTGTCAACAATGATAATCATAATAATTACAACACAAATAACAAACAGAAATTACAAGCAATCAAGTTCGCTCAAGTCTAAAAAATAAATTAAATTTGATTTTTTTACTTGAATTCAAGTCGAATTTAAATTTTTTTACTTAAATGGATACTAAAAAGGTCGAGTTTGTCAAAAGCAAGTCAAAAAAAGTAAAATTTGATTTAGTTCTGACTTAAATTTAAGTTTTTTTTTGACCCAAGCAAACAATAATTAAAGAAATCAGTTGTTTTGAAATAGCCCGAGTCAAAAAAATGATTTAAGTTTGAGTTCTTTGAGTTAAATTTAAGTCAATGAAGCCCAGAACAAACAAAATTTGACTTTTTTTATTTAAATGAATGAAAACACGTTTGATTTTGAATAACTTGATCTACTTAGTGTCCATTCAAGTAAAAAAAGTCAACTTTGATTTAGTTATGGTTCCAGTTGACTTAAATTCAAGTCAACAACTGAAGAAATCAATTGCTTTTTATTTTCGAATTAATATGGGTCAAAAAAAATGACGTAAATTTGACTGTTTTGAGTAAAATTTATATCAGTTAAGCTCAGATCAAGCTAAATTTGACTTTTTTTATTTACATGGATGAAAACACGTTTGATTTTGAATAACTTGATCTACTTAGTGTTCATTCAAGTAAAAAAAGTCAACTTTGATTTAGTTTTGGTTCCAGTTGACTTAAATTCAAGTCAACAACTGAAGAAATCAATTGCTTTTTATTTTCGAATTAATATGGGTCAAAAAAAATGACGTAAATTTGACTGTTTTGAGTAAAATTTATATCAGTTAAGCTCAAATTAAGCTAAATTTGACTTTTTTTATTTACAGGGATGAAAACACATTTGATTTTGAATAACTTGATCTACTTAGTGTCCATTCAAGTAAAAAAAGTCAACTTTGATTTAGTTTTGGCTCCAGTTGACTTAAATTCAAGTAAATTTAGGTTACTTTTTTTTTGACCGGGTAATCAAAAACTAAAGAAATCAATTGTTTTTTATTTTCGAATTAGTATGGGTCAAAACTTGAATGAGTACCAAGTAGGTCAATTCAGTCAGCAAGTCAAAAATGGATGAAAAACTCGTTTGATTTTGCATAACTTGACCTTCTTAGTGTCCATTTAAGTCAAAAAAATCAACTTTGATTTGGCTTTGGCTCAGTTGACTTAAATTTCCATTAAAAAAAAGTAAAATTAAAGCTCTTTTTTTATCCGAGCTGAATTTTTTTTTTTTTTTTACATTCAGTTTGTAAATACTCAGACGTAAGAGGGATTATTTTATTTATAGTACAGTAGAATGTCGGTAAATGTTTTCTTTTTATTATTAGTAGGAATGGATTTAATATAAAAATAATAAAAAAAAAAGTTATCAAGTAGTTGCGTCGCGATTATATGAACAAGAAAGTAAAAATTATGTAGCCTTGGGCTAAGACTGGCGCCCACTCGCGACAATCTTAAATAACCTGTCGCGAAAGACGAGAGGTAAATGTTGATCTCGAGAAATCGTAATTGTTTATTTTACAAAAGAGTTAATAGTAAAAAAAAAATAATTAATGATAAATTTTTTTATTATTTAATTAAACCGTATAATTTATTTTTATTTAAAAGATAAACGTGTATCTTTTATTTAGCCTTTAGCAATAAGTTGATCGACTTGGAGATTCCTGTGTAACCGTCATTTCCTCTTTAACTTGTAGGTATTATAAGTATAAGTACTTGAACGGTACTGCGAATAACAGTGTCTCCCCGCCTGCAGCTTTTTCTATATCCGCAATTTTAACTTTAATAATAATTCATAATTATCGCGCGACGGTGAGACGGTTAAATTGTCGGTTAACAAAAAAGGTAAATCGTAAAAGCGGATGTTGTTTTACTTTTTTACATCACTGTAAGTTTTTTGTCTGGGTTTAAAAAAATCTTTTTGTTGAATTTTTTAAGGGGGAGAATTTTAAGGAGATTAAATTTAGTCATGGGTACTCGGTCATCTAGAACTTGATTGCTACTGCTTTGGCTACTGGAGCTTAGAGCAGCTATATTACACCGCTGGTGTGCTGCTACTGGATTATTCTACTGTGTTTATGTTGGGTGTTCCTATATACTATATAGTATATACGAGTGCCAGGTGTCAGGTTCATTCAGTAATGCGGTTGTGAGAAAAGCGAGAGATGCGTGAGAACTTCCGGATCACTTTGGATTTTTTTCCGGTCGTCTATTATTATATTTTAGTTTATTGTCACCTTTTGGGACTTGCATTTTATTTTTATTTATTTTAGGAACCATCTTAGAATATATGAGGATTTTTAGGCGGCCCGTAATGCAACACTTTGAGGACTTTTTTTAACAAATTTTAGTTTTTACAAATATTTGACTGACTGATAGGAAACGATGTAAACAAAATAAATTTTAGGGAAAATTTTTTTGTCAGGGTTTATTAAAATTTTTTTTTTTTTTTTCACGGTATGTTGGGTATCAAATAAAAGCTTGTGAGCAATAGATTCTTATAATATTTTTTATAATAATTTTAAATTTAAATTTATGATAAATTTTTCCAAACCCAAATTTTAATTTTTCTGGAAAAAATTTAAAAAATTTCAGAACTTGAAGATTGAGAAAAAAATAAAAATTTTAATTGGACCTGAGATTTAAATTTTTTCCTGGGGTTTATATAAAAAAATAATTTTTTTTAACGGCATGTTGGGTATCAAATCCAAGCTTGTGAGCAATACAATCTTATAATTATTTTAAACTAAAATTTTTAATAAATTTTTCCAAACCCAGAATTTTAATTTATCTGGAAAAATTTTTAAAAAATAAACTTAATTATAATGCATATAATTTTACATTTAAAAAATAACTGACGTTTGATTTTCAGTTTGAAAATTGAAAAAAATAAAAATTTAAACTGGACCTAGAATTAAATTTAAAAAAAAATAAAATAAAAGTTTTTTAATTACTATTGAAGATATAAAAATTTTGGTAATGTGAAATGAAAATAAATAAGAGTATTTATAGGTGACAGAGATTATTAGCATGTGAGCCTACGCAATTGCTTCATTGACTGGGTGCATTGACAGGATTAATGGTACCTTCTCAATGGAAAGTACACGCGTCCACCACGACCACGAGTGTATATTTATATCCATATTTTTATTTATTTATTTAATATTTTTTGTATTTAACCGTCAATTGCACTGTAGTGAAAGCTATTGGAAAGTCTTTTAGGTGCGCTTATGATTCGTTATCTCCCACTCTGTATTCAATCCTTATTGTTATTACACTGTAATTATTGTAAGTGTTAAAGGTTGTAATCTATACAATAAAGACGCAACAAATGTCACTTAGCCAATGAATTATGCCGTAGAATAAATTTAAAATAAATATTTCTGAATATTTTAAAATTTTGAATTTACTGAAAATAATAAATAAATAAATTCGACGTAAATTAACCGGAAGTCGTTTGTAAATCCGAGAAAAATTCTTGTTAAAGTCGTAATTACTGCTTTAGGTAAAAAAAAGATAAAGCGAAAAAAAAAACTAACTGAAATAATCATAAATTATCAGGCCTCCTGAGGTTCGACTTGTATCGATACGAGATTTTAGGATTAGGTGCTGGGTCTACGTCTAGTCGAGTAAAAGAAAAAAAATAATAATAATAGATAAAAAAAAACTATCCATTTCCGGTATCGTAGAAAACTCGTAATCTTTTGGCATGGAGCTTTTTGTTAATTCATAAATTCCTTCCTGTGTATCCCTTATCCCTCTTCCTTTTTTACCTTTTTACCTTCCCCCTTTTTCCCTTGGTATAGAAAAAAGGAAAAAAATAATAATACCTAGAGGAAAAATAGCCACGAAAAATATCGCAATCAGGAGATGAAAATAAACAATGATGAAATTTTCGAGAAAAAATAATAATAAAGTATTAAAAAAACGAGGATGAGAAGAAGAAGGAGAATGAGGATGAAGATGAGAAGTAAAAAAAAGAATGAGAGAAAAATGATGATAAATAGTTGTAGTTGTAGTTAGTAGTAGAAGAGTAAAGAAAAATAAAAATAGAAGAAGATATTTATCTTGAAGAGGGATCTTCTTGAGGAGGAAACTGTTGACTGGCTTCCGTCAAGGTCCAAGGGATTTCATAGGTAAAAACGTAAAAAGGCATTCGAATGGATAAGTGCTGAGAAGAGTATATATATGGTATGGTATATATATATAAATATACACAACAACAACAACAACAACAACAACAACATCAACAAATGAATGAGCAAACATGAGTCAAGATGACGAAGTAAAGAGAAAGAGTAAAAGAACGCGGGGACAGACGCAAGGGATTTAAACCTAAGGCAAAAGGCGATATTTTGATTCGTAATCTCTCGTAAGTAAAGGAGGAAGCACATGGTGGTGATGGTTGTGATGGTGATGTCGCTATTGTGACGTGGGGAGTGGGCTCGTCCGGTTTATTCTCGAGCAGACTTCCGCTATTTCTCGAAGGAAGCCTATTCAGCCATTATTTCACTAACGGCGGACACTAATTTGCTTCTCTAAGAGATCGGGTTTTAGTAGTAGAGCAAAGAGACAACATTCATGTGCAAAGAAATGTTATGCTGCTACCAGTGATACGGTTATTGATGTTGATGATACTATACAGATCAATATCCTTGATTCTGGCTTCTTCCGTTCCAATTTCTGGTCATTCAGATCTAGACTAACATCACATTATTTTTATCATTACAATCTTGGTTTAATGATGCACTGAACACGTTTTGTTTATTTAATAACAACTTTGATAATTTAAATCACATGTTCCTTTTTTCATTTTTTTATTGGAGAAGTCGGATTTAAATAAATTATAATTTAAAAATATTTTTTTTTACAGAGTAGCGAGAAGGAGCTACCAGAATGTACGAAGAATGAGGTCTGCAGCAAAGTTGACCTCTACGGTACTCCCTGGGTCGAGAGACAATGTAGATGTCCGGAAGGACATAGTTGTCCGAAAAGTCTCCATGCTGCTGACGGACATACGATAGTGGATAAAACCAGACAGTACAAGCTCTGCGAACCCGTCAGGAGATTGCCCATTTGTCGGTACTTCAAGTAAGTACCAATTATTTCATTTAAATTTAATATAAATTAATCAAATCGAATACTTTCCCTTCATACGGTTCGTAACTTTATGATTTTTCGAGTACACCGACAATTACTTCCTTACTATGCACTCTTTTGTACTTTATAGCATAGAGCTTTTAATAAAACATTGAGCTCTGTCGAGAATATCATGTACTGATAGATTATTTTTTTTCAGAGATGTAACGTGGACATTGGCACCAGGTAGTGGTCCCAGAAATACAACGATACAAAAAATAAATTGCCGTTGTCGACCTGGCAGTGTTCCATATCTTGTTAAAAGACAGCCGCATAGAACTTCTGACGGAAGTCCTAATTTTATATATTCATTTGCATGTTCACCGCAAAGTGTAAGTGGTTTAATAGTGTACAGTGTGACAAGGGATGAAACAAAACGATTTCAGACCAAGATGAAGTTGGCTGACATCACCCGCAGTCTGAAATTGTGTCTCATCCTGAGTTACACACAATATTTTTCATGATTATCTGCATTGGAACTTGAAGTTTCAGTATCAGCAGCCAGTCATAAGCAAGTTAATTTAAGACCAATGGTGTCATCAACTATTAGTGTAAGCGTAAATTGTCATTTGCAATTTATAATTAAGCAGAATCTATAAATACTATTTATTATTCATACTAATTTTTATAAAACTTAATCACAGTCAGAACTGTCATTTACGTAAATAAAATTAAGGATCTGAAATTACTATTAAACAAATGACAAGTATCAGAGTTTAAATTGCGAATGCCTTCAATCAGCGGGCAGAGACATTATTTGTTTCTTCCAAGGGACGATATACGTTTGTTTCTGCCCGCAGACTGAAGGCACTCGGAATTTACGCGTTTGCTATTATTTTTTCACCATACCTGCACCGAAAGTTTAAATTCCTGCCCTGTTTAGAGGGAAGAAAGTCGTTCTTTTCTTTTATAAGAAAACAAATTATGAAAATTAGCGCCTGCGTCATTCTTTTCACAAACAGAAGCAAAAGTTTAAACTTTCAGGTGCGAATCTGGTGAAAAATAGTATGTACACAACAGAGGAAAATACGACGTCCTAATCCGCGTATTTGCCACCCTCACCTTTGGGTTAGTGGGCAATTATACACGCGGGTTAAAATGTTCTATTTTCCTCCCTATATGTATAATATCCTAGTTCGCCGCATTAGACTGAAATTAGCTCGTTTCGACTGGCTGTAGACACTGAAAGTTTCGATGCTATCATGAAAAAAAATGATAATATTACTTAAGCTGTCAATAATTACTAAACCTTTTTTCTTTTAATTACAGAGAATACGTTGCCAGGCAAAAGAACCGTGTCGTTTATTTACAGTTCGTAAAAGACACAGTCCACAATTAGAAGAAGTTGTAGCGTCTCCACTGTGTCAGTGTTCGATGGGCCGCAAATGTCCGAAAAAACACACCGATCCAGGATCAATACCGGCAAGATCTTACTCAGGATTTGAACTTAAAATTTATAGCGGTTTCTGCGTACCGACGCATGAGAACGAGCCAATCTATGTAGTGTGAAGACTATTATTGCAATATAATATTTTTTTTTAAATTCAGGTATAAATTAAATAATAATTTAAGTTATTAATTAATTAATAAATTTATTTGTATAGTTTAAAAGTTATAAAATTTATCAAGATAAATTTTATTAATTTATCCGAGACATAAAGACGTGGTCATTTGAATTTCGTCGATGTCACACTTGTTGTATACACTCTATACTTATTTTGATAAATTTATATTATAATTATTATTAATATTAATATTAAAGTTTAATGATTGTGTTCTGGTGTATATTTTACAAGTGATGAGAGTTACCATTGATTGAAACATGGAGTAAATCTTGCGATCTATTTCACCGACAGTAGGAGAATTACTTCAGTCAGTAAAGAAAAATATTTTAAAGATAAAATGAAATTTAAAGTGAAAGGAATTATTGAAGATAAAGTCGGTATCGATCCTTGATTTTCGTTAATATTTTTTTAAAAATTAATAATTAATTATTAAATAATTCGTATATAATTTTTTCAATGGACTTTTTTTCAATTATATTGTAAATTATTTTAATAATTGAAATATTTCTTCTTTATCATTATAGTATTACTAATTAAACATTTCGTAGTTCATAATTATATATTAATTTCATCGATTTGATTAATGTAATTATAAAGTATATTTTTATAATATCAATATTACTTCGTATTATTATTATTTATATTTTAATTATATCAGTTATTGTTAATTATTATAATGAAATGACTTTACTTTAAATCCATGCCATTTTAATTGTTTAACAGTTGATTGTAAATATTTATATTATCTTGCCTTAATAAATAAATACGATTTAAATAATAATTATAATAATAATTCATCTGTAATGTTAATTAGGCAGTATTGATTTTTACATCGACACCAAACATCTTTGTATAATGTTTTCTTGTATTAAATAAAAATATATAAAGTTTTTAATAAAAAAAAATTTTTTGTTATTATTTTTCAATTATAAATTTTTTATGATTCTATGAGTTTTGATCCTTAGACAAAATGTACTTGGACAGACTTTTACAGTATTTTTTTTTCTCTTCTCCCTGATTAAACAAAATGATTTAGTCAATGATGAATGTATATCTATATAGCATTAAAATTGAATCGTTTTTAATTGGTTTGAATCGTTTTTTTTTAAATCAGGGCTTGAACAATATCTCGTATAATTTTTGGAAGAAAAAAAAAAAAAAAATTGTCGACTTTTTTGGCACAGTCTAATATATGCATGTGTGTGTAATTACAAAATATATAAACCCATCTACTTGCAACAGCACTGTGCAATTTATTCAAAAAAAATTTGACCAATATTTTTTCGAAAATTTTTGTAATTGAAAAAACTGGTATAAGTTAAAAAATTATAAAAAATAAAGGGATTTCCCAAAAAATGCAATGATATTTTATCACGGGGATATTTCGTCGTGCACAGAAAAAAGGATTTCTAGACGCAAGAAATACTTTGCATCATGAATTGATGATAAAAATTTTCTTAATGCTAAAAAAAATTTATTAGCGCAAGGACTTTTTTCTCGTCCCAAGAAAATTTTCATTTTCAATTTATAATGTGAAAATTTTCTTGGGGTGAGTAAAAATTTTTTGCGCCAAAAAATTCTTTTTTTTTGGGGTGGGGATATTTTGTCTGCAAATAAAAATGCCGATTACTACTTCGTCATGTACATTGTAAAATATACTACTCGATAGCATGTAAATGAAGAGCAATTTCTACTAACAACATAGTAAAAATTTAGTTACTAGCTAGATGCCCTTACAGTACCAAACTTTATGGGTAATTTTTACTCAAAAATTTTCTGCGTGTAATAAAGAATACTTCGTATTATTATGCAAAAAAAAACTGTGAAAGTCAATGCCATATTTTTGAATATTATCTTTAACAGTGATTGAAAAATATTAGTGGGTTCAAAGTATTTAATCTCTTGATACAATTTCTTATTTATCAATGCTATTAAAATCAATAGATATCATTAAACTAAACTTTAAAAGAAATGATCAATCATTTAAATTTCATAAATTTTTGTAGGGTGAATGGACCAAAAGTCGGCCATTTAAGGCTATTACTATACTTTGAGTAGGTAAATGTATTAATATGAAACAAAAGAACTATTATCTTTATTTCGTTTGATTCTTTAGTCTTCTTTTTAAATTCATCAATCAATTTATGCTCAATAGCTTCAGCTAACTGTTTTTTTAACCAAAATTGAGTATTGTAACTCTAGGAAAATAACCCTTTCTTTTTTTTCATAAATAAAGCCGTGATATACACGGCAATATCTAAAATACCTATTACTTAAACAGAAAAAATGAACGCTCAGGTAGCGGACTTTTGGCACATGCCATTTTAATTTTTTTTTCCCCGAAGTAAAATTCTATCCTTTGTTTAAACCGACGCGAAATATAAATATATGAGAGTGAATATAAAAAAAATTTTAACCTGCATAAATTATATATAAAAAGTATCCCAAAACCTTTACTTGTGAGCGATGCGACATCGAATGGTGAAAGTTTTCTGTGAATCTGATATCAAAATTCATTAGAGTAAAAAAATAACGTTTTAATTTAATAACAATATATTTTTATGATTTTCATTATTGGCTATGACAATGCAATGTTAGAATTACGGTAAAAAAATTCTTTAATCAATCACTGTAAACTGACTTACAGTAGATCGCGATTACACGCAAGAGCTGTTTTTATTACTGACGGAACTTTATGTAAAAGCAAATGATACTATTTAATTGCTCAATTTAATGCGATTCGATAATTATAATTTATAATACAATTAATTTGTTATAATTTACAGTATTTTTTATCCGGCAATTATTCTTTAACTCTCAATATCTACTCGTTTCTACTGACTGTTCATAATTATAGTTGTTGCAATATATGTACCACCCTTATAATTACATCCTAGTTTTCAGTGAATCGTTTATTTTCAAATGTAATTACCATAAAGTATTCCCGTAATAAATTATCATTTAAAACGTTTCAAATTTTTTAAAAATCTATTATATTTTTCTTATCACACTGAGATTAAAAATAACTTTTAGAAAAATTTTATTTTCTTACGAGAAATTACACAGAAAAAATGGATTTCTTGGCTCAAGAAAATTTTCATTTTCTTTTCGTAATGTAAAAAATTTCGTACGGCAAGTAAAAATTTTCTTGAAATGGATAAAATTTTTTGCGCCAAAAAATTATGTTTTTCTGTGTATACTATCGGAAATTTAGAAAATATATTTTTAGTAAAAAAATTTCATTAAAAATTATTTTCCTAATCGAAGAAATCTGTTCAGCTCCAGATGCACTGATCTTATTTTTTTTTTTTAAATGTCAATAGATATCGATTTCCGTCTGTCAAGAAAATTATTCTTCATATTAAATAATAAACTAATAACGTTATAATTTCATCGATTAAAAACATTTTTTTTATCACCGCACGATTTTCTATTTCTAAGCTATAATTTAATAATAATTAACTAAACAATTATTTGTTACATCACGGATATAATTAAACTGACAAGTACATATATGAAAAATTTTTTAAAATTGAATTGAATAAAAATGCGATTTCTTTATAAAACTGGTACGTGTGAATCCACATAAATCCGTAAGTGTGAATATGATCCGATCATTTTTCCACCATAAATATGACTATCTTTATGATATACATATGTGTGGAAATATATATGAGAATATTAAAGTGTTTGAAGAAGTGTTAAGGTATGACGAAGACTTTAAAGAAAATAATATATTGGATACTACAGATGAGAGTTGTCTGTGGGAATGTTTCGGTCCATCAACCCTCTGTAGAATTCTTTAGTGCAATCAGTATGTTCCATCAACCGTATCTGATAACTGTACACATAAATATTTTTTATATAGTTATTTTCTTTTGTTTTACTTCATTTATTATATTTTATCATCGTTATTTATTATTTCGGAATCCTTTTATCATCGATATATTATTATAAATTTAAATCGCGTTATATTTACCGTCACTTATCTCACACTAACCGCAACGATAACAAACAATAATTACTTTTAAATGGATAATAACTAAGATAATGGTATTGTATTATTTAATATAGGATAATAAATAATAATGATGAATTAAATGATGAATTGAGTAGTTATTTATCGTTTGATTTGAAAGTATAAATAAGTAAAAATAAAAATAAAAATAATTGTAATTATGATGAATAAAATAATGAAGAGCATTAAAATTTATCCAATTTGATGATATGTACATATGAATATAGGAAAGCAATCTCTTTTGTGAGAGCCGTAATTGCGAACAAAGAACGAGAGAAACAACGAGAAAAAGCTGCTTGGCTAGAGTATTAGTAGTGAGAGAATCTATACAAGCGATAGATAGAGACAGTGCGGGGGCGCTTGGGATTCTCTCATGCAATTTCTCCTGGCCTTCTTCTTCTTTCCTCTTTCTTTCTTGCATACATTTTTTATCACTTGTTTTTATTCTCTATCTAATGATTAGCGTTTTTTTTTTTTTAAATTACCAGCGAAAACTAAACCCTCGGTAGGATCATATAATATTACATTATGCTACAGAGAACTAGTAGAGTTTAAATAAAAAAATTTTAGAGATTGTTCTCTTATCCCTATTGATGCTCTTTACTTGTAGCTCTTGGGTACTCGATAGTAGAAAGTCATGCACGTTATCCGTAACCCTCAGGGGCTCATTTCATTTTTACACATTAATGTTACTTTTATTATTATTTTTTTTTTTTTTTTAATTTCAAGGCTTTTTATTTTTTCACTTCATTCTTCTGTAAATTATTGCGATAAAAAATTAATTGTAATAAATATCAACAATTGTAAATACAAAGAAAAAAAGGTTTTATTGATACAAATATTTTTTTATCACCCAAAGAAAATTTTTACTTGACCCAAGAAATTTATTGCATCATGAATTAAAAAAAAAATTTCCTTAAAACGAGAAAAAATTTTTTGTGCCAAGAAATCCTTTTTTTCTGCACAGAAAAAAAAATTATTGACCAAAGATAAAAATTTTTGATTCCAGAAAATATTTTTGAAAACTTAAATTTTCTCGCATAAAGTAGAAATCTCTGACCAAGATAAATTTTCTTGTCTCAAGAAAATCTTGACTTGGTTCCCGAAAACTTTTGTTTTCCAAAATATTTTCTTGACGTAAGATAACTTTTTTTTCTGTGTATAGACAAAATTTATTTGTAACCTGATAATTTAATAAGAGACGTAATTTTTTTGATAAAAAATAAATGATAAGTTACATTGACTTATAATTGTATTAAAAAAATGTTCTTTGTTTGAATAATACAATTGTATAGATAAGTACTAAGGTGTGTTGAGTACAGAATAACAATGAAGAATTGATATAAAATATGTAGAGCATCAATATTGATAAAGTAAAATAAGATCAAGATGAGATGCTGCGAGGCAAATAAGGTAGACTCCGCATTATTAATGCAGATGAATTTAAATAGATCCCCAAAGTCACACGTTACACTTAGAGATCGTCTTGGATGGACGGACTAGACGGGCGTTATCGAGTTATACCAATAGATTGATACTTCCTATTTGGCAAGTAGCAATTCCCAAGTATAGTTTACTGTTCATAGAGTCGTATGTATATTATATAGCTCAACATCTACCAACTGGTCTGCATCTGGGCCAACCTGCTTGATACACCTCGTGCCACCTTCAGTACTTTGTATATCAAGTGTAGTAGATGTATAGATTTTTATATTTACATATGCATACATATGTATATAGCATACTATGGAATAATTATTATCAAGTAGTTTTATAACGAGGCCTATACTGTCCCGTATTTTCTGTGCCAAAGAAAGTATCATCCTTCATCAAATGATGCGCTCATTCGTTGCCATACAGTCATTCAGTTCGTCATTCACGGCATCTTTATATATTTTTATGTATATATATACATTACATTTGTAAATAATCGACTTAACTATTTGTTAAACTGATGTACTTGATGACTTGATACTAACGTATAGATGTTATTTAGTTGCATGCTGTTATTTATTTGAGTATATATTATATACTTATATGTGTTTGTATGTATGTGGGTTTGATGACTGTGGGCTGTATAAATTTATGTATGTGTATTAATGTTATATATGTTGCTTGGGAAACTTCAATATACTTATCACGATGATTTTTATTATAAGACTAGAGTTGAGCTAACCCGTTAATACTTTGCATAAAAGAGCTTGAGGCTTTGAGGTGTACTGGCAGTTGGTCAAATTGTGGTTTCATAAAACAAATCCGTTGCTAATCGTCATTAGACATCAAATAAAAAAAGTTTTTTTTTTTTTTAAATTAGGGCAGGATTTTCACTTTTAAGTGGGTAAACTTAGAAATTATTCATTTACTATTTTTTATTTGTTCTTTGATAAAACCGTAACTAAAATAACGTTCAGCTGAATTTCATTTATAATTAATCAAAGTATTTAAATTTTAATTAAAAAAAAAAAATTTTTGAAAATTTTCCATTCTCGAAAAAAAAAGTTTTTTAATTGAAGACATTCTCGAAAATTTTTATTCAGTAATTAAAAGGTAATGAACATAAAACAATGAATTTTTTTTCATAAAAAAAAAGAAACTTGTAATTAAAAAATTTTAAATTAAAATGAATACTTTATTCCTGAATAATAAAAAAAAACTTGTTACTGTTATTATAATAACTTCTTAAATCACCTTAAATGTACTATAAATAATTTTTCAAACAACATGTTATCTATCCCCAAGAGCAACGGAAGTAATTTCACGTTTAATATATAAAGCATTGAATATTTACCATAAATCTTGGTTATATTTTAAAAATTTACAATAAACTAGCGTGGGTTTTAAAACCCCGACTTGCTTCTATAATAAATACATGCCTATATACCCACATATATGTGTAAAAATAAAATCTGGTTATATAGACCAAAGTCATTTATTAGCAGCCTCATCAATGACCAGCTTTCATTTAAATTTAAAAAGTATAAATTTTATCACTTGCATTGGCAACCGATCCTACAACTCGTCTTAGGTATTAAGTAAAGACGTTGTTGTCGTGCTTGTCTCTAACCACCGTTTACCACCAGGACTATTTTTCAGATAAAACCTTTATAAATTTAAAAAATAAATAAATAAAACCCGGGTTGTCGAGTTTATCCATGGGCATGCGATTGGCGGACTCGCTTGCTAACAATCTCGAAGTAGTTACACGCGATTTCTGGTTGGTTGGTAAGTAGGACTAGCGGGGATTCATAGGCAGGACTCCTCCTAGGAGAGATCACAGTTGTATTCCGACTTTCCTGGCCGCAACAGCCGCGTGTTTACATCAACAACGGGTTTATTGTTGAAGGCCGAGTCAGTATCTGTACCTTACAGTGGGCGGAATTTTAGAAAAACCTAATCCAGTTATTGATATAAAGTTTAACTAAAAATTTTTAATTATAAAAAATAATTCGTCTTATTCACATTTTTTTTTTTATTTACCTTTTATATATATATACATATATATTTATTTAAGTCAATAACCTTCTGGTGTGTTGTGTATTTTGTGCATGCCGTGTTAATAATTAATAAAGTTATCTTACATTTATTTTTTTACTTTCATTTCTTTGAAATTGGCAAACGTAATCGCGTGCGTGACTCGGACCGTAAACGAACAAGTGATTTTAAAAAATATAAATTGTAAGTAATAACAAAAAAAAAAAATAATAATAATATTACTGATAAAATCCTACATTATTTTTATGACAATTAAAATTAAAAATAAAAAGGCATCAGAGCATCACCAAACGCCCTGTTACCTCCCATTGTTATGAGTTTTATTATTTCTCTGTAGTTTAAAAGCTTAAGTGATAGGTAATACGTGAGAGAAGCTATCGTTGAAAATATTTTAAGTAAAAATGAAAAATAGTTTATTAAAAAAAAAATTTCGGTACCAAAATTGGACCACGTTTCGGTCTAATTAATAGGGTTTAAATGTGTGTCACTTTTCGATTGTTGATAAAACGTTAAACGTTAATTCGGGTACCGTGAAAATGTTAGGGCTATTTAAAGTTTACTTCCGTTACAACAACAGTGAGTTCATCGCACGCAATCAAATGCAGCGCCGGCGAACCTTGACCGTGGCCAAAGCCAAAGCCAAGCGCGTTTTACTCCAGTCAGCCAAGTCGCGTGTATATATAAATATATATACATGTATATATGTAGTTGCACATTTATACATGCATACATGCAAGTATAAGTACTTATATGTATATATATAGTAATAATAGTATATAGTGTTTGCAGCGTTCACCTTCAAGTCGCGCGCTCTCATTCCTCTGGAGCGTAACGAAAGTGCACGGGCAACCTGTCCCAGAGAGAGAATGATACGATTTTAATTTTTTACACATTGAAAAAAATGTCCTTCAGAAAGGCTGTAATTTAATATCGATTATCTTTTTATTTATTTATTTTTATCGTAAATAAATAAAGAAGATTATGGTAATAAATAATTCATTCAGATTTATGATGTGATCTTTTTTCTTGACATGAGACAAAATAAAAGGTTGGGTCTGCTCTCCAAATTTGGATGCTGTAAGATCTGTCATATCATCACAGGTCAAAAAATATCGCGGCAATACCGTTAAGAGTACGCGAGCATATCTCTCCTTTATACTTTCAATGCTCTTTCTTCTCTACTTATATTAACGTGCTACCTCATAAGATTTAAATTTATTCAATTACTTTTTATCTTACTGCTTTTTTTATTTTTAATGCGACTTTTTTTTACCCTACAAATTGTAACAAAGGATTGAGTTTTTGTATATAAAAGTTATTCTATTAAAATTTTTGACTCTACGGTGAAATTTATGTTGTATTGAAATTAAATTAAATTAATTAGTTTGATGATAATTAGAAATAATATGGTAATATCGTTTTTTTTTTTCTTTTTTTTATTTAAAATATAGAAGATGCAGTATGAATGGAACGACAGAAACGTATAACGTGAGATCAATTTGCATTATTCTCACAATAAGGAAGCCAACCGTTTAATTGTCACGTCACTTATTATTAACAATTATTTTAGTAAGTCAAAGTAAATTATTTATATGTGAAAAAATATTCTTTATACTTTTTTTTTTTTTAAATATCTAATTAAATTTATTAGCAAAAAGAAAGTTTTAATTACTGTAGCTTTTAGTCTCATCTATTTTAATTTGAATGACCGATCGGTTAAATTTAACTGTGTAGTAAAAAAGTAAAATTTTAATTTAACGATTCTTCAGAAAAAAAATTTTTTTTTTATGGAAATGTAATTAAGATGAAAGCCCCTATACCCGCTCACTTTTCATTGGAATGAGATTAAATCACTCAATATGAATTAATAAATAAAATGAAAAACTATATTTTTTTTTATAGTTATTTTTTGTAGTTTTAAGTATTAAAATTAAATTTTAGTTTGAAGAATAATGTTGATAATTAATTATTATTAATTTTTTGAATAAGGTCCTTGAGTGTACCCATAGTCGCTCACTAAAAGTTGCGATGTCCCATTACTCGATCAACACATGGCCCTATAGTCGCTCAAATACAATATTAATTAAACTATGATAAGTTTATTGATTTGGAAAATAATTTATAAATTATATTACTTTATTCTTTCATAATATAAAATTTCATGAATTTTAAAAATATATTTAATAAGATATAGTTATAACAATTATTAAAAAATTTGACGTAATCTAAATTTAATCTAACGAATGAACGTTAAAGTAAAAAATGCCCGACTGAGCGCGATTTTGAAAACAGTCACTTAATTTAAATTTATAATCTATTATAAAATAATTTGATACATGATATTTTAATATATTTAGATTCACAAATAATTATTTATCAATAATTATTTTTTTAGTTGAAATTTTTCTTTAAAATTATAAAAAACGCATTAAACAGTTAAAGTGAGCGACTAATGGTACTGAGCGGGTATAGGGGCTTTTACCTTACAACTGAAAAAAAAGCAAATGATTGATGGATTCGAAGTAAATAACGTGATGTTAATTATAATTTATAGTACAATTTAGATGAATTGTAATGAGAAAATTATGAAAATAAAATGGATTGTAAATTCTGTTGTTACAGACACAAATACTGAACTGACGAATGGTGTGTGTTCAACACCAGCTGACTAATTGAGCATACCGAGCAGTCAAAGTGATTTATAGATATAATAATAATAACAATAATAACGATAAAAAAAAATAAAGCAAGTAAAAGAACAAGTTTATTTAATTCGCAATGAAATTGTCATTTCTGGTGATTATGGTATGCAGTGGCTGCTGTATGTCTTTACCATCAACAATAATTCCGACTTCCACCCGGAATTCTTCAAACTTTAGCAAGAAAACAACGTCTGTTGTAAATATCACAGCTTCTCCGTTAGCAACGCGTGTTAAAGCTTCAGAAAATGCCATTACCACGGACTCTATAAGCACCAGTAGCACCAGCATATCTGGAATCACTGGTGCCAGTACCAGCAATAGTAATAGCAATAGCAATAGTAATAATAATAATAATAACTACAGCAATAACAACAGCAGTAGCAGCAGCAGTAGCAGTAATGGTGCCGGTACGAGCACAATTGCTTATAAGAAAATTCAACTTGAACAAGTTGAAGTTACTTCACCCAGCCCGTTATCATCAAAAGAGACTCGTGAGTCACCGCCCAGCAAAATTCGACCGCAGATAAAACTTCATATAAATTACACCAGCGTCGGCGAGGTGAGAAGCTATTTATTATATTTTATTACAATTATTTTTTTATATTACCGCGGTATTATAAATATTTTTAAAACAGATTTTATTATTTTTATGAAAAGATTTTTTTTTGGTTTCTTACGCTCAGGAATTTAAAAAATTTTTTATGGAATTCCATACGAAGATTAATAATAAATAATTACTAACAGTTTTATTAGAAAAAAAAAAAAAAAAAAAAAAAATAATAATAATAGGGATAATTTATAAAAAAGAAAAAAAGTAATTAATCAAAGTTTCCTTCTTAAAATCCATTACTCACAATAATTATTTACACGAGAATAGTAGTGTTTTTTCTCGTAAATGCAACACGGAAGTAATGATTAGTTCTATCCTGAAACGTAACAATTAAATGTCATAATCTATTTTGTTCACTCTTAAATCTATCAAGGCTAATAATTATAAACATTTTACTTTCTTATCTTAACGGCATTGTTTTCATACCCATCATTAAATAAAATTTTCCTTTTTTTTTTAAAGACCAAAAATTTCTAACGTAACAAAAAAAAGTTAATTTAAAATTTAAAATCTAATTTTTCGAAAATCAAAGTCTTCGGATACAATGTACCTGGAAATCGTAACGAAAATAGAGAAACAAAACCAAAAGTGAAAACTGGATCTAGATTTTTGAAATATTTCGCATACGTACTCGTATGTCAGCCGAAATTTCAGGTCACTCTTAACTACCCCTTAAGCAGTCAAATTACACAAGTTTTTTATTTTCGTTGCGCAAAAAACGTTCCGTTCTTCAGATACACAGAAAGAAGGATTTCTCGACGCAAAAAATTTTTACTTACCCCAAGTAAATTTTTCACATTACAAATTTAAAACGAAAATTTTTCTTGCGCTATGAGAAATATTTTTTTTCTGTGTACAATAAAATGTTACGAAATTTTTCAGTAGCCATAAACCGTCTGGTTCGCTTGCACAAAAAAAAAATTTGACAAAAATAAAAATCCATCTTTACGAGGTACAAGATAAGTACATACGATCGTGTATGAAATAAATCTCAGTCATTGTCTTTCTTTCTTTCTTTCTTTCTTCTTGTCCCGTGAAATAGTATCACACGTGAGAGTGCAGTGTATTATTTCAGTATGCACAAAGGAGGCCATGTTGTGGTACGAATCAATGCAACAAATACATGCATGCATCCACATCTACATATGTGTATTCTTCTATATATATATAAATATATAAACATGTATAGAGAAAGTTCTCTCTTCACTTGGAATTTTTTTTATTCATCAATACAATCTCGTATTTATTACTCTCATGATTCACATGAGAGTTGCGCCAAATCCTACTTTACAATAAAAACTTTGTCTCGCGCGTACTTGACGTGCACTTCTGCATACTTTCTTTTATTTTTAAAATCCATGACATTTGCACTTGTCGTGATTAATTATCAAAGCTGCTATTTATCTAGCTTATACATACAAACATATACATATATTTTCACCTTTTGAGTACTTTATCATCATCTGCCGGTAATCTAATAGACTCCTAAAGTCAACATCAAACCAGATGATAAATGCAGGCAATTAAATAATTTTAAATTAATAATCATTATTAAGTATTAACTTTTTTTTTTCATTTTTTGTTTTCAAATATAATTTTATTCTATGACTATGCGTGACTAGCTTTCGTGTCAATTCGTATTGGATGCTGATGAACACACGATATCTTATACATGTATATCTTATCTTATATTTATATATAGATATATAGATATATATATGAATGTTTGCGTATATAATACATATAAAGAGAGTAGGACCCAGTTTCACGAGGGCTTAGGAGAATGTACGGCTAACTGCTTCAGAACTCGTTAAAAACAAACTGCATGAGTTCAAGTTGACCTCGAAAGTAAGAACGATCACTTTACTAGATCAGTAACCGAGATGAAACTCTTGGTAAGATTTAACGTTTTATATTAAATTTAAATTTAAATATTACTATACAAACAATTTAAAAGTTTAAATACTTAATTTTACTTGATAATAGCTTCTTTATAAAATAAATCTACAGTGAAGAAATATTAAATCCAATATTTATTTATAAAGATGATTGATTATAAAAGAGAAAAAAATAATGATTAAAATAGTTGTAGGTGAATGTACTTGCCCAAGAGTCATTAACGCTTCGTGGTGGCCTTAATGACCCTAGAGCCTAGAGTAGAGCCTTTATATTCTTTGTTCTATCTTTATATCCACTTCCGTATTTCATATACTAGTAAAACATTTACGAATAAAGTGTAATAGTATTTATTTAATTCAAGTTGGTGATTTGATCTCGTAATTATTAACTGGTTATATATATAAATATAAAATAAAAGAGATTAAAAGTTAATTTGTCGTAATTTAAAGTTGAATGAGAAAGGACAAAAAATAACAATAAGAATTAATGATTTTAAAAAATATAAAATAATATTTTTAACCGAAAGTTTCGCACCATTAACGAACCAGACTTTTAATGCTCGAGTAAATTTTATATTTTAATAAAAAACTATTATTACGGCGTCAAAGAATGCTACTTTGATACTTTGCGCTAGAAATTACAGTAAGAAAAAATGTATAATAGAATAGAATAGACGAGAAAAGAATAAAATAAAATAAAAGATGAAATAAAAAACAAATGAATGTAACTAATTATAGGGCGGTTATAAGTTTTAGTTTCACGACCACACTGATGAGATAGCTAACGAAAGAAATATTTTTCTATGTCACCGAGTTTGTGCGACCGAAACGGTCTCGGTTAACTGACTTCCTCGTATCCACCCACTTGATTTTTATTCAACCTTTCAACAGTTTTGATTTTCTTATTTTCTCACCCAGTAGCTTGGAATTTTTATCCTCAGCCGTTTATTATCGCCACCCGTCAATTTAAATCAACACTAAGCATCCATTACGTCACGTCATTTATCCGGTGATTTAAATCGTTAATAATTTATCGCAAATTTAAAATTACCGCGCATTTTAATTTTTCGCTATCGCGCAATCGAAACTAGTGCCAGTGCGCATTGAAAAAAAAAACGGGGGTTCCCTTGACTTTGAACTTTGAATACAATGGTATTGTGTACTAGAATAGTTAAAATATTCCGATAATTTAAAAGAAAACAACTTATTTAACAAAACAAACATAATTTGCTACAACTCATAAATATAATAGATAATAGTAAGTTTTGAAATCACGAGAGTTATAGAAAATTTTCTAGGTTAACACGAGGTTAACAATGATTATTCTCGAGCTAACAAAATAAGACGAATGCAAATATAAATAGCAGTTATTAAGTAACCGTCGGCACAGATTATTAGTCTTGGCTTCAGCTATAGGTAACAACAGAAGCTGCTCTGTAAATTACACGTTAAACCCTTGTTCCTTGACTCTTGCGTATCGTTAATAAAAAAAACAACAAAGTAAAAAATAAAATATTAAAAAGCTCAAGGCTCGAGGCAGGATGGTAGTTTGTAGAATTGGAATTTCTCAGTACAAGTCACGATTTTTGTCTGTTACGCTTAATGATTGCGGTAGGAAGAGTTGCTTGTATGCGGTTTATCTGCAGCCGTTCACTGTGTTGTTTCACAAACATCATTATCAAGAATATTACTTGTACACGTTGTCTGTACAGCTTATGGCACGCTTAACTCTTTATTATTATTATCATCATCATCATTATTATTATTTTAGCATCTCTGACAAAT
The DNA here is from genome assembly GCA_964016945.1 of Microplitis deprimator. Classification (NCBI taxonomy): domain Eukaryota; kingdom Metazoa; phylum Arthropoda; class Insecta; order Hymenoptera; family Braconidae; genus Microplitis; species Microplitis deprimator. The sequence continues at coordinate 12,821,611 of OZ024715.1, read as the reverse complement.
CTGATATACCCTCATTTACTATTCTCATTAAATCAAACCCATTCATTATTGATCATTATTCATTCATTATTATTCATCTCTAGTATTCCATCCTTTATAAATTTTATATGTATATTTATATAGTTTTTTTTTGCACACATCAAGCGCGAACGCGATCAAAATTATTTTTTCGATTAATTCACTCACGTTAAATCATCTCTACACTTTTTCGATTACACTAAAATGGGTTAGATTGTATACTAGTACAAAGATAATTTATTAAGGAATAATTTCAACCCGGTATTAAGTCGATTCATTAGTTCATTGATTTAAAATGAATTATTTTAATCCAAGAAACCAGTGCTGTCAGTTGTTACGTATGAATCTTTGAATACACAATAACTCTCGAAAAATATAATAAATTGGCATAATTTTTTTTTATTAGCTTTCATCTTTTGTCGCAAGAACCCTTTTGAACATCACTATCTAAATTCTTTTTGTTTAGTAGTAATTAATAAATAAACTTGAAACCGGTAATTCATTAAAAATTTAGCTGCCATTTTTTATTTTTATTATTAATATTTTTTCTTTTTTTTCCTCCACCAACTACTGGCAGCAGCACTAGTATGACAGTAGGATTAAAAAATAAAAAGCGGAATTTATGAAAAAAAGGCGGAATATTCAAAAAAAAATTTTAAATAATAAAAATTAAACTGAAAGAAAAAAGTAAAACAATTAAATTGAAAATAAAAAATAAAATGAATAAGTTAAAAGTTAAATAATAAACAATAATGTAAAAAAATGATATAAAAAAAATAAAATATTAATAAGTATGATGAGCGATCGAGGTGTGCACTTTTGGATTTAAAAAAAAAAATTTTTTTTTGTCGTAGACTGGAGTACGATTGCCAGAAGGTGCAAGCGCTGCACTCGCCAAGCCAACAAAATATCACTATTATCCACATAATCAGCATATTTATTTATTACCAGAATGTGCTGTTCAACAAGTGTGTAATGCAGTTTATGTTAGATTGAATTTTACTCAGCCATTATGTGCTTGTCCGAGCAGATATCGCGATCCTTGTAGTGCATCGCTCGATGCCGATGATCAGCATACTACGGAACTGGTTACTGATCCACATACCAGAGTAAGTTCCAGTTATATCTTTTATAATTTTTATTCATTACGTTTATTACCTTTTATTTCCTATATTATCAGTCCATTTAATTTAAATATAGATTTAATATCTATATAGATATGCTAAATAACACTTATTCTACATGCTCCCAATTCTATATATTTTACTGCATTTTTTTTCTTTATTATTAATGTTTATTTCTATTTATCATATATTATTAGGCATTGACATTAGTTAAGACATGTGAACCAGTTGCTGAAATGCGAGAATGTAGAATGCCAAGAGACTGGTCATTACTTGCATTACAAAATGTAAGAACTGGAAAATCGCATTACCTAGTTATCTGTAAATGCCCAGAAACAAATATCCTAGGTATGCTTTGATCATTCTATTTTATAATTTTACTTTTTTTCTACTTCATAACAATTGTTATTGTTATTATTATTATTATTATTATTATTATTATTATTATTATTATTATTATTATTATTATTATTATTATTATTTTTAACTGATGATAATAATAATAATAATAATAATAATTATACGGTATTGTTTTATAGAGGGTCCTATGAGTCACGATCAACCTACATACGCTAGTGTTCCGGGTATACGGGTCTTCGGAATGATGTGCGTCCAAGGAGCCAGAAAAGGACGCCCGTTAAGACAGACACGTAATCTTCTTGGTATAATTATCATATTTATATATACTTATTATGAATACACAGTTAGAAATTTTGTGTTAAATTCAATACAAATTTTATATTAAATAATTGAACACATAAAATTCGTTATTTTAATAAAAAATTTGTATAAATTTAGCGAACTTTTCGTGTGAAGGCCATTCTCAGACAGTGACTCCCTCCCCCACACTTTTGAAAAATTTTAAATAACTTTCGTCATAAGCGTATGAAAATTTTATCAATTAATTAAAAAAAATTAAATCATTAATTTAAAAAAGAGCAACGTAGTCGTAATTTCGCCGAGATATAGATTTAAAAAAAAAATTACTTACAGTTGACATCAAGTAGGAGCTAAACGGAATTTGTTGAATAAATTTTAGCCCACAAAATTTAAAAATTCTAATTATAAAATTGATATGAAGATTTTATTGAAGTTTATTTTACAAATTTCTTTTATCTCCCAATTGATGTCAACTGTAAGTAATTTTTTTTTAAATCTACATCTAAGCGAAATTGTCCTTTTTTCAATTAATGCTTTCATTTTTTTAAATTAATTTTGAAAATTTTTAAAAAGTGTGGGGGGATACTGTCTGAGAATTAATTTAAAATTAATTAATAAATATAAGCACATAATCTAATCAACTCAAGATGACTGATCGACCCTAAGTACAACTTATAAGTTAGCAAACAAGTAGTTCGATTTTCTGTGATTTTTTTAAAAAATGGAGCTATAAGTTATCATCCCATAAAATGAGAGTAAAAAAATCATTGAACCAGATCATAAAAATATGAAAGTTATCTTTGATTATATTTAATTGTAAATCAATTATAATCCAAGTTTCTTTGCAGACAATGCTGCTACAATGCTTTGCTTGGTTATAGTAACGAAGAAACGCACGGGAGTGTTTAGCTAAACAACACAATAAATGTGTTACATTACAGATTTTCTAATCATTTAGCATAAAAAATTTGTTAAAGTAAAATAACACAACCTGTTCGTGTTGAATTAACAGATTTCTGTGTTGAAAATCAGCACGAAAATTAACCAAATAATTTTTCAACAGAAATACACAAAATTTTTAACTGTGCATTTAATATTATAAAGAAATATATTCTAGTTTGCGGATATAAATTGATTCTAACGATTACTATGCTCCGTAGTACTGATATAACTTAACATATTATTGTATCGTTTGCCTGTGTTTATAGGAATGATTTCTATCAACATGAGAACCATTCCCATGTTATTAGGGATTATCCTTACAATCACTTCTTACTCCATGTTGATACTTCCTTGGTTATTTAAATAATTTTTTATCCTGTATCACTGCAATTCACTACAGTAATTGTTACTATGCATTTCTCTCTATTACACGTTTTATAAAAAATGAATAAAACATTCAATTGACCCTGAGCCTGTAGGCCAACTGTACAACTTCCTATTATTTTAAAATTAAATATTAAAGTTCTGTGAACTTAAAAATATTATTATTTATAATTTTCAAACGCGGTATCATTTTGTAATTAATTATTATTTATGTTTCAGGTATAGAAACAGGGGAAGATTATTTTGAAAATGATAAATTGACATTCCCATGGCACAGAGTACCGGAATTAATGAAATCTGCAGACTGGAATTGACAATCGTGATTTTAATATAAAAAAAAAACGTATACTAATTTATCGCAATTGATATTTATCGTAATATAAATTCATTATTTTATTTATTATCCCGCTATTATCAATTTTTTTTTGTGTCATTTTTCAATATTTTTTATTCGCTATATATCAACTTTTTTTAGACGCGCCAATACTCCAGTATAACAATTATATTTATAAGTTATTATTATTACTATTATTATTATTACTATTTTTGTGTAAATAAATTAAGACGATTAGTTATCAACTATATCGTAAAAAAAAACCAATTCGATTAAATTCGGTAGCTAATTATAAAATGTCGTAATCAACATAAAAAAAAATTTATATATAAAATAAAGTGATAAAATAAAAAATTTAAACAACTGGTTTGACGTTTTTAAAGCGGTTATTAAATCCACTTTTATTTAGTGAGTGTTAATAAAATGATGATTAAACTTACCAAGAACATCAGAGTTGACCAATACGCTGCATGAGTACATCGGTGTCATTAGTCGAGGTCGTCGCATGCTGAGAGCACGACGACAGGCTTCTTTGAATGCTGATATTAATTGACCACTCACGTTACTCTGACTTTGACTATTACTATACTCACTGTAACCAGTAATTATAATAATAAAAATAAATAAAATTATACATTTAAATTCTTTATGTGCCCTTACTAAATAATAATTACTTTTTAAAAAAACTATCGTACCTTTCAGTTTCTTTTTTCACTTTCTGTTTACTTTGACTGAACTCACTGTAATTAAGAATAATTAATTTTCTTTTAAAAATTAACTCACATTTACATTTTAATTACTACGCAACACTGAAAAATAATTATTTTTTTAAAACTAAAAAAATACCTTTCTGTCTCTTCGTTAACTTTTTTGTTACTTTGATCACTAGGTTCACTAAAAAAAAATTTATCGAGTAATAATTATAGTCAGGTAATAAAATATTTTAAAAAAATATTATCTAAACTTAGCAGATAATTAAAAATTTTCGGATTTTTTTTTTTTTTAAATTAATTTCAACAAAAAAAAAAATTAAAAGAACGCGCATGTAGAAAATTAAAAAAACTATAGGTACAATTTTTTAAATATCTTTTCTTTTTTACAATTTATCGTTTTTAAAAAAAATCAAAAATTATTAAACGTCGGCTAAGTCCAGTATCAAAAAAAAAAAAATAATAATAATAATTACCTTTCAATATCTTTCATAACTTTTTCCCATTTCTTAATAATAAAACAGACACCTCTCATTGGTTCTTCGCATAAAGGCCCAGCAATTGTTGCTAATTGAAATCCATTAATAATACTATTGTCATACCTTAAAAAATAAAAAATACATGAGTAAAAAATGATCACTAGTTAATTACTTACCATAACCAAAATAAAAACTCACAAAGCACGGAAATCATCAGCCGATTGATTCTGTCTGATCCAAAACGGCATTCTTTTGTAATCAGTAGCATTGATAAGTATATTAGGCCCGCATTTTTTGGGTCCAAATGACCAGATCTTATTGACACTTTCCAACTTACTCTCTTTAAGAGCCTGCTCAAGTTCGTTTCTAAATACCTCGACCTTTGAACTACTTATGGGAGACGTGACATCGAGTGTCAGATTGTTAAAAGAATTGGCAAGAGATTCAGATTTACCCATTCGTTCCCAATGTAAGTCAAGTTGTTTTATCAAGTCACGATTATCATCCAGCAGCTTAGTAACACTTTCCGGTAGCGGTTTGGCATCAATCTCAATAATATATTTATCATTTCCCATCAAGTATTCAATGAAAACAGGCTCGTCTTTAGTTTTGTTCTCGATAGTTTCGTTTACCATATCAACAATCGGTGGTGGCACGACAGTCTCACGGAATGGAATAATCGGTTCCGAGACTTTTATATCAACTTTCGCGTATCTCAATTTAAGATCATCAAGACACCGTTCCAAATGTACTTCACCCGCAGTATTGAGGACAACTTCTCCAGTTTCCTGAATGTGAACGACAGCACAGCAGTCAGCTTGATTCAATAACTTCAGGCCATTAATTAGTTTATTGAGGTCGCCCGCACGTTTTGGTTCCAAAGCAACTCTGAGAATCGGCACTGTCAGCAATGTCAGTTCGGTAAACGAAGGACACATCATTGTTGATGACAAAGTCGCGGTTTTAAGAACATGATCTTCTAGCCCACCGATTCCCACAACATTACCAGCTGTCACTTGATCAATACTCTCTAACTCACGGCCCATCATTATGTACAATTTAGTAACTGTGACTTTGGTCACATGCCATCCTGATTTTAATTCTTTCAATGATTTACCCGGTTCTATTGACTCGCCATTATTTTTCCTTTCAATTACAAACTCGGGATTATGTTTCGGACCTAATACAAATAATTCACTACCTATTTTAATTATACCTGAATATACACGAGCAAATCCAATAAGAACTTCACTGGCAGTATTATCAATTTCTTCTTTATTATTTGAATCTATTTCATTATTTTTATCAACCTTTTGTACTGATTCTTGATCACGTTTATCTGATTCTTGATCACGTTTTACTGATTCTTGATCACGTTTCTCAGATTCTTTTATCGCATGTTTCTGTCTTATTATTTCACGCCTTCGTTCCAATTCTTCAGCAGTCAGTGGCTTTGTTTTAAATTCTGAAAGCATTTTTTTTTCAACTGAAAACATTTTAGATACAAAAACAATAACAGGCGCTTCAGGTGAAGTGCTACAATCTAAAAATGCTTTCTCCAGTACCCGAGTTTCTTCAGGAAGTGCTTTAAATTCTTTATGGCCACTCATCAAACGTCTGATTTTTTCACTCGGTAACTGATGAGGTGCTGGTACATTATTACAAACCATATTTAGACAAGCACGTGACAGCGGTAACCACAAAGAAGCTATCGTTTGAAGCAGTACCTTAAAATCAGTAACTCTCAAATCTCGTGGCGTTAATTTAATATTTAATTTATCAACCATACAGACCATTTTTTCTCTATCCTTTTTAACAAAAACCGTTTCGTAGAGTGTCCACAAGCTTTCCAAAATCAATGATACAAATAACGGTTTCTTAGCTTTCTCCTGGGCGCCTTTCATGATCCTCTTTGTTTTCATATTCAAATAATAATCACCCCACAATGTTTTCATTAAAACTCGCTGACTAAACCCAAGTTTTTCCGAATATATTTTAGCAAATTCTTCAATTCCAAATCCCCATCCGTCAATAGCACTTGCAAATAATACATTACCACGTTCAGGAGAAAAATATAAATTTGAATCATCAGTTTCTTCAAGTGCCGACTGCCAATCAGTAACTGGACGCTGGATTGAATTATTGTCTGACGTACTGTCATTTATACTATCATTAGATTCAACTTTTTCTTCACGTTCCATCATATCACTGGCAAAAAGATCACCCACTACTGCATTTACTTGTTCCAGTACTTGGGTAAGATAGATATAAGCATCCAGAGGAGCCAATTTTGTCTCGGTTATCAAACGATCTATTTTATTTAGTACCAAAATTGGCTTGAGACCCTCGACGTACGTCATTGACAAGGCACTTCGTGTTTGTGGACATACTCCTTCAATGACGTCGACAATTACGACAGCTCCATCACACAGACGTACAGCTGTCGATACTTCTGATGAAAAATCAACGTGTCCTGGTGAATCTATAATATTTAATAAATATTCATTATCATTATACGTATGGTAGAGTGATATTGAACTAGACTTCATAGTTATTCCGCGCTGCTGTTCATCATGACGACTGTCCAAGTAACGCAGCTTGCCAGCAAGCTTTGATGATATTATCCCATTGCTTGCTACCAATGAATCTGCTAATGTCGTCTTCCCATGATCTACATGAGCTAGTATACAAATATTTCTTATAGATTCTGGTTTTTTCTGAAGCTGTATCAGCTTATCTGAATCAACGATCCTCATTTTATATATTTCTTTTTTTATTTAGTTTAATTTAGACTATCTAAGTATAATAAATAAAAAATAAACTAGGATTTCAATAAACTTGCAGTATATAATGTATAAAATTAATTAATCAATATTTAAATTATAACCAGTACTATTTTACTCTTAAAAGTCTCCACTGTAAATAATGTTCTCTAAATTTTTTAATAATGTTATTTTTTGATAAGGTAACAGACATTTCACATTGACACACCATTCCGAAGTATTTTATTTTTTTTTCTAGTTGATTTCACAGCAACTAGAAAATTTCTACTATTGGAGGTTCTATTTTTTGAATATTAATTCAATTTATTTTATATTTTTTCTTTATTTTTATTTTAGGAAATTTAATTTATGTAAACATTTGACTTTGAGAGGTTAGATTTTATCTAATTTCGTCCACATGTTTAAATAGTAAAAAGTAGATACCATTGCTTTCGCATAAGCGCCACTTCACGAGTCGTCAAGGAACCGAAAAGACTAAATTCACATCGCCATCTATGGAAAACAAATTGAATCCTCCTCATATTATATTCATTAAAAAATTTATTAATATGAAAATGGTCCTCGTTATAATTAATAGGTCACCGTAACGTCAACTTATTTTTTTTAGATCACCTACCATTTTTTTTTTTAATAATAAAAAATTTTCGACCCTTTCAAAGCAGCGGAAGGTCTGAGTGTAAATGTAACTGACAATAAGAATTTTTTAAATTTTTGAATAAATAAATAAATAAAGTCTGAGTAGAATAAAAATGAAAAAATGCGTACTTAGATAATTCAAAAATTAGTGCGCGCATTTTTTTAAATTTCATTACTTTAATTAATTAATTTATTTATTTTAAATTTATATAAATGTGAATGTAGCAGTCATTAGAAAATTAATAAATTTTAAATAAATAAATTAATTAATTAATTAATTAAGGGTGCATTCCAAATTGCGCTGCGAGCAGTTGTAGCAAAGCGTATTTCGGAATGCACCCTTTTCAAATAACCAGTTGAACTCAACTAACAGTCAAATTAAAGCAGATATTTCACGTAAACGTGAGATCAAAATATGTTAACGAGGTTTGAGCAAACCTTGGTGGGGAAATAATATGCAGAAGGGTGTCCTAATACACTTGGAGATTTAATTTAAATTGTTCCAAGTGTATTGCAGCTAAAAAACGTCACTTAACTGCTATTTCCCACCAGACGATGCCAGATGATTTTGCTCAGGAACTTGGAAGTCTTCAGCATCAGCGATTCGCATCACTTTACACTAGCACTGAACGCTTAACACTTCACGACACCACAGACACTGCACAATTTAAATTTTACAAACACTGCACATTTTAATTAAACAATGACTATGAGCAATAAATTTTATGGATAATTCCGCGCGTTAACTCCAATACTGTGTTTCAATTTAAACGTAAAGAATGGACTATTACTGCCATTGTCGATTATACTGACTGCCGCTATTGGACCGTCAATTGTTACAAAGCAATCGACTTTGAAATTCCTCCCACCCCCACTTTAGCAAAAATTTTAACGTTGAATACAGAGATACGCATAGCGCCATCTTGGCGCGAAATTTGAAAATTGAAATTTAATAACTATTAAAATTTGTGTCAATAATTATGTTAATTAGACTAAAGAGTATACTCGAAAATTTTTATTTGCATTAATAATTTATTAATTATTATTATTACATGCGCGGTAAATTTAGATATTTAAAAATTAATTTATTAGAAATGGGAGAAAATTTTAAATCGTAAATCAAAATAAAATGGCAGCAGAATATGATAGAAATATTTAAAATATTTAAAAAAAAAACACGCAAGTGTTTCACGCAAAAATCGTGCTGCTACTATGCCTTTTTTTCAACTTCATTATTTTAATTAATTAATTTATTTATTCAAAATTCATAAATTGTCTCATGGCTACACACACACACGAAAAGTTTAAAAAATGGCGCTAACGTAATATTCTTTCTTTCTTCTTCTGTTCCTCATCTCGATAACAAAGAAAATATAAAAAAGTTTTTGGTCATGAGCCATGAAATAAAAAATATATATAAAAAAAAAACAATAAAATAAAACGACAAATGACAACACAATAAAAGACAACGAGCTAGAGGTTAGAATTATCAATTAACAATTTACGCTGTTAAATAATAACCGAAGACATTTGTGTTGGAGATTTGATAAAATAATTAAATCGAGGTGATTTATTTGAAAATTTTGTTTGGTTTATTTTTACAAAAACTTATTTATTATTGACAATAATAATATAATTAATAAAATATATTATAAAAAAACACCATGGAGGAAGATCTTATATCCCAATTCATGGATGTAACTAGTGTTGATCGTGAAAGAGCAGAATTTTATCTAGCCTCGTCAGCTTGGCAGTTAGAGGTGAGACAGCATTTATGAAATACCAACATCAATTATTATTATTATTTTTTAAAATTATTTATTCATGAAAGATAAAATTTTATTTATTATTTTACGCACGGTATTTCATGTTCTTTATTAGTCTCATTTCTAACTTTACATACACCGATAATATATAAATAACAATAACAATACTTGTAATAATAATAACTATTGTTATCATTATTATAATTACTAATAATAAAATAAATTAATTAAAAAAAAAAAATTAGGTCGCCTTAACAAACTTCTACGAGTACGGAGATCAAGGTCCCATTGAAGAAGAGCCAGTTTTGGACCACGTAATAAACCAGTTTACAGAAACGTTATCTCAGCAAGTTGAAGAGTCAAGTACTATGGAACCATCAAAGCCTTCATCGAGTAAATCAAAACAAAATTCTAAAATACAAACACTAGCGTCTCTGCAAGATAAAGACAGTAGTTCTGATGAAGAAGGCCAGGCATTTTATGCTGGTGGTTCTGAGCACAGTGGCCAGCAAATACTAGGACCGAATAAGAAAAAAAATGACATCATCAGTGATATGTTTAAATCATGTCAAGATCAATCGATTCCTGTTGATGAGAGATCAAGCTCCCAGCAACAGAGACCTAGTACTTTTAGTGGAACTGGTTATAAATTAGGTCAAACTAGTAGTGATACTGAAGGTATATTTTATTTAATCACATACGTAATTATATTTGCAATCATGTATAATTAATTTATTATTATGATACTGAAGTTAGTCGGCGTCTAATAATTTTTTATTTTTTTTAGAAACGATAAATTATAAAAAAAGAAAATATTTAAAAAATTGCATCTATGGTTTTTTTAATTTTCTACATGTGCATATTTTTAATTTAATTTTTTTTTTTTTTTGCAATTAATTTGTTAGAAAAAAAAATCAGAAAATTGTTAATTGACTGCTAGCTTCAGGATCATTGATTATTTATATTTTTTGTTAGTTATTCCTGGTGCATCGAGTCAACGTCCATCAGACGCTGGAGTAATTACATTAAAGCTTTGGCGTGAAGGGTTTACAATAAATGACAATGAGTTACGTCCTTACAATGAGCCACAAAACCGCGAATTTATGGAAACTATTAAACGAGGAGAAATACCAATGGAATTGCGCCAGGAAGTTCAAGGTACTGAAGTACGTCTGGATCTTGAAGATCATCATCATGAAGATTATGTGCCTCAAAAGACTAAAGTTAAAGCATTCGCTGGACGTGGGCATATGCTGGGAAGGTAATTTTTTATTATTTTATTAGTAAAGTAAAAGCCCCTATACCCGCTCAGTACCATTAGTTGCTCACTGTAACTGCTTAATGCGTTTTTTTATAATTTTAAAGAAAAATTTCAACTAAAAAAATTATTATTGATAAATAATTATTTGGGAATCTAAATATATTAAAATGTCATGTATCAAATTATTTTATAATAGATTATAAATTTAAATTAAGTGACTGTTTTCAAAATCGCGCTCAGTCGGGCATTTTTTACTTTAACGTTCATTCGTTAGATTAAATTTAGGTCACGTCAAATTTTTTAATAATTGTTATAACTATATCTTATTAAATATATTTTTAAAATTCATGAAATTTTATATTATGAAAGAATAAAGTAATATAATTTATAAATTATTTTCCAAATCAATAAACTTATCATAGTTTAATTAATATTGTATTTGAGCGACTATAGGGCCATGTGTTGATCGAGTAATGGGACATCGCAACTTTTAGTGAGCGACTATGGGTACACTCAAGGACCTTATTCAAAAAATTAATAATAATTAATTATCAACATTATTCTTCAAACTAAAATTTTATTCTAATACTTAAAACTTAAAACATAACTATAAAAAAAATATGATTTTTCATTTTATTTATTAATTCATATTGAGTGATTTAATCTCATTCCAATGAAAAATGAACGGGTATAGGAGCTTTTACCTTAATTAAGGATAAAAAAAAAGTTATGTCTAATTTTACATTTAGCCCATCACCAGCAACTGTTGGAATGACAATGCCGACAGACCCAGCAGACCAGTCTGCCAACGAATCTTTAGCCCGTACACAGCTCAATGTGGACACCAACAATCCGGTAACAACAATTCAAATAAGACTAGCCGATGGTCAAAATATCCGTGAGCAGTTCAATCTCACTCACACTGTCGGCGACATAAGACGTTTCATTACAACGATGCGGCCACAGTACGCAGCTCAAGACTTCACTTTGTCCACGACTTATCCCACTAAAGAATTGACTGAAGACAAAAAGACTATCGAAGAAGCTGGTCTAAAAAATTCAGCAATCATGCAGCGTCTAAAGTAGACAATTGACTATTTAAGTACTTGCTTATTTTTGAATATTTTTTTTCAATTATCTTTTCACTATTTACCAAATAAAATTTATAAAAAAAATCAAAGCAATTTAAATAAAAGTCTGTACTTTGAACAATAGAGTTTAATAATAATTCAAGCATACAAAAAATCTTACAATTATTGTTTATTTTAAAATCCTAATGTCTTGTGCTGACGACTTGTACTAGAAAAATTTTTGTGCATTGTCATGAAGCTTAAGATTTTTAATTAATTCAAATAATTAAGGGCATTAGACAATGTCCCATTTTTTTTAAATATTCAAGAACTCAAAGCCGAGTTTTCTTAAATAAATAAGACGTACAGATATTGGTCCTAGGAATCATAGGAAATGCGGGTTCTTTTTCCCTTCTTAAAAAAGTAATTTCAATTCAAAATTCGTTTAGATGACTTATTAGCAATTTAATTTTTATCGTTACTTGCATCAAGTTTTTAAGCAGATATTTTTTCGGTGACAAATTTATGATTATTTTGTCAACATTTTGGTGTCTTATCGATAGGTCAAAAAACAGCCTCAAAACTGTTATCTTAGTGATGTCACAAAGCCAAGTGTTTTACTTGGGTAAAAAACGGACACCGCAGTTTCAATTTCACTGAGATATAGATTTTAAAAAAAGTACTTATGGTTGTTGTCAATTAGAAGTTAAACAAAATTTGCTAAATTCAAATTATAAAATTGACATGAAGATTTTATAGAAATTTATTTACCGAATTTTGTTTAGCTCCTAATCGATGTCAATTATAAGTATTTTTTTTTTAAATCTCTCAGCAAAATTGTAATTACGTTGTCCTTTTTTTAATTAATGCTTTAATTTCTGTTTAATTAATTACCAAAATTTTAATAACGTTATGGCATATGAAAGTCAATGAATATTTTTAAAGAGTGGAGGGGTTATTGTCTGAGAATACCCTTAATTAATTAATAAAATTATTTAATTATGGCTGAACAATTTACCAGTAATATAATACTGAAATATTTGTGTACTCGGCATTGATTCAGCGAATCTCAAAACTCCATTACTAATTTGCCGTCTATCATTAGTATTGCACTTCTGATAACGATTAATAATCATCAACTCATCCATATCCTGCTGCGTAACGTCATTACTAGAAATATGATCAAGCTTATAAATAAATAACGGTTCATTTTTATCAACAGTCCGTAGTCTACGTGTCGTACGTAATATCACAGGAGTAGGTGAATTTACCGAGTCACTATCAGCGTAATCAGTACAAAATATTACGGCATTAACACGAAACTTATCATCTATTTTACCATTTACTTTATTTAAATCTGACAGCACATGTTCTACGGAGGTATGATACTTGAGATTAACATACTCGTCCCAAGCTAGAGTTACCGCCAAATTAGCACGCGTGTACGTACGATACAGACAATCAGCTTCTATTAAATTTCTCATAACACGTCTGGGTACTTGTGCGTAAGGAAAATTCCACGAAGTCGTCGTGTAAGTGAAGTTCCATTGAACATTTGAGACCATGGACATCTTTTTTACAGCCTCATTGAAGGCATAAGGAATCCCGTAGTCATAAACAATAAAATTATCCCATCCAATGTAGTCATGGAAAGCCAGGAAACTTATCATGTCAATATGTTTCAATGGTTTTGATACCGGCGGCGCTACGCAGATGATAGTCTTTGTTTTATTATTATTTAAACTATTATCAAGTGTCTGGACTTGAATAATTGGCTTATTGTCATTATTTCTGAGCTTGTCATCAAATATTTCTACACCAACAACATCCTTGTCATGCAACTTTTCATATTTACAAGTGAATAAAAATCCATTGTAGTCCTGATCATTATTGTCTATAAAATCATCATTATTACCAAGATCCTGACGGTTTTCATCAATTTTCTGTACAATTAACTTGCCGTCAACGAACTCCTGCTGGTCATCAAACAGAACACGACAGTAATAATTATTACCAGGTCTTTTACCAAATCCAATAGCTTTTATTTCTCCTTCGTCGTAACTGTAAGCTGAGTATATATAAAAATCTTCAGAAATACGCTGCCAGGAAGAAGACTGATAATATTTATCAGTAATGTGGATACTGTTGGTGCAATTAAATGAATTTTTCTGAGGTGTTCCAAAGTAATTGAACACTTGGAGTACAAAACGTAATTTATTGTACTCATGTCTGTAAAATAACAGAGCTATCAAACTTACTGCTGCTGTGAGAGCTAGAGCTGCCTGATAATACTTTCTCATTTTTTGTTTATTTAAATTTCCCGATGGATTATGAACAGTAGATTGATGTTTTTGATTGTAAGCGACAGTGCGCACTTTCATAATATTATTTTTTTATATTCTAGCTAATCCTTCAATTTATTTTAACCTGGACAAATATTCCGAATTAATTAAAATAAATTTGCTGTTTAAATAATTATTTGTAAATTTACTTACTTGTCTAGATCATTTTTGCTCCTATTTTTTTTACTGTTGACTAACAACTGGACATTCACTTTATAGTAGATATAAATATATAAATATATAGACACCACCCTAAGCACTTGGATCAATAATTAGAGGTTATGTTTTGATGTTAATTCAAGTTGATGACAGTTTTTTTTATCAACAAATATATCAAAACACATAAATATGTAAAATATTTGAATAAATTTAAAAATCATTTATTTAAATTTTAAAAAATTATGATACTGAAGTTATCCGACGTTTAATAATTTTTTAATTTTCTTTCAAAACAATAAATTACAAAAAAAAAAATATTTGATAAAATAGCATCTATAGTTTTTTAAATTTTCTACATGTGCATATATATATTTTTTTTAATTGAGTAAAAAAAACCCGAAAACTGTTGATTGCCTGTCAATTTCAGGATCATAAAAAATGAGGGAGTTAATGAAAAAATAAATTAAGAATTAAAATAAAATTTATAATAAATACTAAACATATATTTATTTGTTTATTTTATTATATACATATATAAAATATAAATAATAATGTTACATGAATTATTATTAGCATTGTGGGGTTGTCCTACAAGTTTAGAAGAAATTGTTGAAAATGATGTGAGTATAAATTTTTTTTTTAATTAATTAAATTTCATATCTAATGTCATATTTTTTTCTTTACAGATCATAATACTTGATAAATATTTTCATCCTGGTGAAAGAGGGCTGATAAAACAAATATTAAAAATAGCTAATGATTGTAATAATATAAGAAAATTTATAAAAACATACTCAACATCACATGCTGATCTAGAAAATGCAAACGGTATTTATAAAATATACTTTCTAATTAATTAATATAACAGCCCTGATTAAGAAATGATCAGAAAAGATTTTTAAAAAATTTCTTTTTTTTTTTAATCCTTCTGAATTCTCAAAAAAAATTAAAAAGTATTAGGACCAGTTTTTCAAACTGGGTTTTAATTAATATTGCTAATATATATACATTAATAATATATAGATATACCAGGAATAATAATTTGAACCCGGATTAAAAAACTGGCCCTTGGTGATTGAAAAGTATTTGGAAGTATTCAAGAAAATTGAGTACCAGCAAATGACTCACAGGTAATTGGACTCAGGATTATTGTTATTATTTGATGTTTATAAACAATTATTGTACGAAGTTTCGTCCTTTTCGGGACTTTATCAACTGTCTTAACAGTATGGCCTAATATGGGAAAAATATATTGTGTTATTTATCATTATTTTATGTTTCAATTATTTAATTATAGTTCTGACATTTAATTTTTAACCAATTGAGTACTTAATAAAGTCCCGAAACGTTGTACAATAATTGTTAATAAACATTACAGAAAAACAATAATCTTGAGTTTAATTACCCATGAGTCATTTCCTGATGTGAAAGAATGGGCATGAACCATAATTTAAAATTGAGCACTTCCGAATCATTCTAAATCGCTCCATAGACTGAAATTTTACAATTATTTAGCGATCAAAAGTTTTTCAAAAGTATTCAGAAACTTTAATGATTTCAAATCGTCCCAAATTTTGCTATAAAATGAGATCCAGCTATTACTTGATGATTTAAAAGTATTCGAAAGCATTAAAAAAAATATTGTATTTTCGAATTTCTCTAAATCTATCCCTGAATCGAAAAGTCAGTATTATTTAGCTATTAAAAAAATTTCAAAATATTTAAAAATTGTAACATTTTTGAATTCTTGTGAATCTCTGTATAAAATTCAATTATTATTAAGTGATTGAAAAGTATTTAAAAAAATTATACATTTTAAAATCATCCCGTCTTTCAACAATTAAAAAATTTGACTATTATTTGGTGATTAAAAATTATTATCAAGTATTTAGAAAATTAAATAACTTGAAATCTCTCTAATTATTGAATAACGAATGATTTGGAATTTTTCAAAAATATTTAATGCTTAGAAATTATGAGGATTTTAAGTTTATGGAAGAATTAAAAAGTATTAAAAATAATTTTTTAATCAGGGGAAGTAAAAATGTAAAGTAATTGATTAATTTTTATAGAACAAGATCCATTAAATAGAGGATTATATTTGCAAGCACTTTGTAATGGTATGGATCAAGCATTGGCGCCATTTAGAGATGAAATTGTTGAGTTGGAAAAAATAATTTTAAAAAATGCTCATACTCCAGCCACCGCAATTTTATCTAAAGTTGAAAATTATCAGTTTTTATTTAATATTCTCAATAGTATGATTCGTAAGGTAATTATTTATTTTATAATCAATTGCTTACTAATTTGTTAATTGATTAATTATTACAAAATTTAATAATTATTTTAAATCCTGGTAACATTTATTGAGTTATAAAATGCGGTACCGGAACACCGAAGACGGAGTGTCAAAAATATGACGTCGTGATACCAGACTGCTGTCAAAAATTCCAATAATTAATTAAATTTTTTTAGATCAAGACACAAAGGATCCATGGATGCTCATTACTGCAGTGTGTCTACGAATTAATGAGCACGGACATAATTGAAGTTAAACTCGCGTTACAAAAAATGCTGCAGTCAGTCCATATTATTTTTTATAAACAACTAACGAGCTGGCTGTTGTATGGACATTTGGAGGATACCTACAAAGAATTTTTTATCCAAAAAAAAGAAACGGCGCAAGAAAGTTTACTGTTTGCTGAAAACAAAGACAATTCTGGTGATAATAAAAATCATAACGACATGTGGAATTATGATATTGCTGTCAATATGCTGCCTTCTTATATAACATTCACTCTAGCTGCTAAAATATTGTCTATCGGCCAAACAATTATTATTTTTGGTAATGATCCACGCGGAGGAAAAGGTCATTATTTTTTTTTATTAATCAATCAATGATCTTATTAATAATTATCAGAAAATCCACTGATAATTTGCATGAATTTGAGTGCTTAAACCCGGACCATTCTCTCTCTCTCTATAAACTTACACACTGAGTGACACCATGACTTCCCGTGTGAAAAAATTTGAAACACACACGGATGGACGTTCATCCGGAAATAGTCAGAATACCTTTCTAGGATCTCAATTCGTCGAGATCTGATGAAAACTCGATTTTCGAAAATCGGACCGAAGCCAACTTCTCTTTTTTTTCAGTTTCCAATTTTCATAGCGGGAAGTTTAAAAATTCGGTCCAAAAAAGTTCACATGTGGAACTTGTAAACTTGAGACAGATTACAACTTTGAGTGGAACTTCTTTTGAACTTTTTCAATTTTTAAAAAAAAAGAACGTTTTTAAAACACATTTCTGAAAACGTAATTTCACTATATTTTACCCTCGCTACAAAAAAGTTTTTATTAGAAATGAATAGTCCCATAAGAATCTTTTTTTTTGAAATTGCAAAAGTTTAAGAAAAGTTACACTGAAAATTCTAATCAGTCTCAAGTATAGAAGTTCCACATGTCGAACATTTTTGAAATTTTTTTTTAAAGAAATTTTTTTACGCGGGTTACCGTAACTGTTTTGATTTTTTCGGTTTTTGTTTTGATTTCGCTTATAAGTTCTGAGTATTTTAGTTTAGTTTTATTTTAGTTTCGCGCGGTTTTGATGGTAATTCTACAGATCAAAAATTATCTATCTAAATTTACTGGTTTTGTAATTCCAGTGATAAAAATTACCTGGCTCCCTATTAGTATTGATACCGAAAGCTAAAGACAGAGAACGAAGTTTATAACCGAAAACCAATTTCTGATTTTTGTATTATGAAAAAAAATTGTCTAATTACTGATTAAAGTTTTTGCATTTTAGATTTTTTCGTAACAGACAAAACCGAGTCGACAGTTTGGGGTGAGAAGGAGCACGAGTACTTTAGAAAATTACAAAATTTGCAAATGAAAGCAGTTTTTAATATAATCGAATTTGAAAATACGATTGATGAGTTAAAAAAATGTGTTACTAAACTTTTGTGGCACATTGTTGTTGAAGATGCACAACTGCTGCAGCAGTTGAAATACATAAAAGATTTCTACCTCATTGGCAGGGGTGATTTATTCCTCGACTTTATTAAATTAACGTCTCATATACTCAGTAAGCCTCCGACAAATCATACATCTAGAGATTTAAATCTCGCATTTCGTATGGCGGTAAGAAAAATAATGCTGAATGATGAGGGTGCTGTTGATGATTTTATATTTTCTGTACCAATGCCCGAGACTCCGACTGAAGATTCAAGTTCTTCAGATTCTAGGAGCCATGAAAAAACTCAAGATCCTACTGGTAATTTAAATAATTTTATTTATTGCATACATATTTATATTAATTCATTCATTTTTATTAATTTAATAGATAAACAAGGATGGGGAATGATTGTTTTGCAATACCGTGTGTCATGGCCACTGCAATTATTATTTAGTCCAAAAGCATTAAATGATTACAATACAATATTCCGATTTCTTTTACGAGTTAAAAAAACTCAAATAAATCTTTGGAACTTATGGACTGAACATACGTGTTCAAAAAATATGTGAGTAATTTAAATTAAAACTATATTTTCATGATACCAGGATCGAAGCTTTAAGTTTCAGTGTCTCTACAGCCAGCTGTATCCAAAAATTCCCATAGAATCCATTCAAATGGATCAAAACCCACATAGAATCTAATAGAAGTATTGTTTTCTATATGATTTTTGATCCATTTGAGTGAATTCTATAGGAACTTGTAGATAGGGAGTCGAAACAAGCTAATTTCAGTCTAAAGCGGCGAAGTAGGATATTATACATCTAGAAAGGAAAGAAGGACATTCCAGCCCGCGTGTATAATTGCCCACTAACCCAAAGGTGAGGGTGGCAAACACGCGGATTGGGACGTCGTATTTTCCTTCGTGGAGTACATACTATTTTTCACCAAATTCGCACCTGAAAGTTTAAACTTTTGCTTTTGTTTGTGGAAAGAATGACGCAGGCGCTGATTTTCATAATTTGTTTACTTATAAAAGGAAAGAACGACTTTCTTCCCTCTAAACAGGGCAGGAATTTAAACTTTTGGTGCAGGTATGGTGAAAAAATATTAGCAAACGCGTAAATTCCGAATGCCTTCAGTCTGCGGGCAGAAACAAACGTGTATCGTCCCTTGGAAGAAACAAATAATGTCTCTGCCCACTGATTGAAGGCATTCGTAATTTAAACTCTGATACTTGTCATTTGTTTAATAGTAATTTCAGACCATTAATTTTATTTACGTAAATGACAGTTCTGACTGTGATTAAGTTTTATAAAAATTAGTGTGAATAATAAATAGTATTTATAGATTCTGCTTAATTATTAATTGCAAATGACAATTTACGCTGACGCTAATAGTTGATGACACCATTGGTCTTAAATTAACTTGCTTATGACTGGCTGCT
The DNA here is from genome assembly GCA_964016945.1 of Microplitis deprimator. NCBI lineage: Eukaryota > Metazoa > Arthropoda > Insecta > Hymenoptera > Braconidae > Microplitis > Microplitis deprimator. The sequence continues at coordinate 12,801,538 of OZ024715.1, read as the reverse complement.
GATACTGAAACTTCAAGTTCCAATGCAGATAATCATGAAAAATATTTTGTGTAACTCAGGATGAGACGCAATTTCATCCCTTATCATGCAATGTGCTATTATTAAATATTTAAATATATTTATTTAATTATTAGTGATATTGGAGTATTGCAACTGAGGAATAACTTAATATTTATTCTTGACAATCTCCAATACTATTTACAAGTTGACGTACTCGAAAGCCAGAACACAATAATGGAAAATCGTATGAAGAATACAGAAAATTTTGAAGACGTTCAAACAGCCCACTCAGTTTTTTTAGCCAACGTATTATCCCAAACATTTTTAGCAAGCAGCAATGAGAAGCAAAAAAATACAGTAAATAATTTACTCCGTTTACTGCTGCGTCTTTGCGACGACTTTATTCTACAAGTGTCCATATGGGAAGTTAATAAACTCTTAAGCACAGAAAAAGAAGAATTAAAAGCATTAACAGACACATTGATGACGATAATGGACGTGTTGATAAAAACACTAAACAAAGTACGCGCTCAGCCCAGTGGTGTACATTTAGCGCAATTGCTACTGCGTCTTGACTTCAACCGTTGGTTCAGTATGCAAATGTAAATAAAATAAAATATTATAATATTATTTTTTATAAATTTAAAATATCGTTACTTATAATTTTGATTTTTATTGAGCATTAGCTTAACTTAATCATACATTTATATTTTTTATTAATCACTGTCATCATTGTAATCATCAGCACCATACCCATAGTCTCTATCATGATCTTGTTTGCTCATCTGTATTGCATTTTTAATAGACGTTTTATTCGCCAAGTCTTCAGCTAATAATTTATCATTATTTCTTAACGTTGCATCAGCGCCGTAGTTTAATAATATATTAACTACTTCTTCATGACCACGACTCGCCGCAACATGTAGCGGGGAATCTCCAATTTTATTCTGTGAATAATAAAAATTTCTAAATAACAAAATTTTTTCAGTCAGTCAGCAACTTTTTTTATAATTAATTATCTTACAGCTGATAATTCAATGAACGCTAATCATTCACTAAATGAATTAATACAGGAAATTAACTTCTAGCTGATCAATAACTTGATCACTACCCGGGTAAAAAACATTTTATACAATTATATATGAATATATATAAATATATGAAATTCATATCTAATTATATATTATCCATATGTAATTAGATATGATCTATCTATTCTATATCATTAAGAGAATAAGGAAAATTTTGTTCCGGCCATATCTATATGATAAAATAAGTTGATGTTATTAAATTTGGTATTGTTACGAAAGTATTAACTTGAGTTTGTGCCTTTTCATGTTTTTAATTTTTCTTTATTTCCAAGTTTCGAGATAAATCAATTTATCTACATCATTCAAATTACATTTAAATTACGCGGGAAAAAATGACGTTCGTATTCATTTTCTTTAAATAAATTAATATATTAATTATTCTATCACTGAATATGACTGAATATATATAACTATTATATACATAGTTTAGAGAAAATAAAAAAAATTTAGTCTATGCCATGTCTTCTATGATAATAAAAATTTAAAAAATTTAATTTTGTATCAGTGAAAAAAAAATATATTAGACCTAGTAATAAAAAATTTGACCGTTTCGATTTTTTTTTCAAGAATCCCATGATTATACAATCATTGAAATTAATAAGTTTGCAAGTTAATGATGAGATTTGTCTCATTAAATTTCCATGACAATATAAATAAATAAGATTCTAGTTGATTTTACAGTAGAGATTTTGATAAACAGTTAAATTAAAATCATAGTATATATAATTATATTAGGCCAATTTTCACATATAATTTTTTTACCCGGATGATGACTTATTTGAATTACCAATAAAATAAAACAATTACTTGAGCATTAGTAGCAGGACTAGGTTGACTCAATAACTCTTTAATACATTCAACATGTCCAGCTCTCGCTGCCCAGTACAGAGGAGTATTACCCGCAGAATCTAATCCAGTCCCTGACACCCCTTGTCTCAGGCACTCTTGAAGAAATGATAAATTGCCCCTTCTGGCAGCTTCATGTAAGGGTAATTCGACTTCCTCCGTTTGTTCTTCAACTAAAGCATCAAAAATACAATTAACGACATTGTTAAACGTCAGGAAACAATTAACAACAATTTTAGTACCATAATTAGAGGGGATAAGTCCATCTTTATCACCACATTTAGCTTTCCACCAGTTAGCATCAGTGTCTCGGTCATAAACATAAAGTATTTCGCCTTCTTCGAATGACAGTTCATCAGCCTGAATAAAATCAATATACAGTTAATTGAATGGTCATGTTATACAACTAATAACAGTAATTAAACAATTAAAAGTATGTAATATAAAGCAATACTTCTTACATGCTGAGCTGTGTAGTTATACAAAGCCCTCACTACCTTCACTTTCCCTTAAAATATTAATTTTAATTAAAAAAACAATTAATTTTAAAAAAATTGAAATCGTTAAAAACAAAAGTTTATTTATTTAATTAATTAATCGAGTAAACAAATAAATATTTAGGTAATAGAGGTTAGAAAAAAAAATTATAATATCGTGCAACACACAAATAATAATTAATTTTATTATTTAATAATAATTTGAGTAATTAAATAAATAATTTTAAAAAGTAATTATTATTATTATTGACAGGAGGATTTACCAGGCCTCCAAATTGGTTTCGGTGGTTGTTTGACAGTCGGTTCAACTTCAGACGCCATTTTTTATTTTGATAATTATGGATAGTTATAAAAATAATAATAATAATAATAATAATAATAATAATAATAAATAAAAATAATTGCAATAAAAATTTTTTAATAAATATAAATTTATAAAATATAAAATAAATTTTATTTATAAAAACAATATTAGTACCATTTTGAACAGTGATTTAAATTTTCTTTTTAGCAACTTTCATAAATAAAACCATGTCTGTAAATAAAAATTTATTTTTTAATAATTAGTTAAGTAATTGATTAAAATAATTAAGGCCATTCTCAGAAAGTGCTCCCCACCCCCTCACTTTTAAAAAATTTCCAATGACTCGACTGTCATAAGCGTATCAAAATTTTATCAATTAATTAAATAAAAATTAAAGCATTAATTGAAAAAATTACAGGTGATATCAATTGGGAGTTAAACGAAATTTGAAAAATAACTTTCAGTAAAATCTTCATATTAATTTAATAATTTAAATTTAAAAATTTTGTACTTGATAAAAAATTTTCCGAATAAATACGAATTAAATCTGAAGTCAATGCGGAGTGAATAATTTTTTATTTATTTTATACCCTCGGAGTGAAACTCACTCCAAAGGGGAGTTTATTTTAACACTAAAACTCCGGATCAATGTAAATTTTATAATTTGAGTTTTCAAATTCTGTAGGCTAAAATTTATTCAATAAATTTCGTTCAACTCCTAAGTGAATTTGAATTGTTCTTTTTTCAATTAAGGTTTTAAATTTTTTTTTAATTAATTAATAAAATTCTAATACGGTTATGACAGTTGAAAGTCACTTCATATTTTTAAAAAGTGGAGGGCACTGTCTGAGAATAGTCTTAAAGTAATTGCCGAGTAATTGAAGACTTACTGAAAAATACTGCTAAGACAAATGCAATCATTACCCAAACCAAGCATCTCCATTTAGATTTAGTATGTTCTTCAAGTTTCAATGACTCTTTGTTTAATTTAACGGCATTTATTTCTGTTAATTTGTCGGATTTTTCAAGAGAACTCATATCTTTTTTTATAATTGCATTTGCTGTTAACGCATGTTCTTTCATATTGCTTGTCATCAGTAGCATATTTTCTGCTATTTTTTCTTGCATATTACGATTGTATTTTATTAAAGCATCTAAATCTTCATCTTGAGTTGGTGATGCACTTGAAAGACGATGTCTTACACCAACATCATCTACAAATTTATTAGTTTAAAAAAAAAATTTATTTATTTTTAAAACTTAATAAATTTATGAGTAATTTTTAAATGGAGTAATTTTAAATTTTCAAATATTAATATTTGATTTTTAGTAAAACTATTACCAGAGTCAGTGTTAAATAATTCAGATCGTAATTCTTTATTATATTTAGCAGAAGTTTTTTGATGAATTTGCGCAACAATATTGGGTCCAGTTGAATCTACAAGCACAGATGATGATCGAGGTAACATTTGCGCTGCTACAACCCGTTCTATCGGATTACTAAATTTAGCGGCATCGATAACTCTCTTTAAAAAATCTATTCTCTTTGTGTAATCCATCATTTTATCCCCGCTAGGTTTGCTGAAATACAAAAAAAATAAAAATCCGCCCATTATAATGAGTATCAATGTAACTGACAAGTGGGAATTTTTTAAATTTTTGAATTAAGAAATAAAATCTTAGAACAAAAATTAAAAAAGGCCATTCGGCAGCCGAAATGGAAGTAGATTTCATGACAGAATTATATATGTAAAAAGGTATAGCCACAATCGGAGGCATTGGAAAAGTCATAGTTTTTTTTTAACATCATCAGAAACGAATGCGTTAGCAAAATTTCATACAATAAGTGGTAAGATAAGTAATTTCTTTGGTCTCGGCATATATATAGGCATGAAAATTAAAGCTTATTTAAAGAGCTTTCAGATGCATTTTATAGAAATTCAATAAGTTGGTACATTCGAAAGTTATTGAAGAAAGAATCAGTAAAAATATGAATTTTTGAAAGTTTTAAGTGCTGTAACTTCTTAACTAATTGACCGATTTTGCTCATCTTTGAACTTGATCTCGAAAATTATCTTTAGAAAATGAATGTTGAGTTTCATTAAGATCCGTTAAAAATTATAGACGCTATCGATGTGACAAGCCGCGTTATATCGTATAAATATACAAATACATAACATATATAAACTTTTGAACCATCAGCTCGTCAAGCTGAGTCCGGAGGTAGCAAAATTTTTCTAAAATTTCGTCATGAAGACAAATGCAATAGTTAAATTTCTATAAAATCAACAAAAAAAAATGCGTATTCAGATCAATAAAAAATCCGTACGCGCTCTTTTTTAAATTTTGTTATTTAAAATTTATAAACTGTCTCATGTCTGCGACATTTACATCCCATCATAACTGGATCACACTTAAAATAAAAATAAAAATAATCTTTATTAAATATATTCAATACGTAATTTTCAGTATTGATTAACTAAGAACTTACTCTGGTAATGTTTGTAGTTTCTTGATAGCATCATCCAGCGCATTAATGTACTGGAAAACGATAATATTTATTTAAAAATAAAATAAAACATTAGACTATTGATAGTAATCGCAACTGTACCTTCTCTAATCTCCAATCTTGATGACTATCTTCCTTAGCCAGTAATTCACATCGTCCAAGTAATCTTCTAACATTTATTTCAGATCTTGACATCCGTATTGAATTTTGTTGCGTCATTTTTTTAAATTTGTAAAATCCTTATTAAATATTTTTCTAAAAAATAATCAATACATTTAATAAAAATTTACTGTTATCAGTATCAATAGATAAAAGTTATTCATTTCTCATTTGTAATTACAAAGAAATTATTATTATATTAATAATAATAATAATAATAATAATAATAATAATAATTAAAATACAAACAGATGTTTTATGAAAAGACAATAGTCAGTTGTTTTAAATTTTATGTAACCAAGGAAATATAAAAATATAAAAAAAGTGAAATAATTCAAACAATTAGTAGATAATTATTTATATTATTATTATTATTATTGATAATAATAATTACCGTAGCAATAATAATAAAATGTAATACAAAAATTAAATACCAAAATGGACGTACACGTGTTACTGTGACGTCATATGACGCATCGTGACGTAAAAAAATTTCAATGATGTAAAATTTCATTGGTCTTTAGCAGACAATTAAACCAATCAAAATTATCGTTACTCTGCAGTCTTTTCATGAGCACAAATCACTTTTTTTTTTTTTTACACAAAATTACATTACTAAAACTCAGACTGGAATTTTCTCCTTTGACTTATAGACAATTTCAGTCTAAAAATTTGAATAAACAAATAAAATAATAATAAAAAATTAATAAATAAAATATATAAATAAAAAACTAGTGTTTGGAGATGACGTAGTTGTCGTTGTCGTCGGTAGTTTGTCGTCGTTGCGATATTCTCTATAAAAAGGTGGGGAGTTTCAACAAAAGCAACACCAGCAACAAAACTAAAATAAAAATAAAAAATAATAATAATAGTAAAAAATAATAATAAAAGAGTAAAGAGCTTAGAGCAAGTAATAGAATGTATGAGTAAGAAAGATAAAATAATAGATGGTGTAGGTCTAGGTGTAGGTATTTGGGTGGTATTGGTTAGATGTAGATGTTGGTATTAGTAATGTCGTTAGTGTGATGTATGTAGTGTACCTCGGGTTACTTACGCTGGTGTACTTGGTATATGTACAAGTAAATGTAAAAGTATATGTGAAACAGCTCAGAGAAATGAAGAGCGAAGTTGGTCGCGCGCGGGAATATCGTCGGTTGTATGTTTGACCCTTTTTGTGCTTGTGATTTATCCAGGAGATTATATTGTGACTGCTGCTGCTGGTGCGAGGAAACGTGTGTGTTGTTTTTTTTTTTACCGCCAACAATATAATTACTATACATTGTGTGAACAAGTTTACTTTTTTATATATACATATATTACATTATTAATTTTACGGTAAGGTATCAACTTTAGCTTCTTCTTATTTTTTTTTTTTTATCACATTGTCCATTTATTCATATCCATGTCCGTTTCTAGGTACGTTCAAGTTTGTCCACGTCCATGTCTGTGTTTATATTAGTATTTATTTATTTATTTATATATTGATATATAAATAATTAAATTTATGTACGTGTGTTTAAAATAATTTATTTATTTAGTGTGACGGTATCGGCATTTTTTTTTTTATTCCTCAGATATTTGTACCCGAGGAGTCTCTTTACTACTACGGCTACGGGTTTTATAGAATACGGCGCAACGACGCAATCGAAATTTTGTATAGTACATACATACATTGAATGAACACGAACGAAGCTTCGGACTTTTAAAAATGCGCGATATTTTATTTAACGTTTATTGTACGTTTTTTTTAATATAATCATCTTATTATTATTTATTTACCTGAAATTAATTCAGTTATCGCTCTCGTATTTGTTGTTATTTTTAATTATTTTAATTTGCAGTGAGAAAATTAGAAAAGTTATATTTTCATACATAACCTTTTGGTGATTGTCAGATGTAGGTTAGGTGTGTTTTAGCAAGAAAACTTCGTTGACCTTTTAACCACGTTTTTTTATTTTTTATTTTACATTAATAACTTTATTTATAACGGTATTTATATATTTTATTATATCAGTTAGTTATTTTTATTTATTTATTTATCTAGACACGAGGGATTGGTGAAGATGCTTGGGGATGAATGAACGCGTGCTTGTAATTATTTTTGGTTGATTGTGATGATGATTGATCAGTTGGTTGTTGGTTAATTTATCAGATTGTTTATTTAGTTGTTTATTAATTAATTAATGATACTGAAGTTAGCCGACGTCTAATAATTTTTGAATTTTTTTTGAAAAGATAAATCATTAAAAAATAAATCTTTAAAAAATTACACCTGTAGATTTTTTATTTTTCTACATGTGCGTATTTTTAGTTTTTTTCTTTCTTATTAATTTGTTGATAAAAAAAAAATCCGAAAATTTTTAATTGTCTGCTAATTTCAGGATCATATTAATTAATGTTTTTTTTTGTTTTATCAGATTGTGTGTAAAAGAAAACGAGTGAAAAATGGCAACTTTGGCTGAGCAAGCATCCAAACTATTGGATTTTAATCAGAAGCTGGACATAACGCTTCTTGATAGTATTGTCGTGTGTATGTATAATGGAATTGGTGAACAACAGAAAATAGCACAGGAAGTCCTCACTACACTTAAGGAACATCCTGATGCTTGGACGCGTGTTGATACTATTTTAGAGTATTCCCAGGTTTGTTGTTATTTTATGATACTCAAGTTACCCGTGATTATCAAGTTATCCGATGTCTAATAATTTTTTTAAAAACTTGATTTAAAAAATTGCACCTATAGATTTTTTAATTTTCTACATGTGCACTTTTTTAGTTTTTTTTTATTTTATTGAATTGAAGTGTTGGAAACAAATCTGAATATTTTTGTCTGCTACTTAAGGATCATAAGTTAGCCGACTAATAATTTTTTGATTTTTTTATAAACGGTAAATTATAAAGAAAAAAATTTTTTCAAAAAATATTACCTATAGTTTTTTTAATTTTATACATGTGCAATTTTTAGTTCTTTTTTTTTTTATGTAATTGATGTGTTGAAAAAAAATTTGAAAATTTTTGTCTGCTACTCCAGCATCATAAGTTAACCGACGTCTAATAATTTTTTTATTAACGATAAATTATAAAAAAAAAAAAATATTTCAAAAAATAGCACCTATAGCTTTTTTAATTTTCTACATATGCATATTTTTAGTTTTTGTTTTTTGTAACTGATCTGTTAGAAAAAAAATCGGAAAATTTTTAATTGTCTGCTAACTTGAGGATCATTATTTTTTTTAATACTTAATTGTTATTGTGGGTTGTTTAATTTATTTAAAATTTTTTAATTACAGAATCAAGAGACAAAATTTTATGCATTACAAATTTTGGAGCAAGTCATTAAAACAAGATGGAAAGTCCTGCCGAGAAATCAGTGCGAAGGCATAAAGAAGTATATCGTAGGATTGATTATTAAGACCAGTAGTGATCCGGAAACAATGGAAAATTCCAGAGTTTACCTTAATAAACTTAACATTATTCTTGTACAAGTAAGTTATTGTAGTACTTATTCATTAATTACTTTGTTAGGTATTTATTTAACTACTGATAGAAATCATAAAGTCTAACTCGGCGTTTTAGTCACTAAAAATAATTCTTTTTTTATAATTAATATCGAGTAAATTCAAATTCAAGATTTTTTATCAACTAATTACACTTTTTTAATTATTTATATTTATAAGTGAATAGAAAAAAAAAATTTAATAACTTCAATAAGTTGATGGAAAAATTACAGTTTTTAGAAATTTCAAGTTTTATAGTTTTCACTGTAATTACAATTATAGATAAAAAATTTTACAGTTTCTACCAAAAAATGTGAAGGTTGCAAACCTGTTTGCTATTAAAGCTGAAAAAAGTCATATGAATACGAATTTTTATTATGCTGTCATCTAAACTCGAAACAGGAAGTCGAGTCGCCAAAAAATTATTACTCTGCACTACAAAAAATTTTATATACAAAACTTATTGATAAATTGTAATTAAAAATCACGATAATAATTATAGTACAGCATGATGATTTTTTGGTGACTCAAATTTCTGTTTAAAGTTTGGCCGACATCATAATAAAAATTCGTACAGTTTTTTTTCCGTAACGTTTCAGAAGTAATTTAATTTTTACAGTTTTTAAGTAAAAGAATTTTTGATATTTTAAACTGTAACTTTTCCATAGTGACTGGAGTAGATTTAAAAAAAAAAATTTATGAATCATGAGGTTAAAAAAAAAATTTAGTATAAGTTTGATTGAAAAAATATTTCTGATGATTAAAAATAATAAAATTGTAGATATTAAAACGTGAGTGGCCAAAGAATTGGGAATCCTTCATCGGTGACATCGTTGGTGCAAGTAAAACAAATGAAAGCTTATGTCAAAACAACATGGCAATTCTCAAACTATTATCAGAAGAAGTGTTCGATTTTTCAAGCGGACAGATGACACAGACAAAAGCAAAACATCTTAAAGATACAATGTGCAGTGAATTTTCACAAATATTTCATCTGTGTCAGTTTGTGATGGACAATTCACCCAACGTACCACTTGTAGCGGTTACTCTCGAGACACTGCTGAGGTTTTTAAACTGGATACCACTTGGTTATATATTTGAAACGAAATTAATAACAACGTTGATATTTAAATTTCTAAATGTACCGATATTTCGTAATGTTACGCTTAAATGTTTGATTGAAATAGCCGCTGTTACGGTGGCTAATTACGACAATATGTTTGTGTTATTATTCACAAATACAATGCAGCAATTAGAAGAAATGTTATATCCGACGACAAACATCCGCGATGCTTATGCTTACGGTCAAGACGACGAGCAAAATTTTATCCAAAATTTGGCAATATTTTTGTGCACATTTTTAAAAGAACACGGCGCATTGGTTGAGAAAAAAGAATTGAATGAAACCCTACTGAAGGCACTTCACTATCTTGTGTTGATATCCGAAGTTGAAGAAGTTGAAATATTCAAAATATGTCTTGAGTACTGGAACAGTTTGGCTGCTGATTTATACCGGGAAAATCCATTTATGTCATCACCGCCAATGATTAATCCGAAAAATAATATGGCGATACCACCTCGACGTGCATTTTATTGTCCAGTATTGACTAAAGTCCGTTATATTATGATAAGTCGTATGGCTAAACCGGAAGAAGTATTGGTAATTGAAAATGAAAATGGTGAAGTTGTACGTGAATTTATGAAAGATACTGATTCTATTAATTTATATAAAAATATGCGTGAGACACTTGTTTATTTAACGCATTTAGATTACGCAGATACGGAAAAAGTTATGACTGAAAAATTACAGAATCAAGTTAACGGAAGTGAATGGTCATGGAAAAATTTAAATACACTTTGTTGGGCAATTGGTAGTATTTCTGGTGCAATGCACGAAGAAGATGAAAAACGTTTTTTGGTAACAGTTATTAAAGAATTACTGGGTTTGTGTGAACAGAAAAAAGGCAAAGACAACAAGGCAATTATTGCAAGTAATATTATGTATGTTGTCGGGCAGTATCCGAGATTTTTACGCGCCCATTGGAAGTTTTTGAAAACTGTTGTCAATAAATTATTTGAATTTATGCACGAAACACATGACGGTGTACAGGATATGGCTTGTGATACATTTATTAAAATAGCATTAAAGTGTCGTAGACACTTTGTAACAACTCAAGTTGGCGAGTCAATGCCATTTATCGAAGAAATTTTGTCAACAATAAGCAGCATTATTTGTGATTTACAAACTCAACAGGTTCATACATTTTATGAAGCCGTTGGTTATATGATTAGTGCTCAGGTTGATGACATTGGACAGAAAGAACGAATTGAACGTTACATGCTGCTGCCAAATCGAGTGTGGGATGATATTATTAGTCAGGCATCGAAAAATGTTGATGTCTTAAAGGATCCAGAAGCTGTCAAACAGCTTGGTAGCATTCTCAAGACTAATGTACGGGCGTGTAAAGCATTAGGACACCCGTACGTTATACAGTTAGGAAGAATATACTTAGACATGTTAAATGTATACAAGGTAATTTTATTTTCATGATACCAGCATGAAAACTTTTAGTTTCAGTGTCTCTACAGCCAAATGAAATCAGTTAATTTCAGTCTAATGCGGCGAACTAGGATATTACACACCTAAGGAGGAAAGTAGGATATTCCTACCCGCGTGTATAATTGCCCACTAACCCAAAGGTGAGGGTGGCAAATACGCGGATTGGGACGTCGTATTTTCCTCCGTGGTGTGCATACTATTTATCACCAGATTCGCCCTTGAAAGTTTAAACTTTTGCTTCTGTTTGTGAAAAGAATGACGCAGGCGCTAATTTTCATAATTTGTTTTCTTATAAAAGGAAAGAACGACTTTCTTCCCTCTAAACAGGGCAGGAATTTAAACTTTCGGTGCAGGTATGGTGAAAAAATATTAGCAAACGCGTAAATTCCGAATACCTTCAGTCAGCGGGCAGAAACAAACGTGTATCGTCCCTTGGAAGAAACAAATAATGTCTTTGCCCGCTGATTGAAGGCATTCGTAATTTAAACTCTGATACTTGTCATTTGTTTGATAGTAATTTCAGACCATTAATTTTATTTACGTAAATGACAGTTCTGACTGTGATTAAGTTTTATAAAAATTAGTGTGAATAATAAATAGTATTTATAGATTCTGCTTAATTATTAATTGCAAATGACAATTTACACTGACGCTAATAGTTGATGACACCATTGGTCTTAAATTAACTTGCTTATGACTGGCTGCTGATACTGAAACTTCAAGTTCCAATGCAGATAATCATGAAAAATATTTTGTGTAACTCAGGATGAGACACAAATTTCAGACTGCGGGTGATGTCAGCCAACTTCACCCTGGTCTGAAATCGTTTTGTTTCATTCCTTATCATGCAATATACTATTATTCTACTATTATTAATAATTTAATATTTTAATTATAGGTAATGAGTGAAAATATAAGTGCTGCGATAGCTTTAAATGGTGAAGGTGTGACAAAGCAACCGTTAATTAAAAGTATGAGAGTTGTTAAAAAAGAAACATTAAAATTGATCTCCGATTGGATTAGCAGATCGAATGATCACCAAATGGTAACTTAATTTTCTTTTATTTAATTTACATAAATTACATGTAGACATGAGCCAAATTACAGACTATCAATTTTAATTTTTTCTATTATCAGGTTCTTGAAAATTTCATTCCACCTCTGCTGGACGCCGTGCTGTTGGATTATCAGAAGACAAATGTACCGTGTGCGAGAGAATCCGAAGTGCTGAGCGCAATGGCTACAATTGTTAACAAATTAGAGGGACATATTACCAGCGAAGTGCCGAAAATATTTGACGCTGTGTTTGAATGCACATTGGAGATGATAAACAAAGACTTTGAAGAGTTTCCTGAACACAGAACAAACTTTTTCCTTTTGCTGCAGGCCGTTAATGTCCACTGTTTCCCGGCATTCTTATCAATACCGCCGGCACAATTTAAACTCGTACTTGATTCAATAATATGGGCGTTCAAACATACGATGAGAAATGTTGCTGACACGGGTTTGGCTATTCTTTATCAGTTGTTACAAAATATTGAACAACATGAACAAGCTGCACAGAGTTTTTACCAGACATACTTTACTGAAATTCTTCAACATATATTTAGTGTTGTCACTGACACTTCACATACAGCTGGTAATTAATATATTTATTTTTTAATCTTTCATTATCATTATCATTATCACTATAATTAATAACAATAATTTATTTAACTCTTTCCGTAATTTATAAAATTCTACACAATTCATTCGCGTTATCACAGTATGCATAAAAAAAATCCTGAAGTTAGCAGACGGTTAACAATTTCCGGATTTTTTATTCAACAAATCAATTAAAAAAAAAAACTAAAAATATACGCATGTAAAAAATTAAAAAAGCTACAGGTTCAATTTTTTGAATATTTTTTTTTTTTTATAATTCATCGTTTTTTAAAAAATTAAAAAATTATTAGACGTCGGTTAATTTTAGTATTATAAAAAGGAAATAAACATGTACAGTCATACAGTTTAATTATTGGACTCAGTTTTCAATCTATTTTCCATTTCCACTGAAATTGACTTCTTTAATGCATTTAGAGAGCCACAAAAAAATTAACCGATTTTGAGTAGTCATTAAAAAATTTTAAAGATAATAATTTATCACATACTGTACTGGCATGGGTTTTCTCTGTGATTTTCCTATGCTGCTACACTCCACCGCAAGGTGAGGTAGGGCATCATCTTAATGATGCAGTAAAATACAAGTCGAGCCACAGCATAACGAGTAAAAGAGCTTAGGGAGATATAGGAAAGACTTAATAAATAAAAACTGAAAAAGTTGTAAAAATAAACCCCACTAATAATAATTATTTATTTATTACAGGTTTAACAATGCACGCAACTATTTTGGCATACATGTTTACATTAGTTGAATTGGGAAGAATTCTTGTACCACTTGGCCCAATACCTGATAACAGACTTTATGTACAAGAATTTGTTGCCAGTTTATTGAAAGCAGCCTTTCCACATTTAACAGATAATCAGATTAAAATAACTGTCCAAGGACTGTTCAATTTGGATCAAGACATACCGGCATTCAAGGAACATCTTAGAGATTTCCTTGTACAAATTAGAGTAAGTTTATTTTTATAATTATTATTATCACTGTAATTAAAAAAATATATACATATATTAATGATAAATTAATAAAAATAGGAATATACTGGTGAAGATGATTCTGATCTATATTTGGAAGAACGTGAGACGGCTTTACGAACCGCTCAAGAAGAAAAAAGGCGGCAACAAATGGCTGTACCGGGTATTATTAATCCTCATGAAATTCCAGAGGAGATGCAGGACTGAATTTTTACATCCCCATACCTCATTAATTCCTCCTGCACATCTAAAACGAAAGACACTTTGTCGTAGATTTAATAACCAACAACAATACATTTACATTATTATTATCATCTGTATTCTTTACCGTAAATCATTTTAAATATTAAATTCATTTATAAAATAAAAAAAAAAAAAAATTAATAATGGTTACAGATACTCGCGGTTAATTTTAACGCTAGAGTGTTATAATATCCTTGTTAAAGGAGGTAAGCCCGAAACAACGTGATTGTTACTGGTAAAAAAATATATACATATTATATATATATATTTAATAATGAAATGAAAAAAAAAAAAAAAATTTTTGTTTGTTAATGAGTGCCTGATTTTCTCGAATAATTCCACGTAATTTAAACCGGGTTTCATAATTAAATAATAGTTCTCCAGTAGTTTATTAATTGATAAAAAAAAAAAAAATAAATAAATACAGAAATGCTGGAAATAATTTAAAAAGCACCAGGTAGCATTAAGATTTACTGCCACTAATTTTTTCATAAAATTTAAAAAATTAAATATAAATACGTGACATAATTTTGTACTTCGTAAACAAGTTAAATAAAATGAGAAAAAAAAAAAATATATAAATATATATTAATGCATAGTTAATAAATTGTGGTGTCTGAATTTAAAAAACATTGTGGGTATTTGTTATACAATCAGATTTAACGCTGCGTTAATTATTAATTTATAAATTAATAATTACGAAGCAACGACGTCTGTGATGCAACGTTTGTATTTCATTAATTAATGTCAAAATATAGTTAATTTTTTTTTTAAATTTAATTTTCTTTCTTTTGAATGACTAATAAATTAGAATTTATGTAACAGTACTTTTTTGACAGTCTAATTGTCACTCAATTATTCAAATGCTTAATGCCTGAGTATATTTATTAGAAAACTGATAAAAAAAAAAAAAATGCAAAATAAAATAATGATAATTGTTTAATAATTAATACAGAATGAATTAATACGGCAGCTGATGTTGTGAATAATTTTTGGTACATAAAAAATGGTCATTTATTATTATTATTATTATTATTATTTGTTATTTACTTCATTAATATTGACTTGAATTAATTAATTTCGTTTATTATTTTTCGTTCCTCACTCGCATTTCTATTAAACCCCAATCCCTACACGGTATTGATTAATTTAATTAGCATCAGTAATTATAAATTAAGAAACTGCAGTTACACAATTTAAATAATAAATAAAATATTTGATATTTAAATTTAAAAAATCGTGATATCGCAGCAAATTGTCTCGCATTGAAAAATTAAACTGTCGATTTTAAAATGATTAAATATATGTTTGTTAAATAATTATATATCATTAAGAATTTAAAAATTTTGTGACCTGATTGTGTGTATGTACCAAAACAAAAATTGATAAACAATTAAATTATTTAAAATAATAAAAATGAAATTCACCGAAATTCGAGCTTGCCTCCGCAATATTTTCGTCTTATACATAAATTATATTGACACGGTTTTTAAATCGACATTGGTGTGTATAAGGAATTATAATTATAATTAATAACTTTTTTTTTGCTTCTTACGAGCATTTATTTGTGTAGACGTATCATTATATTTTTTTTTTATTTTTTTCCTCAACAAAAATAAATAAAAAGATCAATTTTGATTGTTAATTTAAAAATAATAAATAAAAGGGCCAATTATCGTTTTATTTTGTACGGTAATTAATTAAAAAAATATAATAATTCATTTAATTGTTATTATAATTAGTAGCTGGTAACTTTTGGGATTCAATGGGGCCATTGCTAATTGCTTGTGTGCGTCTCCAAATTAATTAATTAATTAATTAATTGAAGTTTGGTTTTTTAATTTTAAATTTAGTCGCATGATTTTATTAATTTTTTTTTTCTTCTATTTTTTTTTATAAATTACCGTACGTTTATTCTCATTTATTATTCTGTATTCGCTTTATAAACATTCAATTATAATATTATCTAGTTACAAACGATCTGTGTAAATATAAACATTCATGAAAAAATGGTATTTAGCATATTAATTGAATGAAGATGCGTGTGATTGAACTTTTAATTTCATTTATACATAAAAAAAAAAAAAAAGAAAAAAAACATTTAATTAAAATAAATAAATAAATAAAAATAATAAAAAAATCCATATTAAATTTTTCATTATTAATTTACTGGATAAAAAAGAAATATATAAAGACAATATATTTGTGAAGAATATGATAAAATTATCAAACATACGCCTAAAGATTTAATTGTAAACAAATATTCTCAAGTGTTAAATTATTAAAAAATAAAAATTTTTTTAGTCTTATGACTTTAAAAAAAAAAATAATTTGTATAAAATATATATCTAAAATAATATGTTCGGTATTTAAATTTAAAAAATTAATTTGTTCAATAGTCCATTGACTGAAGTATAAATGAATTCAGAGATGAATAAAAAAAATTTTAATTACTAATGAATGATAAGGAAAATTAAAAAAAAAAATAAATCAATAAAGAAAACATTTTAATTGATAATAATTTGTGCGATGTTTATTTAAGCTTAACGAATACGCCACGGTAGTTTTGTAAACGATAATTATTACGACAGATTGAATAATTAAAAAAAATATATAAATGATAATTAATATTTAATAAAATGATAAAGATAAATGACTTAAAGAAAAACTAATAATAATAATAATAATAATAATAATAATAATAATAATAATAATGTCGAGGATTAATATGTGAAGGTAAATATAGTGATGATGGATATTAGTATGTCATACGTATGAAAAAGAAAAAAAAAAAACAAAAAAAAATGTATGAGTGAATTTACAAGTTTAAGAAATCTATCAGTTATTCATTATAACGATAAAGTATGTAAAGAGTTTAATAATACTTACTAATAAAATAAAAAAAAAAATTGTGGGTTTTGATTTTTTTAAAAAATTTATTGCAGTGAATTTGAAATTCAAAACCAGGCGGAATTTAAAATAAATTTTATGTGACTGTAGCTGACAATTGATAATTTTTTCAATTTTTGAATAAATAAATAAAAACTATAAAATTCGTATTTAAATAATTTAAAAATCAGTGCGCACTTTTTTAAATTTCATTACTTTAATTTATTTATTCAAAATTTATTAATTGTCTCATATTTGCTGCGTCACATAGATAAAATTTTATGATCGTAAAGTTCAGACAATTAACAATGATTGGATTTTTTTTTTCAGCAAATCAATTACAAAAAAAAAAAAAAAACTAGAAATATACAGATGTGGAAAATTAGAAAAACTACAAGTGCATTTTTTTTAAATACTTTTTTTTATAGTTTATCATTTTGAAAAAATTCAAAAAATTATTTGACGTCGGCTAACTTCAATATTTTTAAATTTTACGAGTGTGAATGCAGCAGACATCAGACAAATTTAAAATTATAAATAAATAGAGTAAATAGTTAAAAAAATAATATTTATAAAAAATGCACTTATTAATTTTTTAATTTTTTAAATGCGCATTTTTTAAAATTTTATTTTATTTATTATATACTCTATTTATTATTAATTCAAAATTTGTCTGATGTCTGCTACATTCACACTCATTTAAGTTTTCGAGGGTGAATGTTACTGACAAGTGGGAATTTTTTAAATTTTTAAATAAATAAATAAATAAATAAAATGTCAGTAGAATAAAAATTAAAAAATGCGTATTTACATCAATAAAAAATCTGTACGTGCATTTTTCCCAATTTTATTACTTTAATTAATTAATTTATTTAGTTATTTAAAATTAATAAATTGTCTTACGTCTGCTACATTCACGTTCATTAGAATTTTTCTATAAAATTTATGAAAGCGTCAAGAAATAAGCAGTTTTTAAATTAAAGTAAATAAATAAAGTTTGTAGAAGCTTGGAATAAATCCTTGGATCCATTTCATGCAGAAAATTCCGTGTGCAAAAAAATAGCGCGGCGATTTAAAAAATTTTCGTATGTTTTTCAGTTAAAAGGTAGAAATTAATTTAAAAAAAATTTCACGTGCATTAATTGATAATTTAAATTAATAAGACAATAAAATAGTAAATTGTGTGACGAGAGACAAAACATGACGATTTATGACAGTGAAGTTGCCGAAACCAAAAGTAATGGGTGCCAACACTCAAAATTTGAAATTTTATTTAATCCGCGCCAAAAATTATACTTCTAATATAATCACTGAGTTTAAATCTCTGCAGCCCACATCCAGTTAAAATGAGGGAATTTAATGAAAACCAATAGCGCATAAATATTGCAGACCCTTATACCTGGAGTATACCGACAAAAGTTAAATGCACTTTAGGTTGGTAAGTGTCCGAACACATTAACGTTTGAATATCCATACTCTTACGATTGTTATCCCTACCACTCTTCCGTTAAGCAAAAACAGCTGAGTGCTGAGTCAGTGCCAGAGGAGTTTTAAGTTTCTTTTAGTTGTTCCCAAGCTCCGAGTCTAAGGTATGTATATAATATACAAATAAATTTTATTTTTACTTACATTAACCCTAAATTACTTGCATGGAGTTAAAGCGCATGCGAGCAACATATAATTTTCTTAGTGCAACAAATTAAAGGTTAACTCTTGCAATTTTGTGGTTATTTTTCAGAGCGAGACACGTGTCGTTTGATCCTAAAGTATTTTATACAAAATAAATAAATCATGAGTGATAATAAAAGTGAAGATGTAGCAACCGCTATTTTAAACAAGAAGAGCAAGCCCAATAGATTACTCGTCGATGAAGCCGTTACGGATGATAATTCCGTGGTTGCTTTGTCCGATGCCAAAATGGCGGAGTTGCAATTATTCAGGGGTGATACAGTTTTACTTAAAGGTAAAAGACGCAAGCAGACAGTCTGTATCGTGTTATCAGATGACTCATGTCCAGATGACAAAATTCGAATGAACCGGGTGGTACGAAATAATTTACGTGTTCGTTTGAGTGATGTCGTTTCAGTCCAACCATGTCCTGATATTAAGTATGGCCAGAGAATCCACGTTTTGCCAATTGATGATACCGTCGAAGGACTCACTGGTAATCTATTTGAAGTGGCTTTGAAACCGTATTTCGTTGAAGCTTATCGTCCTGTTCACAAGGATGATATTTTTGTCGTCAGAAGTGCAATGCGCGCTGTGGAATTCAAAGTCGTTGAAACTGATCCCAGTCCTTACTGTATAGTTGCGCCTGAAACTGTAATCCACTGCGAGGGTGAACCAATTAAACGTGAGGAAGAAGAAGCTGTTTTTAATGCCGTAGGGTATGATGACATCGGTGGTGTCCGCAAGCAGCTCGCGCAAATAAAAGAAATGATTGAGTTACCACTGCGTCATCCTTCGCTATTCAAAGCCATTGGAGTTAAACCACCACGTGGTATTTTACTGTACGGACCACCAGGTACTGGAAAGACACTTATTGCTCGTGCAGTTGCTAATGAAACCGGTGCATTCTTTTTCCTTATCAACGGCCCGGAAATAATGAGCAAACTCGCTGGAGAATCTGAAAGTAATTTGCGTAAAGCGTTTGAAGAAGCTGAGAGAAATTCACCTTCTATTATTTTCATTGATGAAATAGACGCTATTGCGCCTAAACGTGAAAAAGCTCAAGGAGAAGTTGAGAAACGGATTGTTTCACAATTGCTGACACTGATGGACGGTATGAAGAAGACATCTGATGTTATTGTGATGGCCGCGACCAATCGCCCCAATAGCATTGACGGAGCATTACGTCGCTTCGGGCGTTTCGACAGAGAAATAGACATCGGTATTCCTGATGCCGTCGGACGTCTAGAAATTTTGCGAATTCACACCAAGAATATGAAACTCGCTGATGATGTTGAATTGGAACAGATCGCTGCTGAAACCCACGGACATGTAGGCGCTGATATGGCTTCCTTGTGTTCCGAGGCTGCATTGCAGCAGATCCGTGAAAAAATGGATTTGATTGACTTGGAAGATGAGCAGATTGATGCTGAGGTGCTGAGTTCCCTTGCAGTCACCATGGAGAACTTCAGATATGCTTTGTCTAAGAGTACTCCAAGTGCTTTGCGCGAAACTACTGTTGAAGTTCCTAATGTCACATGGGAGGACGTTGGAGGTCTGCAGAATGTTAAAAAAGAGCTACAGGAACTGGTACAGTATCCTGTTGAACATCCGGAAAAATTCTTGAAGTTTGGCATGCAGCCATCGAGAGGAGTTTTGTTTTACGGTCCACCTGGATGTGGTAAAACTTTGCTGGCTAAAGCTATTGCTAATGAATGTCAAGCTAATTTTATTTCTGTCAAGGGACCGGAATTGCTGACCATGTGGTTCGGAGAGTCTGAAGCCAATGTACGAGATGTCTTTGACAAAGCCAGGTCAGCTGCACCCTGTGTTCTGTTTTTCGATGAACTGGATTCGATTGCCGCATCTAGGGGTGGATCAGGCGGTGATGGAGGTGGTGCTGCGGACCGTATAATCAATCAGGTTCTTACTGAAATGGATGGAATGGGAGCTAAGAAAAATGTGTTTATCATCGGTGCTACAAATCGTCCAGACATAATTGATCCTGCTGTGCTTCGACCAGGGCGCCTTGATCAACTTATTTACATACCGCTTCCTGATGAAAAATCCCGACAAGCTATTTTCAAAGCCAACTTACGAAAATCTCCAGTAGCTAATGATGTTGACTTGACGTTCCTCGCTAAAGTAACCCAAGGTTTTTCTGGTGCTGATTTGACTGAAATTTGTCAGCGTGCTTGTAAATTAGCCATCAGACAATGCATTGAAGCCGACATGCGCAGAGAAAAAGAACGAGCGGAAAACCCTACAGCTGCTGAGGATATGGAACAAGATCTAGATGATCCTGTACCGGAAATCACTCGGGCTCACTTTGAAGAAGCCATGAGATTCGCTCGTCGTTCTGTATCCGACAACGACATCAGAAAATACGAAGGCTTCGCACAAACTCTCCAGCAATCCCGCGGCTTTGGTACTAATTTCAGATTCCCTCAAAGTACCACCGGAAGTACTCAAGACACTTCACAAAGAGATCAAGGTTTCCAAGATGACGCTGATGATGATCTCTATAATTAAATGTCTCTCTTAAAAATCCAAAAGAAAGATAAATGAATAAATAAGTTATTATTATTATTATGATTTTTTTTTTTCAATAGAAATTTTTTTTTAATAAGTAAATAATTTTCGTAATCAATGATTGTGAATTTTTCAAATTAATAATACAATTATATTGATGATATTCAAAAATAATAAATAATAATTAAGTTTTTGTATCTCAATAGTATAATAATTTATAATGATTTAAATAAATGATAATTATTCTCAAAAAAATTTTTTTATTTCTTATATTACAAATATAATTAATGCATTATTTGTTGTTTTAATCCCATTAATAATTAATTAAATTTCATTTTTTTTTTATTAAGGTAATCTCATATTACTAATTTATTAATTTATAAATTGATTTTGTGGCGAAATAATCAATTTTAAAGAAAAATGTTTTAAACAAAAATTGCAGCAAATTAAATTTACCACCAAAAAGGTTTCTGTGCTTATCAACGTATCTCTGATAGTTTTAAAGATACAGACAAAATAAATAAGAGATTAAGATTATTTTTAAAAAAATAAAAATTTACTTTTTACTTAAATTTGAAATTACGTCGAAATAATTAGGCGTACGTAAAAATGTCAAGAGACCTTTTTTCAAGAGAATTTAATAAGCTACCAAATTGTCTATATACATTTTTGTGATATCTGTAATAGTTTACCCAGAAATTTCATTTTTTCGTAAAAAATTTTAAATACAATTTGAAAGTTTGCAGTTCCAAAAAATATATAAAAGATAAAAATTGATATATGATTAATAAGGTGATAAATGATTGTTAATATGCTATTGACTTATTATATTATCATAAATATAATTTTTTATTCTCGTTCATATATCGTAGCTCCTGTCATTGTATAGTATATTAATTAATGCGCATATTTTTTATCTATAAATGGTTATCAAACGGTTTTCCGGGACGCCATTGACACCGCTTATAACTTGTTATATACATCCTAAATAACAATGAGTATATATATATAAATATATATTAAATATTCTTTGCAATAAACTTGTGTATAATAAATTTTGCCACGTCAACTATTGCGCCACGGTCACTAATGTACGGTAGCGGTAAGTTTCTGATAAAAAAAATATATTTAAACATACAAATCATAGTCTACATATCTTTATAAGTATATCATACATTCTGTATAGAATTAACTAGTCATTTTTCATCCAGTCCTCATCCAAACAATGTGCCATTAACTTGCTCACATATTTTTTAAAAAAATTTTATGTTTTAATTCAAAATTTTAAATCACAATAAAATTTGTTGGGATTTTAATTAAATTACTGAAATTACAAAGTGAAAAGTTTATTAAAAATTAAATTGTCGAGTGAGATTTATCCTGAATTATTTTAATTGTCAATTAATTAATTTATTAATGGATCATAAAGAAGAAATTGTAAGTCCGACGATGATTCGCGGGCGTTTAAATCCATCGATATTGGCTCGTTATAGTCCTACACAATCGAACGATTCATCAAAAAAGGTACTATATATATATAAATATATATACAATAAACACAGTATTTTCATTTATTTCATGATATGCGAACTCTCAATTTAATTTTTTATTATTTTTATTATGATAACTATCGTTCACGTGCGTACGCACTTTATTCAATTAAAATTCCGAGAAATCTTACAATTAAAATGCCGCACTGCGATACATCTTTAAATCTTTTTAGATGGAATTTAAATCATCAAAGTCGGAAATTATTTATTTCTCTTAAACTTTTTATAATAATTCGCATCCGTCCGAAAATAACTCGTTTTTTTTTATTTTTATTTCGTTACTGTGAGGTCTAAATCATGGCAAACAAATAAATTTATCTTTATCTTATCGTGTTTCAATAGAAACATCTTTTTTTTTATAGTTTTAGAGGTTTTTAGTTCCTATTAGAAATTAGTTGTAAAACTTTCTTTAAAATTTCTAAGTTAAAATGAATTTTTACTCAGAATCTATTATTTTCTTTCTACTAATTTTATAATTTGAATTTTTTAATATTTAAATTTTATTTAAACAATTACTTATTTATTTATTTTTAGTAAATTTGTGTTTTGATTTCGCTGTCATATTTTTAAAACTTTATTAAACCAAAAATTTATAAAAATATTTTAGTGAAATCAGTAGACAGACAACTGATTTTTTTTATTTTTATAAAACAAATTAAATATTAATTTTAAAAAATTAAAAGTCTGATACTTTCACTATCGAAAATATCCTTTTTAAAATTTGATTAAATTCAATAAAATAAAAAAATTATTAATTGATTCTCATTCAATTTTTATGAGTGTAAATGTAGCAGACATCTGACAAATTTAAAATTATAAATAATTAAAAAAAAAAATATTTATAAAAAATGCACTTATTAATTTAAAATTTTTTTAAATGCGCATTTTTTAAAAATTTTATTTTTTTAATTATTTACTCTATTCATAAATAATTTAAAATTTGTCTGATGTCTGCTACATTACACTCATAAAAAAAATTTTAAAACCGCGCAAATTTAAAATGATCTGAAGTTAGCCGGCGTCTTATAATTTTTGAATTTTTTTCAAAACGATAAATTGTCGAAAAAAAATAATTTAAAAAATTGCACGTAAAGATTTTTTAATTTTCTACAGATGCATATTTTTAGATTATTTATTTTTTTTTTTTTTTGTAATTTACTGATAAAAAAAAAAAATTCAAGAATTTTTCATTGCTAATTTCAGGATCATAATTTAAAACTTTTTTCTCTTAATATTAAAATAATAAAATACCATATCCGCCTTGATAATTATTTTAGCATCGCAAATTCCCTTGCATTGGAGCAGATTTTAAAAAATCACCAATCGAACCCTATCGGGATTTTAAAAAAAGTGACTCATCATCAGAAAGTGGCGGCGCCCTCGTCAAGACCTGGAAGTACCAACACGGTCATTGGTGTTCAGTCGTGTCGTCATCGAATGTAAACTAAAAAAACTGTCTTCTTACTCCTCATACTCATACTCGTACTCACTACGATCTACTATACATCCACTATTACAAAAGTACAAGAGTAAAAAGTAACGAGTAACGAGTAACGTGTAGACTTAAATAAAAATGGTGGTACAAATACGAGTATAGTGTCTCATACTCCATACATACCCATATACATACACATATATATATATATCCATATATATATACAATATCTCAAGACGTGGTGTTGCCGTATCTGACGAGCCCGAGTAAGTTTGTCCCTTCTCTTTTTTTTTTCTACCTCTCCTCACTCTTAACTCAGCACACGATCCCCTACTCATCCTCTTATCTATTTTTTAAAATTTTTTACATACTCACACTCTGAAATATATAAAGTATATTACAAGTACATACTCATACATTTACATTTATACTCACAGTACATAGTAGGGGCTGGTGATACATCTGCGCCAGGCGTGGTCACTTATTCACGACTCACGACACCACCAACGTATACCTCTACTACTAAAGTTAAGACCAAAGAGATATACTAGTATATTTATATATACGTATACTATAACCCGAGGAGTCATAGCTGTAGTCTGTAGTCAGTACTCAGTACTCACACATAGACAAGAACGTTGGAGATCCAAGAACGCATTGTGAATTGTGCAAGGAAACCATCAACATATCAAGTAAACCCAAGCAACCATTGAGAGCGTCATCGTCCTCGTCGTTGTCTAGTCAGTCAGTGAATGTTAATCATATGTGTTACATATATATATTATTGTGTATTATAATCACCGTATCTATACATCAACATTTTAAATATTGAGTATCAACGACGCGTTAAACTCTGCTAGTATACAAACTCCTTTTTTTATTTTATTATTGTTGTATATTTTTAATTAGTTCCCTATCACTTTCATTCACCATTTGATCATCAGTAGTTTTTTGTTTAAATTATTTTCGTAAGCCGGTTATTTAAATAATTTAACAAAGTGGGATACCGGCTGATTTTTTTTAGTGAACGTTAATGGTGAAGAAAGAGCGTCTTTTATCCTTTTACGTCTTTTCATTTTTTTCATTTTTATTTTATTTTAATTATTTTTAGTCAACGATTGATAAAAGCCAATGACATTTTTATTGCATTGCAATTTGAAAATTAAAAAAAAATGTTATATTTATAAATAAGACGGAAGTTTTCTAAAATATAAAATTAAAATAAAATAAGAGTTTTATTGTTAAAATAAAAAAAAAATCTATTTGTGTCACAGCTTTGACGTTATTCGTCAGTGGGAATTGAAGACGCATAGGAATAGGACTATAAAAAAAAAGCGTATATATATTAATTAAAAACACGTAGAGTAGAATTACCACGTGAATTTAAAAATGTCGACGGAAAACCATAACGGGAGTACACCCCACGCAAATGGAAGTGTTAAAACAGCAATCGGCAATAGTTTATCAAGTGTAACAGCAGCACAGGCATCAATCACACAACCCAGGACACTGTCATCATCAACAACCAACAATACATCATTTTTATATAGCAACAACTCGACACTAAATAGAGAAAAATCACGACAAGCACCACCGACGTTACCCAAATATACGTCGAGTTTCAATGCGGGCACCAATGGAAATGCTGATCGTCTTACTCGGGACCGCGAAACTGGAAGCAGCTATAGATTGGCTAGTCTAGATCGTCTTGCTGTTAGACAACGTATTCTAGATGGAGAAAAAGCCAACGGGGATATTGCTAATTCGGTAAGAATAAATAACCGAGCCATCTGATAAATATGTTAATATGATAAGATGATCATACTGATTTATGATATGTAATAGTCATCATAACGATGCTAATGCTAATGATGATGCCAATGATACAATAGACACTCTCTCTGATATTAATAACACAAGTACTTGGTACTGAGACACTCTATTGTAAAATGTGCGATACTTGATGACGCACTTCAATCAATTTTGTAATGGGAGCAAGTGGTCATTCAATACCGACTGGTATTTTTTAGTCATTGAGCTCCACTGTTGAAGAACACATGGCTATCTTTGTTATTATTATTGTTTTTTTTTTTTAATTAACTATTATTTACATTTTAATTATATCATTTTTTTATCGAATGGTTTTGCGGTAACGCCGGACTATTGAACTCTCATATTTA
This sequence comes from Microplitis deprimator, assembly GCA_964016945.1. Classification (NCBI taxonomy): domain Eukaryota; kingdom Metazoa; phylum Arthropoda; class Insecta; order Hymenoptera; family Braconidae; genus Microplitis; species Microplitis deprimator. The sequence goes on along the minus strand of OZ024715.1, from coordinate 12,774,940 downwards.
TTTTTAAAAATAATTATTATTTTTTTTTTCTTATTGTTGAGAGTATAACAGGAAACATATGAAACGCACTTGCTGTGGTTTTGTGACACTTTAGTGTCTCGTTTCGTTGTCAGTGCTTCTTAAATTGCACTTGAGGACCTTGAAGATAGTAGTACATATATAGATATTCCACTATATGTCGGTTGCAGTTTTATTTTATATTTTTTAAGCATTTAGTTGTCATATTTATTTAAACACTTGGGTCAATTATTTTTATTTTGTTAAATCAATAGAATTCCTCAGTTTATTTTATTTAAAAAAAATTTTTTTTTTCTTTAAATGTCGATGTTTATTTGCAGAGCAAGCATGAATTTTTTTAGTATTTCTTTTGATGATAAATGTACGCATGTTTTATTAATGTTGGATTTTAATTTTAAATAATAATGGTGATGAAAAAACTTTGTTTCTGTAATCCAATATATATATATATATATGTAGATATATATTACCTTTTATAGAGTCTAGTAAATGGAGTATCGATCGGTTGCTAAGTGATTTGTAATTTAAAATTCAATTATTATATTTAATTTAAATTATTTAAAAAATGTCAGATTCTTTTTAATTATAAATTTACTTGGGACGGATTAAAAATTTTTAATTTGAATCAATTAAATGTTTAAAACAATAAATCATCAAAAGGAATACCGTAGATGGAAAAAAAAAGAAATCATAGTCATTGTTGTCATTGTCATGAAACCATAAAAATCTAGAGCATTCAGTAGTAAAAAAGTGCATGATAAAAAGAGTAAAGTATAAAAGCTAAGAATTTATGTATGCGCATTTATAAAAAGTGACATTTTTTAAAATTACAGATGCAAACAAAGCGCGAGTTGTTTTTTAAAGGCGAGAGTGGATTGACGACGTCGCCGTCCGTACCGTCTGTTCCGCCTCCACAGCCACCGAGCGCAATGTCAACCACATCAACTGGAGCAACAATAACATCGTCAACAACAACCGGAGCAGCAACAATAATAACCGCGACAACAACAATGACAACGTCTGTGCCATCCTCAACAGTACCGCCAGTGGCGTCTGTCAAGCCACGATTGCCCTCTAATATTAGTGTTGACCAAGAAGACAGCAACAAACGTGACAATCGTGACAGTAATAAAGAGTCTGCCCTACAAATTCATTTACGTCCAGCTGCTCTACCATCAAAACCACGTGAACCAGATGGTTATGTTGGATTTGCTAATCTGCCTAATCAAGTTTATCGCAAAGCCGTAAAAAAGGGATTTGAATTTACTCTTATGGTTGTCGGTATGTTTTATTATTAATACTAAATATATATATAGAAAAAAAGAATTTCTTGACGCAAAAAATATTTTGCACTATGAACTGAAGACAAAATTTATCTTTGGACTAAAAAAAAATTTCTTGGAGTAGGAATTTTTTTTCTCGTCCCGAAAAAATTTTTGTTTTCAATTTATAATGAAAAAAATTTCTTGGGGTGAGTAAAAATTTTTTGTGCCAAGAAATCTTTATTTATTTTTTTGTGTACATATATATATATATATATATATATTAGGGTGTGAAAAACAAATCGACTATTGATATGACACTGAAATTAGCTGACGTCTAATAATTTTTGAATTATTTTTTAAAACAATACATTAAAAAAAAAAAAAAATATTTTAAAAAATTGCACCTGCAGTTTTTTTAATTTTCTACATGTGCATTTTTTTTTTTTCCAAATTAAATTGTTGAAAAAAAAATTAAAAAATTATTAAATGTCTGCTAACTTCAGGATCATCTATTGATTTAGCTAAATTTTAAACTTCAAAAGCCCGTAGTTTAAAAAATATTAAAGATACTGGTTTGAAGCTCAGGACCTTTTTTACAGAGCGTTAAATTCTCTACAAAAATATGTCATAAGCAGTTCATTAAAAAAATATCTAAATGTGGTAATATGTAAAAAAAAGTCAAATGTCTGTAGATGATAAATGAAAATGTGTAATGAGCATTAACGAGAAATCAATATTTAATTAAATAAAAAAAAGCAGTTAATTTTTTTTTTGTACATTGTAATGTATATAGATATATGATGTGCTCTGAGTATTTATAATTTAAGTGTAATTTATTTTAAGACAAAGTCTTGAAGATAAAAATGAGGGAGAAGAAAGAGTAGTCTTGAAGATGTCATGTATATTTTTGTATTTCAGGCGAGTCTGGATTGGGTAAATCAACCCTCATAAACTCACTTTTTCTTACGGATGTTTATAGTGCTGAATATCCAGGTCCTAGTCTACGGGTTAAAAAAACAGTCGCCGTTGAAACAAGCAAAGTTTTATTAAACGAAAACGGAGTTAATTTAACGCTAACTGTTGTCGATACTCCGGGTTTTGGTGACGCTGTTGACAACAGTAATTGGTAATTATTTAATTAAACATCCAGTTATATACATTTTTTAAAAATCTTATCTACGTACTAAAAAATTGATAAAAAAAAAAATTAATTAATTCAATTCTGTAGTCGGAATTTCACAATAAAATAAAATGATTTATTGGTGCGTAGATAAGAATTTAAATAAAAACATCTACAGAAAAAAAAAAATTATGATAAAAAGCAATAAATTAAAAATGAAATTAATATGGATATTTTTTTGATTTATCTTTGATTTAGTTGGGTTCCAGTAATAGAATATATTGAAAGTAAGTACGAGGAGTTTTTAAATGCAGAGTCACGTGTTGTGAGAAAACAAATACCCGACAGTCGTGTGCACTGTTGTCTTTACTTTGTCGCGCCATCGGGTCACGGATTAAAACCGTTGGATGTTGAATTCATGCAACGGCTACATGACAAAGTAAACATTATTCCAATCATCGCGAAAGCTGATACAATGACTCCTGAAGAGTGCGGCCAATTTAAGAAACAAGTGGGTCAAATTATTCATTAATTTACATCATTAAAAGTTATTTTTAACTTGTTATATTTCAATTGGCTTAATTATTTTTTTTTTATTTTTAGATCTTAAATGAAATAGCGCAGCATAAAATAAAAATTTACGAGTTCCCTGAACTTGAAGAAGAGGAAGAAAATAAATTCCACAAGCTATTGAGGGACAGAGTGCCATTTGCTGTTGTAGGTGCAAATACTGTAATTGAAGTTGATGGTAAAAAAGTACGGGGGCGTAAATATCCATGGGGTGTTGCCGAAGGTATATAATTAATTAAAATATTAATTAATAATTTTTAAATGTTTACGTTAATAAATGAGTAATTATTATTAATTTACAGTTGAAAATCTCGAGCACTGTGATTTCATTGCTCTTCGTAACATGGTCATCAGGACGCACTTGCAAGATCTCAAGGACGTTACAAATAATGTTCACTATGAAAACTTCCGTTGCCGCACCCTAGCTGGTGTCGGAGTTGACGGCAAACCGACAAGGATTTCTAATAAGTAGGTTTTATTTTTATATTATTCGCATGGTTTTTCAATTTAAATTATATATCAGATTATAAATCTAAATATATGTACACTGAAAAATTTTTTGAGACCCACGGGTCTACGCAGACTCAAAATTTTTCAGTGTGTGTATATATTTATTTATTTATTTACAAGTGATTTATTAATAAATAATTATCACTCATTGACATCTCATTAATCAGTCGGCTCAAGTCAATATTAATTAGGAATTAGGAATAATATCGAGTTTAATATTGATGGGAATTAATGACAAGCTTGTGCATGCAAACTGAACAAGTAATTTTTAATTGTAAATTTTAAAAAATTTATTTATTTAGAAATAAAGTAGATTTATTGGGGAGTAAAAAGGAGGCTAGGATATTTTTAAATATTTTTTTTTTAAATTAAGTTTGAGGAGCTAAAGTTCAAAACGAGACATTTTTATTTTTTTTCCAAAAAATTTAAATTTTGTTTTACTGATTTAAAAAATTTTTTATTTTTTATTAATTAAAAGAACTTATTAAATTTTTTATGTCCCGTTTTGATCAAAAGTAGTAAAAATTTTTTTTTCAAAACGACTTAATTTTTTAAAAATTCAAATTGAATGAGAAAAATAATTTTTTCTTTGTGTTTAAAAAAAAGTTTTAATAAAAAATAAAAATACACAATTTGATCCAAAGCTCCTCGTTTATAAAAAATAATAAAAAAATAAAATAATAATGTTAATTAGTATTAATTTCTTGGCTAGTTTGTGCCCTCCTGGAGTGATGAACAGTTTCATGACAGTGTGGTAAGTTTTTTGCCGGAGCTGTGATTTGTTTATTGCGGTTTTGTGTGCACAAGACTTATCAATTTTCTACCCACCTCTTATTAATTAATATTTTTATTACTACAAGTAATTCTCTTATTACTTTATTATATATAATAAGTAGTTGTGTATATAATAAATATAAGAGGTCATTGATCAATTCATTTTCATTCTTTTCCATAGCTTTTTTTTTTATGATCCTGAAGTTAGTAGACAATTAACAATTTTACGATTTTTTTTCAATAAATCAACTACAAAAAAAAAAATCCAAAAATATGCACATGTAGAAAATTAAAAAAACTATACATGCAATTTTTTAAAATTTTGATTTTTTATAATTTATCATTCTGAATAAAATCAAAAAATTATTAGATGTCGGCTAACTTATACTGAAGTTTGCCGACGTCTAAAAAATTTTAATTTTTTTAAAAACGATAAATTATAAAAAAAAAAATGCACCTGTAGCTTTTTTAATTTTCTACATGCCCATTTTTTTATTTTTTTGTAATTGATTTTTGAAAAAATAAAATAAGAAATTGGTTAATTGTCTGCTAATTTCAAGATCATGAGCATTTTCAGTGTAATTATTTTTTTAGTGTTTGTTTTAAATTTGAAAATTTTGAATTTATAATTTTATTTTTTTTTTTTTTAATGATTTTTTTAGTGTTGCTATTTTAAAATTCCGTAGCAAGGCATCAAATTATCTGATGTCTAAATATATAACTTAATTAATGTAAATAATTTTGTGTGATAGGAATCCATTAGCACAATTAGAAGAAGAAAAGAGAGAACACGATGCGAAAATGAAAAAGATGGAATCCGAGATGGAGCAGGTGTTTGAGATGAAAGTCAAAGAAAAAAAACAAAAGCTCAGAGACTCTGAAGCTGATGTAAGTTTTGATATTTGAAATTTTTTATTTCCTGGTTTTTTATTTTTAACTTATCCTGAAATCGTTTTTTTTTTTTTTTTGATTCAGTTGCAAAGAAGACATGAGCAAATGCGACGATCTCTAGAACAACAACTACGTGAATTAGAAGACAAAAGACGCGCTTTTGAAGCAGAAAGACAAGTCTGGGAGCAACAAACTGGACAAAGTATCGAAGAACTACGGAGACGAAGTTTGGATGCCAATTCTAAAGAGTAAGTTTACTTTATATTTATTCTATTTTCATTTTATTTTCATACTTTTAGATAAATTTGTCAGTTAATTTTATAAACAAAAAATTTTAAATGATATTTTTTTTATAAAACTTTTAGATATCACTGAGTGTTTTTTTTTTCACTGAATATTTCGAAGCATGCACTGGTTTTTTTTTTTACATTTGATATTGTTCTACTTTCTTTAAAAACTCTTTTCATATATTTTTATAAAGTAAATGGCCCAGTTCTGACCTTTTAAGTCCTCAGATAACGTTTTACTCTAATAAATATTTAAAGAAAAGTTAAATTGCACTGAAATGCAACTCAGATAAAAAAAAATATAAATTTAATTTATTTTTTAAAATCGAGTTCGTATTTCAGACTGAAGAAATTAGTTCGCGATTTATGACTCTAGTGACCTATTAAATTGACCCTCGGTTTTATTGAAGTGAAATAAAATTTTAATTATCACAATTAAAATAATTATCCAATTTATGTGTAATAATTCAAATTTTATTTTCCATTTTTGGACATTTACTACTTTATTTCAATTAACAAAAATACATAAAATAAAATTCCCATTGCAACAGTGTAATGAAAGTATCTTTGTACATATTTTTAAAATTAACTATGTCATTGCGTCTTTTACAAATTATTTTATTCAAATTTTTCAAATGCCAAAAACTGGCCCAAAAATGGTACTTTTGCCCGTTATCTTTTTAAAATAAAATAAAATTTTTTTTATTACAAATTAAATTTTTTGATTTTTTCTTTATTAAATAATTAACTTATCTAATTTTTTTTACATACATATATTTAATATCATAATTAATTAACATAATGATGAAAATTATATCGTACATTAAAAATTTATTATAAACTTAAGTAAAAATAAATTTAATTAATTAACTTTTTCTTAATTATTAAAATTTTTAATTAAATAAAAAGTATTTAATAAAAATAAAAAAACCAAATTCTAGAATAAGGTCATGCTGAGCCATTTATTTTATACTAAAAAATATATTCGACATTTACATTTAAAACCACTGGCTTTTGGTACTTTGCGCTTTTGCCTAAATACTCTCTCTATATACATACATATATATGTATACATATATGTATATATATGTATGTACGTATGTATGTCACGTATGTGTTGCTGTGTATACGAAACCGCGGTCTCGATTATTATTTAGGACGGGCTCCGTGTCGTCCGAGGGATCCGCCGGTGGAGTTGGTACACTGAGAAGTTCTCGAGGATTAGGAAGTCTCCTTCGTCGGCACACCAGTTTCAAATCACCTCAAGACAATCCTACACAGATACATCTCGTAATCCAGCATCCCGAACATCCTTAAATACAAATGAAATTAATATTAAATATATATTTAAACAAACAATAATAATAATAATTACCAACATCATCGGAAATCGCTTTGTTTGCTTCAACAAATTTCATTACCATTATTATTATTATTAATAAATTTATCAGTCAACATTTTTAAGCTATCATTAAAACCATATACATCCAAATATTTATATATTTAAATATATTAACTTAGTTTTATAAGTAGATATATACATATATACATATTTAATAATTAAATCTTTTCATACTTAATCATTTTTATTTTATTACCTTTTTTTTACAAGTTTGCGAATTATTTTTATCAAATAAAATTTTGATATTTTATTCAAATTTTAAATCGAATTTTCAAATAATTTGTAGTATTAAAAATTTATATTTAATATTTCGGACCAAATATTAAATTTACAATTGAAAAATATGATCCTGAAGTTTTTCGGCAATTTTTGAATTATTTTTTTTTTAACAAATTTAATTTAATTAAAAAAAAAAATATGCACATGTAGAAAATTAAAAAAATTATATGTGCAATTTTTTTAAATATTTTGTTTTTGTTTTAAATTTATCATTTTTCAAATAATCCAAAAATCATTAGACGTCAACTAATTTTAGTATCATTCCAGAAGTTAACGGACAAATATAACTTGTGATTTTTTTTTCAACAAATCGATTGAAAAAAAAAAAAAAAAAAAAAAAAATGCACATGTAAAAATTTAATAAAACTATATGTGCAATTTTTTAAATTCTTTTTTTTTTGTGATTTATGATATTAAAAAAAAAATACAAAAATTGTAAAACGTTGGTTAATGTCAGTATTATAAACCAATTAAAAAATCAAAATTTGAATTTTCGATTTAAATAAAATAGTAAAGATTCAGTTTCATTTGATTTAAATATTACTCGCAAATCTCCAATTATTTTTTGCCATGACAATTTCATTTCTACTAATTAATAATAATAATAATATTAATGAATAATTATAAATTTTTAATAACATAATTTTTTTTTTAAATAATTAATGGAAAAAAAAAAAAAATCTACCATTTGATATTAAATAGTTTAACACATTCAAATTAATAGTTAATATTTTTGGCAACATAATTTTTTATACCACTAAATGTATAGAAATAAATCATATCAGCTTATAGATAATAATAATAAATTTGTTAATAAAAAAAAATCATTTAATTGAGCATTTATAAATTGTATTAAAAAGAAAAATTCATGTACACACTCACACATACATTTTATTATATATTTTATTAGTATTTATTGTAAACTTTGACCGAGCTATTATTTATTAATTGTTATTTTGAAAAATTAAAATTAATTAGTAATAAAAATAAATAATAGCTGATCATAAGTAATTACGTAAAAAAAAATACTCATTACTAAATTGTTAATTAAATTTAAAAATTCGCAAATAAACAATTAATGCTTTTACATAAAATCTTTACTAACTTATTTTAGTTTATTGTTTATTAAATTAATTTTAATTGTTACTTTAATTAAAGCTAGATCATTAATATGCTAATTTTTGCGCTGATTTTACAATAAGTCAATTATTATTATTATTATTATTATTATTATCACTATTTTATTAAAGGAAGGAATATTTAAGTTGTGCTGCGTTTTTTTTGAGCAAAGCTAAAACAAGAAACAGGGGAGGGATGTAATAGTTTTTTCAGATAAGGTCTACTTGCATAATAATTGAAACTGTGAATGCTTAAATAGCTTAATGGCATGTAGTGGCATAAATTGTGCGTTTAAATTTGTGATTTTTAGCATGAGTAATCATTATCAATCAACAGTGATTTGAAAAGCTGTCAAGATTATGTGGGGACGAGTACAAGCTTATCTATTATTATTATTATTATTATTATTATTCGTTTTTACTACTTTTTTTTATGAAATATTTACTGTTGATTTCATTAAATTAAATTTTTTCTGTTGAAAAAAAAAAGAAAAGAAACAAAAAATCAAGAATTTATAAATTTAAGACAGTAGCAAATTTTGAAAACTTTAAATTAAAATTCATTATTTTTAATTTTTTTTTTTGTTAGAATTTTTAAAAATTTTATTTTGACTTTTATATAAATAAATCTTTGTTTTGGAAGTAACGTAAAAATTATTTGAGAAAAAATTATGAAGTTAGCAGACAATTAACAATTTTTGGATTTTTTTTCAACAATTTAATTAAAAAATTAAAAATATACACATGTAGAAAATTTTTAAAACTGTGCAATTTTTTGCAATATTTTTTTTCTTTTAATTTATTGTTTTTAAAAAATTCTAAAGTTTTTAGACGTCAGCTAATTTTGGTATTATAAAAAATTTTAATCTGTTTATACAAAAGTCAAAATTAATAATCGCTTGAAATTTTTGAATCATCGAAAATTTTTAGAAGAAAATTATTCATGTAAAAATTAAAAAACTCAGAAATTTTAAATAAAATATTTTTATTTTGTTAATTATTAAGTTAAAAAAAATAATTAAGCAATTCTATAGGTCGTGAATTTCTAAATTATACACAGCAGCACTTTTTAAATTTTTAAAAATCAATTTTTTTTTTTTACATGAATTAATTCAATGATCATGAAGTTAGCAGACAATTAAAAATTTTTGAATTTTTTTTTCAACCAATTGCAAAAAAAAAAAAAAAAAAAAATGCACATGTAGAAAATTAAAAAAGCTACAGGTGCAATTTTTAAAATATTTTGTTTTTTATAATTTATCATCTTTTAAATAATTCAAAAATCATTAGACGTCGGCTAACTTAAGTATCATATTTATTTGCACTAAACAAATAAAAAAATTTATTCCTTTCAGGACTGTCGATGGCAAGGACAAAAAAAGCAAGAAAAAAGGACTCTTCTAAAGTTAATTTCTCCCCCACCAAAAATAATAAAAATTTATTAATAAACAATAAAAAAAAAAAAATTAATTAATTAAAGACTTCCGCTTAAAAGTCACTAGCAGCAATCACAAATCGGTCTCTCTAGCCAGTAAATATTTAAAATTTTATTTTATTGATTATATATTATTGTCGAATAATAACAACTAAACAATATAAGAAAAAGTACTTTGATAAAACTTGGATAAACTTTTTTATAAAAACAAAAAATAATAATTAATTGTAGCTTTATTTTGAAAGCTAGATTTTGTACGACTTTTTTTTTTAGTATTTATTTTTTCATTAATCAGTATCATGTGTAATCTATTTATGAGTATTTACTAGATTGTGTGAATTATTATAAATTATAATTAATTTAATAATTTAGTTATTTAATTATTGACTAGAGTATCAATTATATAGAATCGAGCCATCCAAATAAAATAGGATTGTCCAGTTAAATGCTTGTGCATTTAATCGAAATATTTTTTTCCCGCACAATATATTTATTTTTAAATAAATAAAAATTATAAATATTTGAATAAATCATGAATTTAAAAATAAAATACAGTAAAAAATCAGTTGAACTGAAACAATTATTAAATATTAGTAATTAATAATTAATAAATTAAATTAGTACATACATATATATATAAATGAATAATGTGTGACAACTTTGTAAGAAATAAGATTTTTTTTATTGTGTAACTCACTAGCTATTTATTTTCTATTAATTTTTATATCGATCCATTAATTAAAATTACGTAATAATTATTTAAGTATTGTAAGCATTAGCATTCATACGTTACATTAAATTTATAATTAAATAAAAAATATTTTGAAATCATTTGTAAGCCTTTAGTACAACATGCTCAAGCATTAGCATTCAAAAAAAAATATCATTGTTATTAATTTGATAAATAAATATAATAATGCATTGTACATTACTGCCATTGCATTAAATTTGTTTTATTAAAATTACTAGTTAGATAATTTTAATTATAAATAAAGTAAAAGTCCCAATTATTGACATCAATTTTTTTTTTTATCATTAATTAATAATTTTATGAGTGTGAATGTAGCAGAAATCAGAAAAATTTAAAACTATAAATAAATAGAGTAAATAATTTAAAAAATAATATTTATAAAAAATGCAGTTATCAATTTCAAAATTTTTTGAATGCGCATTTTTTTTTAATTTAATTTTATTAATTATTTACTCTATTTATTAATAATTTTAAATTTGTCTGATGTCTGCTACATTCATACTCATAATTTTAGTTGATATTTTGAATTTGAAGAAGCCGAAAAAATGGAGTAATTTTTTTTTTTATTCAAAAAATTAGACAAAAAAAAATTTAATCGTAATTGTAGGGGATGTATTAAAAAATTTTGTATTATTTATAGGAGTGGATGCTTATTAGTTTAAATAATTGGGAATTTTATTTTATTTAAATAAAATCCGCACAAAATAAATCAAATTTGATATCGTGCCAAATAACGTATGACGTAATTAATTTTCTCAATTATTTATTTATTATAATTAATAATAATTAAAAAAAAAAAATTACTCAATCATTGTGCCAATTGTAAAAAATTTTTTAAAATTATTTCTATGGGTGTGCGAATAATTCGTACTTAGAAATTATTCGTAATGATCATTACGAATATTAATATTTTAATTAAATCAATATTCGAACACCCTCGATAATTTATTTTTTTTTTTAGTTGTAAATTTATTTATGTTAATTTTGAAAATTACAATTATCAATAAATAAATTAATTAAAATGTAACATTCACATACTTATAGATAAAATATTATTTTAAGTGTTGATATTAATTTTTTCCATACTATTATTTTTGAATCGATATCAATAGATCTGTGATGTGTACGAGCATCGTATGAAAGCCATATAATTATAAGATATATTAATCATTAATTAATTAATTAAATAAATAAATAAATAAATATAGATAATGCTGTATAGCCAACTTCATTTTTTATAAATCCATTTATTTATAAATCAAATACGTAATGTAAATATATATATATTAATATATATATTTTGTGTAAAAGCCCTGATCAAAAACTCCGATTGAAACTCTATCGGATTCAAACATTCAATCAGAATTTATCGTGAGCATTTCAAGTATTCGATTAAAATTTTTCTGTCAAATTTAATTGGATTTAATTTTAAAATAATAAATTAATTTTTAGGTTGAATCTGATTTTAATTTTTTAATCAGATTCAATTGAAAAATAATTATTTTTTTTTCTTTTCTTCGATTAACTTTCCGATTAAATTTAAATCGGATTCATTTGAAACTTTCCGATCAAAACTGATTGAAAGTCAATTAAAAATTTCCAATTAAATCCGATTAAAGTTTTCCAATTGGAATTAATCGGAAGTTTTAATCAGGGAGCCTCTTTGATAATTGAGGAAGTCCATAATAAAAAATCAACCGCGTAATTTTTACTACATAGATTTGCGTATTTAAAATAATCCAAGTGGGTCAGTAGGTCATAGTCATATATTTTTTTTTTAATATCATATATCATAAAATCTAATTTCGATGTTACTTAGTACAGAGAAATTTTTTATTTTACCAGCGAAAGTTTGTAGTAAAAAAAAAAAAAAAAATAAAAAAAAATTATTGAATTACTCATAAAAAAATTAAAAATTAAAAAAAAAACGGGCTAATAGACATTCCTGCTTTGAATATTTGAATTTTTTACTCATATTTCTTACTATACATAATAAATGTTTTAAGTATTTTATACAATGTAGTATGTGTATAAATATAATAATCAATATTACTTAATTAATTAATTTTCAATGTGTAAATTAAATATATATTTATTAATCGTACAAAGTATTAAGAATTATTGATTAATTAATAAATATAATCGATTGTAATAGAACTAGTATTTTAAATCGCATGATATATATTTATCGAGTGAAAGATAAAACATATGAGTTATATATATTTTGCTGTCAGTATAGAAAATAATAATAATTATTATAAATTTGAATTCAGCGTATTGTATGTGAAGAAATAAATTAACAATTATTGTAATCAATTTAAAAAATAAAACAATAATAATAAATATTTAATTACTTATTTATTTTTAAATTACAAGAGGATTTGATCAAATTTAAGTACTGATTATAAAATGTGTTAAGTGTTGAAAGTGATGGCCTAAATACCTGAGTATTTCACGGAATTTAAATTGAAATGTTTTTATATATATATATATATACATATATATGTATGTATGTTTATATTACAATATATAATATTGCATTGATATTTAAATAATGTTTGTTTTTATGCAATTCTTAGTGCGCTGACTTTTATTCCCCAGTGCAATTTTTATTTATTTTTATTTTCATGTTTTTTCCTTCGTCATCGTGATATGTATTATTAATACATATAAACTATTATTGACTTCCGGTTTCAGCAATCGGGTATACTTTTACATTTGATTATAAGTATAAGTATAATTAATTTAATTGTTTCTTTTTTAACTTTCATAAAAAGTCTAAGACTCAGCGCGCTTTTTATTTTGAATTTTCGAATTTTCAAATCAATCTTTGAAACATTTAATTAATAAGTATATCTAATAATGTCATATAACATCAGTTTTATAATATATTGATGATTTGACGTAATAGATTTTTAGAAAAATTAATTTCTACATTTGACTGTAAGTGTAATCAAGTTAATTGTTTTTTTTACTTTCATAAAAAGTTAATAGTCACCGCATTTTTTTTTTAATTTTCGAATTTTTAAGGGCCAGTTTTTCAAACCGGATTTATTTTTATCTAGGTTTAAATTAATATTGCTAGTATATCTATTCGTAGTAAATTTCGAGATCTTTTTACTTTTCCAGCGAAACTATCAGATTTATCACAAAATGTTACATAATTTTTTTTGTAAAAAATTCTATTCTCTACAAATTATTTCTGATAAAGTTTTTTAAAATTCTGCATAACTTTTTAGTTATTTCCATTTTAATGAAAAGATCTTGAAATCGATCAGAACACTACTTTTTTTTAGAGCTTGATATTCAAATGGAAATAACTAGAAAGTTATGGAGAATTTTAAAAAACTTTATCAAAGATAATTTGTAGAGGATAAAATTGTCTACAAAAAAGATTCTATGAAATTTTTTAATAAGTCTGATAGTTTCGCCGGAAAAGTAAAAAGATCTCGAAATTTACTGTAAATTTGCCTTCAAGTTCAAATAACTTTGGAACAGATGGATTTATCAAAAAGTCATAAGACTTTTTTATAGAGCTTTAAATTCCCTACAAAAATGTATCCTGGGATTTTTTGTACAATACACCATTACCGAGGTATAAAATTTCAAACTTGAATTTTTTTTTTCCCATGTTTTTTAAATAGGAAATAGAAAATCGCAATCAGGGAGTACTTAATAAAATATTAAGGGCTCAAATTTTAACAGGCTTCTTTTTTTATCTTACTGAAACTTTTGAGTGTGTCCTTGAAGAAATAAAATAATCGATTTTTTTGAATCTGTCTAATAGATATACCAGCAATAATAATTTATATCCGGTTTAGAAAACTGGCCTTACATCAATCTTTGAAACATTTAATTAATAAATATATCTAATCAATGTCATATAACAGTTTAAAAATATATTTATGATTTGACCTGATAAATTTTTATAAAATTATGAGTTAATTTCAATGTCCAAAATTATATAAATAAAATTTTAATTAAAGATGTGACGTCAGTGATTAGATAAAAATAATAAAATTTTAACGCTACGAGATAAAAATAAATTTCTTTTAATTTTTAAAATTATTAATTTAAATATTTAAAATTTCCCTCCATTAAACTTATTCATTGCACTTTATAAATAAATATACAAAAGGTAAATGAACTTATTATGATTATCATAAAATATAAATTTTTAACAGATAAATGTAAAATAAAAATTTAAATTAAATACTAAAGTCTAATAATGGATTATCACTGCTTTGATAATTAAAATGAATGAATAGTAAACAATAATATTGAGATTAACGAACAAAAGTTCTTTCAACGTAAGTTAAAAATAATAAAAATACAAAAGATAAAAATATATCACTAGACATTTAAATAATAATACAAATCTCGAATAGAAAAAAATTTATAAAAGAGAAAATCCATGACCTCTAACATCTTGTTCTAAAAAAAATACCATAAAATTACTACCATACAATGACATGTTTATAAATATATAAATATATATCAGCATTACAATACCAATAATATAAATAAAAAAAATAGCATAATAGAAATGTAAAAGTACAAAAAATATAACAAATTATTATATCCCCACTTAATAATAAATTTGCACGAATAAAAGAGACTAAAGTCCATGAGTACGAGTCTGCTCGTGTGCTCGCTACCAAAACCTTTTGCTTCGGCAATCGGCATTTAGCTTTTACATCAAATTAACCTGCAGCTAACACATTAGATTCTACCTAGACATTTTTACACGTGTACATATATAACATATATATATATACATACCTATATCCACACATATTTATACTTAGCCAGCTAGTCAAGGTGATGGGTGATGTTTCTTTTTCTTTACTAAACTGAAATGTGTTACTTGTATTTGTTATTCATCTTCTAGTGCTCGTTGATTCCACATTTAAAATTAAATCTCTGAAATAAAATATTTAAAATAAATTTTTAAATTAAAAACGAGATACTAAAAGTAGCCGACATAAAATTTTGTTGTTTTTAATATAAAAATTAATTGTCAGAAAATAAAATAAAATATCTGCAATTAAATTTTTCACGCGCATTTTTTAAATTATTTTCTGTCGGTATTGACTTTTTTTATAGAAAATAAATTTTTAATGACTGATACTTTTCTCATTATAACAAGTGTTTATAATAATTTATTTATAAATAATAATAATAGTAAAAGTAATTAGTGAATAAATAAATTATTTATTGAATAAATAAAAAACTAATCAAATAAAATACAAACGGTGATTTATAATTTAAAAAGAGTTTCACTTCTAACCTAAATTCCTGGTGATTGGTTACCGGGAAAAAGCCGTTACTGCATTAAACTTTTCAATTAAACAGACTTTTAGGTCATTTTATTAATTTATATATTTTTTATATATATTTTAATTGTAAAAAAATATTTTTTCTGGTGCGATCACTCTAGTATGTTATGGTGATAAATTTAAATTATTTTGTGATAAAAATAATAAATCAGGTAATTTTTAAAAATTATAACTTATATTTAATTGTAAATATGACTGGTAACTGATAAATTTATTTTGTTTCAGTGATAAATTATAAGAAAATTAATATAAAAATGTGGCCAGAAAACGTTGGAATAAAAGCCATAGAATTATATTTCCCTGCCCAGTATGTGGACCAGGTCGACCTGGAAAAATATGACAAAGTGTCAGCTGGTAAATATACAGTAGGTCTGGGTCAGTCGAAAATGGGGTTCTGTAATGATCGGGAGGACATAAATTCTTTGTGTTTGACGGTAACTCATCGTCTGCTTGACCGGAACAACATAAAACCGAGTGAGATTGGTCATCTGGAGGTCGGTACCGAGACAATAATCGACAAGAGTAAATCAGTTAAGTCAGTACTGATGCAATTGTTTGAACCTCACGGTGCTACGGACATAGAAGGCGTTGATTCAACGAACGCCTGCTATGGAGGAACAGCTGCCGTTTTCAACGCCGTGTCCTGGATAGAAAGTAGTTCCTGGGACGGAAGATTGGCCCTAGTAGTTGCTGCCGATAATGCCGTTTATGCTACCGGAAGTGCTAGACCAACTGGAGGTGCTGGTGCCATTGCGATGATAATTGGTCCCAATGCTCCTCTTATTTTTGATCGTGGACTTCGCGCTTCTTATATGAAACACGCTTACGATTTTTATAAACCTGATTTACGATCAGAGTACCCTGTAGTAGATGGAAAATTGTCTATTCAATGCTACCTCAGTGCTCTAGACAATTGTTACAAAAAATACTGCGAAAAAGTTTCAACAAATAAATTTAATTCACAATCTAAATCCAACGGGGTGACATTAAAATTCTTTGACGCTGTTATTTTTCACTCGCCTTACTGTAAATTGGTACAAAAATCATTCGCAAGACTTTCATTGATTGATTTTTTAAAAGAACACAATTTAAATGAGACTGCTATTAATGGCGAGCTTGATAAATTCCGTAACTTGAAGCTCGAAGATACTTATTTTGATAGAGATGTCGAGAAAGCTTTTATGAAGATAAGTAACAATGATTACAAAGATAAAACAGAGCCTAGTTTATTTATAGCAAATTTAGTTGGTAACATGTACACACCTTCTGTTTATTCGGGACTCGTTAGCCTGTTGATAAATAAACCTATTGAACAATTGCTGGGCAAGAGGATCGGAGTGTTCTCTTACGGGTCTGGTCTTGCCTCGAGTATGTATTCATTGACGGTAGGCAGAGACAAAGCAGCTGAAGACCAGCTCAGAAAATTGTGCGGCAATCTTGAGTATATTAAGCAACAATTAGATGGAAGAAAGCAAGTAAGTCCTGAGGAGTACACGAGAATACTTGAGTTGAGGGAAAAAAATTGTCACACTGTTCCGTACGAAGCTGGTAGCAGCGTCGATGCAATGTTTCCTGGGACTTATTATCTTGTTAAAATTGATGAAATGTACAGAAGAACTTATCAACGTGTACCTCTGGTTCAATGATTGTTATTATTATTAATAATATTTAAATATTTTTAATTTATTAATTTGAGATTTTAAAATTAGTTGGGGAAATTTAAATTATTTAATGGTTATCATTATTGTTATTTTAAAAGTTAATTAATTTTAATTTTTTATCGAGATATCATTGTCTATGTGCCTTGCATGCAATGTAAATCAGTTTCACTCAGTTACTCATAATTAAATGTCTTATCTAATTAAGATTATTATTATTAATGATACTGAAGTTTGCCGACGTCGAATAATTTTTTGAATTTATTCAAAATGATAAATTATAAAAAAAAAAATTATTAAAGAAAATTGCACTTGTAGTTTTTTAAATTTTTTACATCTGCATATTTTTAGATTTTTTTTTTTTGTAATTCATTTGGTGAAAAAAAAAATCCAAAAATTTTTGTCTGTTAACTTCAGGAATGAATTTGAATACAGCAGACATTAGACAAATTATAATTATTAATAAATAGAGTAAATAATTAGTAAAATAAAATTTAAAAAAAATGCGCATTTGAAAAATTTTAAAATTAATAAGTGCATTTTTTGTAAATATTATTTTTTAAAATGATTAACTCTATTTATTTATAGTTTTAAATTTGTCTAGTGTCTGTTACATTCACACTCATACTTCAGGATCATTATTATTATTAATATTATTTTGAAAAAATGTATAAATAAATGTTTATAATTAATATTAATTATTGTATCGATATGGTAATAGATCAAGTATTTTTGAGGTTTTATAAGTATACTTAAAAAAATTTTGTATTTTAAATATATATGAGATAAAAATATGACAAATTTTAATATCGTTAAATATTGTTGGGTTTTTTTTAAATATTATTTTTTATAATTTTAACAGTAGATTTTTTTTTCAGGTACTGACTTTTATCTGATTCGAATTTTTTAGTTGAATATTTAAAATCATTTTACTTATGGTAATTTTTATATTAAATATATTAAATAATGACGTATTTTAGGTGAATATCTCAAAAAAGTTACAGATGTAACTTTTCTATAATTTATTTATTTCAAGTTACAAATAATTTTTGGACAAGAAAATATAATAATAACTTTAAAAGATTACATTTTAGGTAGATTTTTCTAAAATATAACTATTGTATTTGTCCTCATGGTCGATTTTTCAAGGAATTTTGTCAAAACCTATAATAATTAGTTGAGTAGGGTTCAAAAATACCATTCGTTAAAAAATTTATATATGTATGTATGAAACTTTTCATAATGATACTGAAGTTAGCCGACGTCTAATAATTTTTGAAATTCATTTGAAATGATAAATAATAAAAAAAAAATATTTCAACAAATTGCACTTATAGTTTTTAAAATTTTCTACATGTGCATATTTTTGGTTTTGGTTTTTTTGTAATCGGTTCGTTTAAAAAAAAATCCAAAAATAATTTATTGTCTGCTACTTTCAGTATCATCTTTTTATATACATTAATTGGAAAATCTACCTTCCATTTCAGCTGCCGAATGGCCTTTTTATTTTTTATTAATTTTGATAAATTTAAAATATTTGAATTAAGAGAGCTTGCACTTTTTTCTCTTTTGCACTCCAGGAGGAACGGAACTTTCCTTACTGACTTTTTACAGTAAATGGAGACTCAAAATTTTTCTCACAATGGCAACTCAATGAATTAAACCCAAAATCGACTAAATGAGTGAGTGGTGCATCGAGTCAAAAATTAGCCAGTGAATGAAAGATCGTATTTTTTAATCTTTCATGCATGGATTCAACAAAATTAGAACCCAATTCTGAAAATAGTTAATGAAACAGCAATTAAGTATTTTTTTCGTGTAATTATAATTAAAATCAAAACGATGAAAACATGGTGGCCACATTTTTGGAAAATCTAGAAAATGTCAGGGAATTTTGTCACAAAACTGGAAAAATTTTTACTTTCTTTTCTTTTGATTGAAAAAATCTGATAAATTTTTTTTTTTCTATCGAAACTGTTCAAAAAGTGGCGCGGCGCGAATGCGATTGTAATATAATTTTGAAAAAAAATCAGTAGAAATAATTCCAATAGCGAAAAAATGAAGCAGTTAGAATTTAAAAATTTTAAGTAAATAAATAAGTCAATTAAAATAATGAAATTTTTAAAAAATGCGTGTACTGATTTTTCATTTATTTAAAAACGCATTTTTTTAATTTTTATTCTGCGTCATTTTATTTATTTATTCAAAAATTCAAAAAATTCCCACTTGTCAGTTACATTCACACTCATCTCTATACCCCAACAAAATATCAATTTTTAAAAATTTTAATTTCAAAATTTACGTTATAAAATTTTTCAGCTCAATTTAAAAATTACGCGCCACTGCATCTCGTACGTAAAATGTCTAGATGGAGTTTAAATACTTTTTTACAGTTCCCTGCTTCAGTTTTTTTTTTATAATTATAACAAATCTCCAATATTTTTTCTCCAGGTTGATGTATACATAATAATAATAATTGTTTATAAAAACACCGGTAAGTTGATTATTATTTAAAAAAAAAAAAATTTTTACTGTTGACTAAAATGTTAATTAATTAATAAATTATTTATTTTATTACAGGAAATAAAACTAAAAAAAATGAATTGGATAAAATGGACACTAATAAATCCTCGAAATATATTTTATTTAAATAATATAAATATGTCTATTAGATATTATGCAAGATATAAATGTATCAATAATTATAATAATAATGTTTTATTTACATGTAAAGATTTAATTACTGGAGCAGGCGCGTACGTGAACAATGTAAACAAAAGACTATTTTTTGTTTCACGTGTTCTGGATAAGGGGAAAGAAAAAGGTGACAAGAAAAAAAAAGTTGATAAAGCTCAGCACATTGATCTACTTGAAGCAAAACAGATAATAAATGTTGACAAGTACATGTCGCAGTTGGATTACGCGCTCGAGGATATGAAAAATAATTTTATAAAACATCTTACCCTGAGATCGGCTGCTGGATCTATCGATCATGTCCAAGTTACTTTTGAAGGGGAAGAATATTTGCTACAAGACCTCACGCAAATTGCACATAAGCCCAAGATGGTTGTATTGAATGTGACAACTTTTCCACAAGCGATTCCAAATATTTTGGAGGCTTTAAGTAAGAGCGGGTTGAATTTAAATCCACAGCAGGATGGAACAACTTTATTTATACCTATTCCAAAGTATTAACAATTTAATTTATTTTTTAGTCATATATTGTGTGACAAGGGATGAAACAAGACGATTTCAGACTTGGGTGAAGTTGACTGACATCACCCGCAGTTTGAAATCGTCTTTTATTCTGAGTCACACACAATATTTTTCATGATTACCGACATTGGAACTTCAAGTTTAGTGTCAGCAGCCAGTAAGAAACAAGTAAATTTCAAGCCGATGATGCGGAGAACTGTTAGAGAATGAGAACTCTGTGATTTACAGTCACTTATTAAATAGTAAATAGGACAAAAATATTATTTTCACTAATTTTTGTTAATTTTATTTGGTTAATTAAAACTGTCACTTAAAAAATGAAATGAGTAAACTGAAGTGACAAGTAAACAAATGAGAGTAAGAAGACTGCAAATGAACATTAAATATAACTAGCACAGGGCAGAAACATGCGTGTTTCTTCCCAAGGGAAGAACACGCATGTTTCTGCCCGCTGTATAAAGGTATCTCTGATAAAATACTCATTGAAAAGTATTGAAAAAGATGGGACTTGAATTCTTTTGAATACTCCCTATACCACAAGGTTTTCATCTGGACATAAAACTAATACTTTTCAATTATATTGAATCTAAAAATAATATAAGAATTTCTAAACTTCCAAAGAATTGAAAAAGATTCGAATAAATTGATATTTTTAATCTTTCTGAATCCTCGTCAATAATACAAAAGTTTTGAATTTTAGGGTTGCGAGTAGCATTAAAAAAAATTCGAATAAATTGACAGTTTTCAATCTTTCTAAATCTTCCTCAATACCAAAATAGTTCCATATTTCCGGTCACGTGTGGGATTGAAAAAAATTCAAATGAATTGACAGTTTTTAATCTTTCTGAATTTCCCTCAATACCAAAATAGTTCCGTATTTCCAATTATGTCTTGAATTGAAATAAATTAAAATGAATTCACATTTTCGAATTTTTCTGAATCCTTCTTAATACTAAAATAGTTCCATATTGGAAGGTATTGAAATGATGAAAGATTGAATTGAATTCTTTTCAATACTTTTTAATGAGTATTTTTAATCAGGGATTTGTGAATTAAGAATTCGCTAGCAATTGTTTGCAGCATCGGCTTGAAATTAACTTGTTTTGACTAGCTGTAGAGACACCGAAACTTTAAGTTTCGATGCTGGTGTCATGAAAAGATATTTAATAAATTAATTATTTTTTAGAGTCACCAAAGAACACCGCGAGGGATTGGCTAAAAATGCTAAGGCATTATTCATTAAATGCCGGGATAATATCAAAGATATAAGAAATAAAGAAGTTAAAAGTCTTAAAAAAGTTTCATCGGTTAATGAAGATCAAATTAGAAGAGTACAGAGTCAGCTGGAGGCACTTTGTGATAAATATATCAAGCAAGCTGAGAGTATGCTTGATACTAAACAGAAAGAACTTTTAAAAACTGATTAATTTTTTATTTTATTTTTATTGTTGAAATAGTTATTAAATAAATCCATTATTTGTATTATTAACTTTTAAGTAATTCTGTAAATAAATGATTTTTTAATTAATTACCTTAATGATGTCATGTAATTACCCAAGACATTTCGCCGCAACTTGATGTAAACTTTTAGCTAAAACTTGACGTCAACATTCCTGCAATGCGTTAACGAACACAACGATGACAACTTGTCATCA
The DNA here is from genome assembly GCA_964016945.1 of Microplitis deprimator. NCBI lineage: Eukaryota > Metazoa > Arthropoda > Insecta > Hymenoptera > Braconidae > Microplitis > Microplitis deprimator. The sequence continues at coordinate 12,752,652 of OZ024715.1, read as the reverse complement.
AATTAAGTGCAATAGGTGAGTAAAAAGCCGCCATGGACGACGGAAATTTTGGTTGTCAAGTTGCCTTCATATTGTGGCCGCAGATTGTAGCCAATTTTCTGAGAAAATTGAAGTAAACTTGCAGCCAATGGATCGCCAAATTTTACTCTCAACTTGATGGCATATTGACTGAAACTCTTTTTCCGTAAGCTGCAGATTTCCCTGATTAAAAACTCCGATTGCATCTGATTAAAAAAATCCAATCGGATTTAATCGGAAAATAATAAATATTTTTTTTCAATTGAAATTCAATCAGACAGTTGGAACGCTCCCGAGCAATTCTGATTGAATGTTTGAATCCGACTGAGTTTCGATCAGATTAAATCTGATTTAATCAGTTTTTAATCAGAGCGCTCTGGTCACACACTAAAAATAATAGAAGCAAAATCTGATAGGACAGGAATTGTCAACCAATAATTTTATAAATAATATTCTTGTAATTCTATTGCTTTGTAAATATCAATTAAAAAATAAGTCAAGCCAAAGTAAACTATTTTAATGATAATAAATGAATAATTTTTTTTTTATATTCTTTCTTCAGCTTATTGGCCTGGAAGCAGATTATTTTCCCATTGTCTTTTATCCCACCCTACCTACCGTGCGGTTGAGGACCGACTTGTGCTTCTGGACTGCGTCGTGACCTGGACCTGGACCTCAACCTCACCTAGTGATGGCTGACCTAGAACAGTGACATGGGAAAACCACAGAAAAAAATCATGCTAATACAGCCTGCGATAGGCAAAGTCCCAATAGTGACCACAGATTTTTGAAACTGAAATTCCCTGACTTTTCCATGTATTCCAGTAAAATAATTTAAAAATTCCCTGACCATATGTAGTAATATTAAATTATTGGAAATATTTATTTAATTCAAAATAAAATGCTATATATATATATATATAAGTCAGTTCGATAAATAATCAATCATTGTCGTTAAATGAAACTTTATTTTATTATTTGTCAATGTTCATAGATTTTTTTTATTTATTAAATGAATAATTTTTTATTTTTTATTTTAAATCTATGATTTTATATAACTTACTCTATAATAAAATATAAATAAATTTTTCATTTTCACTAAAATAAATTTCATATATAAGAACGTTTTATAGAATATTAATAAAATATTAATCAAGGACGCGGATAATAAATATAGTGAAACTTATTAGTTCAATACTTATGTATACTTTTAATGTTTTTGGTTTTTTAACTTGTCAATATGCATGTTAATAACTTGAAGATCCTGACGATTGGTTTCTACTAAGACTTTTTTTTCTAACAGCCTTTTTAATTCTAACTGCTTCATTTTCTCGCTATTGCAATCATTTCTACTGATTTTTTTTCAAGATTATATTACAATCGCATTCGCGCCGCACTACTTTTTGAAGTTTCGATAGAAAAAAAAATTTATCAGATTTTTTCAGTCAAAAGAAAGGAAAGTAAAAATTTTTCCATCTTTGTGACGAAATCCCCTGACATTTCCAGGTTTTCCAGAAATGTGACCACCATGTGAAATTTGACATCCAAGTAGCGAGCGTCAAACAAATAATTATAATACACATAATATAGTTTTAATAATAATATTTTTCATTTATTTCCATAAATTTATAAATCTATTTACAATAATTACTCTTATTAAAATGTATGGATACAATGAACATGACGATGAAAAAAAAAAAATATTTAATCTTTTACATTAATAATTAAAAATATATGAAAACAGAAAGACAACTATTTTAATATCGTATCGCGAAATCTATATGTCTAAATATATGTAGTATATATATATATATTTATATATATATATTTATATTTATATAAATTTGTTTTATACAGAGTATCTAATAAACTCTTATTACGATAATTCGTAACAATTAATACGATAATGTACACTTATACAAATAAAGATACTAATTAAAATGTATGGCTAAATTGATTAAAAAAAAAAACATAAAATAAAAATATCGTAAATTAATTTGAACTACATACACGATAAATAAAAAAAAATCACCAATTAAAATTTAAAACCGTAAAATTTCAATTTAAAAAATTACTTTTTCGTAATGGCACTAATTTCTTAATAAAAATTAATTAGACAAAAAAACGCGATTACGTTCATAAATATAGACATATATGTGTGCATATAAATATATAAAAATATATACTGATATATATTGATCTACGTTTATAACAATAATTAATTTTTCAAGTACATTGTTTTTCAAGTATCATTATCAATTATTAATTATTACATATTAATATATAATTATAATTAATTAATTATTTACAAATGCGTTTATTTTATTTATAATGTCGAAATTTTTAACGGAAATATATTTTTTTTTCCGCGGTCCAATACTTGGTCCTTAAAAAAAATTTCTTATTAATAAATTCATTCATTAATTGAATATTAGTAATAATTAATAGAAAATAAACTATTAATTATTAATAATCAATTAGTAAAAAAAAAAAATTATTCTATCACAGTCAGCGGATTACCGCGCGAGATTTTTTTTCGAAGGCACCGTTTTTATTTATTTGTTCATTATTGCTTTACTGCCGAGTGCTTTTATAAATTTATTACACATTTTTACACATCAACTCATTACTTTTTTACTTTTATCGACATTACTTTCATTTTTTAATACAATTGCTAATAAAAATAACCACTACAATTGATCCCTGTTATCATTTTAGTCATTTTTTCGTTTATGATTCAAATACACTGAGAAATAATTCATTTTATAAAAATATTTTTCAGGTTAGAAAATTTTCGCACCTCAATTGCGAAGCATCATTAATTTTTTTTAAAATAATTATTTCAATTAATTGTAAAAAAAAGTTATGAGTGTGGATGCAGTAGACATCAGACAAATTTAAAATTATTAAATAGAGTAAATAATTAATACAATTAAATTAAAAAAAAATGCGCATTTAAAAAATTTTGAAATTAATAAGTGCATTTTTTACAAATATTATTTTTTTTAATTATTTACTCTACTTATTTATAATTTAAAAATTTGTCTGATGTCTGCTACATTCAATCTCATATAAAAATTAAATTATTAGCTTCTATTTAATGATTTGATTATTCAAGACATTAATTAATTCTAATTAAATTTTTCATGATTGCCTTTGCAAAAATTAAGGCAGAAATTGAATTTGCGCATGCGCTAAATTTTATACTTCTGGTATATATAAATTTCTACGTTTCTCTTTTTATTTCCATCTTACGGCAATAAATAATTAATTTAATAAATAAATTATGACCAAACTTTTGTTAATTACCAGTACAAAAATTAATTTGCGCATGCGCGAGACTCTGAAAGATGTTTGTGTACTTCCCTGTCCATCTTACGGCAAAAATAAATTTTTTTTTAACCAACAAAATATCTTTTATAAAAATAACATTTTTTCAGTGTATATTTTAAAAATAATTAATAAAATACATAATAATAAAATCGTATAATTTAAAAATCTCAATTGAGATGTATTTAAATAATTAATTAACTAATATAATCGATTGTCTTTTTAAGTTAATTAAAAATTATGTTTTTATTTACAAGCCACATTAAATGGCACTTATATTTTAAAGAAATTGCTTATAATTATTTTTATTATTATTAATATATATTATAAATAAAATGCGTGTATATAAAACTATTGAAGTAAAATGGCATAATTTAAAAAATTTTTAAAGATAGTAATAATAATAATAAAAATTTAATGCAATTTCTTAACGCCCAGTCATTGATTTACTAAGTACTGCAAATAATATAACTGAAGCAGCGTAATATATTTTTTTTACTCTCTTTTTTGTCGTTTCAGTTAATGTTTACGCTATCTAAGGTAACTGGTTTAAATAATAATTAATTTATTAAATTTCATACGGTCGTTTCGTTTTTTCGTAGAGAATTTAAAGGCTGACGTTCGCGTTCAAGCCGGTCGAAATCGTTGTAATACTCGTGATCGGATTCTTCTTCATTGCAGCGCTGCTTAACTTGTTGAGAACCAAAAGCACCGTTGGCTAAAACTTTACCGAGATCTGTTGTTGGTATTCCAATTATTTGAGGACTAAGTGGACCGTCATCTTGGCCCATTATGTATTCGGGATTATCTAATGATGTTTTGCCCGCGATACTTAAAAATTCAGGATACTTTCGATAACCATTGATTAATCTCTTTGGTTCCGTTTCTATTAACAGAGAAAATATTTATAAGAACATATTTATTAAATAGTATATTGTCTGACAAGGGATGAAACAAAACGATTTCAGACCAGGGTGAAGTTGGCTGACATCAACCGCAGTCTGAAATCGTGTCTCATCCTGAGTTACACACAATATTTTTCATGATTATCTGCATTGGAACTTGAAGTTTCAGTATCAGCAGCCAGTCATAAGCAAATTAATTTAATACCAATGGTGTCATCAACTATTAGCGTAAGCGTAAATTGTCATTTGTAATTTATAATTAAGCAGAATCTATAAATACTATTTATTATTCACACTAATTTTTATAAAACTTAATCACAGTCAGAACTGTCATTTATGTAAATAAAATTAATGGTCTGAAATTATTAATAAACAAATGACAAGTATCAGAGTTTAAATTGCGAATGTCTTCAATCAGCGGGCAGAGACATTGTTTGTTTCTTCCAAGGGACGATACACGTTTGTTTCTGCCCGCAGACTGAAGGCACTCGGAATTTACGCGTTTGCTAATATTTTTTCACCATACCTGCACCGAAAGTTTAAATTCCTGCCCTGTTTAGAGGGAAGAAAGTCGTTCTTTCCTTTTATAAGAAAACAAATGATGAAAATTAGTGCCTGCGTCATTCTTTTCACAAACAGAAGCAAAAGTTTAAACTTTCAGGTGCAAATCTGGTGAAAAATAGTATGCACACCACGGAGGAAAATACGATGTCCCGCGTGTTTGCCGCCTTCACCTTAGATTTCGGTGGGCAATTATACACGTGGCTTGAAATGTCCCATTTTTCTCCCTTGGTGTGTAATATTCTATATACTATGTTTATTAAGAAGGATATTATTAAAAAACGTAGGAATTTACCGGTGGGTTTAGTATCTCCAATGAGATCCATATACTGCGTAGCATTTGCAGGAATTTGTGGAGATGGCATAAGATAGTCGTCTTCATCAAGTGGTAAATCAAGTTTGAGATTGCCCACCTGGGCTTGTTGATGAATTGTTGCAACTTCCGGTTGAAAACAGTCGTCCGTTACGTCGCAATCTCTTACGCCAGCAATTATTTTCAATGGATCTGAGCAGTATCTCGAGCTTCTATTGTCCGCACTACCAATAATATTTCGACAATGCTGATCATTAGGACAATTGTAATTTCCTGAATGTTGGTGCTGATGATGCTGGTGATTTAGACTGTGTTGATGATGGTGGTGATTGTTATTATGATGAGAATGTGGGTGGTGATGTTGGTATGATTGTGTGCGTTGATTAATTCCACCGTCATTTGTTCCTGACGTGCTTTCACTACGTTCAGCTGTACCGTACCTCAACAGCTCGCGGTCCCAGTTCTGTTGATTTTGCGGCGTTGGTGAGTCAGCTGCTGCGTGCGACGGGATCCCGTTTGGCCAACACGATTTTATGGGTGTGTTTGGCGGCGAGTCTGTTATACTTGGCACCGACAGCCCGGGAGGAATTGGCGCTCGTGATTTTGGTTGCAGATATTCATCGGCATCTACTAGCGCTTCGGGTCCCTCGACTGCTGATGCCAAATTCCGAATCATTTCCTTTTCATCCTGAAAGTTATTCTGTTAAATAAATAAATTTTTTTAAAAACTATAATACTAATTAAATAAAAAAACACTAGTTTTCTTAGTTCTCATATTTTTCTTTGTTAAAAAATTTAACTAGATTATTTTAAAACTTAAATATAAAAATTAGTCAACTAGTGAAATTAAATTTGAATAAAAATAAAAATAAACAAACCTGTAATGTATAAGAAGGCAGTCTCATATATTTATCACCTTTGATGGCAAGATAGCGGCCAGGATCCCTTGACATTTTAGCGAACTCATCAGCAAGTTCTTTGAATGTCGGTCGTGATTCAGCATCCAGCATCCAACATTTAACCATAATCATATAGACATCTATTGAACAAATTGCTGGCTGTGGTAATCTTTCGCCTTTCTCCAGCAGCTCGGGTACATTCCGCGCAGGTACATTGTCATAAGGTCGTTCTCCGTAGGTCAAAACTTCCCAAATGGTGACACCGAATGCCCATACATCGGATTTGTGGGTAAAAACCCGGTGTTGAATGCACTCAAGAGCCAGCCATTTTATGGGCATTTTACCCCCATCAGCCTTGTACTGCTCCTCGTTGATATCCAGCAGCTTAGCGAGACCAAAGTCCGTTATCTTAATACAATTTGATGTCTGTACTAAAACATTACGTGCCGCAAGATCGCGATGAACTAGTCTCCGTTCTTCCAAATATGCCATACCACGTGCGATCTGTGTTGACCAATTGAGCAGCGGCTTTGAGCCTATTTTATCTTTGTAAGTTCTTACAAAGTCCAGCAGACATCCCAGTGGCATCAACTGCGTCACCAACATCATCTGCGAGGTCATGCAAACTGCGAGAAGCTGCAGTAAATTGGGATGCTCGACACTAGCCATAATATAAGCTTCATCTAAAAATTCTTTCGAAGTATTTGCACCAGTATTTTCATGTAAAACTTTTATGGCAACAGGTATTTTAACGTTTTCACCTTCCGGTACCCATACACCTTTATAAACATTACCAAAAGCTCCGTATCCAAGTTGTCCGCCCTTCCGCATCTCTTCTTCCTTTATAATTCTAAGCTTCGCGAGGTTTGGTTTCAATCCCGTGGGTCTCAGAGGTTCGTTGTCATCAAGACCAGTCAGGGCCATGGTCATCTTAACCGTGTTTTCTTTATTTTTACTCTTGATACGCCACCGACACAGCACTATCGCCCCGATCATCATAATAATCAGCAGAACAACACTGACAATACCCAAAATCATGGGTTTTATTTCATGTTCCAATTGAGAACTGAGTGTCTGAGACTCGCAATAAGTATCGCGACCGTCTTCGGACGTAACTTTGTAGGAAGTTTCTGTTGGACATGTGTTGGTACAGTTAAAAAGAGTGAGATTGTTGGATGATTTGGTATCGAGATGAACTTTGAAGCTGCGACAGCGGTAACACTGATGAGATTCTGGACCGTAGCAGCCGTCGCACTCAGATGCACAGGGTATACATATTTTTGGATTAGTGTTGGGTAATATATAATTGCTGTTCTCCGGGCAGTCGTGTACGCAATTTTCACCGAGTTTATAATCAACACACTCCCTGCACACTTGCTCGTGTGTTCCGTACCCGGTGCAATTTTTGCAGAGCGGATGACAGCGTCTGCAGACAGCCTTGCCCGCCAACAGCTTCAGGGGACCTTTCTCTTGAGGGCTGACCCATTCGTAAAAGTAACCCTCAGGACAATTGTCGAGCTTCTGGAGACATCCCTCAGGCACGCTGCTGTTATTCATTATTGCTTTTTCGCAGCTGTGACAGCCATTCGGGCCGATATTATTTTCCGGGCCCTCGCAACCGCCTACGCAGTTCTTGTGACAAGGTTTGCATACACCGTTATCGTTATATTTAGAAGTCGGACATTCTTTTACGCAGAACGGGCCGTCGCGCGCGTGTTTGCATTTATTGCAGTTCTCGGCCTTAGGTCCGATACAGGTGCCATCGCACTCCTCGTGACAGTTCTTACATTCGCGGGAACCTGCTTGATATATTCTGTAATAATATATATAAATTGAATATTGTTATCATCATTAAAATTTATATTTCTTTATTTATTTTACCTCCGATCCTGACACGTATGCAATTTTAAAAAAAAACATACGCACTATTAAATAAAAAAAATATTTTTTTACACGGAAAAAACAGTCCTGTAAAAATTACCGAAAAAAAATCTGTAACATTTACAGATAAAATGTTATTTTTACAAATTATCCAAGATTTCATATTTTTCTGTAGATTATACGTTATTAATTTATGTAATATTTACTGATAGTTAATGTAAAATCTACATAAGTATGATGTTATCTTTACAAAATAGTTTTTAAATTTTAAAAGCTTGTTTTTAAAAAAAAAATTCCCTCGAACAAATAAACCGTGGAAACTATAACACAAAATATTAAGTCTTTCAAATATATAAATTATGTATATAAAAAAAAAATAATGTATGATACTGTAATTGTTACACATATTGACGAAGATGATGGTCCTTCTTTTGGTAAGATTTTTGGTATTTGCCTTGTAGCTGGTAAATTATTATTCGCAATTTACCCTCTACAAACCAGTAGTCTCGATAAAAATAGACATTTTTTTATTAAAAATTTCCCTACATTAATTATACCCGGCTGAGATATTATACCCTAATAGCCAGAGTTGCTTAGCAAAAGTTAACTTTTAAATTTTCCGTAAAATTCCAGATGTAAGTTTCAAACAAATTGCTGAACAATTTGCCTTTCAATTTGACAGCAAGTATTCGTCAAATTTTACAAATCTGGTTTTTGACTACAATATAAAGGTAAAATACTGTACAAATTTTCGAAAATTTTTCTTTTAAACTTTAGCTGTAAATTTTTCATCAAATTCCGGCAGCAGATTTCGGGTAAATTGAAGTTTAAAGTTGCCATCAACTTTAGGATAAAATGGCTATTAGGGTATTTACATAAATACTTCTGTAAATTCTACAACTTCACTATGTAATTATTACAGCCTCAAAATGTAAAAATAACATTTTTTGTTTAGTGCAAATTACATAAGTCAATTTACGAAGAAACTTCTGAAAATTTTACGGATTTTTCAGTGATTTTTACAGAACTGTTTTTTCCATGTAGGGTTTATCAACTTACCCAGATATGACACTGCAGTTTTCTAAGCAGACGTTATCGAATACAAAATTTTTACACGAAAGACACTGCGATGGTCCTGGACCCCAGCAGCCTGCATCTGAACATTGTTCGTCGCAAACTTGGCCTTCTTGTTCTGTAATCACATTAAAGTAATAAATTATAGTTTTATTTTGCCGGTTTCTAAAAATTTCTAACACTGTCTATTAGAAAAAGTGTCTGATATAAATTTACATAAACGTTTTAACGAAATCTATAATTAAAAATGTATACTAAAAAACTTTAACGGATGTATGAAAATCTATAACTGATATAAGACTTTAATTTATGTTATCAAGTAAAACGTTTCGAAATGGATAGCATTAAAAAACGGACGTTTGATTTCTAGGCAAAGTCCACGTTGGACTAGATAGTTAATATAATCATAGTAATAATTATTAATTATTAGTTAAAAACTTACTGCACAAGGTTTCATTTTTGTTGTTGGACACCAAAGTATCATGTTCAGATGAGTTCCTTATTTTGTTCCAATGTATGCTTTGTGCGTAACACAAGTTCTTGTTTTCCAAAATAACAACAGATCCTGAGTTTATGCTCTTGAGAGATCGAAGTCCAAAAGAAACTAGAGCAGTTCGAACGACATAGAGCGAGGCAAAGTATTCAGTCAATTGTCGTCCGCCAATTATTTCAAGATTTCTAAAGTATGTCAAATTAGTAAAGTCCTTATGATAACCCTGAATATTTAAGTAACCGGTTATTTCTTTAAGCGTATGAAAAATTTCAAGTCGATTTGGATGCATCGGTTCCCATCTTGGTCCGAACGAGTAGTTTGGGAGGATGTCTTGGTACCCAGTGAAAGTGTGATCGAGTATTGTAATAGAACCATCAATAACTGTGCAGTCTTTGAATTTGTCGATATTTCCGGAGTGAACGGTGTTGACACCAGGGCAAGTTTTAGGACAGGGACCATCGCATGGTACGCATTCGCTGTTTTTAGCCTTTTTCTTCGGCGGACATGATCTAACGCAAGCTCCATTGTCTTTAAGAAGATGCTCGGGGCATTTTTTAACACACGTGGCTCCGTACGCATACTTGCCGTTAGGATTAACGTCCCAGGAATAAGTCGTCGGGTTGTATGTCTGCATTGGCGGGCACTCGAGGGTACAAACTCCGTCGTCCATAAAACTCTTGCAAGCCAAACAGTCGCTTTGTTTGGGACCAGTGCACCCACCGGCACAAAACAGATGGCAGCATTCACGTGGCTGTGAACCGAAACAACGTCCTTGCCAGCACTGAGGTGAGCAATTTGTTTTGGAAAACTTTTGACAGTTTTCTGGACCCTCGCCCCAGCAGCCTTGGACGCAGCTCGGATCGCACGTCGGACATGAACGTTCAGGTGACGTAAAATTGTAAACATAAACGTATTTAGCTTGCGGGCCACTTATTATCTCATCCCAATTTATTGTCTTCATGTGACAAAGATTGTAATTGTGATACATACCGACACTGCCAGCGAGAATATCACGCAGTGCCGGTAATTCGAGATTGTATATTCCAGTCATTGTTACGATCAATGCAAATTCATGTGGATGGATATTTAGCTTGAACAAGGTACGACCGCGTATTATTTGCAAACGTGGCAACACGATACGACGTACATCACAGTGACTTATTAATACATAGCCAGTTACTTCTCGTATATATTGCAGAAAGCTTAAATCCAGGGTATCATTTTGTATCCACGTTATCTCCAGATTACCGTCGACATAAGTACAGTTTGTATACCGGTCACGGAGATTACGGTAGTGGTGCAATGTGTTTGATGGGGCTGAAATTCTTCCATTTGTACCGATGCATACTGAAAAAAAATTATTTTATTAAATTATGTATTCTACGAGAAAAAAGGATTTATTGGCGCAAGAAATATTTTGCATTATAAATTTAAGACAAAAATTTTCTTAGGACTAAAAAAAATTGCTTGCAATAATTTTTTTTTCACCTCGAAAAATTTTTGTTCTCAATTTGTAACGCAAAAAAAAAATATTGGAGCAAGTAAAAATTTTCTTGGGGCGAGTAAAAATTTTTTGCATCAAGAAATCCTCTTTTTTTTTGTGTATATATTGACAATTTAGGATTTATTTATCTTTACTTGGGCGACACCAAGTGGGTGAAGTGGATTTCGAAAGGCTAATTAAAATGAGGATGACAAATATGCCCACTTATGGCTCACTAAAAAAAACGCACTGATTGTTCTTAAGTAGACATTAGCGTACGTTGCTGGCTAAGCACTCATGTAACGAGTGGGCGAACCACTTTCATAAAATCTAGCTTGTATGTCTTACTTACTTTACTGCTATATATATATATATCTATCTTTATATATAGAATGTACATATATGTTTATGCATGGTGGCCTAAAGTAATGAATACCGTTACATTTGTTGTATATACATATATATATATATGTTGTTTTAAAAGTAAATCGAGTTTGAATGGTACCATTTTAGTTTTATTATTTTAACGGTTGTTTAAAAATATTTTTTTTTTCATTTTTAAAATAATTTATGAGAAAGTAATTGGTATTTTATAAGTTAAATAAAATAAAGTAAAGGAAAGGAAAAAGTATGTAAAGAAAAGCGGAATTCCTTAAAGTCGTTCGGACATGATGAACTGAGAAAAGAAATGGTGCAACATGGAATGCGCTTTGTTGGAGCATCTACGCGAGGATTTGCTCTTGCTGGTGAACCAGAAGAAATAGAGGAGGAAGAGGAGGAAAATAAGTAAAAGAATAGGGATAAGGATGAGGATGAGGATAAGAAGGAGAAGAAGTAACTATAGTTTGGTTCGCCTGCGGTCATCTATCTTACGTTTCACCTTCGTCCTCGCGTCGGTCGTCGTACTCCCTCTCTACTGTGTCTTTCACCTCTTGTACTCGTGGATCTCACCTCGAGCTTAGTAAATACCAGGGTTGTATACATACATACATATATACAACAGGCATTTATACTTATATATATATATTTATGCAGGTATATATAAATGTATGTGAAAAATATAGATATGGAAGGTATGAAGCTATAGTGCACGAGCCTTTTAGTACAAGAGCTAAACTCTTACCCTCAGGTGTGATATTAATTCTCATGTATATATATATATATGTATATATACTTGTACGTGAACTCTTCTTCAGTTGCACGATATATTCATGTTTACCGCGAAAGTACTCGCGTGGAATTTATAATTTAAATAATAATATTACTAGCGAAACATCCACTTTAAATAATAAATTATAATTATTATTTATTTTTATTTTTGGTATTTAAAAAAATTTGAATATTTAAAAATAAAAATAATATTTTTTAAGAATTACTTAAAAATAATAAATTCAGTTGATTTTGGTCTTCAGGTAAAGCACTTAAACCAACGGTATTTTTACTCTCTTACCTGAGAGTTTTGAGTCAGAAAAAAAATAATTTTTTTTTATTTTTTTATTTCACGGTTTAAAATGTAGCTGTGGCTAATGCAGCTCTACAGTATTTATCTTTTTTTTTTTTCATCAATCTATCAGATGAACGTCAATGTACCCAGAATATTAATAAATAGTTAAATAGTTAAAGTTAAAATAGATAAGTAAATATTGTCGGTATTGTTATTACGCAAAACTTACTTTTCCCTTTGACGAACTCGGAATTGAGATCGCCGAGGACATTATTGCTACCTACGATGACAATAAATAAAAAGGTGACGGCGCAAACGTGAAATGTCGACAGCGCCCATGATGTGGAGTGTCGATAGTGGTACATATTGAGCCTCACATGCCCTTAAAAAAATTCACGCACTTATCACCTTTACAGAAATATCTGTATCGTTTGCGACCGTACTCAGAGTTATCAATGCCCTTCATTAATTGTTGAGTGTTTTCACTTTTTTTAACACTTAATTTTATTTTTACAAGCAGATTTATCTTCGATGAGCCCATTTTATTTATCTCTTCATTTTTGCCATCTGCTGTAACAAATAATTTTTTTTTTATTAGTTATTTATTTTTAATATTTTTTATACTTCAATTATTCTTACAAGTTACTGATATATATGAAAATAAATTTTTTATTTAAAATTTTTTTTTTTTAACGCAATTTTTTAAAATTCTATACGGATATAAATTTGTAAAAATTATTTTTGTTCCATTTTGTTACTAAACTTTTAAATAAATAATAAATTATTTTTAATATTTTTTTTTTCAATACTGTTATAGACTTAAATTATTCTAACAATAAGTTACATACTGAAGTAAATAAAGATAAATTTTTATTTAAAAATTTGTAATAAATTTTACAAGAATATAAATTTTTTAAAATTATTTTTACAATAAGTTACGGAAGTAAATAAAGATAAATTTTTATTTAAAAATTTGCAATAAAATTTACAGGAATATAAATTTTTTAAAATTATTTTTACAATAAGTTACTGATGTATGTAAAGATAAACTTTTTTTATTTAAAAATTTGTAATAAATGTTTTTTTCAAAATTAAATGTTTGAAAATTTTATGGGGATCAAATTTCTTAAAAATTATTTTTGTTTTATTTTGTTACTAAACTTTTAAATAAATAATAAACTATTTTCAATATTTTTTTTGTTTTCAATACTTTTATAAAAACTTAAATTATTCTAACAATAAGTTACTGAAGTAAGTAAAGATAAATTTTTATTTAAAAATTTGTAATAAATTTTACAGGAATATAAATTTTTTAAAATTATTTTTACAATAAGTTACGGAAGTAAATAAAGATAAATTTTTATTTAAAAATTTGCAATAAATTGGACAGGAATATAAATTTTTTTAAATTATTTTTACAATAGTTACTGATGTATGTAAAGTTAAATTTTTTTTATTTAAAAATTTGTAATAAATGTTTTTTTTTTAAATTAAATGTTTGAAAATTTTATGGGGATCAAATTTCTTAAAAATTACTTTTATTCCAATTTTTTACTAAGCTTTTAAACAAATAATTAAATAAATAATAATAATAATAATAATAATAATAATAATAATAATAATAATAATAATAATAATAATAAAAAATAATAATAACAACAATAATAATAAGTATTTAATTGAACATTAAATTATACAAGTTTTAAAAATGTATATATGTATATAATATATAAAGAGAAAGTGCATATGTGGACATGATTTTGTTACTTTCATGTCTCCTTGCATTTACCTATACACTATACTAGCTTTTCACTTATCTTTAAAACTTATCAGCTGCAAGGGGAATTTTAGTTACATCCTAACACCATCTTAAGTTTATATACCGAGATACTGTCAAGCCTTGATAACGAAAAAGTTGTTCAAGTTTTTTTTTAATAACGATTTATTTTATTTATCTCGATAAATATTATCATTATATTCATTATAATAGGGGTAAAATATTAAGAGTGAATTTAAAAAAATATAATTAATGCATTACAAGAGGATTTGGTAAACGGTAATCGAACATCAGGTTTCTTTCGCTCCATCTAAGTCCTGGCGTAGTTAATACTACGCAGAGTAAGATGATGTCACCATTGTAGGAATTTATATTTATATATATTTATAAATTATTTTCTATTGCATATTGTATCCTCGTTGTTATTCCGTAAAGTTATTATGTATATATACTTATTAACACGCTTATTTGTGTAATTATTTTTAATAAGTGTCCATATGTATATAAGTATATATGTATGTATAGTTACGAGTTTAGCATTTATATTTATGTTTGTACGTTTACGTTCACTTCTGATGAGGTTTGCATGTATAAGGTATCTTGTGATATTTTATATATAGCGCGACGACTTTTTTATCAATTAGATGTGACATCAGTAGCGTGAAATACATGATATAGATATTTTTTCTTTTTTTTTTTATTATTATTGATTAGTATATGTGTTATTTATATTTACATTTGTTAAATGATTGTATTGACTGATAACATTTTTTTCTTTTTTATGAGATTACTGATTATTTTTTTCCTCAAATGAATTTTTTTAGATATTATTATTATGTCAATTTATTTGAAAATTTATTCAAAAAATGACTTAAGTTTTATTTAAAAATTTAATTTTTTAAATTTATCAAAAATTTTTTAAAAGGATATTTATTAAATTTATTTAATTACTAATATATAAATTTTTTTCAGGTACAGATTAATTACTACTTTAATCATTAATAAATTTATCAGCTTTTTGAATTTAGCGCCGAGTCCTGGATTTGAACCCGAGACCTTCTGACTTGCAGTCAAAGAATTAAAGCGCGCGACTGCGGAGGATATTTATTATTATTATTTATTTATTTATGATAAATTAAAGATAATTATTTTTTTTTAAATTCATCTAAAAATAAAAATTTGAAATTGAAAAAAATTATCATGAACTTTTAAATAAAAAATTTATTATTATTTATTTATTTAAAAATTTTTAATAAAAACTAAAGAATAATTTTTTTAAAAAATTCATTTAAAAATAAAATTTTATAGAGAAAAATAAAATTTTCATGAGCTTTTGAATAAGAAATTTATTATTTTTTATTCAAAAATTTCTGACAAAAATTAGCCAATAATTTTTTTAAAAATTCATTCAAAATAAAATTTGATGTAGAAAGAAAATTTTTATGAACTTTTAAATGAAAAACGTATTGTTATTATTATCGCAGAGTTTAAAAAAGGAATGATGTGTTTACTTATGTTTACGTAAATTTAAAAAATATCAAATGTACAAAATGTCGAGGTATAAAAAACCAAATAAAAGGAGAACAAAATGAAATAAACATAAAAAGAAACGAGTGTGGGGCCGAAGAAACGTTTAGGCACGAAGATCCTAGTGAAAGATATCGTGCTTGAATCCAGAATCCAGTTCCAGACGTGGTCTTCTACTCTCGTCGACGTATATAATCTCTCTACCACCTAACCATCACAAGACAAGTAAAGAACAAAGAGTATGTATAGAGAACTTTAGAGTTTCTTCACGCCGATATATTACTTTACCTCCATTTTCTTATCCTTCTTCTTCTTATTCTTATTCTTCCACATTATATTATTACGCCGCCATATAACTACATCACGACTACGTTAAACGCTAGCCCGAAGCACCGTCAGAAATTCTCCTTAAATAAAAATAATAACAAACAGCTCTGAAGAACCCCGAAGCAATCTCGCGGCGTTATCAAAATTATCAGACTTTTCGAAACTCGATATTTTTCGGCGCCGAATTATCAAGACTTATCGGGAGGTATTTCACCCATCAGCGATTAGTGGAAATGTAGTTTTCAAAAAATTCCACATTAGAAATTTAATTTATTTTTCCCGCACCAAATGCACTCGAGTACTCGATAGATTTAAATTACCACCGATAATAGAGTTTATAAAAATTTAATAACAACATAGTTGATAAGACGACGTAATGTCGTTGGCCAGCAAACTAAACCCACCACGTGCAATTGTAACCGCTCGATTTTACCTTCAGGTTAACCTCATTCCTGATGCTGACGTCAAGCGCCTTTCCCTCGGTACCTGGGGACTCTGGAGTCTCAAGAGGACCTTTCAGCATCTTTCGTATTACGTACATCATCAACAATTACCGACATATATAATAATAATAATAGCATTTAATAATATATTCAAATGTAACAAACAATTTATCCGGAATTTAAAATTTAAAATCAAAACTTGTTTCCACCAAAACTCAACTTCGCTAATAAATTCAACTTCAACGGACGAAAAATTTACAAAATTTAACGAGCAACATTTAACATCAATTGTCAAGAGTCTTTTGAAACGTAAAAAAATTTGTAAACTAAAGCTAAAAAAAAAAAGGGTACGGGTACGGGGCCGGTTTTTTGAGGACGCGAATTTCTGTAAAGTTTATCTGGTTGAAAGGTAAACTGCAGCAGATGTCACGTGTTAAAGTACATCATTGATGTAGAAGAAAAATATTGAGAAGAAGAAGATGAAGATGAAGATGAAGATGATGATGATGATGATGATGATGGAGTAGAAAAAGCAAAATAGATATATGTTTTTTGAAAGGGACAGTTGCCGCCAACGCATGCCGTTGGTTTCTTATCCCGTCGTTCAAGTCTCCAAGCTTACTAACCGTCTTGTAAACATGGATCTTTTGAGTGTTGAACAGAGACAAATATATATACATACGTATTTAATTTATATTCTTTCTCTTTTCACAAGAGGCTGGGCTTAAGAGAGTCGATTCTCGAGCAGCTACAGACGTATCTTCTCATTGCGCGGTCTCTTAATAAATTCTGTGCTTGCGTAATAACTAATAAATAACCGAGACCTCAAGTAATTAAATAATTTTAAATAAGATAAATACATTTTAAGAGAATTTTACAAATTACCGGTTAATGTTTTAAGTAATTACGCCGGCTTTGTCTAGTCGCGGACGAAAAATTTTGAATTACTAATGTCAACCCACTCATTGTATTAATATATATGATATATATGAATTTAAAGAATCCTTACTTTCTTTTTATTTTTATTGCCCAAGTATTTTTTACCTCCACAGAGTAGATTTGTGACATTAATATATTTAACCCAATAAATTTTATAACTTTATTTGTTTATTTATTTGAATTTTTTTATCAATAATCCATAGGCTTTATGCTCACGATAAGCTCAGTATAAATATAAACTCACCTATTTTTACGGCTGTTGTTTTTTAAATTTGATATTTAATATCCAAAGCAAGTACACTAATTATTGCACAAAATAATTATTATTTACTCCGATTTAAAATTGCACAAAAGCACGTGTACTAAATAATATTCAACAACAACAAAAAATCACAACACTTATTGCAGAGTACTTGTCAACGAAACAACCAAATAAAATTCACAAATTAAAAATTAAACAAAAAAAAAAAAAAAAAAAAAAAAAAAGTTAAATAAAAAAAAAAACAAAACAAAACAAATTTAAAAAGTTTTTGATCGGCGCGCGCGTACCGTCTCACCTTGGCTGATCGAGTGTTTGTAAGAGCAAGTTAAGTTTGAAACCTTTTGGTTCTGGCATCCCTCTCTCTGGGTTTTCTACTCCACCACCACCATCACCAGCAACCACTTACACATTACTACAACTACAACAACAACTACTGCTATACGGAAACTACAGAATCACGATTTACAATCACCGATGGAGAACCAACACACATGGAATTATATTTCAAACTGAGTAAAGAAGAGAAGAGTAAATGTAGAGGTAGAGAAGGAGCCTGCAGGTAAAGCCGTACCTTTTCCACTACTTATTTACCTGAAATTCTAATACATACACGAGTTGTTCAACAGGCACAAGCTGTACAGGCGTGTCGAGAATATACTTTGATTATGTACCTTCATCTCATCTCTCTTATATACAACCTACTGTAATCTACTTTACTCACTTGCACTTTAAACAAGACAGAGTCCTTGTGTTTGTCTATCTTTTTTTATTCTTATTTCTTTACAACATATATATATATATATATATATATATATATATATATATATATATCTACAGATGAGAGGTTACAGCTACAGAGTGAAACGAATGATACAGACAGGAGAAGAAGGATCACAAGAACAAGGATCTTAAGAAGAAGAAGAAGAAGAAGAAGACGAAGAAGAAAGAGGAGAAGAAGATTACTCTACCTCTACTTAACTCTTTTAAAACAAGTACAAGCTTACACTACGACGTTTCTCAACCTTGTATATCCGCTTAGACTTTAAACTTAGACAGTATTGATGTTATTTTCATTACCGGTATGTTTTGATGATCTGTATACATGTAACTTCACACATATCCTTCACAGAGGCTTAAAATACTCCTACCACCTGGTAGAATATATTTATAAATAAAATTAACACTTAATTCTTTTGAGATCTAAGTACTAAATGATGTAAATATATATGTATATATAATGTATGTAATACTTGAATATTTTTTGCGGAGCGCAAAGTGTAAACGAAAAATATTTGCGGGA
Source organism: Microplitis deprimator (assembly GCA_964016945.1). Lineage (NCBI taxonomy): Eukaryota > Metazoa > Arthropoda > Insecta > Hymenoptera > Braconidae > Microplitis > Microplitis deprimator. The sequence continues at coordinate 12,733,676 of OZ024715.1, read as the reverse complement.
GCGTTGAAGCCCGACATTAACATAACATCTGGATCAGAGAAAATATATATTATTTATAAGAGAGAAGGAGTGAATGCAATTAATGACTATAGTAAGTTTTTTATCAATTTGTTTTGATATACTTTTTGCAATCGAACTGGCGAACGCGACGATGTGTAAACAGGTTTTGTTTTCTGTACCAGTATATATAATCTCTCTAACATGTGTGCCAAGAGCCAGAACCAGCAAAAGCAACAGCAGCATCAACATCACCAGACTAACACGACTACACTCTACTCAACAAAATGGCAGAGTCGAGAACACTAGAAATTATATTTTTTTTATTTTTATTTCATTTTTTCTCAAGGCCACTTTCGGGGCCTTTCAATGCCGCCCTTATATTATATCACTAAATAGTGAGATTCAGGGGTACCGCGGGCTGCAGCAGGTGCCTCGGGGGTTAGGGGGATAAACATATATACCTGTGTAGAAATATATATATGTATGTAGTACTGGTAGAGAAACAGATAGATGATTTAGTAAGAAAAAAAATACTAGGAAATTTATCTTTCAATATATGATCAGAAGTAAACTCAAGACCCTTTTTGACCTAGACCCCTAGACCCGAAACCCTTGGATAGATCGTCACCCCTGGAGTGAGGGCATTGTTGCTTTCAAGTGGTTTGACCATTTTCTTGACTAAAAATTTGGGCGGGTTCGGTATTCGTTATGTTTTATATACGTATATATTTTTCTATTTAGTTCCATCTTGACTTCGGCTTGAACTGAGCATGGACCTGAGACCCGAGTTAACTAAATTCTGGATTTTTTTTAAGTGCTCAGAGACTGAAGTGGGAGAAACTGCTGAGTATGCTGGGCAAATTCAGTCGGGAGTCGTGTGAGATATGGAGAATTTAAACCCAATACGGATTACATGCCGAGAACAATAAAGCAAAATTTTTCTACACAAAAAAAGCCAAGGATTCGTTTCTCACTTGTCTGACATTCAACCGTCGTTAGTGGTTAGATTATCTTGAGTCTTCAGACATTTTTTGCCTTTTTTAGATTTTTTTTCATCTTCACAGTATGCATTTTAACTTTCCCATTTATAAAATATATATCTATGTATGTATTTTTTTTTAATATGTATGAAGTAATCTATACTCTATTTTGTTGAATTTTCTTTTACAAACATCACGTATTTATCTATTTCGTTTGAAAGCTGGTAAAAAGTATTTTCTAAGTAGAGTTTGATGCATTGTAGTCGTTACTGTTTGATGGTAATGGTAATGATTGAATTTATAATGAATTTATGTATATTTTGTTGGATTAAAATTCATTAACTTGAAAAAAATAAAAAAAAAATGAATTTAATTGTAAAATAAATAAAATGGAATAAAAAGGAGGAGAATGACAGAGGAGCGTCATCGATGACTTTCAAATTTAGTTGGATGATTGTTTTGAAATTCAAAATTCTAACGTGTGGTGCATTAGTGTGTGGGCGGATTAAATATATATGTTATGTTTTGTAGGTATATATGGATATAAAATGCCGAGGAGAAAAGTTTTAACGTGTGGGTGCGTTGGTGGGTGAAGTTTGAGCTTATCGAGGGATTGGTTTTGTCATTGTTGAGATTTAATACGTGTTCGACGATGAAAACATTTTAAGTTATAACTTACTGAGCACTTCTAGCTACAGAAACTAACTGTAATTCTTTTAAAATCTCAATAATTCATATAAGCTGACGTAACAAAACTAATGCGTAATTATTGTGATTAATTGTTTTTGTAACACTGCCATGGACAAAATAACATGGGATTTAGTTTATATTTATTTATTACTGTTATTAATAAAATTATTTTTATTTTAAGTTGTGAAAATTATATATAAAGATTAGAAAATATATTCAAACTTACCAGATAATTTATCATGGAGTTTTTCAGCTGGAAGTATTTTTATTTAATTGGCCTCAATAGAAACTTGATTTCAAAATCATAAAGATTTTTTTTTTTAATTAATAACATTTATATAAATTATTTTATTTCAAATCATTTTTTGTTTACCGAAATCTGATCTTACAGCATAAAAAAATTATTATTTTTTTTTATTAAAATTAATTGGTAATAAAATTATTTAACTGAATAAATTTTCATAAAAAATTATTCATTTTCTTTTGGAATTATTTTTAAGATTTTTTATAATTTAAAAAAGTTTTTGAGCCGGAGCCGAGATTCGAACCAGGAGCTTTAGGTTTTTTTTATTACGTCCATTTTAGAGTATGATATAAATTGTATCAACTGATTTTTTTGTTTATTGTTATTATTGGTCAACTTGTTTAATAATAATAATTTTCACAAATCAAGACCACAAGAATCTGGTGTCCACGGGTTCTGTTAAAAATTTTTAGACTAATCTAGACCATTATTACAGTGAGAGAACAATTTATTTGAGCCCAAGAAATAGATCTACTTGAAACTATTGTGAAGTATTTATTTGATTGGAATAAATATTTAATTGAATCAAATGCATTCGTCAATTTGACTGAACAAAATCATTTATTTCAATCAAATATATATTCGTTAACTATAGTTAACAAATCTTTATTTTATTCAACTAAACGATATCTTTTCTGGTGAAAATTTTCTCTGAAAAACTCAGTACTAAAGTTCTAAAGACTTTTTCAGAGAAAATTCTGAAAAATTTCCACCAGGGTTTGAATTTAAAAAAATGAATTTATTTTTCTTAAATGAACATTAGGGTGGTCGTTAAAAATTGAATTTTCTCAGGCGCTCTATGGAAATCTTCTTTTTAGTGAAAACATACGTGGGGAATTTGGTTTTTTCTTTTTAAGTAAAAAGAACACGTGCGGCAGGACGATCCACGTTCATTTTTCAATACAATCGCGGTTTTTTTAAAATATCTTATGAAATATGCAGATTAAAGGAAAAAATTATAGAAACAATTTTCTAGGAAATGAAATTCTTGACAAAAAAGGTTATATTCATTTTTTTTATAAAATGTGTATTTATGAAAATATTTTGAAGAAACTTTTTTAGACCTTAACAGTTGAGCATTTTAAGGATTACGAATGTTTAAAATAACGTTTTTTCTTAAATATAGACAACTTCGTAACTCGTAACATATCAATCATTAATGCTTGTTGTAGTTTCTATGTACTTAGAAAAATGTTATTTTCAAAATTCGTAATCCTTAAAACGCTCAATTCATCAAATCTGAAAAAAGTCTTTTTAAAATATCTTCATAAATACACATTTTATAAAAAAAATGAATATGACCTTTTTTGTTAAAAATTTCATTTCCTACAAAATTGTTTCTATAATTTTTTCCTTTAATCTGCATATTTCATAAGATATTTAAAAAAAACCGCGATTGTATTGAAAAATGAACTTGGTTCGTCCTGCGGCACGTGTTCTTTTTACTTAAAAAGAAAAAACCAAATTCCCCAGATATTTTTTCACTAAAAAGAAGCTTTTTATGGGGCGCCTGAGAAAATTTAATTTTTAACGACCACCCTAATGAACATTGATTGAGTATATTCAAATATGACCTTTATTTGCCTGAAACAAATCTTATTTGGCTGAAATAAATTGTTCTCTCAGTGTAGAATCTAACGCACGCGTAGTCCGTTGAAAAAAATCAGACATATCTAGACCATTATTAGAATCTATAAAATTTTTTTTGTTAATTTTAAATCCGGAGCATGGACTCGAATCATCAAGTACAAGGTATCTACTTTCTACCTTGCAGCATAAAATAAATTATATAACAAGAAAATATATATATAATAATTTAAAAAAATAAAATATTAAAATACAATCCTCTTTGGATTTTCATAATTACTTATGTTACGGATGAGAAGCAAAACGCGATGGACAAAATATCCGCGGGGATAAATTGACCATGATGAGAACCGTACTGACGCGTTAAACATTTTGCTACCGCGGCTTCGGCAAACTCAAAGCATTTCCAAACACTTAAGCTATCGTTAAAGAATATACCAACGTAAATTTTAGTATTATGAATATACGTTATAATTTATATTTTTAACTTATTATAATTTATAAATTAAAAAAAAATATATACATCCATATATATAATACCGAAATGATTGATGGTATAATAAAAAATTTAACTATAGTCAGTGTAAAATGAATAAATCATTTAAATAATTAAAAATATTTCCACGAAAAGCAATAATTAGAATATCGAAAAATAATTCTACGAATTATGATGAAAACAAACTTCTAATATATTTATTATTAAAAAAAAAAATTATTATAATTCTGAATCAAGTTTGAGTGCAAGCTGAAAAAAATTTACTAAAAAAAATAATAATAATTAATCTGCAATAAATAAAACAATTAATAAATATCCAATATAAAAATTCAATTTTTTGAGACGTGGATGAAAAAAAATGTTTACAATTTACCGAATAATTTGTAATTTAAATGGCATAAAAGAATGGAGAATTTGGAATATTCCCAAGATTCCCAAAAGCACATTTACTTATGTACATATATTGTTAGTATTGTTCACATCGCGGAATACGATGCTGGAGAAAAGAGAGGAGAGAATGAATGAGAGAGTATGCCAGGTCCTTTCGGCATCTGCACCGCGAGTAGGTCCGCTATGAGACCGTAGGGATAATTATTTATGCCAGATAGGATCTTACCTGAAGAGAACCTAGCTCCAGAGACAAAAGAATCTTCTCTACTCTTCTTTTCTCTTCTTCTTCTTTTCTCATCTCTACATCCCATACTCTCAATTCCTTTGGTGTATCGTGAAGAGCCAACTTGCCGCCACAAGACACGCGTTGGTTTTGTTTAAATGTTTTAAAAAATATAAAAAAGAAAACTAATAATAACAATAATAATAATAATGATAAAGTGGGGATAAAAGAAAGATGGAGAAAAATACCTTTAGCTCAGCGGGGAATCCTGGATCACGGATGGGAATAAGCGCTCAAGGCTCCTTAGTCAGGATCTGATGATAGAAATCATCAGTATCTTGGGAATATTTTTATAAGTATTAATAAAATTTATAAAATAATATATTTAAGTTCGTCTCGAAAAAAAGAATATTAATATTTCTAGTAAATATAAGAGCTGTAAAATAAAAAATATTATTTTTATTACTAAATACTTAAGTAAATATTTAAAAACTATTCTGGGTACATTGACGGATAAAGATAAAAGAAAAAATAAAAAAAACTATTTATATTTACAGTAAATGTTTGCGCTATATATTGAACTTGAAAATTAAAAACTTAATATATATTACGTATTAGTTGTTTATTTATAATATTTATAATTTAGTATCGTAGTTTTAAAACGTGGAACTGCTTGTAAAATAAGTTGTACCACACTTCCAATTATACAAAGAACCTGTTCTGTAAATTCGTCATGAATAATGAACTTATAAATAATGTTGTAAACAAAATTTACAGACAAAAATAGGTACTTTACTTGACATTAATTTTTTTATTTGATTTTATTTTCAGTAGATGATTATTTAAATTTCAATGTATATTATGTTTTTTTTATTTATTGACGACGTTTTTTATTTTTATTTTTTTTTTCTCTTTTAATAAGAATTTTTGTACACAAGAAAATAAAGAAATGAAGAAACAAACTCGTGTTATTTTTGAATTGATAAAAGTTTTGTGATTCTACTAAAACGGTATTATAAAACCCGAGTGGATCCACGAGATGGAGGTTTTACTATCGACCTCGGAGGTCCCCGGCCTCAATCTTGTAAGACAACTTGTAAAACGAGAACGAACGTGAGAGGATGCTTTTCGACCACTTTTCGGCCGCGGTACAACTATCTGTCCGTTTAATCTATCGGCCCACTCTCTCTTTCGGCTTTAAAAGAGAATAAATTGCCAGTGGGTACGTTACCCAATCTCATATGTATAAATCCCCGCAACTAAGTATTTATACTCTATATACATATGTATGTATAACATACATTAATCCAAATCAATACTAAACATTTATTCTTATGGACAAAACGTTTAATCGTAATTCATCCTCGGCAAAAAATATTACCCATGTAAAGAAGAGTTAGTTCCTAAAAAGTTCATAATAGTGAGCTTAGAAATTTTCGACAATTCTCAACTTTGAGTTGATCATTTTTGGAATTATTAAAAATTCAAGAAAACAATAATTTCAATCTCCGAATCTCGTTTTTGGGAAATTTTTATAAAAAACTTTGCTTATAATTTTATCCCAATTTTTTTCGCAAATGAAAGATCTTATCACAAGATATATACACAGAAAAAAAAGTTATTTTGAGTCAAGAAAATATTTTGGAAGACAAACGTCTTCGGGAATCAAATCAAGATTTTTTTGAAAATTCGTTTTGGTGAGAGGAGATTTCTACTTTATCAGAAAATTTATTGTTCAAAACTTTCAATCAAAAACTTGTTTCTGTGTACCAAATATCGATGCACTATACTCTATAACCTAACGAACCCTGCCTTAATTTATGGAAAATTTCCATTTGATTTCGAGAAAATTTTGGCAAAGTCTTCATTTAATATACAAATGCAACCAGGGCAGTTTCGCGCGTTTATTTGAATGCAAAAAATAAAAAAGTACAAGTCTCCTTCAATGTTCTTCAAATCAGCAAAATTTTTAGTCGGATTACGGTTGCTAAAAAAATCTAAAAAAAACATTCTTGAAAAGTATAATACGCAGTTGAAAATTCTTCAATTCTTCAATGTTTTAAAAGTTAAAAAAATAATCAGCTCAAAGTTAAGAACAGTCTCAAATTTGGGAGTTTACATATGAACCTTTTTGAAACATTTCTAGAACGAATTTTTTTTTCACGCGTAAACGCAATTTTTTTTTATCACTTTCTGCCACATTAAGGAACTGCTTATCTTTTCCTAACAAATGTATCATCTGAATCTGTTATCTTACCGATTTTTGAAATTTATTTAAGATAATCCAGATTTTCAAAAAAAAGCCGTTTTTTTTTTTGTAATTACTTGCCATTGTGGAAGCGCCATATTTGTCATCCTGATTTATAAATTTTCGACTCACCTGCAACAGATAAAAAAAAATATTTAATATTATGATAAAAAATATTATTTTAGTAATTAATCATTTAGAAGATATTATCACATGTATTAGATTGTTTTTGTTGTTTTGTAATGGAAAATCAATCATGGATTGATAGACAGATTTTGATTACATGTTCAGAATGTTTCAATTCAATTTAAAAGATAAAAAATATATAAATGTATATGTATATACATATATAGATGTTTAAAATATGTATACAATAAGAAAAAAAAAAACTAAAATAAAAAACGCGTCGAGTCATGGTCACTATACACGCGGTTTGATACGAACGCGATATAATTCTCGGTGAATTTTAAAACGACCGTAAGAATTTTAATGAAGCCCCCTTTCATGACTTAACAATACTTCATCTGGAATAGTAATTAATGTAATTTTCACCAGGTCATATAGTCACATCACCTTCGATACCTATCATTATTTTAACGAATTTAAATAAATTTATAATTTTTTAAATGTCTGCTAAATAATTAACTCTGGACTGGTTGCACATTAAATTTATAAATTTGCATTGACATGTATGTTATTTTCATATTGATAAAAATTATCTGCAAGAAGAAAAGGAGAAGAAAATGAATAGAGGTATATTGATGTTTATTGAATTCCTGGCTCAAGAGATTCCTTTTTGCTAGGTGATATGTACTGGATACTGGCTACACCGAGGTCTTGATCCTGATGAAGGCCGTCGACCTTCAACGCTGGCCAACAACGAATACTTTACTTCACTCCTTACTCTTCTCTTTACTTCTTACTCTATCTCCACTACTACATTTACTCAAGAATAACGGCAGAGTATTTAATGTACGGAATTCCAGAATGTACGGAAATAAACACCGAGTTTATTATTCATCTTGACAACCTTGCAGGAAAATTTATTTCAAATAATTTTGTTTTTTTTTTGCAATTTCAATTCCATCAAAATTACGCAGAAATTTTTTCAAGTAAATTTCAAAATTTTTCTAAAGAATCGACTTTTTTACCGCAGGCTGATAAAACAGAATTTTCCCGCCAGTAAAGAAGAGGTTGCTCTCCGTTGGGAAAATCGCGGGCTGTGTTACCGATTGCCACACAGAAATTCCTACTTTATCGGTAATTTGAAATTGCACAATTATGTTAAATATGTGTATTTATAGATGCAGTAAATAGACTGCACTTGCAGTTGAAAAATGTAAAAGAGAAAGTTTTTAATGTTGATATTACGTATTAACTTTTTATTCCGCGATCATGTATTTTTATTGTTTAATTTCCTTGTAATTATTTGTTGCATTGTTAAAAAAAAATAACTTAAAAAAACATCATAACTCATAAGTCCTTTCACTCCCCTTTTTAAATTTTGAAATAAAATTGATAGGAGAAATCGAATTATCTAATTTTGCTTTAGTTTGCTCGGTTGATTTCTTCTTTCGCGAAAAAATATTGAGTGGATATAAGGTAGAAGGCGTGAGAGAATAGGATTTATAAGAGTTGGTTTGAGTATTATATTCTTATGGCATAGAGAATAAATAAGTGTATAGGGTCTTAAACATATGCTGAGAAGTGGGTAGCGTTGGCCATGTGGTGATGAGAAAAAAGATGCCTTGCAGCGTCCCATTCAATATAATACAAGTTAAGAGTTGAGTAGAAAGTCTACTTGATTATGTTGTGTTGTTTAGTATTAAAACTGTGAGAGAATTTAATAGCTCAGTGCATTCAAATAATAAATATCACTGTCTTGGTTCGTTCAAGTAAATGTCGGAATATTACAGGTTTGAAATATCTTATAAACAAATAAAGATATATGATGTTTGTTTTTTCTAACCGTTAGAATGAAATAAAAACTAAGTTTCAAAAATAAATAATAAATTTATTATCATTTTTATTTAAATACTTTGGTGGTATTTTAATATTTACAAAGTGATAAAAAACCGCAGCCTGGAATCGAACCGGGAACTTCCGTTAGCCGACTCACCCATTCCTTTTTTAATCTGAACATTGAACGTATTATTTTAATACTAGGGCTTCTAAATGGAAAATTTTCTATTCTTAATTAAAAAAAAAAGTTTAAGGCTGGGAATTTTTTTGTTGTCATTGAGTTTCTACAATCTGCAGGTTAATCAAAGAACAAATAGTTGATAACTTTTTTTTATGCAAATGTTTAAATTGTAATTTAATAAATAAAGTTTAAGTAAAGTATCCAGGTAACAAGCAAACAATACTTAGACCTAACTAAACTAATCCTTCTTTATAGACTCGCTGAAAGTATCGATAAGAAATAATATTAAACATAATAAAGAAAGAATATGTTTATAGAATATGTATATCGATAGTCTATATAAGCATCTCACGACGAAGAGAAAATTTAAACACCTGCTCGTCATATATACTAGAGCGTGGGATGATCTCCATCCCGAGAACTGCAGGTATGATCTTACAATCGTAGGGAGTCTGTATAATAAATGAAAGAATATAAGGGTGAGATCTGTCTGAATAACACATGACTGCTACTGCTACCCTCGCACAGTACGAAGACTATCAATGTATGAAAAATGATACATACTAAACCTAGGATTTCTCTCACGATGGTAAAATTTATTAAAAATTTTTTCAGCTTAAAGGAAAATAAATAAAACGAAAATGAGAAACAAAAATAATTTAATTATAACATCTCTCAGGGTGCTGAACATTTGCCGGAAAAAAGGTGCAAGTTATTTTTTTTCCCACAAGATTTGTGGTCAGTGGTCTGGTCTATCTTAGCGGGACGTCAAATGGTGCAATTGGTTAGTCGATTTAATTTTTCCTAAAAATACTAGCCCTAATTTTGGAGAAGAGCTGGTGTAGTCTTTAAGTGTAGTATAGTTTTATTTAGTGTATTTAATAATATAGCATAGGCAGCTGGTTTAAAACATGTGAACGGAAGAGATGAGGAAAGAGGGTGGGGAAAGCCGATATGAGTTGTTCTGTTCGAAAAAGAAGAGGTCTTCGGGACAGGACGCGCGTCCTTGTGAGGAGATCCTGCTTCCGGGTTCTGGTTCTGGTTCTACTTCTACTTCTGCTACTGCTGCTGCTGCTCTCATCTCATATATTTTAATATTCACTCGTTAAAAACCTATATATAGTTTACTACAGAAATATACACCTGGTACTTTTTTTTCTTTGTGTCTTTTTTTTTGTCCCCCTTTCATTTAGTATTTTTTGTTCATACGTTTTACGCAAATGAGAAAATAAGTATATTGTATTTTGTGCCATATTTTATTTATGATAAATATACATCTAATTTATAGATTAATATGTCGTTATTAAGTTTTAAAACAGTTATTTTTATAAAATAATTAAATTTAATGGATTTTTAATTTACAATTTGCTATAAATATATAAACAAGATAAGTTTGATTATTTAAAATGTTTTGGGATTTAGAGCGTGAGAAATTGGGTTGTTAATTAATCATTCGGACATGTGTCGTGGGCGTCTTACAAATTAGTTTTGAGATAAATTAGAAGAGAAGATGAAGGAGGAGAAGGGGAAATAAGTTTATCATTTTATTACAATTGTAAATTAATAATTGTTAAAGGATAAATGATAAATGAATTTAATGACGTGATTAAATGGCAAATATTGTCACTATGAAAACAAACATCATAAGATATGTAAACAAGTGTCTGCGTAATGTAGAAGCAGAGTAAAAAAAAGATGAAGAAAAAATATGTATAAAGAGCGCAAAAGCTCAGGCATATGTTACTGAGTATAAATGTACAGATGGTCTTTTTTTATGGACACTAAACACGATGAGAATTAATATATATACTCTTTTAAATCGCGGATAAAAACTTTTTATCTTTATATTAAGAAACTGTGGGAGGTCATAAAAAAATTGTTTATTCTTCAGATGTTCAATTTATTGGTTACTAATTGGATAATAAAATACTCTCGTTAAATATATATACTATAGTTTATATGATATTTTATCTTGTCCGATAACTTTCAAATTTTTTTTTTAACTTCTAAGTCTGAATTGTTTTTCTTATTAGTTTATTAATATTTTATCTTATTTATTCCATTGATATATATTTTCTATTATTCATTTATCTTTTAAAATTATTCTTAAGAAAAAGAAATTTTTTCATTAATAATTTATTGTTAAATAAATTTCTATTGTAAAATAAGATATATATTTAAATATTGTTTTTTTTTTTAAATTATTTAATTTATTTTTTTAGAGAAAAATTTCTAAGTTAAAATAATTGATGTATATAAATATATTTGTACAACAAATATTTCAAAAATTTATTGCTCAATTAAAATAATCATTTTTTTTTAAATTTAAAAAAAATTTCAAGGTTCATTATTTAGACAACTGTTCATAAAAATTATTGAATAAATTTAAAAAAAATAATTAACTGACTTGATAAAAAAAATTACCAAAAGCAATTTCTCTTTTTTGTCTTTAAATTTGAAGCGCTTAAAAAAATTGTCCTGTTGCGCAACGGAAAACGCATCTGTCATAAATTTCCATTTATAACAAAAAGGTATAAATTTAAAAAATAAAGTATTTGCTTAAGAGTGATGAATAAATTTTCAATTGGTATAAAAAAACTAACAATGACCTATGTAAATCCATTAAGTTTACTCTAGATAATTTTTTCTAAAGCAAAGTAGGTTTCTCGACTCTTCCGTTCCCATCTCCAGTTCCCATACATCCGAGAGGAGTTTCGAGTATATAGAAGTAAAGAGAGAATTGAGCACTCGAGACGTGTAACGCTATACCCAGGTGTTCTTGTGTCAACCTTACAGAGCACTGAGATTTTAGATGGCTCTTCATTTTACATGCTGGTGAGTGCTCTCGACGCAAAAAACCCTCGATGGGTGGCCAAATATCCCAAACAAATATATCAATCCATCTATTTACTCACACGTCAATAAAACACAATCGGTCCTCAGTCCTCAAAAATAAAATTTATAGATGACAACATTGTTAAGAATTAAGTCAAGATGACAATTCAATCTTTAAGTGTAAACACAATCCCAATAAATATATAGATTTATACGTAATACCCAATACTCGTGCAGACTCTATAAGCCAGAGTAATACAGGATCGTGAGCGGCCGAGTTCACTTGTTCGTCCAGTCTCTGGACATTCACCCCAGTATAACATGTAACTTTGTATGTGTGTTGCAACATTGACATACACATACATATATAAATATATGTGACAACAAGTTAAAGACGCGACCGCAGATACTAAACGCAATCGTCTTTTACTCTTTACTCTGATACCGACCTTGTCTCAGGAGACATATCTGGGCTGTTTCTCTTTTCTTGAAACTTGTTGTCTCTACACAAGACCAATATATAATAGTAATGGTATTATATATCCAGTAGTGTCATTGCCCATCTTAAAGATTACACTCTACACTACGGAGTACGCAATGGTGTAGTCATGCCCAGTATGGTAAAACTACAGTCTTCAAGACTTAATACTCACAGTTTATACTAAAACTACTTCTACTTGTTCTTTTATTTTTTTTTTTCGCTTTTGTCTTTTATACAGTTCTATACTATTTTCTCTATGCGCTTGAAATAACTAGTATAAAGAGTCTTGTGTTTATTTCTTATTGTTTTTTTTTTTTTTTGAATTATTATGTATTTGTATTTATATGTTATTTGGAAATACCTATTAAGTTTCAGATAATTTATAAAAATATGGAATAAGGTGCATCGTGGGACATGGTGGTAGGTTCGGTCGGTAGTTGGATATATATATATATATAAAGGAAAAATAAGTTAAAAAAATATAAAGAGAGGTTGAATGAGCCACGAAAGTAAGCGATGTGCACGTGTGTGTTATTTATGTGTACGATTGTAGTTGGTATGTTAGTTGTGTGAGTAATATATATATATATATATATTGGTAAGGACTGGCTTGAGCTCTTGGAACATGCAATCTTCGCCCATTGAAGACGCGCTGGGAAACTGCATGGTTATTACTTACCTGAATGGGATAGAATATGCCAGAGAGAGAATGCACCCAAGAAGCGGGAGGTTAAAGAATAATAACAATAATAATAATGATAATAATGAGAGGTAAAAAACTGGTGAAAAAAAAAAAAAAATTTACGAGAAAAAAAGAAGGAATGGTGTAGATGGTGTGCATAGTGTACAGTAGAACTAAGGATGGATGCGAAACTCAATATCAAAGAAGGTTCTTGCGCTCTCTGTAACCGCTGCACGCAATCTTTCGACGCTACCGATGCATCTTTGAGATGATGAGAAGTTTCTGAGTAATGTTTAAATATTTCATATATGTATTTCTTATTTATCGTTTATGTGAATGTTGAAACTTTATTATTACATTCCGTTTTATATTTATCCTCGTAAGGATTATAATTATTATTTATATTTATTTTTCCTTGATGATTTCTCTAGAAATTTATTGCAGTTTTTTATGTCTGTCAGTAAAAAAATTTGAAAAAGTGTTTCATTGACTGCTTAGAGGTGAGTAAAAAATTTATGCTGCTGACGGCTCGGATATTAAAACTTTTATTAATCTATCAGTGGTAATTTTATTACAAGGATTCAAATTATTTTTAATGCGGCTATACATTTGTGTTTTCCAAAGCTGATGCTAAATAAATAATCCGATTTATTGCTTATTTTAATATATTTTGTCGTGTTTCCGTACGTCCGTACATGCAAACAGTGAACGGTATTTCGCGTCAGAGGTTTACAAATTTATATATTTTCAGTAAGTACCGAAAAATAAATTTAAAAAAAGTTGTGTAAATAAAAATTAATAATTAAAATTTACTGAATTTTAATTATCTAAAAATAACAGCAGTTTGTCTAAGTAATTTGCATGAAATCGTTTATCTTTTCAAGGATATAAGTATATGCTAATTAATACTTTTAAATAAGTCGTTTAAGATTTTCAGAGTATGTAGTTCGAACAAAAAAAAACATGTGAGGTAAAAGACCTAATACCCGATCGAGAACTAGTACCCAATCACTCCATGTATTTGTAAATTTATAGTTAAATAAATATATTATATAAATATAGATATACAAATATAGGAATTATTGGGTACTGCAACAGGACGCGGCCTTGTAGCAGTTACAGGAATTAGTTCTATTACAGCTACAGGACGTCCTGAAGCAGCCATAGGAATATTGCCTTATAACTGCAACAGGAAAGTCCTGTAGTATTTACAAGATCAGTCCTGTTGCAGCCAACGTTCTATTCCTGTGGCTGCAAGTCATTTTTTTTCATGTAGTCCTTGATCGAGTATTAGGTCTTTTACCTTAAAAGATAAAAATTAAAAATTAAAACAAAGTATGAGTAATTTATGAAAATAGATTTCCTTGAGTACACAATAAAAATGATATACAAGACATATATAAATAATAGAATATACGCCAGCGTGAAACATCATTTGAACATCACACATTGAATTCCGGGCCAATACGCTTGCCCCCCTCATCAACCTCAATTAAACTTCACCGTCTCGCACTCGCGTGTGTACATATATACATAAATGTCTATGTATATATATATGTATATATATGTACAGATGACAGTGACATAGCTCATCCACAAACTGAAGAAAACAAGTAACATATATTAGAAAGGGAATTAAATGAATGTCTCGCGCGTGTATAACATTAAATTACGATGTATTGAGTGTTATCATGAAACCTTGAATAAAAATACAAAAGCGCCAACAGCAGCTAAAGATTATATTATTCAACACATAACTTATAACACAACATACAAAATAGTGAATTCTTATTCAATATATCCTCATATCTTGTTAATTCTCATTGTGGATTTTATTGCCGACAATTATCACAAAACATTGTCCACAATTTGTCCTCTTGTCGATCTCAAAAATTTAATCTCTTGCTCTTTCTCTTTCTTCCTCTTACTTTCACCCTTTCTCGAGATACATACATACAAGATGTATACACGGTTTCAATCGAAAACATGTTTGTGAATTTAAACGGAAGATTAGTTGTGTCAATGGTTGATAAAAAATAAAAATATTCGATGAGAAACATCCGTCGCCGTAGCTTTTAAATCGGCAAGGATAAAAGCGTCTCTGATGGTCTCTCTGACTCTCATCTCGTCTCGGGGTTACTCTGACTTTTATAAATAAATGTATATAGATATACATACACATGTGTATCGGTATTATTATTATATATATATATATAGAAATGAAATAAAATGTAATGTAATAGAAGGGGGCTTTGAACTTGTTCGTCGTTCAAGAGCAAGTCAGGTTTAACGCCGCGTTTAGTTGTATCATATCTATCCGACACTTCCGTTTTGTTAAATCTCGGCTTTATTTTAATTGAAGGCCATTTATGTTTTTTTTTATTTTTATTATTGTTATTATGCCACCTTTTACCTTTACCTTTCAACTTGTAAAAAGAATTTTAATCATCTTGAATAAATTTATTTTTATGTCCGTTCAGGGTTTCGGATTTTTTTTATTTTTACAGTTGGACATTTAATTGATAAGTTTGTTATTTAAATTTTACAAATATTTTTTTTTCTAATTAAAAATTAATTTTTTTAATAGATTTGTTATAAATATTTTTCAAATTTTAAATAATTGAGCGGGAAAACTTTATCAATAAAAGATAAATAATTATATTTTTTTTAAAACGGATGTTTGGAGTAAAAATTAATTAATTAATTAATTAAATAAAACTATATCATTTTGATGGCATTTATTTGTGAATATGCATCCTCTTTTTACAGATAAAATGACTCGTTAATTATGAGTTGATATTTACAATCAGTGTCAGTTAAATTTTAAAATTATAAATTAACGCGTTGATAAATTTTTAAAAAAATTATAGAAATAGTTTGAATATTTTTTTTTCTATAAATTCAAAGTATTTTTAGCAAGTTGGTATTTTTGAGGAACGAGGATGTGGCAACCTAGCGAAGGTACAACATAACACAAGAGTGAATGACTGAATGGAATTCGTTTGGCTTTCGTGAAAAAAAAAAAAAAAAAAGGGACGCCCTGTCGAGAAGATTTCAGTTAGACGGGGGTGACCTGTACAATCCTATTTATCTCTGCTGTATGGTCTAGATCAGCCAGGGCATGGACCACTGGGGGAGTCTTTCTAGTTGGAGCTAAAAAAAATTTCAAATGAAATGAAATGAAAAGAAAATACCCGTAAAGAAAAAATCTCTAAGACCTTGTACACCTGAGATGCACGAGAGCATTGAAGCTTGATTTTAAAATGCGCCGTGTTATGCAAAAATAAATCAAATTATTTTGAGGAATATGTAAAAAATTAAATGGCACAGTAAATAATTTAATAAATTTTGATTTTTCTCATTTTTTTTTCACCACTTCCACTTGACTTTTCAAACTTGCGATTGAGGTACGATAATGGACAGGATAAACCAGTTTGACTTTGTTGATGAAGAAAGAGAGGATACTTCTATCCTTTTCATTGGGGAAGAAAAAAAAAATATTTTAACCATTCGACTTTGAGCGCATTCTCTTCCCGTCTATTCTTCGATATAAGCTTTTCATTTTTTGTGCCTCAGTTTTGTGAGAATAGTATAAAAATAAGAAATTCAAAATTTGACATTTCTGTTGCTAAAATATTTATTCAGCGTGTATATTAGTCTCTAAATATACGCCTAAAAAAATATCATTAAATTATTTAACAAGAAAATATATTTGGAGCATCACTTGAAAAATAAATCCTATAATTAAGCCGAAATAATAACTTGTTTCCTTTAAAACCAAAGATTAAATTTTTCCGTTATGTTAATTTTTTATACCAGTAGTGAAACACTTAAAAATCTCTCGGATATCCGCCTTTCATTTTCGATAAAACTCAAAAATATTAATTTTTTTATTATTAGCATTGAAATTTTTTCTTTAAAATCTATTTAATTTTTTATAGACAATTTTATTTTTTATTTAAATTACATGGTGGGTTCCAAATTAAAGCTTACCATCAATACACAGAAAAAAATTTTTACTCGTCCCAGAAATATTTTTGTGTTATTAATTTTTGAGGCGAAATTTCTTGCGCCAATAAATTTTTTCTAGTCCTGATGAATTTTTTCTTTTTACTTCACGCAGAATATTTTTAATAAAAATTACCTGAAAAATATGATACTGTGAGGACATATGGTAAATATCTAAATTTTTTCCACGCACATTGTAAAATATACTACTCGATCGCATGTAAATAAAGTGCATTTTTTACTAACAACATTGTAAAAATTTAATTACTGTCTAAATGTCCTTACAGTACTAAATTTTATGGGTAATTTTTACTCAAAAATTCTCTGCGTGTTCATAATAGAAAATTTTTCTTGCGCCAAGAAATTATTTTTTTCTCCGTAGATTTTTCCATATTTTTGAATTATAAATATCAACTCATATTTTACGACTGTAATTTAATTTTTAATTTATTTGTAAAATCGAATGTCATTTCCTTCTTAAGGCTGAACCGTACTGACCGAATTTTTGAATTTTACTTTTCTTTTAATTTATTTATCACTTGTTATTACCGCAATTTTTATAGCTTCTGAAAAAATGTATAAGACAACTTTTTTTCGGAAGATTTTCATCGTTTGAGTGGCATAATTATTAAAAAAGTTCGAAAATTCTGTTATTACTGCGCAGCCTTAAAAATTAAATATGAAGCGACAGAAGTACAAGACCAAAATTCGACGTTCTAATTAGCAAATTGTCTAACTCCATACCAGAAAATCCCCCATTTATGCGAAAAAAAATTAATTGAAAAATTTTTTTTTTAACTAAAACTCAATTCCATATTTAGTATATGCATAATATTTTTGTCTAGGTTACTCAAATAATATTTTTTCTGACCATTACTATCTGAAAATTGTACAGAATCACCTTCTAAAAAATATTAAGTTAGACAATTTGCTAATTAGAACGTCAATTTGTTATCAACTTAAATCGAAGCCCACCAGATTTTCTTAAACAAAATTAGCATTTGCTGACTGTAATAAAAAAAATTAAATTTCTCGAATAAAAAAAAACCTTGAGCCGGATTCGAACCGCGGTCTAGAGAATCAACGTCAGTAACTAAATCCACGTTATTTTTATTAGCATTTTACATGTTTTCTTCAGCCTGATTTAAATTTAAATTAAATGCAATCTTGTATTTACTTAGTAAGTTACTTGTTTATCTGTGCAAGGGTATTTCCTTTCACCGAGCATATTAAATAAGTAAAAAACTCTCATCACCCTCGATCATTAATAACAATAAATAACTTGTATTAATTATAAATAAAGGAGCAATAAAATAAATGAAATTTAAACCATCAGACAAGACATGTGGCTTAGATTCGGCGGGTGTATCATTTCATTAGTCCATTAAATAATTATGTGTAAAAGCCGCTCCCTGTGTCCAGCATGCACACACTCTTACACACATACCTATACATTCACACAACACACACGATAACACACAAAAGCATACTGGCTCTCGTGTCTTTCTACCAGACTGACACTGCGAGATCAAGTCTCAGTACTCCGGTTTCTCTGCTCTTTCATCTCTTACACACTTAATAATCTCGTAATGAACGTCCATCAACATCTTATTCACTGCTCTACCATTCCCATGAATTCCAAACTCATTAACAAAACCAACAACAAAATAAAAAAAATGAAATAATAAAATCCTTTTAAATTATAATATAAAGCTACTACACAAAATCTATTTGATGAGGATAAAAAAAATAGTGGAAATAATATAAAAATTTTCGAGTAGATAAAGAAGTAATATAAGCACGTGATATTTTATGCTCGATATAGATGACGTGTTCCCACGAAACAGCATCGTGTCTCTTCTCCTCGATCTCATCCAGGTCAACACCACTTGAACCAATCTCGATGACGGCGTTGATCACAACTGATGACACATCGTACCCGCAAATCATCATGTATCCACTACCGCCTTATGTTTATTATTATTTTACCAAGACCCTATTGATTAAACTTATCCTTTTGTTTAATTACACATTACACGCACATAGCAAATTAAAATAAACAATAAATAATTTTTAAATAAATATATATATCTATATACTTTACTAACAATTAAACAATAAATGTAATCAACGTGACTAATACCAATGGCATTCAATTTACAGCATGAACAATATCCTCTGTGTAATATTTTTAATTAGAAAAAAATAAAAAGCTCATTACCAAGGAAATATAAAAGAAAAAAAAACCCGCAGATAAAAATAATAAATATTAACATACTGTAAACTATGAATTGTCAAGTGGACTTTACGATCGTGATTTATCGTAAATGTACTTTAGCATCGAGCAAGTAGCCAACCAATTGAGTTACATATCTATCCTATCCTCACTCGCGACAGCAATCACAGCTTCTAAAAGAGTGCATCAGTGCATCTGTTCATACATTCACCTCTACTCTTCATCATCATCATCATCATCATCTTTACTTACTACCCATACACTTTACTTGTATTACATCTAATCTCAATTCTTTACTTGCGAATCATACTGGAGTAAATATCTTCCAACTTTTATTCCTATGGCAATTCATATTTATATTGCATCCAGTTTCCCGGGTCGAAAAACGTGGTCTGTTTTAAGGAGGCCCTTATTAAGAAAAATTATTTGAAATGATTCAAAACAATTTGAAATGATTTAAAACAATTTGAATTGACGAATATACACAGCATGGATTAAATCATTTTTCTTAATCAGGGGAGGGGGGGGTCTATAGTAATTTTTGTCCAAGTTTTTCTCTCAAACAAAACCTTTAAACGCGAAATAGAAAACGAGGCTGGATGCATTACTCTATAATCTAGCAGTCTACGCTTTCATTTTAAAAAATGTTCATATGTTTAAGAGAAAAACCATGACAAAGTTTCTATTTACTGCGCAAGTGCAACGAGAATAGTACCGTTCGTCGACTTGAGTGTGATAGAGAAAAAAGTTTAGACCCCTCTTAAGTCAAATAAAAATTTGAAATTATTTCTAATCAAATTTACTTTTATTTCTATTTAATTAACATGTGAAGTTTAATCGAGTTTTGCCCGTACGTTTCCTTATTTAGACTATTTTCAGACTTGTTTCCTATAATTTTCTCGGGTCAAAAATAAAACTTGTTTCAGGCTCGCTTCGCCTTATTTTCTTTTGAAGTTAACGATTTGCCGACGATTTTTCGATAATCTCGACTTTTTCGACTTAAATTAAATTTTTTTAAACTTTTTTCATCTTAGTTTCAACTTATTTGCACTTTTTGGTCTTAGTTTGAATTGATTCGTCTTTACTTCGAGCACGATAGTCATTCACCTTAGTTTTGACTTTTTCACCTTATAATTTAAGTCGAACAAGTCTACATCAAGTCAATTTCGACTTGATTTAGACTTTTTCACCTTAAATCGTGACTAAGTAAGTCAGTTAAGTCTAAACCAAGGCTCAAACTCAATGTATTTCATATCTCTGGAAAAAAAGTCGAGTTTGTCTTGTAAAAAACGGCTCCAAATTTCGACTTGGTAAGCCAAGTTTGAATCAAGTTTTATTTTCGGCCCGGGTTTAGTCTGATTTTGGTCGCCTATAGATCAAAATCAGACATTTTTCTCATATTTTGCTTTTTGAGTTTTTATCCAAACGAAAATTAGACTTTTTCTACCCATTATTTGTTTGTTTTTGATTGTCTTTAGATCAAAAACGGTTTAAAATTCTTATAAAAAATTGAAAACAGGCTAATTAGTCCAAATGCAGTCTAGTCAGACTAAAATCCGATGAAATTTTTCGACCAGGGTTGATCTGATCTGTTACATTTAGCTACATGTTATATATATACATATTCTGGACTGTAACTAAACATAATATATAATACAGCAAAGTGAACAAAGAATACGCGAGCTAACACAAGACACAATAACATAAAACCAGTATCCAGTCTTGTGTCTCGAGTCCTCAATCTTGAGTTTGAGCTTCAGTTCCGTGTCCAGGATTTTAAAATATAAAAGAAGTCACACTTTGACGAATTGAGGAAAAAGAGCATAATAAAAAAGCTAAACAAATGAAATAAAAAGGATAAAGCAAGACAGCTGGTGTATAAAAGAAATAAGTGAAAGAGGAGTCAAGGTAGATGCACTATGTCGTCTTCTATTCCCAGTTACCGTTTTCACAGTCTCAGTCTCAGTCTGAGTTTGTTTCAGTCCCAAGAGCAAGACCAAGACCCAGAGCCCAGACCCAGAGTGCATGAGTCCCAAGTGTGTGAGTATAGTAAGTATAAAGTTGAGTAAAGAGACTTTCTGAGGAGTTTTGCTGTCGAGTAGACTCTTGTAGATGTATGAGAGTTGAGTATAAAGGTATAGCTTTACGGACTACTCGGATTCAGACTTAATGGTTGGCTGGCTACCGCTCCTCTGTCTATGCCTTTCCTTGGTCAAGTAGAACGAGTGGGACAAGGAACAGATGCTTTGTAACCAGATTAGAGTGAGCTAGATGATGATGTTGAGGTATTTCGTTGCTCAGATAGTGTACTCTGTCTATGTCTACCTCTTGTATGTATTAAATATAATACAGGTACCAGTAAATTTATTTACTATGTTCAGGTCTCCAAGGGTTTGGCTGCAAAATGAATTATTTTATCCGCCCAAACTGCTAAGAGCTCAAAAATTAAATATATTTATATTTATTGCAACTCAGAGCCAGGTGGGGAATAAAAGTTTTGATTAATTATTCAATTTATAATGGCTTAGATTTTTAAAAAACACCGTCCACATGGAGCATGAAGCAGATGATTTTTGAATTTTATAACAGCGTTTGAAAATAAAACTTTTATTTGGTAGATTGATAACTAAGCTAGCAAGTGTTTTATTTTTTTTTCTAGTCTTATAAACAGCTTCGTAACGTGAGATTTTTTTATACCAACACCAGCAAGACATATGCTGTTATCTTGATACCAGAGTATATTATTTATCAAGTTGGTGTTGATCAAATACGGGTGTTATCTTGAATACGATAATTGAGGAGAAGATTAATAAAAAAAAAAAAAATACGTACATACTGTAGGACTTGATGCGTATTAAATAATTTAAATAGCGTTGTAATTAATTAATAATTAAAAAATAAATAAGTTAAGGTCATAAACTCACCTCGCTCCTCTATAACTTCAGCATGAATGCTTGCAAAAACAGTGAGCAAGATCCCGATGGCTATGGCTCTTGCCATTTTTTTTCTTAACGTTCTCCAGGACTCAAAGTCTCTGGTAACAGCTACCTCCACATAAATAACGGGCAACAATGCATATCACTATACACTTTTTTTAAAAATATATTTATTTATCACTGCACTAGATTTTCTTTTTTTTCACAAGATTTTACTCCGCTGTCACTGAAAATTATCCGTTCAAATTCGTATAAAAAATATATTTTGAAACTAATGTTCAATAAATAATAATAAATCACTTAGATAATATGTCATATGTCCGATTCCATACACACTTTTAAAAATACAAACTTGTTTATTTTTTCGGTTAAAAAAAAATTCAAAAAATTTTTATGAAATTCAGTATTAAAATTTATTATTTAAATTAAAATAAAATAAAATTATTATAATTAAATAAGGACGGATTTAAAATGTATAAATAAAGTATTGTTTTTTATATAAAAAATTTAAAAGACGACATGAATCTTACGACGCACTCGCACGCTAGTCGAGTCGAGAATACGCGCGTCTTGTCAGTGGTTGCAACAAACTCCGCGCATGCGCAACAGGTAGCTTCTTAAAAATATTTAACTACCCGAAGACTTGGGTATAAATAACCGAAGACTTACGGAGTTATACGAAGTATTTAATAAATATTACGAAGATTTACGAAAGTTTACGAGCAACTGTCGTTCGGGTGTTTTGATTCTACGAAGACCTGTAGTGAGTGTGTGCTTACGATCTGTAGTATTTCATAGTATTACATATTATATATATATATATATATATATATATATATATATATATATATATATATATATATATATATATATATATATATATATATATGAGTGTGTGTTAAGTTCACCAATCGTTTTATCAGTGTAAAAATCTTAGTGTGTTTGAATTCCCCTCTCTTTATATAAAACTGCACATATACGAGAACCAGCACCAGCACCAACATCAGCGCAAATAATAAGACGAAGTATGCGAAATATAACAGGACTGGTTCTGGTTTTCCTCGGTACGTGAATCAGGGAACAATATATTATATATGTTGTATAGTTATGTGAGAGAGTATACAAAGGACATATAAGAGAAAATACAAGGTCAGAAAACGAGTCGTCAGACACTTGATGATGATAGGCTGCTGAGTATGAGGATTGAAGATTGAGGATGGCTGGATCGGGTGGTAAAAGACTCAAGGTAAGTTGCTTGCTTTATGTAAAAAACAATGAAATTCAAATTTTTAAAAAAGTAGGGAGTAAAGAGGTTTTTTTTTTATTATTCGCGGGATCAAAAGGAAGATGTAGGTTTTTTAGAGGACGCGATATTTATTCGCGATTATTTAAACAAGTGGCAGTTTTTTGGCGGCAATTTTAAACATCTGTGTTATCATTTAATTTTGTTGCTCAAGTTTTTTTTTGGGCACAGCTCATGATGACATTCCCACGATGAGCTTCAGGATCTCCAGATGCTCTTTTTCTGGAGAGGTTTAAAAAAAAAAACATTATTTTTGCGTGATAGCTCCAAATGGTTATTCATTTATGCTTATCATGTTTATTTAATCCCGGCTTATGCAGACAATTACTTTATTTTATTGATCTTTAAGGATCGGTAAAAAAATTATTCCAGCGATCGAAGGCAATTTATTTTTTTATTTATTACATTTTGAAATTTTGCTGCCATTAAAAATTTTTTTTTTTTTTTAAATTGCTGTTTAAAAGTTTAAATTTACGAAATTTTTAAAAAGTAATTTTTGATGATACTAAAGTTAGCTGACGTCTAATATTTTTTGAATTTTTTCCAAAACGATAAATTATAAAAAAAAAAAAATATTTAAAAAATTGCATTTGTAGTTTTTAAAATTTTCTGCATGTGCATATTTTTAGTTTTTCTTTTTTTGTAATTTATTTGTTGGAAAAAAAAATCCGAAAATTTTTAATTGTCTGTCAACTTCATAATCAAAATTTTTGGAATTTAATTATTCCAAGTAAAAAAAAAATTAAAATCCCGCCTCGGAATAAAAAATAATGTTCTCTTAAACTAGAGGAAAATGAAAACAAAAAATAATAATTTCAATTTCTTTTTATTTATTACAAATAACAAGATGTATATATCGGTGCGTACGCATGTCAATGACTTTATTTTTTAAAATTGAAAAAGCTCCATCCGATGCTATTCCTTACAACGAAACTCAATGAACAATAACTAATTTTAAATAAATTTATTTATTAATTAACTTAATAACTTTTATTATTTTGTCTCTCCGTTGTCTCAATCTTTAATTCATACTTATCATAAATCTTTCTTTAACATTTCATGTAATCACTGAGAATATACATTGTTATTATCATCATCATCATTATCATTATTATTTTTATTAAATTGTTCAGAAGTGCTTGTCGTAACTTCTATAACCGCCGGTGCGCCAAGCCAATACAATTATCATTATTATTATTATGATGCCACACTGCATCGGGAAGTTTCTTCACATATGATAAGGCAACACGCAAATTTTCTATGCATGATTATAGCAGTGATAGCTGCTGCAATTTTCGACACCCCATTTAATTCTTTTTTTTTTTTTTTTTCACCATTAATTAAATAGGATTTATCGTAGCCTGCATTTATCTGATCACTTTACGTATATATTTTTTTTTTTCATTATTTATTATTATTATGATACTGAAGTTAGCTGACTTCTTATGATTTTCGGTTTTTTTTTTTTTTTTTTTCAAAACAATAAATTATAAAGAAAAAAAAATGAGTGTGAATGTAGAAGACAGACAAATTTAAAATTATTAATAGAGTAAATAATTAATAAAATAAAATTTGAAAAAAATGCGCATTTAAAAAATTAAAAAATTAATAAGTGCATTTTTTATAAATATTATTTTTTAAATTATTTGCTCTATTTATTTAGAATTTTAAATTTTTATGATGTCTGCTACATTCACACTCATAAAAAAATATTTTTATAAAATTGCAGCAATAGTTTTTTTTAATTTTCTACATGTGCATATTAAAATTTTTTTTTTTTTGACGTAAATTTGTTAATAAAAAAAAATCCAAAAAATTGTTAATTGTCTGTTAACTTCAGGAACATATTTATATGATACTGACGTTAATCGACGTCTAATAATTTTTGTTTATTTTTTCAAAACGATAAATTATAAAAAAAAAATATTTAAAAAAATTGCACTTGTAGTTTTTAAAATTTTCTACATGTGCATATTTTTTTTTTTTTTTTTTTACATTTATTTGTTAAAAAAAAAAATCTAAAAATTTTTAATTGCCCGTCAATTTCAGGATTATATTTTTATGATACTAAAGTTAGCTGACGCTTAATAATTTTTGGTTTTTTTTCAAAACGATAAATTATAAAAAAAAAATATTTAAAAAAATTGCACTTGTAGTTTTTAAAATTTTCTACACGTGCATATTTTTTTTTTTTTTTTTTGACATTTATTTGTTGAAAAAAAAAATCCAAAAATTTTAAATCTGTCCGTCAACTCCAGAATCATGTATTATTATTATTTATAGTTAATTTTTAAAATTTTAAACATTATATTTATATTTATTATTTAATTACTTTATTTGGTTACTGTGTAAAACATTTTATGATGAAACAATTACATATATTTATTCATATACACATATATATATTATTATAATATATATACATATATAACTAACATTACTTTTGTTGTATTATCTAAACACTTAGCTCGTTTAATGCATTGTCAACAGTTTTAAAATATCATTTTACAATTCAGATCAAACACGTATGCACATTTGTAATATTGTTCAGCGACTAAACCCATCATGTTTCAGCATTCATGTCAGCGCAATTAGAGGACGAGCGTTTAAATTAATTATAACAGTAACAATAACAGTAATAATAATAATTTTTAAAAATAATTTAAAAAAAAAATTATTATTATCGGATTTAAATATTTTTTTTAATAAAAATATATAAGTACAAAATAACAAAATAAAATAATTATTAAATAGTTTTTTCGTATTGTTAAGATTTATAAGAATTCGTATTTAAATGCAGGCACGTCTTATTATATCACTCTAGAGGCTTGGGGGGATCGGGCAACCCAATGGAGACCTACCAAACCATTTTTATTTTTTTTTTTATTTTTATCATAATTTTGTATACTTACTTTTAACGGGATTTTATTTTTCTAAACTATTTTTATTCCCGTCTTTAGTTTCTTTAGGCAGGAGTGCAACAAGTGCAAATAATGCGCGAACTAATTTAACTTCTAACTTTTTTTTTTTTATAAATAATAATAATTAATAATAACTAACTAACTAACTAACTATTTAACTTATTAATTAATTAATTAATAATTTAAATGAGAACAATTTTTGTTTTTCGTTTCGAGATATGAATTGTACTTGTTCTATACAGATATGGTTCGTTCTGTTAATTTTTTCCTAGGCCAATTGATATTTTTTTAATTCGTGATATCGTTTTTTTTTTTTTCTTTTTAATTCGATGGTTTGATAATTAACGATCGTTGTGGACAGACGAAACCAATCCTGGATTTAAATTAATTATTTAAATAATTTAATTATTTACGTTGATTAAAAACTCCTCCTTGATTAACGAGTGATAATAATTTTGTTTTAGTTTATTGTTTCGGTTTGTTAATTAAATAATAATTGCAAAGCGTATTATTGGTTTTGTTTTGTTTTGTTTTGTTAATTAAAAAGATGAACGCTTCACAGTTTTAACTTAACAAACTACTGCTTCTGATATGGGATTTTCGGTGATGTGAATAGTGGCGGTGGGCCAGTCGAATTTTTTCGAACAAAAATGATTGAGTCCTTCTAATGACGCTAAACGATAATCGGCCATTTTTAATGGTGATAATGGAGCCACTGAAATTTAAAAAAAAAATTTTTTTTTCTTTAGTAAAATTGAAGTTTTTTTATTTAAACAAAATTTTTAATAAATATTTTATTTATTTTAAAATTTACTATTATTATTATAGTTTTATTTAAATGAATTGATGTCACACATATGAAGCTGTTGATAAATCGATATACATATGAGTGATTAAGTGACAGAGGTGAATAGATTGATATATATGGTCGACATAATATAATATATATATTGGAAAAAAGTTATAAAAGTAAATAAATGAAAATAATTTAAATAAAATTAAACGAACAAAAGACAAGCACACATGCAACTCAAAAATATAATAAATGTGTACGTGTTAACTTTTGTTGTGTGCGTATTTTTTTTTCTTTTTTTATATTTATTTTTTGTACACGAGTATATGTTTATATATAAATATGTGATTTGCCACTGACTCTACACTAGGTGCAATTTTATATATTTTTGTTTTAGTACAGTATGTAGCATATAATACATAGTAGATATATATTTATATATAAATATCAATATATATACATATGCTTATAGTTTGTTTAAATTTTCCTACCACAATCGAGCGAGAGCCACTAGGGAAAAACACTAGTTTTCCAACAGAGAAGGTTATTGTTTTAAAGTTATTGCTTTTTTGAGTTTTTATTATTTATAATAAAATACCGAAAGTTATTATTTGTTATATATTTTTTAATATTATTCATTTATTTACAGTTTCATTTGGTAATTGTCATTTTACTAATTACTTTTTTTTGCAAAACACTGTCATATTTTTTTTTTTTTCTAATTTGAGTTTTAAATTCGAAAATTTATTGTTCTTCATCATGATCTTGTAATTATGGTTTAAATTTGTGAATCCACTTATTTAAGGCTATAAAATTTTTTTTTCTATTGTTTCGGCTTGAAATCTTATTTACACATCTGCGGATTAATTAAAAAGAATTATAAGACGACCCTTAATTCTTAATTTGGTTAAGAATTAAGTATAGGTAATGTATGTTGTAAAATCACTTTTTTTTTTTATGTTAAAATTTATGACTAAATATTTTTTAGTAATTAGGGCAAACTACTCAGCCCTCAGCCCTCATAATAATTATGATCCTGAAGTTAACGGACAATTAACAATTTTCGAATTTTTTTTCAACGATTTAATTTAAAAAATAAAACAAATTAAAAATATGCACATGTAGAAAATTTAAAAAACTATAAGTACAATTTTTTTAAAATTTTATCGTTTTTAAAAAAAAATACTAGACGTCGGCTAATTTCAGTATCAGTAATAATTTCGCCAGAAATTTTTTTTTGTAAATTCTACCATAATTAAATTTTTATTAATGCTTATCATTGAACAGAAAATCTGAAAAATTTTTTTATAAAATATATATAAATAAAATTAATACTACGAGTTTATTGAGTCTGTTTTAGAAAAAAAATTTTTTAAATTACTAATTTTATTAATTGATAAATTCAAATTGCAGTTCTCAAATACTAGTTTGGATTTTTATTTAACTTAAAATAATATTTTATTATAAAATATTAAGACTAAAAATATGAATGTAATATTAGACCGTTAGCGAGATATGCACACGTTTTAAATATTTTGATGTTCAATCAGCAGTTTGCATTTGAGTTAAAGAAATTTTAAATCTCGTTTAAAATTTTCTTTAAATTCACAAAAAAAAATTAATAATTTAATAAATATTTATAATGTTTAAGGAAAGAATAAATTATTATTTTTTTTTCCTAAAGTTAATAAAAATATCGGTATTATGACAAGTCGCTCCAAAACCTCTCTATGCACAGACAACTCTATAGCATTTCTCTATCTAAAACATGTCTATCGTAAAATAAAACTCGACAGATTTTCATGTCTACTCAGATCCCTACTAACTTGTACCAACTTTATTCAAAAATCGTTAGCCCTAATAGCTCAGCTCAAAAATTTCTTGATTCCAAGATTTCTTTACTCCATTACATCACTATTCCAAGACAACTCTATACACAGAAAGAAAATTATGGAAACGGTTCCCATAATTCTGTGAAATTTTTTCCTATACCATCATAGGAACTACAACCATAAATTATGGGTGCTGTTCCTATAATTATAGGAATGGCTCCTATAATAGTATGGGAATGGTTCTCATACTATCATGAAAATATTAATTTAAAGAAAAGTGTGGAAATCACTTCTACAATATACAGAAATATTATTAAATATAAAAACAAAAATTCAAACATTGAAAAAAAAATTAGTTATAAACACTCACAGTTTATTGTATTTTTGATCATAAACTTGAATATTTTTTATTTATTTGTGCATGAAAGTTATCCCTGTACAGTAAAAGTAATTATAAGCTTAATTTAGAGTCTCAATAAAAATTTAGCGTCGAAGAAGCTTCATTTGAATCTCTCTATATCATGAGGGAAATTTCTACACTACTTTGGAAAAAATTTTTTTTTTATTATAGAAATGGTTCCTATAATGTATAGCAAAATTTCCGATATTTTTCTTTCCGTGTAAGCAGGAAAATGCTTACTTTTTCTCAAAAATTTGGGTAGAGTTATCTTGGAATAATGATGTAATAAAGAAATCTTAGAATCAAGAAATTTTTGAGCTGAGCTATTAGCGCTAACGATTTTTGAATAAAGTTAGTACGAGTTAGTGAGGATCTGAGTTGACATGGAAATTTGTCTAGTTTTATTTTACAATAGACATATTTTAGATAGAAAAATGCGATAGAGTTGTCTATGCATAGAGAGGTTTTGGAGGGACGTCATAATGCCAAAATACCATTAGTCAAAAAATTCTATTCTACTTAATAATTAGTCAAAAATTTTTAACAATGAAAAAAAATTTTTTTATAGTTAAAGTAAATGAAGCCACGAAATCGAGTTGAAAATAATTAAAATGACTAATTACCAAATGATAATTATAATAATAGTAATAAAAAAATTTAACACGAATACAATGAAATATTAAAATTTCTAAAAATACACATCGAACGTTAATATTAACAATAATAACCAATTAATAGTATATATTTAAAAAAAAAAGTATTATAAATTTTTTAATAAAAAATTAATTAATTAAGTTTTTTTTTGTTAATTACAACCCGTTAATATTTTGAATTCCGACTTACTCAACAATTAGAAATGGCCAGTAAATTGGCCAACGGCAATGATCGGTTCCTTTTGCAGCTTCAATTCCTAATTACAATTACCTTCGGATGTTGTAGGCGT
The DNA here is from genome assembly GCA_964016945.1 of Microplitis deprimator. Lineage (NCBI taxonomy): Eukaryota > Metazoa > Arthropoda > Insecta > Hymenoptera > Braconidae > Microplitis > Microplitis deprimator. The sequence goes on along the minus strand of OZ024715.1, from coordinate 12,703,245 downwards.
CAACGGCTTCCGCGAGCTTTTCACCACTAAAGGTCATGAAAAATAAAATAAAATAAAAAATGATAATAACATACAAATAATTATGACAAACAACAAAAAACAACCAAATAATTAAACAAATTAATTAATTAATTAATCAATTAATTAAATAAATAAAATAATAAATAAATGTTGTGCCTCTTTAACAAAAATTCTAATGCATGGCTGTGATGCAACGCGATGACTGTTTTATTTATAATTATAATAATTACATGAATATATATTTATATATATATATGTATATATTAAAAAAGACATTTAGATTCAGACGTTGCGACAAAATAAAAAAAATAATTAAGCAATTTATGCCAACAAAGCGTTAAATTAAAAAAAAAATACGATGCCCTCTAATTTTATTATTTAAACTGTGATAAATTTTTTAATTGTTTTGTTATATTTTTTAAAATACATACCACTCGATAGATCCGAGACGCGTGGGAAATAAAGGCGCAAATTGGTGAACATGTAATACTTTTTTTTTTTTTTTTTATCTAAATTATCCCTCATTTTAAATAAAATAATAAAAATTGAATCGAAATAATTGAATCTGGATACAAGAAGGGATTTGGTTTAACTTTTTAAAATTTAAGAATTTAACGGGACTTACTATTTTATTGTTTTTTATTTTTTTCGTATCGGTATTCGATTTGACATAAAATATTTATATTTTTTTTGTTTATTATTATTTCTTACAATATAAATAATTATTTATAATTGTACCATAGTAAACAATAATAATAACTATTATTATCAAGTCTTAAGTTACTTTAGATGTAATAATAGTAATAATTATTATCATCTTCATTATTATTATTAAAATTATTATTATTATTATTATTATTATTATTATTATTATTATTATTATTATTATTATTATTATTATTATTATTATTGTTATTATTATTACTATTATCAAATAATAGTCTCTAAATAAATATAATTTGTATATATATATATTAAGTGTATACATTATGTTGAGTGTCAAGTGCAAGTATTGTGTAATATTTAGTGACGAAAAAAAAGCCAAACAGAACGAATGAATTTAATCGATATATAAAAATCACGGTTTTTTTTTTTTTTTTTTAATTTTAATTCCACGAATAATATAAATATAATATGTAATATTTGATATTTAATATTTGTTTGTTTGTTTACTTTTTTTTTTTATAAGCAAACTTGACATCAGACACGGGCAACTTTTTTTATTTTTTCGAAGAAATTTTATTTTTTTATGCCAATGGATTTGATTTAATGAGTAGTGATTAATGTTACTGAATAATAATTAACTAATATGGATGTGTAAATAATTAAAATTAATCTTTTGTACCAAATTTAATAATTAGTATTTTTAATTTTTGAATTATGAGTAAATTAAAAATTTAGATTATTTTCAAATTATTTGGTATTTGTTTCAATTATTTAAAAATTATAAAAACTATAGAAACTTACAAAATTTTTAAATTAAATAAAGAAATTCATTTTTATTTCAAATTTATTAAATAACAATTTGAATATTAATATTTTGAATCTGAGTTTAATATTAAAATTTAAATATAGTAATTTTTCATTCAATAAAATTCATACACTTGACACATCCGTATTAATTAATCAATTAAAAATTAAACAATTCAATTTCTCAATAATATGGTTCTATGACTTTTGATCCTCGAGACAAAATATCCTTGAACGAAATATACTGGGACAAACTTTTACAATATTTTCTTCCTCTTTAATAATATTCTCCGTATAATTTTTGAAAAAAAAAATAGTTATTTTTTTGACATAGTCTAATGTAGGGGCAGGAGGGACAAATCGGGGTACTTAAAGAAGTACTAAATTTTCGAGGACTCAAATACGCAAAATATTTTTGTTTGTATACAAAGTATGTAGAAAAAATTATCATTTTTGAGGACAAAATGAAGTTCCCCCTAAAAACGATGAAAAAAAAATTTCTGGATATTAAATAAAATTTTTTTGTAAGTAATTTACATAAAGAAAAATTTCATTTTACGCAATTATTGAATACTGAGGAAGAAAAAAAAATTTTTTTAATAGTTTTTATCATAAAACAAAAGTCATTAACATTTTTCGACTGACACTCGATTTTTGAACAAGTAAAAAAAATTTTGAATGATGCTCAACCATATTAACTTTTACACTTAACATAGTACTGTGCTCTTTTGTAACAGGTTATATGTGTGTGTAATTATAAAATATACTTGCAATAGTACTCTACCATTTATTCAAAGAAAATTTGACCAATACATTTTCGAAAATTTTTGTGATTGAATAAACCGATATAAGTTAAAGAATGAAAATAAAGGAATTTTCAAAAAAATGCAATAATATTTTCCCACGGGGATATTTTGTCTGCGGATCAAAACGCCGATTACCAATAATATAATTTCGATCTCTACTTATTATTTAACTCTCGCTACTTTGAACAAGATCAACGATCAACAAGTTTAACACTAGACTCTACATTCCAAATAAATAAAAATTTTTTTAAATTTAACAATAACTTCACTTAGGCCAATTACAGGTTACTAAAAGACAATATTAATTAAATCATTGCAACTTAGATCTAGTTAATTAAATTGTTACATTACTAGATACATCAATAATATATTTTTGTTATTCAAATTTCGTAAATTTTATTAATCTTAATAAACTTTTTTTTTTTTTATTTTTATTTTCTAATAGTTAATTAACTATAGACCGAGCATTAACGATCAATTATTTTGTATTTAATTTAAATTAAGTAAATGCTTCAATGCTCGTACAATTAAATTTAAAAGACGTTACTACGCCCACATTATTTTAAATTTTAGCTATTGTATTGTAGTTATTAAATATTATTATTATTTGTGGTATTAATAGTAATATTTACTGGCATAAAATATAATTGGCGATTATTAATATTGTTCAGAGGTATATAGATATATTTTATATTTATATAGTATTATCTGAAATATTAAATTTACTTTTTAGCGACGCTCACTTACCGTATCCTTCACCTTGAAGAAATAGTCGAAAGGCTTCGCTCACTTTTCCTGGCTGTTCTTCAAGGACCATACCACAGTCTGATATCTGTTGATTCATTATTTTATACATTAATTATTTAATACATATATTTATTGTCGGTAGAACAGAGGAAAAATTTTTTTTTTAAATTTAAGGGTATCGGCTGCCTAATTTTGAAACACAGTAAGAGGCAAATTTTTTAAAATCGATTTTTTAGTATTTTTAGTTCCAGTGGAGTCTTGTGGACATGATCCAATACATTTTTTTTTAATTTTTGTTTTTATTAGTGACTGTGTTTTGAAATTGGGCTGCCGGCATTCTAAGACAGTGACCGCCACTTTTTGAAAATATGCAATAACCCAACTGTTAAACCGTGTCGAAATTTTATTAATTAATTAAAAAAAGTTAAAACCTTACTTGAAAAAAGGACAATTTCACCGAGATATATTAGAATTAAAAAAAAAAAATTACAGTTATCAATTAGGAGTTTAACGAAATTTGTTGAATAAATTTTAGCCTATAAAATTTGAAAATTCAAATTATGAAATTGACATGAAAATTTTACTAAAATTTATCAAATTTCGTTTAACTTCCAATTGATATCAACTGTAAGTTAATTTTTTTTAAATTCTATATTTCGGCGAAATTCTCCTTTTTTTCAATTAATGCTTTAATTTTTGTCGTTAATTGATAAAATTTTGATACGCTGAAAGTCATTGAAAATTTATAAAAGTGGGAGGAGGCACGGCCTGAGAATGGCCTTAAATGAGAGCGCAATTACTAATAAAAAATTAATTTCTCTTTTGTAAGGAAGAATTTCTTGACGCAAAAAATTTTTACTCTACAAAAAAAAAAAAAAATTTGAATCGACAACAAAAACTTTTCTCGGGGCAAAAAAATATTTTTTGGGGCGAGAAATTTTTTCTAGTTCTGAAAGAAATTCTATTTTCAATTCATAATGCAAAATATTTCTTGCGCCAAGAAATTTTTTTTTTTTTGTGTAGAAATAGCGAAAAAAATTTTAATTAATCAGGAATTTATAAGGACCCATTTCGCCCCTCTTTTCTTTATAGATGATTTAAAAAAAAAAATTTGCAAGCAATTGATATTAAAATTCTTTCAGTAAATGAATTAATTTATTTTATTGTTACTTTTTAATAAATAACGAATTGAAACTGGAAATTTTATTCAATTGGACTTAATCCACTAGTTAAATAATTTAAATTGAATAAAACCATATTGATATAAAGCTAAAAAATAAAAATTCATGAGTATAAAACTTATGAATTAAATCGCATTAATATTTATTAAAAAATTAAACCGCAATTACAAATTGTTCAAATTTATAACTAAAAGTTGTAGTTCTCAATTTGCATTAATTCCTTCCGCTTATCGGTATATAGATAAAATATTAATTCATAAGTAATTAGAACAGCGTATTTAAATACAAATAAATTCGTTTGCCAATAAACTGAATATCAATAAATAAACCTCGGTATCAGTTCTGCCGCAGATCTGATCATTTCACTTCTATACGTCTATAGTTAGTAATTAAAAATTAAAAGGCACTTACTTTCATCCATGTACTATTGGTCGGGTCCAAACGGCCATTAAGCGTAACAGTATCATCAACATGAGGACTTAATGCTCCAGTGATATTGATTACGGGTACACTTAATGTTGAACCGTCCTTTTTGCGAGTTGGATCCAATTCACGGGCTATATTTAAATCTGTACGTCGCACATAGCTGTCAATAAGTAATGCGAGATTCATTGGGTTGACTTTTCGTTCAAAGTAGTTGGTGTAAACTTGAGCTAAATCATGATTTCTTTCTTCAGTTCCCTAAAATATAATTTTATTTTTAAATTGTGTTCATAACCACAATAATAATAATGATAATGATAATAAATTTTATTATTTTTCATAAGATAAATTTAAATTCATATTTTATTGATAACATTTTTTATTTAGTTCTTAAAAATTTTTTTTTGGGTGCAGTTCTTGCATTTATTTAAAAAAAAATTCGAGATTGTACATAAAAAAAAAATTTGTCTTGGTCAGAAATTTCTAATTTATCCCAAAAAATTGAAGTTTAAAAAAAAAATTTCTTGAATCAAGAATATTTACTTTCAGTCGAAAATTTTTGGGGGCCACTGTCTGAGAAAGCTCTTAAAAAAAAATGATAATTAAATTTTTGAAAAAAATTATCAAGAATGTAATTAGATTAAGCTTGAAAACAATTGGGATCAGTCAATGGCTTGCTGACAATAAAATAAAAAATATTGTCAATAAAATACGAACTGAGACTTGACAAATTTAAAAAACTGATAATTAACAGTGACAATAAAAAGTAATGCAGGCCTCGTTATAAGACTAGTTCGGGGCTGTAGGGGAAAAAGTCCTTAAGATTCCCATACTATTGTACTTAACAGTGTTTGCGTCCAAACCTCGCTATAAGACTATCGCCGTTTTGCGTTTTATTTATGTATTCGGAATAAACAGAATTCTGTCGTTTTTTTCTCTTAATTAATTATGTGAAATCACGAAATTTTAAGTATTTTTTATGAAAATAAATTACTTATGTATGTACATTTTATTTTTATTTTAGTCGTACTGTTCGTTAGTCTTATAACGAGGTTTCAGCGTAAAATTTTCATCGAGTTTTTGGTGGGGGAAGTGATCCGAGCGAATTTTAAATTTACTATCAAAAGTTCACTTTACAAAAGTTTCCTTGAATTTTTCTTAAAATTTCCGTCAACTTCGGACATTTCCGTTTTTGACGACAATTTATATACAACTTGCTACACATTTTGATGTAAATTTACTACCCGCATTAGAATTCAAATTCACTTCAAAATTTGTATACAAATTGTCGTCAAAAACGGAAATGTCCGAAGTTGACGGAAATTTTACGAAAAATTCAAGGAAACTTTTATTAGGGTTTTTTTCTAGTAAAAAAAGTTGCCTCTAAACTGAGGAAAAACTAACCGCAAATTTTTCTTTCCCACTTTTGCTGTCAAATAGTCGGCAAAATCGGGTAAAAAATTTCAGGCAATTTCAGTGTCAAATTACTTTAAATTTCAAGCTAAAGTGTCTATTAGGGAAACTGAAGGAAAATCTTATAACACGTAGTCTTATAACGAAGTCCGACTGTAATAATAATGTATATTTAAAGAACCTACTCGGCCAAAATGATGCCACATAAGATAATCCAGAACACCTTGAGTCATACCCTGTGACCTTAGATGACGAACATTGAGTTTCTGATATCCCCATTCGATCCAACCAGCTTGCGTTGAGATGCAATTTATTAAACACAATGCATTAACTTTGCTGGGATGAGATAAAGCGAACCGTGCGAGTATATTGGCCCCAGCACCCACGCCAAAACCAATAACTGATTTAAGTCCAAAATGCCCCAGCACAAACAGCAGCTGTTGTGCCAATTCGTCCATCGTTGGATAAACGTAGCTGTAGTAAACAAAAAAAAAATATATATAATAATCCTTTATTATAAAATTATACGATTTAATCTTCTTATTAAATTAACGCCTATATGTTCGTTATTAAATTACTATAGTAATTAGGGTAGAAGGTCATACTAAAAATTTAATACGTGTATCCAACACACACACGCACATGCATTCGCAGTTTATTAAATAATTGACTCAACTTGTGATAATTAAATTTATATTTTATAATCCCACGTACTCGAAAGGTAGCGTTGGTGATCCTTCCTCTTGACCTGGTGCATTCACATGATAAACACAAAAGTTTTCAAGTAATACTCGCATATCAATGTAATTAAAGAATGCCTGGAAGCTCGAGATATCTAGAAAAAAATTCAAATTAAAAAATTATTTAATTTAATTTTTTTTTTCTTTGAAATAAAAAAAAATTGAATTTTAAAAAATTTTAATTAACGATTCAAAATATTATTTTTTTACTGACAATTAAGGCCTAGATCATGATAAGTTAGGATGGCAGGTTTAGCACGATTGCCTTGAACGGCAACCAATAAACTTCCTTTGTCTGTATCAACTCTCTCCTCCCTAACAGAACCATCATCTTTGCTCAGGTATCTCAATGCAGGAAATTGCAGTTGGATATTTTTTAGTTCGATATCATCCATGCTATCTGATGGCATTGTGCTAAAAATAATTATATCATTAAATTAATATGCGGAACAATTAAAATCATATTAAATTTTTAAAAATAGTTCATTGTCTTACAGTTAATAATTTTATTCACTTAAAATAAAATTACTGTCAACCTTTTTATTGATTTTTTTTTTAATTTCATTACTTTGCGGTTACGGCTTATATATATTATTTATTATAAATATGTGGATAAAAAAATTAAAAAACCTGTTTATATTTATTTATAAAATCTATTTTACATTGTGGTAACGTACACTGTAGCTTAAAACGTGAATAAAATATACAAACGATTGAATTTCCTGACGTCAAAAACAACAGCGCCGTGACTTATAAGTTCCTCTCGATAACTTTTATTTACTTTTTTTTTATTCATTTCGTTGCTTATTTATTGCTTGCAAAAAGTTTTATATTGATTTTTATATTTAACAACATTACGTTCATATATTTATTATATATAGATATATATTAGTTATTTTTAATTTTAAAATCTGAGTGGATGAAAGGAAAATATTTTTTTGTGACTAATAAATTTTGAAAATTGTCCGGAGAATGGGATTTCCGGTAGCATTTTTATTTAACAAATAGCTTTTATTTTATGGGAGGTAGATATATATATATATATATAATAGGAACAAATAAATATATAACGAAAATAATAAAAAATTTGTAGAGTTTATTTTTCGACTGAGATGGCGTCGTAATGTCTAGGATTTATCGATCGATGGAGCTGGGCGATGTACTCACTGTAATTAGTACCATTTTCATATATATATATATATAAAGATATATAGATATCAATAATCTTATATAACTGAATTAATAAATTAAATTTTTTTCATATAAATATAATGGAAATTATATTTTTTTCCCAACTCGAGATAAAATTTTATCAATTAAAAATAATAATTATAAATTATAAAATATATTTTTTATCGGGGTCAACTAAATTTCCGTTTTGTGGCCTCGTTTTCCCACGATATTGATTTTAAACGCGTCGATAGTTTTACTCTCAACCACAAAATTTATATATTTATAGATATGTTAAATACTTATTTTTACATCCATTACATTTCAAAAGGCTGTGGCTCTTTTTTATGAAAAAAGAAAGACAAAAAAAATTTCAAAATGTGTTATGATTGATAGTAATTGTAAACAATTCTTTTTAAACTCATTTCGCTTGTAAGGAATCCATTTAATAACACAAGTACTGAAAAAAAAAAGATAAAAAAAGAGAAAGTTATTAGATATTTCCTTATACATTTGCCGTCAATTCGTTAATTGTAATAATAAAATAAATATTTGTTACACATTTTGACTGTGGACTTTTGTGTACATGTATGTAAATATACTATTATACATATTAGTATATGTACTTAACGAGTCGCTGATAATTAGACGCTATTGCATGATGCAAACTTGTTACAAAAATTGTTTATGTTGCCACTGTACCTCAAACCCACAATTCTTTATTTATTTATTTATTTTTATAAAGACATAAGTCTTAGAATAATATAGTTCCTGTTAATTGTTTATTTGTTTATTCAAATACTTTGTATGAAATATTAAATACTTCAGGTAAAAGACCCACAGAAAAAAAGGATTCATAAGAGTAAAAAAAAAAATTTTCATTATAAAATGAAAAGAAAAGTTTTCTTACACATGAAAAAATGTTATCTTGAGTAAAGAAAATCTTTTGGAAGACAAACGTTTTTGGGAACCAAGTCAAGATTTTCTTGAGCCAAGAGAATTTGTCTCGATCAGAGATTTCTATTGTATAAAGTATACTTTATCCCAGAAAATTGAGGTTTTCAAAAATATTTTCTTGAATCAAGAATATTTACCTTTAGTTGAGAATTTTTTTTTTCTGTGTAAGACTAGAAAAAATTCATTGACACTAGAAATTTTATATCGCTCCAAAAAATATTTTTTTGGCTCAAAAAAATTTCTTAGGGCAAGTAAAATTTTTTTGCGCCAAATAATCCTTTTTTCTGTGTAGTAACCGATCACTCATGTATTTCTATATCTATATTTACTAAATATAGATATATAAATATATGAAGTGACCAGGTATTTTTCCTTATACTGTAAAAAATTTTCGGAGTAAACGCGGATTAAATTTGGGGTGAATGCGGAGCGTATGACTGTTTATTTATTTAGTCACCTCGGAGTGAGATTTACTCCGGAGGGGAGTTTATTTTAATATTTAAACTCTGGTTCAGAGTGAAATTAACTCCGAAAGAGTTTATTTTAATATTAGAACATCGAATCAGAGTGAATTCGGATTGAAATACATAAAATCCAGATCACTTCGAAATCACTCCGCTGAATAAAAACTCTCTATGTGCTCCGTATGTGGAGTGATTTTTTTTTACTCCGGAACTCCGAGTGACGGAGTGAATTCAAATCGGAATAAAATTCGAATTCGCTCCAGATTTTTACAGTTTATAGTAAAAAAATAAAAAAAAATGCGCGTAATTTCGATGAAAATATTGTACACAATAGTGCTAGCGTGATAGAGCATAATACAGTAGCAAAAATCTATAAATCGTTGCTATATGATATAAATTTTAAAGTATGAATTCATAATATTTTTATGAGCTATCGCAGTATAATATAATATATAATATAAGGTACAGTGTACAGTGTTAAATTTATGTTTATATGTTTAGTAAAATGCAAAAAATACTAACTACATATTTAAATAATTAAAACTATATAAATATATATATAAAAAATATATCATTCTCTAGCAAATGCATACTTTTTAATCTACACTCTTTCATTCATATTTATCACCCTAAATTTCTTCTTTTCGTTTAAATATTTATTAAATACTCACCCCAGTAGAGCTGATTCCTCAGGACAAGCAGCAGTTGGCATATTTTTTTTGTTCCTAAAACAAAATTATTAGAAAACAAAATCACACACAACCTCATATTAGTATTATTCCTTTCCAACCAACTCTTGGTTATTTTATTTTATCTTATTAATTAAAACTATTAATAATTACAATGTCATTATAATAATAATTATAAACACACGCACACTTATAGTAAGCATGCAAAAAAAAGCAGGCATTGTGCAAAAAATATAAAGCCATGCACATGAATAATAATTATCAATAAAAGCTTATACATATCTACAGTATATATATGTATATATAAGTTAATGGATGTTATAATATTTTTTTAAACAAATATAAGTCGCATGCGGTTTACCTCTTGGCCTTTTTACATCGGCCGGATCGATAGCCGCAGTGTCAACTCGCGATTCCTCGAGATCGACTTTCTACGATCGGTTTCATTGATTTTTAAATAAAATCGTTTCTTATTAACTGAATATTAACCACAAACTAAACATACCCTACACCTCTACGCATCAACTAAACGATAAATAATAATAATAATTAAATTAAAAAAAAAAAACCGGTAACGATTTAACGTACCTAGTAACAATAGAAATGCTTTCCGTACGGTCATCGATGAGCGGATCCTTTCTCCTTAGCTCGACTTTGGGTGCAGCAAAATTGAAGGCTTTTTTAACACTGTCAAACACACTCTGACTCATTGTCTGATGATTCTGATCAACAATCGTCGTACTTTTATAAACATTTTCACCTAGATCATCTAATGATCGGTAAGAAGTTCCATTGTTTGCCGGCATCGCGGCACTTGATAACTTTTTTCGTTAAAAAAAAAATATTTTTACATATATTTCCGTACTGACGTTTTCATCAATTACTTAATCTTGTTACTCAGCTGACGATGATGATGATGAGGACAATCTTTTATTGTATTTTACTATATCGTATTGTAGATTTATTACGGCAAAGATGCTACAGCTTTTTATAAGCGTCGTGGTAACTTTAATATTTGATGCTGTGCGCACTGGAGATCGTAGGCGTGACCAAAAGCGTTGTCATACATCAAGACAAATGAACAATAACAAAAAATATAATGAAATAATACAACAATAATTTACAAATGTCATTTTAAATGATAATGATCAAGGCATTTAAACATATATACATATATATTGTCTTATTAATAGAATTCAATTAAAATCATTTTTTTAATTTTTTATTCAAAATTTGACGTTCGCGATGTCGTCAAAATTTTTAATTAAAAAAAAAATTAGAAGTTATTAATAAAGTTATTGATATGTAGATATTTTCATCGTCTATTAATAAATCGAGTAAAAAAAAAAAAAATTGAATAAAATTTTCCAAATATTCAAACTATAAAATTTGTTAAAAAGCTTTATTAATAAGTCGATATATGTATATATAAATAAAAGTAAAATTAAAATGATAATTTTTCAATTATTCAAAAAAAAAAAAAAAAAAATTCATTCTATTTATAAAAGTATTAAAATTTCACTCATTAACAAAAATCTATTTACAACAAACACATGCAATTAGTGCTGATAATTGGCATGCATTAAAATTGCCATCGAAATGTGTGTTTTTAAAAAAAATAAGTGTATGACACATTGTTCAAACATCTAATAGAATGAATAACGTTAATACTACAATAAATATGATAAATAAATGAAATAAAATTTGAAAGAAAATATGACGAGTTAGTTGTCTGTTAAGTGGCCCAATTTTTTCTCTTTACTTTTAATGAAGACTAGGATTGTATATTCTACCGACCCAGTGACTAAGACGTAGTACTTTTACATGTGTCTATAAATGTATTCGTATATATATGTATATATGTATGTTAAGTATAAGTGGGTGTGTATGTGTGAGTACCTAGCTGACGTTAATGCATAGCCTACTATAGTATACATTGTTATATATGTATATATATAAATATATGTAGAGCCCACCGTCAATATCTTCCGGACGCGGGAAATCATATACTTCCTTTTGTACTGATAACTATTGGGCAATCACGTCCACGCGTCTTTATATATAAATTTGAATAAAAAATAGTCTGTAATTTTTAGTCTGTTATTTAAAATATTATTTTGGTTTAGGTTTTAATCGTATAGTTGACGACAAGAACTCGATGTTGGGGTAGGGTTAGTATTATTGATTTTCTACGTCATCCCTCTACCGTAATTGAGTCGGCTCCGACTACGAGATTCAAAATCGATAACTTATTTTTTAACTTAAAAATTTATCAGTTACTATTATTAGTAATATTAATATTATTATTATTATTTATTAAATTTAAAAATAAATAATCCTGGTTAGTCACTATTTGCGCAACATAGAAAGGCTAGATTAATCACACATGATTAATCATTTTAATTGACCTATTTATTAAGAGTAATTTAAATCGTTATCATAAATATATTTAAATTTTAAAAAAGCTCACCTTGTGGATTTTATATTAAATCCTGAGCTGGTGTTATTAATATATGTTTTGGTGGATCTTCCACGACCCTCGTTGCCTAAAAACAATTGCAGCTTAAATAAAAAAAAAACTTAATAAATTGTTTACGTTACTAGTAAACTTTGCGATCCCGCGAGTAAATGAATCGCGACGCGATCGTTACTTTTTTTTTGAATTATCAATTTTTCCAACACTCGAGCGATTAGTTCGGTATGATATAACTTTTTATGTTAAATATAAAATGGAGTATTATAATATACCCAGTTATAATATATGTATTTATATATATAGATATATAGATGTATATATAATTGTAAAATGCACTATTCAATGATGTATATTGAATGACACCGCTCGAGTGATCACGCTCAAGTCTTGTCACGAAGACATCGACAATTACTATTGGCCCTTGTCTTATTTTCTCGCATCGGTCAATGGAAGTGCGCAGTACGTCTTGCGCACTGATTACTAGATTTTACCGGTTTATATCTTTGTGTCGACATCTATATTTTATATCTGAATACGTCATGATTTTATCATTGTATTTTTTTTATTTTTATTTTGATACATCGTCGTTATTTATTTGATATTTTAATATCTTGAGCTAAAGACACCTGTCTGAATTATTAGTTTCGTTAACGACTGATTGATTAAATGATTGTCATTGATAAAGTATCGATTATGTAATTTTTAAATTCGAGTATCGAGTACAAAAATGCACTATTGAGTTTTTTATTTGTGAGAAAAATAATTTACTGAGTCCATCTGTTGTTTGAATTTGGAGAAAAATATGTTTTTTATGTGGGAGTTTACTGTATGTAGGGTCGCGTTGCTTTTTCATCTTTGCCGACAGTTGATAAAATTATATTCTGTTGTGTAGAAAATTTTATTTTCTATCATAGGTCATTTTTAAAAATATTTTTATTTTCTGAAAGGGTAACATATGGGAGAAGGTAAAATGGATACCTAAGAATTTAAACGAAATTTTTTTTTAAATTGTCATTTTTAAAATAATTTTTGAAAAATTTAAGATGCAAGTGGAACATTTTTTTTTTTCAATGCTTTTGCTCTTTAATTATTAATATTATTATTTTTTAATAGTGGAATTTAAAAATGATAAAAAAATTTTTTTGATTTTTTTATCCGTCCCATTTTATTTTTAAATAAAAAAATTATTTCCTATGAGAATTTGAAATCGAAAACTAAAATATTAATGGCACTCAAGATTAAAAATTGATTTTTTTTCAGTGTGTCCATTTTTCCCATTTTTAAAAAAATCTTAATAATTAAAATTTCTCATTTCAAATGAGGAAAAATCATCGGTATTAAATTCACTGTAAAATCATTGATTCGAAAAGTCTAGACAGTTATCGATTATTGGTTATTTATTTTAAAAATTTATCGAATAATAAAAATGCCTAAGAGGATTTAAATAATTTTTATTGGAGATTTTTCAGTGTAATGTATGCATCTTGTATATATAGGTAATATTATACGAGAGTGTAAGATAAGAATATAATTTTGAAGTTTATGAAGTGGAAAAAAGTACAAGAGATAAGTTGAATATACTTGTGCTGATCGTCATCTTTAGTATAAAAAGAATATGCTTGAATATATTTTTATACTACTTACACTACGTTTAGTTGTATATATATGTATATGTATATATTGCAATACTTTTTTTTAGTCTTTGGTCTCGTTTTAAGTTTCCCTATACACTATACTCGGGCAGCTAAGGTTCAGGGATTACCTGGGTGAATGTAGTCTTATTTATGGTCGGTTAAAAGGATTTTAATATACGTCGAGTATCGCCATGAGCGATAATTCAAAAGGACAGCCTCCATATTTTGTACACCCTATTCTAACATACTTAACTTATTTTATATTTTTTATTTTCTATCCCTTGTCTTATAAATAGACCGTGTAAGTTTTGATTTTTGTCCATGTGTACACAGTACCTGTACATTACACATATTGTACATTTACTAAGTTCATCACCGGAAAAAGTTTAGTAAAATTACAAAAATTTTTTTTTAATATCTCCAACTTGTAAACTACAAAATATATTTGATTGTAAAATTACTATACTGGTATTCTAAAAATGCCGTACTCTCTTAAAATGAACCAGTGAAATTTCACTGGTTCTCCAGTGAATCGTGCGATCACTGGTTCAACCAGTGAAATTCACTGATTGAATCAGTGGACTAAGATGATCGCTTAGCTCACTGGTTGAACCAGTGAATTCCACTTAATTTTATTTATTATAAACATTTATTTAAAAACAAAGTGAACTAAAAGAGTCTTAATAACAATTACATATGATTATAAATTATTTAGTTAACATTTAATTTTAAAATGTTATCCTTGATTGAGGTTAGCTCCTAGCTATTGAAGTAACTTCAAAGTTATTTATTTTTATACTTTGTAAAAATTTTGTCATATAATTATTATTGTTACATAAAACTTAGTTGATATATTACATAAAGATAATAAATAAATATTAATAACTTATTGACACAATAAAACACCTAAATACACTCATGTACAGGATGCTGATGTACCCGCGCGCTTACATATTTTTAGTTCACTGGTTGAATCAGTGGAATTTCACTGGTTCATTTTAAGAGAGTACAGTTCTGAGTTTTAACTTCCTATAATTATTTGGTAAAATTCCACTAGAAATTTTTAACACTGTTAAAAATTGGGAGTGATTACGGACTTTATTTCAATCTGAATTTACTTCGTCACTCAGAGTCCCGGAATTTAAAAAAAATCATTTTGCATATGGAGTAAATAAGGAGTTTGTTTTTTCAGCGGAGTGATTTGGATTTTATTTAAATCCACATTCACTCAGATTTGGAGTTTCGATATTAAAATAAACTCTTTTGAGGAGTGAATTTCACTCTGGACCGGAATTTCAATATTAAATTAAACTTTCCTTTGGGATTTCACTCCAAGGGGATTAAATAAATAAACAGTCACCTGCTCTGCATTCCCGAGAAATTGTTAATATACGGTATGATATGACTATATATGGCCATAAATTGCAATATATGGACAGGCAATATATGGCTGTATGAGACTAAAGATGACCACGTATGCCCATGTATGCTCATATATAATTATATATGACCATACCTTGCCATATGTGTTCTATATATGATTATATGTGACTATATTTGGTCATATATTGCTAATTTACATACACGGATGTATATGGTCATATATGATTCGTTTTTCCTGGGTTCACCCCACGCAGAAAAAATATATATCCGGGAATATATGCCGACAAAATAGCATACATACGACAATACTAAAGATATAAGCCGGATATACACTCAGAAAATTAAGTAATTATTGTTTATTGTGCTAAATTTTTAATTTCAATCATCTAGAATGATTAGAACATTTTTCAATGCAAAAATGGTTAGTGTTATAATTTTTTTTATTAGAATTAATAATTATTGGATGATAACTTCTGCAATAAATTTCGTAACAATTACTATCAGGATGGTAATATTTACTATCAGGATGATAACAGTTACTATCAGGATGGTAATATTTACTATCAGGATGATAAAAGTTACTATCAGGATCGTAACAGTTACCATCAGGATGATAATAGTTACTATCAGGATGGTAATATTTACTATCAAGATGATAACAGTTACTATCAGGATGATAATATTTACTTCTGCGATAAATTTCGAAACAGTTACTATCAGGATGGTGACAATTATAATTTCTGATGGTAACTGTTACCATCTGGATTATAAATATAACTATTTAGAATAATTATAATAATTAACTCTAGTTAACATACAGGATTATAAAAATTATCATAAATATGGTGAATATTACAATCTGATGATTTATACAATCTGATGATTTATACAATCATCTAGATAATATTTACTACTATCTGATTGATGGTAGAAATTTTTACCATAACTAGATAGTAACTCCTATTATTTAATTTTCTGAGTGTATACTATTTTCCCTGGTGAAAATTTTTCGGACTTTTCTCTGAAAAACTCTGAAAAAGTCTTTAGAACTTTGAAAAAGTCTTTAGAATTTTAGAACTGAGTTTTTCAGAGAAAAGTCCGAAAAATTTCCACCAGGGTTGCCGGGATATGTATTTTTTCGTGCTAGACTCCGGATTTACTCCGCATTCATTCCGCTATTTTTTAACACTGTAAAAAATATTGTGTTAAAAACAACATAATTGGTGTGTTAAAAGTCATCCACACAAAATTTGGGTTATTTTTTACTAAATTTGTTGAATTTCACCACTAAATTTGGGTTAAAATTTAAACTAACCCTTAATAAATTATATAAATTTTTATTTTTGTAATACGCGCAGAAAATTTTTTAGTAAAAATTACCCATAAAGTTTGGTACGGTAAGGACATCTAACCAGTAATTAAATTTTGACTATGTTGTTAATAGAAATTGCACTTCATTTACATACTATCGAGTAGTATATTTTGAGAAATTTATATATTTACCACATCTTCACAGTATCATTTTTTTTGGGTTATTTTTACTAAAAAAACATAATTACTGACAAGGATAACAATTATCGACACTAATTTATTTAATTATTTACTTATCTCTCTAAAAGTTATAAATATTTTTCAAAGTATGTAGAACTCTAAGAATGCATTTGTAGATTATGTTATAAGAAATTAGAAAAAATAAAGAAAATTAATTTTTCACAATAAATTATCAAAGTTTCGCTATTCAAAATAAATTTTTTTTTTTTTAATTTCAAATGAATTTAAAAAATATTAAAATGATAAAGATTTATAATTATTTTGAATTTTGTATGCCTATTATTTTGAATTCCGATCGAATGTGGTCTCAGTTTGCATGGTCATGAGACAGACGAGAGATAGAAATTGTCCCAAGAGGACGTTCCGCTAGTCACTTGTACCACTCTGTGACGAGATAATTACCCCCGTGAGCACGAGAGCTCGTTGTTGTATCGTGATCAATCTACATAATTCGGTTGGGTGACTGCAAGTGAATTTCCCTGTCTCATGAATCGGTTGATTCATAATTGATTAGACAACTGTAATAATGATAGCCTGCATATATTGAAATTCGATAAATTTAAGAAATTTACGACCGACGAAATAAACCCTATATATAAATATGTATAAAAATTTAAAATAAAAAAAAGGAAGGGATTTTTTTTTAATATTCCTTTTTTTAGTCATTTAAAATCTTCATAATAATTGAATTCGACGCGGCAAGTTTCATTATAGTCAATGATATTGCAACGTCTCGCTGATGTCGGCTGCACACCGAGACATTGCATTAGCATAAAACGAGAAAAGCAAACTTCCTCGAGTTTACCCATGCAAATGTAAAGCTAGTGGAGAAAGAATTCGCGGTTACTCGCTGTGGCAAGTTTCAATTCAACTTTTGTCGTCAGAAGTGATAGAGACAGTGAACGAGGCTAAGAATAGAGTGTATGAGCAAAGCTAAATAAAAGGGGGTGAGAGATAGAGATAAAGCTAAAGATGGAAAATTATATGTATATGTATATGTATATGTAAATGTATATATATATGTACGGAGAGGAATAAGCGAGAGATTGTCTCAAGTTTGCATGTATAACGTTATCATCGGTTGGACTTCTTGGTTTCCGTTCCCGGGGTTTACTTCAACTCTGTACCGATAATTCGCTATTGCACACCGAACAAGAGAAACACATACAATAGACATAGAACTTGATAAAAGTATAATATGAAGAACCATTCAAAATGATAATATAAAAGTTTTTTAAAATTATTATTTCAATGCAAAGTCAACTCGGTGTTTTATTAACATTTTTCAGTTTTGAGTTCAAATGGGGATCCGAGAGACGCTAAGCTTTTTTTTATTTTTTTCTTTTTAATTTCACAATATTTTTTATTTACATATGTTATTTTTAGACGGATATTATTTAAAATACTTTTGATAGTAAATTTTGTAACTAAAAATAGCAGCGATATTTTTAAAAACGAAATAATAATTTTAAAAATCTATAGCTTCTAAACTATTGGATTTAATTAAAAATTTATGAGGACCTTTTTTGTAGAGAATTAAATTTCCTACAAAATTGTTCTAGTGCATTTTTATCGTATCTTTGATAGTTTAGTGACAATATTGATTCAAACTCCGAAATAATCTAAAAATGGCTGGTGGTAAAAAAATGAATTTATTTTAAAAAATTGACCATAAAAATGAAAGTAAAAACGTTTGCGTTAAAAAGATAAATAATTCAAAAGTTTGAGAATATAAATAAACTCAGTTGCATTATTAAATTATAAATTTGAAAGTATAAATAAATTTTATTGATAAAACTAGCGTGTCGTAAGACAGAAGTTTATTTTGATTATCGGTACTTTCACCCTAGATAGCATAAAAAATTAATAACAAAAAAAATAAAGTATGAATAAAATAATTTAACCAAGTTGTCACGAGGGAGTGTATATATAAGCAAAGTTTTCTAAGTACGAGGCATCTGGGTGTACTGGGGTTGGATCCCAAGAGCGCGTGAGTTCTATCAAGTCATGCGATTGCCTTGAAAACTTGTACATACTTACCAACAACGTTATTCTCCCGGTTCGCCCTTACGTGACACATGCATAATAAAAATAAACAGTAATAAAAAAAGAATTAATAAAAAACACAGTAATGAAAAATAAATGAGCTTAAAGAATAAAAATAATACGACTGTAAAAAAAAAAACCGAAGAAAGTCCAGGTGGTGTAGATCTTTAAATTTTCTGTGTTAAATTTTAACACCGCCGCCGGTGTAAATATTCTTTACTGGTGTTAACAAAATTTCCCGGTTTTGAAATATTTTACTTTGTGAATATTTTTACATACTCGATCACTACAGTTAAACAGTGTTTTTATTAATTAATTAAATTATTGGTGATTTAAATGGTGGGCGTAAAATTATGTAATTTTTAAATAAATTACGTATAACATAAATAAGTACGTAGAAAATTTAAAATTTCCTCCAAATAATATTCATTACATTTTTATTATTTTTTATATGTAATACATTTTTTTTTCTAATTTCTATACGTGAAATTTTGTTTTACACCGATTTAACACCAGTAATTTAATACCGCGAAATTACACCGTCTACACTAGTGTTATTTCATTTTAACACCGCGCTGTGTCAAATTAAGTCGATTTTTAACACCACTATTTTTATAATGCTTTAAAAACACCACGCGGTGTTAAAATGAAATAAAACTGGTGTAGGTGGTGTTGAATCAGTGTAAAAAAATTCCACGGATAGAAATTAGAAAAGAAAAAATGTATTACATATGAAATATAAAAATTTAATGAATATTATCTGGAGGAAATTTCAATTTTGCTACGTACTTATTTATGTTATACGTAATTTATTTAAAAATTACACAATTTTACACCCACCATTTCAATCACCATTAATTTAATAAACTAATAAAGATAGGGGAGACCGGGGCACGACGGCCCCCTTAAGCCGGTAATTATTTTTTATGACTTTTGATCTATAGGTCAACCTAATTTGGTCCTTTCTTAAGCAAATCCATTAAGGTTTTACCAAAACTAAAAAAAAAAATTTTTTTTTTCTGGGGCACGACGGCCCCTCTCCAAAAAAAGCTTAAAAATGTTTTTTTTCTTTTTATTGAAAAAGAAGATTTTAAGCACACATAGACTATTTTCGTACCTTTATAATCCTATGGAAATTTTTATTTTTTTATTTTAACCGCAATATAATCTATTGACCTAAAAGAGCTTTAATCAATAAATTTTTCAAATTCATTTTAGTTTAGAAAAAAAAAATAATTTTTCTGCAGCAAATTTTTTTTTTAGGTGGTTCATCATGCCCCAGATATCGCAGATCATCCTAAAATATCTTTAAACCATCAGAGGTATCATGATTTGACCGAAAATGAAAAAAAAAAATTTTACCAAATTTTTGAGGATGGCCGTAGCACCCCGGTCTCCCCTACTGTTTAACTGTAGTGATTGAGTAAGTAAAAATATTCACAAAGTTAAATATTTTCAACACTGAAAAATATTTTAACACCAGGAAATTTTTTGAACACCGGTAAAGAATATTTACACCGCCGCTGGTGTTGAAATTTAACACTAAAAATTACATCACCTACTCCGTTTGAACTTACCCCGGTTTTTTTACAGTGTAATGATGATAATAATAATAATAAAGCTTTGTGTAATCGATACTTTTATAACGATTTAAAATTTTATAACCCAATGACACGTATAGCGTTGAAACGTAGGTAGTAACAAATTTCGTATTAATAATAAATTTAACGGCGGGTTTCGGACGTTAACGTACCCGCTAGTAGCAGTAACTTATGCTTATATCCTACAAGCAACCTACGGAATACTATTTCACAAAATAACGGTCTATATTATATTGGCATTTGACATTCACTTGTGCCAAACGACATTCTCGGCATGTTAAAATTAAAGCCCATCTGAAATTCCGAGAACAATTTAACGGCAAAGCTCGCTGTAATCAGTATAATTATACAAAGACTTACTAGAATATATAGCAAGAGCATAAGACAGTGAGTGAGTGAGTGAAGTAAATCCTTTAGTTGTGTGTACATATATACCAAAATTTCTATCTTTCTCAGATGTATTCTCACTCTCTCGTATTCTGTCAAAACCGCAGGGCAAATCCTTGTTCCCGCGACTTCTAAAACGTCTGTGTGGTATGTAAATACATCAAAGTTTATGCTACGTAATTCCCTGCCGAGAAATATTGTTACTATTATTTTTGCTCTTATTAACTCAAAAAAGTATTTAACATTTAAATTTTATGGTAATAATTAAACGGAGGAAAGAGAGGAAGGGAAAGTTAAAGGCTTTTCATTTTTTATGAAAAATTTTCATACTTTTAAATTTTTAAATGACGAAATTTTTTTCGGGATTAATTTAGTCAAATTTTTAGTTCGATCATGAGGTGGTGATTTTTTCGAAGTGGAGTAACTTCAAAAAAATAAGAAAAAAAATTTTTGAAGATTTATTCCAGGGCATCTTAAATTTCTCAAAAATAATTGAGAAATTAATTACAAGTTATGAATATTTTTTAAAAAAATCATTTTCAAAATTTTTATAAATAACTGAGCAGTAAAATTAAAAAAAAATATTTTTATGCATAATAATTTATGAATATAACGATACTGTCATTCTAATATGCCCTATCCCACAAAATTTGACATTTTCACTTTTTTTGAAAAATGGAATCATTGTAACAATGTGCAGCTTATGTAAAAATTTTAGAGGTCAAGTTGTTTATTTAGTATTTTTAAATAAATATTCCAATATGTCGTATCCCACACGCAGACTTTCGCGCATTCTAATATGTCGTATCCCACATTCGTACACTGATAAAAAAGTTGACTTGATTCAAGAGTGAAAATTTTTAACCAAGAATTTCATTTTGAAGAAAATGATTTTCTTGAGTCAAGAGAAAAAATTCTTGAACTAAGAGAAATTTACTTGACTCAAGAATAATTTCTTGGCTCAAGAATAATTTCTTGGCTCAAGAATTTTTTCTCTTGACTCAAGAAAATCATTTTCTTCAAAATGGAATTCTTGGTTAAAGATTTTTTCTCTTGAATCAAGTCAACTTTTTTATCAGTGTACAGGTTTAGTCACGCTTAACATTTTTGATTTTAAGTTAATTTTAAGGGAGCAATTAACGACATGACTATGAAGGTAATGATGCATAATTTTTGACTCTTCTTACAGCATATAATTCAAAATTATTTATTCACTACAAGTACCTGTATTTTATGAAAACATGAAAATAAATTTGTAGGTTATACCAATGTAAACATAATACAAATAATTTTTCTTTGCCGACCGTGAAACGTTTTTATCGTCTCCTGAAAAATTTCCCAAATGTGGCATAGGGCATATTAGAATGGCAGTATCGATAATTTTCTATTATAAACTTTTGCATAAAAAAATGTATTTTCCAATTACCAATTGAAAATTTAAAAGCATTAAAGATTAATATCTACATATGTAAGACGGAATATCTTCCGGGTATCAATTCATCAAAAAGTCAAGCTTATGTATGCAAAGGTTTGTAAGAAAATAAAAAAAGTAATGAAAAGAGCAAAAGAGGACGTTGAGGCGGGACCGCCGCCATGCAGGGGGACAAACTGGGAAAGCCTTTCTTTAAAATTTATGGGGTAGCTGAGGCACAAAGTTAGGGATGAAAGTGGGAGGGGTAAGAGAGAGAAAGGGAGAGCAGACTGTTGGAATATCTCATAGTGCTTTCATCAAAACGCCAATAAATTTAACGAAGCAAGCCAACTGGGTCGCCGAGTAGTATCAAAAGCAGTCTCCTGTCGTCAAGTTGGTGCATCCGTTTTCAAAGAAACTACTGACTGCATCTAATGTAAGTGTATGTGTACACATAACAACTTGTAAACCAGTAGAATAACACGGGACGAGTTTGAAGACTCAGGATACGAGTATAGAATCTTTTTTAAAAGTACTTCTCTGGGTAAACAACTGGGCTGCCGAACCTCAACTTAAGACTCATCCATTGGTGGAAGATAAATTGACGCAAGTACTCTTTGGGATGACCAATTGAGTTTAGATGTTCTGGAGTAGAATAAAAAAAAGTAAAAATCGTCGAGGAAAATGGAGTTTAAAAAAAATAAGAAAAAAATATACTGAGAGATGTTGGTCACGGAGCTTACGTACTATGCGCTCAACTTTTCAAACAGCACCTCTTGGTACTCGAGCAGTACCAGGGATACCTTGCGATCGAGTTCCATTCCATCCACGTTAAATATTTACTACTAACGGAATTTTAAATTACACTTGGATGACGCTACGAACCTCTGGCCGACCTTTAGTCGAGAAAAATAGAAAAAAATTTATATTACCTTCAATTTAATTATTTACCAAAGTTTTCAATTTTTTAAATATTTTTAATTTTTAAATTTAATTATGGGATATCATTTTTTACTCGTTATTTTTATTTTTTTTTTAGTTAGGGAATGAGGAAAAGAACATTAATATTTTTATAAAAGGAAAATTCAATTTTTCTAATTGCATAATAATTTCTAACTCAATTTTAAATAAAATTTTATTTTTGTAATTATACCATTTAAATTAATTAGAAAGGCTTTTGACCATATTTTGAATAATAATAAGCTGTAAAATTTAATATATATACAGGAAAAAGAAGCAGAATAAGTTTCTGGTGTAAAAAAAGACCGTAGAATATTTTAAAAAAATCTATACAAGGAATTAAAATTAATATTACGGGGCAAATTGGGACGGCTAGGATTTATTGACTCTGAAATCGAGTCAAAAATTTTTATTTAATAATTTAATTTAATTCTATGCACAAATACTGAGTTGATAATAATTTTAATTTTTTCATATTTTAAATATAAGGTAAATTTTTTTTGTCTTTATTTCCGCGTTGTTTTATATAAGAAATGAGATTTTTTTAAAAATTTTATAATAGTAAAAAAATTTAATAATTTTTTTAGGGCAGCCCATTTTGCCCTCGGTCCGAAAAATCTCAATAAAATAATTTATTTATGAAAAAAACTTTTTAAAATAAAAACCAAATATTTTAAATTAATAATTCTGATTCAAGTCACGTACAGGACATGAATTTTTGAATGACTCGCTGCCATTTCGAAATCTAATTTTTTAAAAACTCATAGTATCATTTATAAAAATAGTACGAGCGCAATTGCATTAAATATATTTTTCGGTAAAAAGTCACTATCAATATTTTATATAAAAAAAAAAGTATCTAGATATTGAGCAAATAATAGCATAATGACAGGGACATTAATGCCGCCATTAAATAATCTCATGATGATAACAACCGTCTAATGATCGTAATAGCAATATAAAATATAATCAAGAACATTAAATGTCGTGCATTCATTAAAATATAACAGTCTCAACGAAAATACATCCGCAATATTCATATAATATACAAGAGATTCCTGTTTTACATGGATCCAGGTCACGAAAAAGTTGTCGTGTTTATTTTGTTGGGTTACCCATTCTCAGGATCACGTAGGTATCTTTCTCAAGACAGACTGAAAGTATGTTCATATAAAAATCAAGAATATAAATTCTTCCTATATATATTACATATATATATATATATCCACCGATATTTTTATTTTTACCTAATTTACATTTCTCGAAAATTTTACCAGCTGTGCACATATTTTTGTTGCATTAAAAATATAAAACAAACTAAAATCCACGTGTTACATTTTTGTATCAAAGGTTGACAGTTTTTTTGTTCTTTTTATTTTTAAAAATAAATAACTTGAATAAAATAAAAGCTTTACCTTGAAATAGGTTGTCGAATAATTACAGACGGTGATATATTTTCATCCTCGTCATAATTGCAGTTTTGTAATGGAATTTGTTTCCATTTAGTTGTAACTGTTTGATGACAATTAGATGTTGCAGATGCAGCAATTCCGTCCGCAATTGAAATTTGAATTTGCATCGTTTCTGAATTCCAAATTTTAACCCTTAAATTATTGTTGGCTGATGTAGTTGGAAATGATTTAGCAATTGCTCTTGAAGTTTTAGTCGTTAGACGTGACATTGCAGAATAAAATAATATTATTATTATTATTAATTATTGTATATGTAGATATAGATATATATTAGTATTTCACAAATATTCACGGCGTTATTTCGCGAGTTGACGAACTACTGAGTACTCTAGTACGTATGTAATACTAAACATCGCAATTAACTCACCGAGTAACATTTGTTACGATCGTATCTATATGGCGCGCCTATAAACCAATTTAATGATTTTATTTTAACGCTTCAATGCTTTTCAATAGACATTTACGCCGTTTCTGATGATACATTATGAACATTTTAACTACTTACCATCTATGTATATACATATTTACACATACATACACACACACATGTATATTTTTTTATACCTATTTTTGTTATCGTACACCGTGCAGTATTTTTTTTCTTTGCTATTTTTTTACTTTTATTTTTTCACAAATAGATTTTATTTCAACACGTTGTTAAAACTACAGAAAAAAATCCCAAGAGACTGTTGGAGTATTTAAAGTTAAAATGAAAAAAAACGCGAAATAAATAATAAAACAAAAACAATTTATATAAAGTATTATCTCATGTTAACTAAGTCAATATTTGATGTTACTGGATTTTATTATATATATTTTACAAACGTGAATGACTGATTAGACAACATGAAATACAATTTTTATTTTTTCACAAATATTATTATTATTATTATTATTTCAGAACATTAAAATATAAAGAATTAAATTAAATTTTTTTATTTAAGGGGGACCACTAGTGTGAAATTTTGAAAAAATCAATTTTTTTTTTTTCATATTTCGACAGACTATACCTTCAAAAATAACATACTAAAATTTCTAATGCTTATCTCAAATAGTTTTTTTGAGTCACAGCCTTCTGAAGAGCAGCCGCTTATCAGTTCTCGAAAATACTATTTCAAAATTGCTGAAGTTATAACTCGAAGACAAATCATCCGATCGATTTGATTCGAATTGCAGCTTTCTTTAAATATGTTTCTACATACCATAGACCTCCAGTTTTCCAATCGAATCAAAAATGTAATTTTGCCAGGCCAAAAATCATCAAATTTTCGCGCAAAATTTGAAATTTTTTTTTAAAACCACCATTTTGGTAAATTTCAATTTGTTTCTTAGCCCGAGGGTCATGGTACGGGAAATAGCTCCTAGTTTAATAAACTTTTTGGTTTTTTTGATTTCATGCACTGCGAAGGTCGCTATCACTGGCAGCAATAGGGGGACTTTTTTCTTCCCGCTAAGAAAATTGAAAATTTTCAAAAATTCGGGAAGTTATTGGTTTCGGTCCGATTTTCGAAAACCGAATTTCTATCAAATTTTGACGTTTTGAGGTTCTAGAAAGCTATCCTGACTAATTTCACGATGATGTCCGAGTGTATGTATGTGTGCACGTACGTAAATGTATGTAAATATTGCACGACTCATGATGCGAAGCATCAGAGTGTGCTTTACGATCGAAAATTTATAACTTTTGAACGGATGAACCGATTTTGATAGTTAAGGTGTCATTCGACGCGGCTTGTTAATATCTAAAAGCCGTGAAAATTTGAGCTTGATCGGTCAAGTGCGTACGAAGATATTCCGAAAATAAATTTTTTTCAAAAATGTTTTTTTTAGATAACTTTTAATGTGCTCGATGGATCGATTCCAAAATTTAAACAGCTCTGAAACTTTATAAGCCACGCTGAATGCCACCTCAACCATCAAAATCGGTTCAATCGTTCATGAGAAACCGTTGACGAAAGAATTAAAAAAAAATATTTTTTTTTGGTTTTTTTGGAATTTCTCAAGAACAACTCTATACATTAATTTCAAAATTTGATCAGCTCTAGAACTCAATAAAACGCGTTGATCGCCACCTCAACCGTCTCAATCGATCAATTCGTTCGAGAGAAAAAATAGTAAAAAACGTCATTTTTCGAAAACAAAGACATACAAAAGTATTTTCGAGCGGGAAGTTTTGGGGCTGGCCCGCAAGGTCAACTGATAGACCGATTTTTTTTTTGAGCATTGAGAGATTGTGAATAGCTCGCTGAATTTTGGATTTTTTTTTTCCAAAAATTTGATCTTGTATTCATTATATATCCACATATATATCTTTAAAACATTAATACACTTTATGCAGTAATTGAATTTTAAAAAATTCCCAAAAATCATCGTTTTTCAGGCGATTACACAAGTAGTCCCCCTCAAAGTCGCTTTTTAACAGCTGGGGTCATTAGCGACTATAAACTATTGGGACTTTAAAGGTTTTTGTAAGGTCGACGGTAGGCCGACTCTCAGAGAACCAATTTTTCGGCTAACGCTGGGATTCGAACCCACGTCTGTTCAGTTACCAAGTTCGAAAGTAAGTCTACTTACCTCTCGGCTATGATAACTGGTTTTACGTTACTTTATCGACATTTATTTTCGTTAAAAAATATTAATACGATTTCAAATTAGTTATTTATGATTGAAAAATAATGAAAATAGTTTTTTGCAACTCATGGTAAGAAAGCACGTCTCTGATTGGTTAAAAATGACACTACAAAGAATAAATATCGCGAAGAATGTCCCCATTGTTCGTGAAAAATATGACAAACGTACACTTTTTACATATATATAGATATACTATTTATTAGTCATTAAACGATCCACCAGAAAACCCAATCAACAGCCGTCTCGAGTTAGGACAACGGAAAGTCCCAGACTATAGAAAATCATCTTACTGTATTTAATTATAATCTACAATTCACTATATGAACTTTGACTTTAAACTCTAGTTATTTTTTGCTGAATATCAATATTTTGAAAACAATAAAAATAATCTTAAATTATTATAAAAATCAATAAAATCATGTTTAATTGTTACTATTATTATTTAATAATCTTTTGCATCAGAAATAATACAGGAATTAATTTTATATTAATAAGATTGAATATTATTTGAGGTTAATCAAAAGATTAAATTTAATGTAGTGTCCTTTTTTACCAATCAGAGACATTCTTTCTTACCATTCGATGCAAAAACTATTGTAACGGATTGAGTGGAAGGGCTTTCGACACTCGTGTGTTGGCAACACTCGCCTAACGGCTCGTGAACCAATCACACTCGTTGTCGAAAGCACCTTCCACTCAATGCGTTAATATACTATTTGGTATTGGGAACATTGAATTATTAATTTTATATAAAGGTTGAGTTTTCATAACGTGATTAATGGTTTTTATTTTAAAATTTGAAGCTCTGGTAATTCAAATGACACAGTAACATTAAATCGATGATGTCTTTTTATAAATAGTTTCTCCATCGACACATTCACTTAACTTCTCACATGGTAAATTTGTGGAAGATTTTAGTCAGTTACTGTATAAATATAAAATAATAAATGTACTTTTTGTGAGGTGAAAAGTTCACTTTATCTCTTGGTTTTGACAAATATCCATTTTAATTTTATCGCGACCAATGATCTTAGAGATTAATATAAAAATTCATTTAAAAGCTTGAGATGTTAACTTTGACAACTTGAATAATTGAATAGTACGAGAATGTTGATTAAATTACTTTTTAAAAATAAACTTAAGATCAATTTAAAGACAGTTTGACCGATCATCAAAAATTTATCTACTTTTAAATTTACATCCAAAATATTGAATTGTAAAAAAAAATGTTTTTTTGTATTCAATTTTTATACTTTAATAGAAAAAATTGTCTAGCGTTTAGAAATTTTTTTTCTAGTCTAAAATTCTAAGATTTTTATTGGAGTATTTTAATCTCGGGTGATTTTTCTCGAATATAAAAAATGATTTTATTTTTAATTTTTTTTTTGAGCTAAAAAATTTTTTGAAGTTTTTAATTTCTAGTGAGCGTACATTTGAAAAAAATTGTTGATTTAAATAATTCAAGCGGAAAGTGTTAAAATAAAAAAAATTCATTTTAAAATATAGAAACAAAGGAAATAATTTTTTTTTAATTAAATGGAAGTACAAAGGTATGAATAAAAATAAAAAAAGATATGAATGCAAAAATTAATAGCGGTGGATTCATGATACTTCGTCGTTAGATACATATATATAGATATTATGTGCATATGTATATTTGAAGGAGGTGTGTACCCTCCTCAAGAGCTTTTACGAGTTATGCCATTCTACGGGTTAACGTCGACCGGGTGGTGCAGTGGCGAAGGGGATTGAGGCTCAGGCACGAACATGTCTGAAATTCATGAGCTTTCGTGTGAGAGAGACTGTGTACTAGTAAGATCGAAGAGAGCTCTAAAGTTTTGGAGACGAGAGCCAGATAAAGGGGTGCCAGAAACCAAAAGAAAAAGACAGAGAGATTGAGAGCCCAGCAAGTTAGAAAGAAATACTTGAAATTCTGGGATGAGATATTTTCGTAGAAAGGAAACTTGTATATTGGATGTAGCCGCAAGTAGTAGATGTACGTATGTAGTCGGGCAATTTCTTCTTTGTACCATATACTGAAAAGAACAAAGAAACAAAGTGAGACATGTGAGAACAAAAAGTACTACCTACAGCTACGGTAAATTATAATGTAACCCAAAAATAAAAATTTTTTTCTCATCGTATATATATATATATATACATATATACCTATGCATAATATAAAATATTCAAATTTCACACGTACCATCTTTCACGATAAAAGAAAAATTTTTATTGTCGATAAAAAAAATTTTTTTTTGCTTATATTTACTCTGACGGTTTTACTTTGAACATTTTTTTGCCTTTCTTATTTATTGGAACATGAAAAAAAACTATCGATTTTAAAAAAAATTTTTTTTTTTATCAAAAATCTGTTAGGTAAAAGCCCCTATACCTGCTCACTTTTCATTGGAATGAGATTAAATCACTCAATATAAATTAATAAATAAAATGAAAAATCATATTTTTTTTTATAGTTATGTTTTAAGTTTTAAGTATTAGAATAAAATTTTAGTTTGAAGAATAATGTTGATAATTAATTATTATTAATTTTTTGAATAAGGTCCTTGAGTGTACCCATAGTCGCTCACTAAAAGTTGCGATGTCCCATTACTCGATCAACACATGGCCCTATAGTCGCTCAAATACAATATTAATTAAACTATGATAAGTTTATTGATTTGGAAAATAATTTATAAATTATATTACTTTATTCTTTCATAATATAAAATTTCATGAATTTTAAAAATATATTTAATAAGACATAGTTATAAAAATTATTAAAAAATTTGACGTAATCTAAATTTAATCTAACGAATGAACGTTAAAGTAAAAAATGCCCGACTGAGCGCGATTTTGAAAACAGTCAGTTAATTTAAATTTATAATCTATTATAAAATAATTTGATACATGATATTTTAATATATTTAGATTCACAACTAATTATTTATCAATAATAATTTTTTTAGTTGAAATTTTTCTTTAAAATTATAAAAAACGCATCAAACAGTTAAAGTGAGCGACTAATGGTACTGAGCGGGTATAGGGGCTTTTACCTTAATTATGAGAAATAATTAAATTTTTCTTTACTAAAAAAATGTTTGGGTATGCATTATCTAAATTTAAAAAAATTAAAATAATTGCAGAGTAAATTTTGAACCACAGAAAAAGCACTTGGTAAAAAAAAATAAAAATTTGACTGAGATGAAATTCGACAGCAATTGAAAAATTCCTGAACTAAAAAACATTAAAAATTTGAATTGACTCATGAATAAACTAAACCGCTATGTATACTTTATATTCATAATTGGATATATAAATGTTAATGAGTATAAGTAAATAAAATAAATGAAGTAATAAACGTCACGAAGTAATAAGTAATACGACACCATAGCTAAGGAGGTGGTAACTTTGATGGTACTGAGGATCAGTGATACAATGTCCCAAGCCAGCTGGGACATGCATATTACTCACCTCTTCATTGTCTCTTTCACCTTTACTCAATGCACACACTCTGTTGGCATGCTATCAACCACTTGCGTCCTACACCAGTTTCCCCATACTACCAGGAGCCGTCTCTGCTCTTCTGCCATCTCTCTGAACCTCTACCTCTACCCTCTACTCGGTTCCGTGCTCTGAGTATCACTATTAATTAGAGGCAAGGACGAAGTTGGGCTGTCTCTGTCTACCAACGGATCCGCAAGACTGCTAATTACGGGCAAGTTATACCAGGAGTGAAGCGAACTAGAGCTAGAACGGAGCCAAAGCTAGACAACCTACCTGCTGCTTTCCTACAACCACACTCCACTATACCCTTACCCAGCTCTTACTTGCAATTATTAAGGCATTACAATCCACCAGACAGCTGCCGTTCGGCTGCTCCCCATCCTCTATATAGTTATACTACAGTTCTACTCTACCCTTGGATATCCATGTCGTCTTCACTCCTCTATCTAACAACTCTCGACGTGGTGACACATTGTCACTTACTCATATGTATCACTTGGCAAGTACTCATTGCGTGTCTAAGATCTTGAGTCTAGTGTTTTATTTTAAACACGTCTGTCTAAAACTATCATTTTATTGACTTCAGATTATTTTTTTAATTTTTTTATTTAAAAAGAAACCTATAGAATGTTAGTCTTTTATATTAATTTACACTTGTAAAATACAAAGCAATCAGAGAGTAAACCAACTGACCAATTAGGACAGAGAATACGTAGGAATGAACAATACGAGAAAGTTCAGAACCTTTAGAGCTAAAGTTTAGAAGCAATTAATATACATACATATGTAGGTATAGAAATATTAAACACACACACACACAAACATTGATGTCTGACCATAGATTTATTCAGCATGTGATTCTAGCCTTAATGATCCACTTCAGTTATAGAAATCATGAGCTCTATGTATAAACTTCAACAATTAAAAGCTTAATTGATGTTTAGTTATAATTAATATTTTAAATCTATTCAATATCTCAGTGTAAAACAAGTGGTGATAAAATGAACTATCACTGGTATAGTGGTGTTAAAACTGGTGTACATAAGGAGTATATTGACTGATAAGAATATGAGGGTGTGAGTACAAATGTTTTAAGATCTACAAAACAGAAAAAAATAATAATAAATTAATCATTGATAATTTAATTTTATTTTTCTCGCTTATTTAGTTTGCAAAGAGACTTGAATCATAAAAATCGGCTTCCCATATTTTATACAATAATATTAACATTTACACTCCGTCACTCGAAGTCCCGTAGTTTGAAAAAAATCACTCTGCATATGGAGTAAATAGGAAGTTTGTTTTTTCAGCGGAGTGATTTGAGTTTCATTTAAATCAGTGCACTGTAAAAAATTTTTTGGACCCGGTGTAGTGTAATAGTATATTAACGCATTGAGTGGAAGGTGCTTTCGACAACGAGTGTGATTGGTTCACGAGCCGTCAGGCGAGTGTTGCCAACACACGAGTGTCGAAAGCCCTTCCACTCAATCCGTTACAATAGTTTTTGCATTGAATGGTAAGAAAGAATGTCTCTGATTGGTAAAAAAGGACACTACATTAAATTTAATCTTTTAATTAACCTCAAATAATATTCAATCTTATTAATATAAAATTAATTCCTGTATTATTTCTGATGCAAATGATTATTAAATAATAATAGTAATAATTAAACATGATTTTATTGATTTTTATAATAATTTAAGATTATTTTTATTGTTTCCAAAATATTGATATTCAGCAAAAAATAACTAGAGTTTAAAGTCAAAGTTCATATAGTGAATTGTACATTATAATTAAATACAGTAAGATGATTTTCTACAGTCTGGGACTTTCCGTTGTCTTAACTCGAGACGGCTGTTGATTGGGTTTTCTGGTGGATCGTTTAATGACTAATAAATAGTATATCTATATATATGTAAAAAGTGTACGTTTGTCATATTTTTCACGAACAATGTGGACATTCTTCGCGATATTTATTCTTTGTAGTGTCATTTTTAACCAATCAGAGACGTGCTTTCTTACCATAAGTTGCAAAAAATATTTTAACACCACTTTCGGTGTTGAATTTCAACACCGAAAATTTTATCATTTACACCGCCTGGACTTACCCCGGGTTTTTTTTATAGTGTAGGAGTGAATTTTACTCCGAAGGATTAAAAATATAGTCATCTGCTCTGCATTCACTCCGGATTTACTCCGCTAATTTTTTACGGTGTAATTGTGGACAAATATATTCTTTGGTTTTCTTCATAAATTGGCAAATCTGCCGTATCATGAATTAAACCCCTTTTTTCAACACCGTTTTCGGGTTAAAAGTTAACACCGGGATATCGTGAATTTAAACAGTTTTTTTTTACAGTGCAGTACTAAACTAACATCAAAAACATCGAATTGAAATATAATGTATCATTCAATTATTAGCAAACCAAATTAATATATTATTAGTCTATTTAAAACATCACTAATATATAAACGGATTACTAAAACTCGCTCCTGTTTTTAAATTATCAAACATAGTATTTTTGTATTTATATAAATAAAATTTCTACGGCAATTATTTTACCAATAAATTATCTGAAAAGCTGTGCTTGTGAATAAATTATAGCTATTATTGAACATTGAATTTTTATTTAATGCCGTAGTTTTATTTTATCATAAAATAAACGGATTAATAAATAAAAGAAAAAAAAATCTGCTATAATTATCCAGCCTCGTTCACTAGTTTCTTTAATTAAAAAAATTATAGCTATACAAAGAAATAAGTAAATAAGTGGAAAATAATGTAATTGGATTTGATTTTTATTAACTCAGCAAATAAGGAAGTTTGATGTTTCATTGAACTCGTTCAAACGAATAATTCACCTTCGTGAAATGAGAATTTATCCGGCAGTTAACAAATGCCAAGCTTTACCTTTTGCATCCGTACTCTGCTATTCTCTCATTTTACCACGACGTGCTTTTTCACCTGCACCAATAGCATGTATGTATAAAAGTATATAGTATAGCTTACTATATATATTTTTCCCTCTCATATAATCCTAGAAAATGCGTTCACTCGTCGTTCGATCTACAAAATACGAGCAACGGTATTATTGTTGTTTTGCAAACGAAAGTCGAGCTTGGCTTTATTCCAATGGTAGTCATCGACCACATGAACAAATCCCTCTCTAGCAACCAACTACTGTACAATACTGTACTGAACTATACAGAACTTTCATCTAAAACTACCTGGTAGCTGTTAAAGTTACAGAGGAAGCATCAAAAAAATATATTCCGACTAAAAAAATTTAACTTTCCATGCATTCAATTACCCATCTATTAAAACACCTCGACTTTATTATGGTGCCATCGTCATAAACTGGTAGCTGATTAACTTTTGATAATAAACAAAATTCCATTGTAAATATTTCTCACAAATTCTTCGCCATACATTAAATACTGAACGAAAAGCTTTGAATATTTCATATAATATTTTATTAATAAATGATTTTGATGGTATTTAATAAAATACGATGAAAAATAAAAATATTTATTAAACATGAAATTAAATACATAAAAGTACAAATGATGAATATAAATATAGATATGAAATTTGAATCATTTTTAATCATAAAATGGACTGAATTTTATTTATATTTCTCTTTGATGTTGCTTTTTATCTCGACAAATTTATTCATCATTTGTATGATAGAAATGTTAAATAAATAAATAAATTAATATTGATTTTAAATCTCAAATGAATAAAAATATTTATTTTTATACTGCGATTTTTTACTACGTATTAAATTCTTATAGACACTTTTTATTATTGCTATTGATTTAAAACGCGGGATAAAAATAAAAGAATGAGTTTAGGGGTGGGGTGGGCAGAATGGAAACGCGGAGAAAAAATATACTATTTTAATCCACCATACTGTAAATCATTTATTTGACTCGTATTTTTGAAAGAAATAAGTCTCTTATTTATTTTCAAAACATTTGTCAGTGTACACCCTGTCGGCTCATATTATAATTCAAGTAAATTTTATCAGTTAATTTTGCATTGTGCCCAACGCAGAATGTAGAAAAAAAAGTTTTTACAGGGTGGCCACAAAGAAATGATTTCAATATTCCCTGATATTTCCCGGTTTTCCAATAAATTTTTTTATATTTTTCCCTGATTTAGAAATTATATTCGTATCATCTAGATTTAAAAAATTTTTTTTATATTTTCAATTTCAATAATTAAATTTGATAATTAAATCATGCGAGAAGCCATAAAAAATGGCAATAAAATAAATTAATATTGCCTACTTTGGATTATTCCATGTTAAAAATGTGTAATTTGAAATATTTAATAAGAAATTTTATAATTCAAATAAATTCAAAATACACTGGTTACAAAAATTAAGGGATACTAAAAAAAATTTCAAATTTTTTAGTAAGTCTTAACAATATGTAAATCTAAGGAAAATGGTCGTACAACAAAAATAAAAAGGCAAGCTGTAGCTTCAAGTGTCTAGTTTCTGATCTGGTCTTTAAATTTTTTTATATACACAAATCCGAAGCAATAAAAAATCAATCACAATTATCGAAAAAAATTTATTCGAGCTCGAAGACCGTTTTTAAGACGAGCAAAAATTAGGTAAATGTCTTTTTTGATAGTTTTCTTAGGATTAATCCGGAACCGCACAAAATAAAAAATTTTTAAGATCAGATCAGAAAACTAGACACTTGAAGCTACAATTTTCCATTTTTGTTTTTATCGTACGACCATTTTCCTTCGAGTTACAACCTGTTGAAAATCACTTTAAAATTTGAAATTTTTTTCATATCCCTTAATTTTTGTAGCGTATTATTGAAAA
The DNA here is from genome assembly GCA_964016945.1 of Microplitis deprimator. Classification (NCBI taxonomy): domain Eukaryota; kingdom Metazoa; phylum Arthropoda; class Insecta; order Hymenoptera; family Braconidae; genus Microplitis; species Microplitis deprimator. The sequence goes on along the minus strand of OZ024715.1, from coordinate 12,667,261 downwards.
AATTTTTAATTTTGAACTGTCGCAATTTAATTCCCGGATACTTTTCGAAATTCCCTGACATTTCCATGATATTTCCCGTTCGTATTAAATTCCCTGATAATTCCCGATATTCCCGGTTTGTGGCCACCCGCCTGTTTTAGTATAGGCCAATGAGTCTCGATTTTCTATGGAATTTTTAGAGGGCGATCTTGACCAAAATTATGACTTCCGTTAGATGTCTTTAGGCCTCAGGGGTATCAACTAATATTTTGGGACAACGTTGGCTCATAAAAGTGTGAAGAAATTTTTTTTTCTCAGCATAGATCCGTGAGTCGATTTTCTATAGAATTTCTTAGACGGTGGTTTTGACCAAATCAATGGCTTCGGTTGGATGTTTTTGGTGTTTGGGGATATCGAACAAATCTTTTCAAAGAACGCTGGCTCATAAAAGTATGAAAAAAATTTTTTTCCTCAGCATAAACTTGGAGCCTCGATTTTCTGTAGAATTTATAATCTTAATCTTAATTATCTATATATGCTACTGTCTAAATCTTTGCGTTCTGTCAGAGTATTCGAACAGAAAAATTCAAGAGTTACTTATTTTTCAATTATACGTGATTTTTTGAATTTTGGCAATTCAAGACAAGTCCCAAATTTTTTTGAGCTTGAAGAGCTCAAAAAAAAAAAAATGCACTGAAAAGTATTTTTGAGCTTCAGGGGCTAGAAAATTCATTCACAGTAAATTTTTCGAGCTCCTTGAGCTCGAAAGCAGCGTCAAGTTTTTAGGCTGGCCCGCAGGGTTAACCGTTTTCCCTATTCATTCAGGTTCAAAAAATGATCAACTTAAAGTTCAGTATTGTCTCAAATTTAGAAGTTCACTTCTCTGAAAATTTTTGGAATGAACATTTTTCACTTGGGTATATATATATATATATATATACATCGGACGTATTAATGTAACAAGTGTAAAATAAAAAATGTAAAATGCAGAAACGTATAGAATAAATCGTTTTTTAACGTGACAGCGCGAGTTGATGGAAAGATACGAGGGTAAAGAGGCCTCTGAAGTTTTTAAATTCCTCTCACGTACATGTTCGTGGTAAATTCGATGGAGTAGTCGTTCTCAATTTATTTATACACATATATCTATATATTAGTATGTATACATGTACATGTATCTACATAGATGTAGTAGATACATATTTACAGTAGATACAAGAGGGATTGATGAGAAAGAGAGTAAAGACTTTTTTTAGAACGACCCTTTTTTCACCTTTAAATCTTCGACATTTTTCCCAGCTTGACATACAAAATATGAGACATAAATTTATTTTTGTATCTGAGTGTATGGGTGTTATAAAGTCATAAAATCCGTTACACTTGCACTTGCATTCGCACTTGCACATGGACGTGGACGTGGACGTGGACATGGACGTATAGTTTAACGTTTGTTGTATAACGTAGACTACGTCATCAGTTATATAATAGTTGCTGTCATTTTTATAGACTTTGTTGTAAATATAATGTGTGTTCTGTGTACTGAATACTGTGTGTGTCAAGATAGGAACATGAATACGCACAAATGTCGAGTTTAAAGTGTAATAAAGCTAGAGTACTTGGGACGAATCCTGTGCAATGTATATATGAATAGCTGTTTGATTGAACTCAGCTACTCTTATTTGTTTGTGAGATGAGATGAGTCCTTTGCTCTGATGTCTAAAAAAAAACGAGTTGTCTTGCTGTGTGACTTTGCTGTGCTCTTTCCTCATGACACTCAGCTTTATTAAGTTAATTTAATTTTAAACTTCAGAAAATCTTTACTCCAGTAGAGTTCAGTTATTTTTTCATTAAGTTTTTCTTTTACTCGGAAAATTTATCATCGGGTCACGTATACTTACTTTGTTTTTATACTTTAGTTGTTAATTAGAGAAGGTAAAAGAGAACTAGTATAGTTTTTTACAATTAAAGTTATCGATTGATTTATTTTGTAACAGTTACATAGAAGAAAGGAACTGAGTAGGCGACCAAGTTTTTAACGAAAAATTTCAAAATTTTAAATTATTTTAGAAATTTTTTTTTAAGGCCATTCTGTCAGTGCCCCCCCCCCCCACTTTTTAGAAATTTCAATGATTTTCAACTGTCATAAACGGGTCAAAATTTTATCAATTAATTAAGAAAAAAAATTAAAGCATTAATTGAAAAAAAGACAACGTAGACGTAATTTCACCGAGATATAGAATTTTTTAAAAATTACATACACTACGGAAAGAAAATTATGCGAAGTGTTCCTAGGCATTATGGGAACAGTTCCCATAATAGTATAGGAACTGTAGCCATACTATTATAGGAATGGTTCCTATATATTATGGGAACAATCCCTATAAAAATTTATTTAACAAATTTCGTTTAACTCCGAATTGATAACAACTGTAATTAATTTTTTTTTAATTAATTGATAAAAATTTTGATACACTTATGACAGATGGAAGTTATTGAAAATTTTTGAAAGGGGGGGGGGGGCATTGTCCGAGAATGGCTTTAATGTTAAATTTAAATTTTTGTTTAAATACTATTTTGAAAAGTTATTATTTTATTAATGAATATAATTGTAATTTGAATACGGGGTAAAATGACACGCCATTTTAGAGGAAATAACCAGGTGCGACTGTAAACAAGTAAAAATTTTTTAATTATAATTAATTTGAATAAAAAAAGATTGAAAAGCAAGAGATTGATACGCTGGTATTAAATAATATTTGAATTTGGAAAGAAAATTAATTAAATAATGAAAATATTTTTGATGCAGTCCTTCGAATTTGTAAATTGAAATTTTTTTTTTCATTTACGTGAGTTTTTTTTTCATTCTTACGGGTTTGAATTTACGCGTTATGAATTCACCTTGCGGAATATTTTTCTGTATTTACTTTATTTATTTTTTTAAAATCCAAATAAACATTTATTTGTTTTTAATCATTGTAAGTAACTGCAATCGTTTGTTTATATACAATTAAAATTTATGGAAACTTTTTTTCGTGTATACATTTATATATTTATTTATTTAACGCCAACCGTCTTTCTAGTACAAGATCATCAAAGTATAACAAATTAAATAATTAAAAAATAAAAAAAATTGTAACTAACAGAAATATCCATTACTGAGGCAGAAGAATTTGAAGACGTTGAGAAAAAACTCAATTACAGTTTCATATAACGAGTAAAAACTATCGTAAAATAAATTATTACGTTTATTTTGCATTTAAAAAAAAACATTATACTCTCTTGACCCGATTCGTTAGCTTTTGATCATATTTCCAAAATAATCTGCATCCAGTTTCGTTTCAGGATGTCAGCATGATTTTATGATCAAAGGAACTCTGTGTGCGTTAAAGTATATCTATATATATTTATGTGTTTGTGTCTGAATTGATATAAATAAATTACAAAGTCAAAGCTTTGACAATCTGAATTAATATATAATTAATTATATTTATATATATTTTTAATAATAAACGTATTAATAAAAATTCCATTAGTAGTCATAAATATTAAATAAATAAAGGAGAGAGCTGAGAAAAACCGCGCAGCTCGGGCTAAGAAATATCAAATTATTTTCAATAAAAATTTTTATTTTTTTTTCAAAATTTTTTTCTAAAACTTTTCTTCAAATTATTGCAAATAATACTTCTGCATGCGTTGCATTTTTCGCAAAATTTAAAGAACAAAATTTTTTTAATTTTTTGGACATGACTTAATTTTGGAAAAAAATTTTTTCTAGTAAAAATTTATCCCGTCTTGAAAACTAAATAATTTTATCGATTTAGAAAAAAAAACTGCTTCCATTTTTAGCCCTGCTGATAATATATTTTAATATATCCGAGTTATTTAAATGACGAATCAACATATCAATTAAATATATCACCTCATTCGTACACAAGAGGAAATATAGTAAATTAACTAATTATTTATTTATATAATGGGTCATTCTAATATCATATTTTCACTGAGTATCGATTTTGAGTTAATGAATTAACTCGTGTCATCATAAAATAATGGAAGGCCAATTCAAATATTTATTTTTGTTAAAGTAAAATCAAAATGCTAAAGTTAATCGACATAATCTAATTATAGATTTATCGAATTGTCAATAATCCTATTTTGAGAATATCTAATTTTGCAATGCAATGGCGAGCATTAGCACCTAAACGTTACGTTTAAACCTAGATTATGAATACATTCTACTGTGACTAAGCCTTTAATAATAGCAAATAATAATAATAATAATAAAATAAACAATAATAATAATAATAATATATTACAAGATAAAATATTTGTCGGAATATTGATAATATCATAACGTATCAATAAATAATGACAAATTTCAGTATTATAATTTTAATATTTTATATTTATACATTAAATTTGAAATAATATATATTGAGTTACATAGAACATTAATTGAAATAATTTACGTTTATTATATTGGAAAATGATGTACCCCTATTCAATATTATATTCATATATAATTGTCGAAAATAATGAATCTGTCAGTTGCCAGCGGGCTATAGTTAATGTACGACAATCGTTTATTATTATCATTTTCATATTCACTCATTATTCCCATGCCTATCTATATAACAGAAATTAATTAATTATTTCTAAAAGTATATCCTAGTTATTGACTTTAGTTAAATTTATAAGTCGTTTTATTGGCAGGTCTACTTTTTCAAATTAAATAACTTATTTATGCTATTTTGGAAAAAACTTTATTATATAAAAGTATTGTTTCAAAATAAAATAAATTGAATTAATTAGTTTTTTTGATAGCTGATAAATTAATGGGTTTTTTAATACGTTTATTTGATCAAATTATCAGATTCAAAAGTAAAAAGAAAGAAAATTTGTTTGAAATTTTATTTTTTAATAATTTGAAAAAAACTGATCTTATTGATGTCAAAATAAATTAAGAATATAATTTTAATGGTTGATAGACATAAATACTCAATTTTTGACAAAATAATTTAGGGTCGACTGTTTTTGTTTTCATTATTAGACGAAAAAATATATATCCAAATTCCAAAAATATATGCCGGCAAAATAGCATACATACGACAATATTAAAGATGTAACTCCTATATATACTATTTTGCCAGGATATATATTTTTTCGCGCGAGAATTTGCATTTGATTTTTTTTCAAATACTAACAATATTTATTTATTGAAAGAAATGAATGTATATTAAACCATTTTGAAATAAATACCATGAATTACATGTTAATTTAATTAAACATTATATATAAAAATCGTATTTATTTGAAGGGAAAACTCAGTAATTGAATTCAGGGATACAGTCTGATGTGCAGAATTCCTTTAGCTGTATCTATTTAGGAAACTATGCCTAATAATGCTAGGGATGTTGGAAGTTAGAATTGAGATCTGGATATATATATATATATATATATATATATATATATATATATATATATATATTCCATTCCATTATCACATTGTTCTGGAACAATACATTCTCGATAGTACAGCACTAATTCACACAGTGAAGTGCATGAAAAAGCATTAATTAGCCTCTCTAGAAACAAACCTCATCTAAATATATATTATCAGGATCTACACTAAAAGCATATAATTTTTTACAGTTACTTGTTTCAGCTAATCTGTCAATTAATCTTTTAACAGAAATAAATAAATACTACATCATATTTTTAGTATATCCCAGGTGTACTTCCTGGTTCAGAACGATAAGTACCAAACTCTGGTGCATTTTCAGTTTTCTCTTTTGTTCCACTGCTGCCTCATAAATTATACTTTTACGATCCGTCTGTTCGTTTATTTTTTTCCCGCTCAATTTCTGTGGCTTCGGTGCTGCTTTTTTTCTCACCCATTTTACATCTTTTCATTATTTTTTTTATTTATTTATGATTATTATTTAAAAGCTGAAGAAATAAAAAAACAAAATTCAAATAAATATATATATATATATATATATATATATATATATATATATATATATATATATATATATAAATTTTACTGCATACACGTTAAAAAAAAAATTGCAATGTGTACATTCACCTTCAGGTGATCATTATTTATAAATTACTCGCACTGGCCGTGGAGAAAGCTGACCTCAGGAGCAAGACAACTTTCTATGTATACAATCGTGATGAAAATTTGTGATATAAGTATTAAATATCATTGTCAATATCAAGTATATTAACATCTTGATGAGAATAAATAACTGAAGATTCAATTATTCAAGAAAAATTTTGAATTACCCAAAAGTACACACCTCAATCGCTCATTTTGATTTTAATCATTAATTTTATTTTATCATATTATTTTATTATTATTTTTTTTTTATTATGAATTTTTATTCAACTTATAAATTATCAATTCGATTTTAATATTTCTTATTTTCAGTTTAATATTTTTTTTAAATATCCCGCCTTTTTGTCTTAGACGTCCCTTTTTCTTTTCAAGCTTATAGGGATCGTGCCCGAACTGTAGAGGCAGCACTTTTGTCGAAAGTAGAGCGCCCTAGCGTTAAATAAAAAAAGTATCGTGATGTAAACATTGTAGTAAACAGTATTGGTTTTTATAAAAAATAATAAAATTTTGGTTTTTACCGATTAAAAATAATCGGGTTAGAGATCAAAACGATAAAAAAGGACAAATATTTGAATCTGATCATGTTCTAAATGTAATAGAAACCGAAGATTCAAATAAGCAATCGGTTAGAACGCACAATTGTCGCCCAAACCAGTGTTTCCAATGTTTACAGTGTTACAATTATCGTAAGTATTTTTGACGTTTGAAGGTTATCCACACGGTGTTCAGTGAACTTTCGGGGAAACGATAAAATTTCACCTGTGTATTATTTTTATACGGCATATTTGAACAGCCGCGAATACAACACGATAATTTTGATGAAGACATCTCGAAAATTTATTTTATTTAAAAAAAAAAATTTTTAATTAAAGACACTGATAATGCTAAACTAATACTGTTTACCATCACTTTGTTTGTAATTTTTTTCGGCAGATGGCGTAAAGGTCAACTTTCTTAATCCCTGTACTGTTACGCTAGTGCTGCTGCCAGTAGTTGATGGAGAGAAAAAAAGAAAAAAATAATAACAATAGTAAAAGTAAAAATGGCGGGTAATTTTTTTGTGAATAATCAGTTTTACGTTTTTAAATAATTACAATTAAACTATAAAGATTTAGATAATTATTTTCAAAATGGTTCTTATGAGAGTTATCGTGTTTACGGAGTTTCATACGTAACAATTGACAGCACTAGTTTTTTGAGTTAAAATAATTTATTTTAAACTAATAAAATAACGAATCGACTTAATATCAGGTTCAAATTATTCCTTGATAGATTCACAAGATGGCCTATTTTGGTGCAATTAAAAGAGTGTAGAAATATTTTTGTGTGAATAGAATAATCGGAAAAAAACTATTCATAAAATACCCTTAGTGCAATATTTAGAAAAAAAAAAAATTGATATCCATATGTGGGAGTTTTTTTGAAAGCTCATTTCAAATTTTTAATGGGCGGTAAATTTAAATGCTAATATGCAATTAAAAGATTTATTATCGAGACAAATTATTACAGTTAGAAAAATTTTAAGTGTGGACATCTTGTTATTTAAGTTGATAAATTTTCACTTTGAGGATTTTAATTTTAAAGTTTTATAATTTTTCACTTAATTAGCATCTGACATAAGACAATTTGTTAAAAGGAATTTTCTTATTTTATTAATAGAATAAATTTACTTTAAATAATGTTACAAAGCTTTGCTATTTAATGAGAAAGTAAATTGACAATTAATTTTCATATCAGCTAAAATTAAAGAGAAAAAATGAGTAACGGTAATCGATAAATTTATGGAAATAATTTTTCTCAGTTTGTCGAGTTATCTAAGAAAAAAATTAAACTATTTTTTTTTCACGATTTTCTTCTATTTCACTGTCGGAAATTTTTTTAAAATAATTAGAACATTTAAACTTCAATATCACTTTTTTAACTTAAAAATTTAAGTCAAATCCAAGACAACGTGCCTTTAATTTGACTCAATTGGCATAAATCGGTACTAAGCAAGACAACTTAGGCAAAAGCAAGTTAAAACTGAATGTGTTTTCATATTTCAAAATATGCTCAAGGAGCTCGAAAACAGCGGGAAGTTTTAGGGCTGGCCCGCAGGGTCAACCGATAGACAAATTTTTTTTAAATAATTTAAAAATTATTAGACGTTGATTAACTTGAGGATCATTAAAAAATATATTATCTCAAAATGAATCAGTGAAAAGTACTCCAACCAGTGAATATTCACTGCAAAAATATTCCCAAGCATAATACTGATTGAATTAGTGATATACTTGGGCCTATTTGTGCAGTGAATATTCACTGATTGGAGTACTTTTTACTGATTCATTTTAAGAGAGTAAAATAAATTTATTTTCAATGAAACTAACATTAAATAACTAAATTACCAATTTATTTGGACGACAACCAATAAAAGGTGCACAGAAAGCAATAGGGTATATGAAAATTTGTATTCCGTGATTTGTCGAAAAGCAATATTGTATAAAGGTACGACATGATACGACGAGTTGAGGGCAAAGAACGAACCGTGCAAGGGCTCGGAAATAGCTCAACACGCTACAACAATATATATATATACATATATATGTATACATACAAGTCTTGTTGGTTGTATGTTGTTTGTTGTATATATAGATAGTATAAAGGTATAGGTACTATATAGACATTGGAACGTGACAGGAATTTCATGTCATAAATGAAAGAGAATTCACCGTACGCGACATCGGCTTAATTACTGGCGTTCACTTCTCTCTTTCTCTTCGTATGTATATATTATACTCTTATACTTGTTCTCTTTAGCTGCACTGACTTCTATATCCTACACATCAACAACATGCAGAGTGACATACATTGTTTCAAACACTGTTTATTTACTAACACTCTCTGCTCTACTCTGCACTGTATTGAATATAGCTTATTATTTATTTTAGTATTTTTGGAGGGAAAGTTTCGATTGCAATCAGTATCTATTGCTAACGATAACAATATCGAGGTATTAACGGGGGTGTAATTGAAAACTGTTGTTAAAATAATGGTAGATAAGAGTCTACTTAAATTTTTTCCGATACTATTATTAATTCATGATATTTATTGTTTTTTATTGGAAAACAATAAAAATTAACGTACGAAATAAATTTTTTTTCTTTTTTTTTAATTTAAAGTTATGGGAAATCAAAAGCGCATCAACGGTTTGCTTTAATAATAATATAATATTTTAATTAACTTTCAGGCAATAAATTATTATAGATTTATATTTTATGGATTTTAAAGATGGAGGGTAATAATTAATTGTCAATAAGAGTTAATAATTATTTTTATTAGGGTTTTTTTTTGTAGAGTAGCTAAAGCTGATGAAAAATAAATTAAAAAGATTAATTATGTGCTCTAATTTTTATTGTGAAATTTAGTTTTCAAGATTTTGATACTTTAGGCTTTCAATGGATTCTGCAATCAATTGAATTATCACAAATTTATTTTAAAAATTTTTATAATAATCTATTGTCCATAAGCTTTAATTTGATACCGACCATGTGATTTTAGTAAAAATAAAAAAATCTTATAAAAATTTTGATTTTAAAATTTTTCAGAAATCAATTTTTTTCTGTGCTAAATTTAACAATTTCAAATATTTCGTTATTGATATTTAATGAAAATATGAAAAGTAGTTTATTACGGACATGCTAAAGTCAAATTTAAATTAAATTTCCAATTTTTTTATAAAATTTTCAAAATTTTATTCTCAGATTTTGTAATCACAGAATTATTTAAATACAAATAAATTACAGTGACCTACAAGTGTTCCATTACGGACACGTTTAAAAAAAAAAATTTCAAAAATTGTTTAAATTTTCTCGTATTGAAAACAAAACTTAATATTGTAGGAATGATATAGTTTTGATTTGTTAATTTATGGAATTCCCTTATTTATGGTAATACTGCATCCTGCTGTTCAATAAATACGTATCAACAATCTAAATTTAGTTTGAGTCAGCTGTCGTCAGACAGTTTAAGAGCCATACAGATGGCACGGTACGGTCAAACGAACTTATTGTAGAATGTCGTGGTTTGTGAACTATGCGTTGATCCCAAACCAATTTCTCTCCTTGACTTTCTCAAACAAAATATAATCCTTTATCCAGTTCTTTTTTCCGAGCTATTTTTCATCTTCTACAGTGTATAAAGTCTCGTGTAAACTTTTCATCGTAAACTTACATACAATTGAGTATAGTCCAAGTTTAGTAGTACACTCGGCTGCATGTACACTGGGAATATAAAAAAGTATTAAAAATAAAGAGGAACAAGTCGGCGGAAAAGGTATTGAGTCTTCTCACTCGGTCACTCACTTGCTAACAAACTCACTCTTTCTTTTTTATCTGGCAAACTTTTTCGGGTAATGTCGTTGAAACGCTGCGAACAAACGCGGATACTACTAAAGAGAGAGAACGAGGAAGAGGAAAAGAGAGGGAAAAAGATACTACAGTATTATAGAAGTAAAGAGAAGACAAGTTGCGGGTTTGAAGAGAGAGCCATACGAAAGTTTCCTCTTGCTTTTGGTTGAACATTGGAAGGATAACTGTGTACTCTCTACTCATCTGATGCTCTCTAGAACTGGATGATTCCCAGATCTGCCATCCGCTTCTCTCTCTCTGGGTGGCCGGTTGACGCTCGCTTTTCATTTTGCGTCAGACTTCCGTAATGTTCTTCATTTCTTACTACTTTGTATATCCATATACATATATATTGCATCGCATGTGCATGTATACGTTTAAAAAGAGAGTTCTTGTCATACAGAAAGTAATTTCTCAACTGTTAAATTAATACACGTTCAAAATATTTTTATATTGTTACTTAAATTTATACATAAATCAACAATACCATTAATTTAAGTCATTAAAAATATGATGATAATATCCGAGTGTCTATCATCAATTGATAGATTTATTTTTATGACTCATGATATTTATGTGCTATAAATAGACAATAGACTAGGCACGACTGATTATATATATTTTAAATATATTTATAATAAATTTTCACTCTGTTCTATAATGAGATTTTTATATTTTTAATAAAAAAAAAAAAAATTTTACGGCACAAAACGGAGAACTGAAAAAAAATTTTCTGTTAAATTGTTTACGTGTTCCATTTTATCCCGGATATTTAATAACACTTAAAAAATAATAACAATCATGAAAAAATAAATAAATAAATAATTTTTTTTATCTGTCCGTTGTACTAGTCTCCATTACTTGTCATATTAAATGCCAACTTTCATAATTATCAGTAAACTTTTATTTAAAATAAAAGTTTTACAGCAATATCTCAAGTGTTCTATAACGGCCACCCTTAAGTATACACCAGTAAGATAAAAAAAAACTTTAATCTAAAAATTTATCGTAATGACCTTTGTAATTAAGTGTATTTTATCAATAATTACTTGAGCATTGAAAGGAAAAAGACAGAGTAAAAAATTCCACGTACGCTCGTTTCGTCTACGAAAGATATAAAAAAAGCTAAAAAATAGTAGGAAAAAAAAAAAAAATAACAGATCGGACGGTTGAATGCCACGTAAACCAATCGGAGTTGAACACGAAAAGTTATACGGAATGTAACACCAGTGTCTGAGCACCTCTTTACAACTTAAACTTGATCCGCGTGTTACATTTTGATACGCCAGCAGCCCTCCCGCACATACGTGCTCCCCATTTCTTAGATGCCCCCTAATAAATAAACAAATCCATAAATAAATAAAATAAACTGAGCAATAAATTATTAACTCAATGCAAGAAATAAAATAAAAGGCGGCGTCAAAAATTGTTAAATAAAAAAGAGAAAGTAAATTATAAATACAAGTCCGAAAAAAAAGTTTATACGGGTGAAAATAAATAAATAAAAAGATCTGCAGAGAGCAAAGAGCTCGTGTGTGAGGGAGAGAGAGAAGGTCAAATGCGGAAGTAAGGCAGAGACCTACATATTCCAAGAGGCCAATGAGACGGCGCAATGTGGCATACCACTCTCTCTTTTCAAGTTCTCTCTCCTTCGCTCTCTCTCTTTCTCATACCAGCAGATCTTCTCTCTCTCTGTCACGCTATTCAACGTTTCTTCGTCACGTGTACACTGTACTTCGCACGCGCCATCTTTCTCATTTATCTCACTCAGTTACTCTTGCGCCGACTCTTCCTTCTCACTCGCGACTGATTCCTCGGCCCCCGCAATTCTGGACACCACTACTCCAAATGCCATGACGTGCCTCAGCCAACTCGGTTGAGTCGCGTTCATACAAACGCCAGTTGCTCCGCGGCTTCCGCCACAGTTACAGTGACATGCGTTTACTTGAATCACTTGCTAGTAGTAACAGTTGTAGTAAAACATTACCGAAAATTATGCATCTGCCAAGTGTCACTATGATGACGTGTACCATTTTATTTTTACTTGGAGCACTTATTTGTCAATCATCAGCTGCCGATAGTAACAATAGTAATAATAATAATATTAAAACAAATGAACTTAAAATAGAGCCACTGTTTGTACCAGATGGTTGTGCGGTTAAATCGAAAAAAGGAGACCACGTTACTATGCATTACACCGGCACTCTTGTTGATGGTACCAAATTTGATTCAAGGTCAGTTGTGATAATTTATGATGACGTGGAATTACTATGTGATTTATTTATTTATTTATTTACTTATATATTTATTTATGATCCTGAAGTTGGCAGACAATGTAAAATTTTTTGATTTTTTTTTTCAACAAATCAATTGCAAAAAAAAAGAAAACTAAAAAATGCACGTGTAGAAAATTAATAAATCTATAGGTGCAATATTTTCAAATATTTTTTTTTTTATAATTTATTGTTTAAAAAAAAATCAAAAAATTATTAGACGTCGACTAACTTCAGTATCCCATTTATTTATGATAAAAAATTTTTCAAAAAAATATTCAAATATTTGCTCCGAAAAAAAAAAAAAAAAAATTGCACAATAGAATTATTTGAGATCAAACGAAAGCGTCAAATCCATCAATTAAACGTGATTACTGTGAGTATGAAATGCGTACAGAGTACAGAGGAAACAATACGCGATTTAGATTTAGATTTCATACAACATTCAATACAGATGATTGCGTATTGAGGACTTTGATTATATTATTCCAAAGCTCGATTTTTTCTTCATTTATTTTTACTTTCCTGAAAAAATAAAAAAATAAAAAAAATGTAAAATACTACATTTCAATGATTTTATTGTTTAAAAAAAAAAGTAGTTTACTTTGAAAGCCGTTAATACTCACATCTGTTTCATAAGACGATTATTTATATACGTGTTTTAATCATCAGTGAAATTAAAATCTCTGGTAGTTTTTTATACACGAGTGTGTTTTTCAGCTGATCCTTCGATTGAAGTTTTTAAAATCCGCTTAGTTGACTCGGCTAATTATTACTAGGGATTTATAATATAATATTGATGATTAATTATTATTATTGTTACTATTATGACTATTGATTTAATAAGATATTAATTTCTCAATAAACGTACAGACTTACATTCATTTTCAGTTATAACATAAACTTGATACCAAAAGTTTCCTCCATAATTTATAAGTTCAATTGTTTTCTCTTCACCGTTATAAACGTCAGACCCGTTATAATAATTCTTTAACAGATATTTAGGTCAGAGTATAACGTTCCTTTATTATTGTTATTACAACGACATATTATTCTTCCATCATTTATTAAATTATTATTTTTATTTTTATCAAAACAATAAACATACATCTTTTATTATGCATTTCAAAACTTCCTTTCTTTGTAATAATTATTTTTAAAAAATTACATATTATTAAAATAGAGTCTGATAAATAGGAATCCAAAAAATTAAGTAACAATTGTTAATATTTCAATATATATATTTTTTCAAATTTTCAAGCTGTCATTTACTGCCGACATAATTCATTACTTACTTTTTTTTTTTTAACTTTGCGCTTTGAAAATTAAGTTTTCAAAAAAAGGAAGTTATCCCCGTAAAAAAAATTCGTTCCGAAAATGTGTGTCAGTAAACTTCAAAAATTGAGACAATTTTGAATTTTAATATTAAACTCCAGTCCATTATAATAATACTGAATAATTTAAAAGGAAAGGGACAAAATTTGATGTAAAACTTTTTATTTCATTCGCCAACGTTTCGTCAACTTTGATGACTTCTTCAGGGCTTTACCATGACAAACATTATTACAAATTATCAAAATTTACAAACATAAAACATATCTATATAAGAACAGATATGAGTTGAACATTTTTGGAACTTTAGTCATTAGAAGTGTGAAAAATTTTTAACTAGTGTGAACTTTTCTTGCGAGTTTTTTTTTTCTGAATTTTTTAAGCAAAAATGATTTGAATTGACAATTTTGTGAGTTCATAGAAAGTTTAAAATTAGTTATAAATATTCAATTTTTGGACTATTTTTTAAAAATTCAAGTGAAAAAAAAAAACTGACCTTTCCAAAAATTTCTGATGAAAGTAAAAAAGTGTTTATAAATATTTGTAGATCATTTTTATTTTTTTTGACTTATACTTGAATAATTTTGGTAAGAGTCGAAAATATTCATAATTACTATTTTTTTTAGTTTTTCAAACCCAAAAAATTGTCAAGTCAAATTATTTTTGTTCAAAAAATACAAAAAAGGCGCCGTAAAAGTCCAAATTAGTTTAAAATTTTTCACACTTCTAATTATACTGAAGTTCCAAAAATGTTAAACTCAAAGTTCATAATTGTCTCAATTTTAGAAGTTCACTGTCACGAATTTTTTTACACGGGTTGGTTTTGGTCCGATTTTCGAAAATCAAGTTTTTATCAGATGTTGACGTTTTGAGATCCTAGGATACGATTCCGACCATTTTCAAATGGACACCCGGTCGTGTGTGTGTGTGAAAATTTTTTTTGTCCTACGAACAATAAAAATCAGCAATTATTTTTTTTTTTTTCAAGTTTTTGTTGCATAACTCGTAAATCGCTTGACCTGTTGTTTCTAAATGATCAAATCTAAGTCTCAAGCGTCTTTCAATTGCCACAGGTCACGTAGAATTATAAATTTTGAATTGCTCTCAGTGTGTAAAACTAAAGTATCGCATACTGATGATAAAAAGTTCATTTTTTCAGTACAATTATATTTTTTTCCATGCACGTATGTAATTATTCATTGAAATGACAAAATAGTTATTGTTTAAAAGTAAAAGTGTTACTTAATAGTTAAAGAGTAAGTAACTTTTAGCGATAAAGAGCAACAGTGATGCTAAAACATATGTGTAGTGAGAAAAGCGGAAGTCATTATCGTGAATAAGTTTTGAGATTCACAAACTCTCATATCGTTTATGGGAGTCGTTATCTGCGAATGCTTAGAAAGAGAGAGAAAGTTGAAGATAGATAGTGTATATATAGGTATATGTGGGTATATATATGTGTATATAATCCGTAGATATATATGTAGAGTGAGAGAGAGAGAAAGAGCATCTGGTAACAGTAGCTTCAATGACAGCTTTCAAAAGCTTCGCAAGTGAAACTGGTGGATAGTGGGAAACCATTCACAGTGGCGGCGGCAATCTCGGCTTCTCCGGGTTTATTCCTCGTTGGGAAGCGCGTTAATTGAAATTTGAATCAGACAGCATCTGCTTAGATTAAGAGGATATGCCTGTAGTCCATCAGCGTATAATTTAAACTTTTAAAATCACTTCCTTTTTTTTTTATCTCTGGAAATAAAAAAAACCATTTTATCACCCAAAGTAAAAAAATAATTTTTTTCCAAGCATCAAATTTTAATTTTAAATAATTACCCCAATACTATTGTACACTCGTGCATAAAAATAAAATATAACAAAAACACACTCGTCGTTTCCTTGTGCGATTATACTTAATTCCCGCGTTATAACTGCCGGTATAGGAAACGGAAACGGTAACGGGTCGATTTTCTTTTTCCTTCCTCGAGAAAATACCTTTAATAAATATATTCGCGTTTTCCCTCTTGTGCACTCTTGTTCCCAAACAATTAAAAATACTCTCATTACCCTGTTATTATTTTAATAAATAATAATAATTATAACAACAACAGGAACAATTTACAGTGCCAGTAGGTATGGACGCATATTTATGGATATTACGCAGTATAATAAAAGTAAATTAATATTATTATAAATTAATAGTTGTCATGAGTAACGAGTAATTAATAATTAAAAATTTATTATTATAATAATAAAATGTTAATTTACAAACAAGAGAATATCCAGTGGGTGGGTGGGTGGAATAGGGAGAGAATGTGGCTGCTTACTAATAGAACAATGTTAAAATTATTACGATGGTGTAGGTGGTATGTAGTGTAGTGGTGGGCTCTATTACACCATGTGATTCACCTGGGACTAAAATGAGTCCATAGATAGTTTCACGCGAGTTTGTTTCAGTCCCAAGTGTACTGTCGACGAAAATTGATCGATTATACGTTACAGGATGATGGACTCTGGCCAGGTTTCATCTACGTCATATTCAAACAACTACTGACTACCTGTTCTATTATTTTCACTCATCAATTCATATTTATTTACATCTATGTCTATATATATATATACATATATGTATGGAAATGTAGATGCAGATATATATAGAATGTATGCATATGTATATTGTATATATCGCTTAGAGACTAGTAGTTAGTTACATATGTGTAGATATATATATATATATATGTAAAATTGTAGCTGGCGTTGACGATCGCGAGATTAACCGTGACAGAGAAGGACGGGTATTGTCAATCGACTTTACTTTGCTATAGGCTATTCTATTTCAATGATTCTGTCATGATATATAGGTACACAAGCTTTGGAATATTGAAATTGATGCAAGCACTATCAATTTCCCAAGTACTTGAATTACTTTTTTTTTTTTTGTTTATTTATTTTTTTTACCCGTTTGTTTTTCTAATCGATCATTTCATTGTTGCTCTTTTTCCGATATGTTGGATGGAAAATCTCTTATCAAATACAACAGATTCTATTATATAATATAAAGTTTCCGTTATCATGATGGAATACATAAGATCATTCGGATAATGTCTGTTTGAATTTTCAATGCTAGTTAAATATTGATGCATTTTCTACTAAAAAAATTTTATTGGTCCGAAATCAAAGGAAACGTTAAAAGTATGAAAACTTTAAAATTAAAGCCTACAAAAATCGGAAAAAATTTCGAGATATCGCGTCGTTTAAATTATTTTACCGCGTAATTATTCGAAGTAACATAAATTTGAATAAAAATTTTGTCAAATATCATGGGTAATTTTGATAATTAAAATTATAATTATTGTAATTAATTTGAAAAAAAAAAAAACATTTGTTTGATGAAATTACATCAGTGAACTTTTGTTCTTTTCATTAAAACTACGACGAAAATAAATTTTTTAAAATTAAACGCCGGTTTGAATATTGAGAATGTCAGATTTCCTGATGCTTTTATCGTGATTTCACGTGCATGTGACGATAAAATATGAAAATTCAGTAGATTGCACGAATTTTTATCCTTCAATTTTTTTTTTTGTTTTTTTTTAACCTCATTCTTCTTTCTTTTTTATTAATATGTCTGTGTATATAGATATGTTAGAGAAACGTTTAATATATATCTGTGTAGTGGATCGCGTGAAAGAGGGATTTACTTCTGGAATGGAACTCTTTTTTCCTTATTCTTCTTTCATTCTTCAGTAGGACCTTTACAATCGCCTTTTGCTCTTTAGTTTTTTAGTACCTATTGCACGGAGGTATAGGCACTGTGCTGAGTGAATTCCAAAGAATCGACGAGTTGCACAGGATTGCATTATCGGTCAACCCAGAGAATTCATACAAGAACGTACTTGTAGTAGTAATACCAATAGTAGTAGTAATAGTAATAGTTATAGTAATAGTAGTGTATGTACCTCTGTACATATAGAAAGAATGATATCCCGAGAGAGCTAACTCAGCTGTTCTCAGTCCATCTTTTCTTTCTGAGTTCGCGTGAATTGAACATTATTGCCGGAAAAGAATATAGACATCTCTATGTCTGCCTATTAATACTTCTATCAATTAAACAGAAATTTTATCATTTAAAATACACACGGAGAGAAGTGAATGGTATATTCTCCAATGTAACATACACGCTAAAAAAAAAAATGCTAACTATTACCATCTTGCGATAGGGAATGATTACCATCTGCATGTGATAATCATTATCATGCGTTTATGTTAACTATTCGTTTCTTTTATAGTAATAATTACTATCGCCGATAATAATAGTTACCATCTAGATCGTAATATTTCTTGTCTGAAAAATTTTTAATTTTGCCTTCTAAGATAGTAATGATTATCATCACGGATGAGAATGGTTACTATCTAGATACGAATGCTTACCATCTCCGATAGGAATTGTTAACATAAAAGAATGAGAATCATTAAAATGTAAGGATGGGAATAGTTACTTCGTTAAGATGGCAAGTATTACCACTTTTTTTTCAGCGTATAGTAAGTATTACTATGTAGCATGGTAACGCAGGTTTTTTAGCCGGATTATTTATTTGACATAGTAATTTGTCCGATGTTGAATGGTAACGCTAGCCATGCTAGCATGGTAATGATTACTGTGCTACATTGGAATCATTCCTATGCTACATTGGATTTATTAAAATTTCGATGAAGCTGCTTCCAATTGAAAGTAGTAAGGTTAATATTAAAATAAAGTTTTATAATTAAAAAATTAGGTTATCTAATTAATAATGAATAAATTTTTAACTGATTTAAAAAATTTTTAAATAAAATAGTAAATATTAACATTAACATACATGTATTTTAATATGGGTTAGTTTTATTAGAAAAATATTATAATAATTAAATTATTTATTGAAAATCCATTTAATTAATATTTTATTGTAAGTAAAATTATTAATTATGAATTATTAATGTAGAGGAAGTTAACAATTATCTAAATTAAAAATATTAAATCCAGCGCTTTGGAATGTACATTTTTCCGTCTGCAGCAGTGACGATACGTGTGGTAGAATAACATTTTAAATCAGAATACAATAGACAATGATACTTTGTCAAATAATACTTAAATTTCGTATGATTGATAATGTTCATTAAGATAATATTCATTGAGATAAGTAGTAATTAAGATTAATATATGTACAGGTTATATTGGATGTATATACTATATAGCAACGCTTAATATTGAAACCGCTTTCACGCTATTCAGCATGGGGCTCAGTACCATTCTAGCATGGCTTTGATTACTATGCTACAAAGTAATATTTACCAGCAGCACGATTACTATGTAGTATGGTAAATATTACCGGAAGAATGGTAATCATTACCATGCTACATAGTAATGATTCCGATGCTTTGAAAAATGGGACTGGTTACCATGTAGAATGGTAATTATTACCACTCTCTTCTCTCCGTGGCATTCAATTTAAAAATTAATTTTAATTTCATTTCAGTGCTTTCTCATATTTCGTTTTTTCAAATAATTACTTTTAAGCACACGTCCAATTATTTATTTCTGCGCACTTTTTACTCTGGCTCAATAATTAAAAAATTTACTCGCGTTTTCGTGTGTTAAATTTTTCGTGGCTAAAACAGACAAAGACTCATTCTTTTGACGCGAAAACTTCAACAATAATTTTTTATTCATCTGTTGCCTAATTACCTGTCGATAATTTCATCGAATTTTTTTTTATGAAACTCGATATGATTTTGTGAAAATGGACTGAAAATTTTTTTATACGACATTTTCTCGACAATAATTTTGTATAAGTGATAGGCAACACGTTTTCTTCCCATTTATCTTTTAAAAAAAAACATCCTAGTTATTTTTATTGGTTTTCGAGATAAATGTACCCGAAGATAAAAAAAATGCCTCAAAAGCGTTTAAAGCTGACACTGCAATTACTGCCGTGATAAATTTTTTATTTTTCACCCTTAAAAAAATATTTAAATAGAAATATTAAATAAATATTTTTGTTAAACAAAAAAATAAAATTTTTCCACCGTATTAGGAGTCAGCGGTCCTTTTAATAGATTTAAAAATAAATGAATTTAAAGAACGAGTATTTATAATGATTATTAAACTTTTTATTTTGTTGACTTTAGTTTTTGTTTGCACAAGTACTTTTGACCGAGTTTACCGGCATAACGGCATAGCTGAGATACAAGTATGAGAGAGTTAGCATGACGTCGTGTTCTGCTTTCTCTCTCTACTCGTCGCATTTATTTTGTCGACTTTAGGGGGCACACGACACTTGTGCACACTATGCCACTGGTTTCTCCTCAACTTGGTAGAAATAATTAACAACCCTTGTAGAACAGCTGAGGGCGCTCTCTGGTACAGGAACCACTTGAGTCCTCTCGAAATTTAAGCTCGTACACCCAACCGCTTGAAATATTTAGACGTCGCTGCTCTGTGCTTGCTGCTGCATCGCATTCACCTTTTTACTCGTTACTATATATATACATACATACATTCTCTATTTATAAATATATATAAACACTATGTATAACACACATTCATATACTGAGACAGAAATCTTCTTTAGTGTCCATCAAATTAACAAATACTCAGTGAATTTGTAAAACCAAAATCTAGGGAATTAAAATTGTCGTCGTTTAAATTTTATTACTATTAAAGATAATTACCCCTAATTTTATAACTACTCATAATAATAATTATTATTATGAATGGTTTTTTATTTTTTAATTAAAAATTAATGTCATAATAAAAAAAAATAACAGTCGAAAAAATGTTTTAATTTTGATATTTTTGCAAGCAGAAAATATGACGATGCTCCGCAAAAAAAACTAAGTATTTAATGCGGAATAATAAAATTTATGAATGTTAAAAAAACAGCTTAAAAAAAAAACCAGGGGTGATTATTATTTTCGGCGGCTTTGAAAATCATTTATATTTTTTTTTATGAAATTTATTTTATCATTTAATAATACTAAATGTGTTTATTTTTAATAATAATGAAATATAAACTGAAACAAATTATTAGTGATTAACAAAATAAATGAGAGTAAATACAGAAAAATAGTAAAAGAGAAAAGTATGAGTGCGAACATTACTCACGTACCTAAAATATAATTAATTGATTTAATTTCTGTTCCACTAGAGAGAAAATATTTGTTAAAACAATTTTTATTTAAAATTATTTAATTTACATAAATAAATTAATTATTTTATTTGGTTAGCTGTAAATCTTTATCTTTATTAATTTCAAACAACGCCACGCGCCAAATTCGTAACATATTTTTTAGCCATATGTTAATTGGCCCTGAAATATAAATGATTTCATGTGTTGAGTTAATTAATTAATGAAATTACCTAGGTCAATAAATTTCAAGCCAAGAAAGCAGTAAAATTATTTCTAAGCCGAAATTTAGCAGATAACTAGACCTAAAAATGGTCGAAAATTTTCAGTTCTCTAATTTTATTTTTAAAAAAATACTGCAGCCGAAAAAACGCGGACTCAATTTATCAGCCAATTTCCAGCCTTTTTATTAAGAATACGAAAATTTCGGCGTGATATTCGGTCCTTTCGGCTTTTTCCAATAAAACTGTATGATTTCGGTGTATTTTCTGTCAACTTTCGGCTTTTTTTAATAAAACTGTAAGGTTTCGGCGTGATTTCGGTCAACTTCCGGTTTTTCCAATGAAACTGTATGATTTCGGTGTATTTTCTGTCAACTTTCGGCTTTTTTCAATAAAACTGTAAGGTTTCAGCGTGATTTCGGTCAACTTCCGGTTTTTCCAATGAAACTGTATGATTTCGGTGTATTTTCTGTCAACTTTCGGCTTTTTTCGATAAAACTGTAAGGTTTCGGCGTGATTTCGGTCAACTTCCGGTTTTTCGGATGAAACTGTATGATTTCGGTGTATTTTCTGTCAACTTTCGCCTTTTTCAATAAAACTGTATGGTTTCGATGTCTTTTCGGCTTTTTACAATAAAACTGTATAATTTCGGTGTATTTTCAGTCAACTTTCACCTTTTTCAAAAAAAAACTGTATACGGTTTCGGCGCAGTATCGGTCAGACTTAGACTTCTCGGCCCATTTTCGACCAAATGTTTGTACCCGAGTAATGATTTCACTGAGCCGTCTGTTTAATATAATGAAAAAATAAAAAAAAGTATTTTTAATGAGAAATAGAACAACAGTAATGATGGTAATAGCAATAATAATATATTCAGTCATGAAAGGACATTAGGTATGAAATTTGCCGACCAAGTCACGTCACCTCGTTATCATTCACAAGAAGTATTCACGTGTTATATCTAGTGGGGAATAAGGGAAGTGTCTCATTGTGAAATTAATCGATGACAAAGACGTTTACTGAATCGACGAGTTGGAACCTGGTAATTCCGTTGCCGTAATTTAATCCTTGTAACAACTCCGCCAGCAAACCAGTAACTTCCATCCTGTGAAATGCGGATCCGAACAAACGAAAGTTATGCTTTCATCAGATTTTACCTGACAAATATATAAAATTATTAAATTCACGTAAAAGAGAGGAGCGGTAACGTAATAATGATTTATTTATTATTTTTTTTGTGTTTGTTTTTACTTAAAACAGGATATTACATTTTTCATTTGCTCTGGATGTTTTTTTATCAGAAAAATTTAATTAAAAATTTGTTGCGGATGTATTTATTAAAAAAAAAATATATATAAAAACAGTAGTTGATTTTAAATAAAATGAATAACTGAATATTTATGTTTGTATGCATATTCAGTGACGTTATGTGGCGTGAGATCTTTGAGTTAGTGATCTTCAGAATGCAGAATGGACTCTTGATCCCTCGAGGCAACGCTTGACTTTTAAAATACGCTATCTTATCTATACTAGTTTTAAAACATTTTTTTATATTTTATTTTTTCTAGTTTTTTCAAAAATAAAACAGAATAAGTACATACATATACATATATACATATATACATATATATTAGTGTCGCTCAAAAATAATTTTGACTTTTTTTATCCTCTCACTTTTCAAGAAGTTCGCATATGATAAAAAAAAACTATCACTTAATTGAGCGGGAAAACTGGAGTTCAAAAATTACCCAAAAATTTTTTAATTTTTAAATATTAAAAAAACAAATTTTTATTTTTTTTTCTTGCGGCAAATATATGATCTGACAATGGTCAGCTTAAAAAATTTATTTTAAAGGTCGCTCAAGAACTTTTAAATCCGGGTTAAAAAAATGACTTAAATTTGGCTTTTTTTGTCTCAAATGGATACTAAGTGGGTCAAGTCATCCAAAAACAAGTCAAAAATGGATGAAAAATGCAATCAGTTTTGACTTACTTTTGACTAATTTGACCTAGTATCCATTTAATTCAAATTTGACTTGGTTTTGGCTCAGTTGATTCAAATTTCATTCAAAAAAGTCAAATTTAATTCGTCACAAATTAAATTGGCTCAGTGTAAAAACGCGAAGAACTTATAGTCTAGCAAAACCAAAATTTATCCGTAAATTGTTCTGCGATAAAGATGAGAGTATAAGGCGTTCTGATAGGCTTGAAGTGAAACATAATAATATCACTTTGAAAATGCAAAATTTTGCAACTGTAACCTACGAGCATTCTTTTGTTGTGTCAGCAATTCGCTTGTGGCAGGAGCTACCGATGGAGGTTATAAATTTACTCTCGATTGAGGGCTTCAAAATCAAAGCGTTTAATTTATTCATGGATGTCGAAGTAAACAGTAACTTTTAAAGCTTGTTTGTTAACTAGTGATGAACAAAATGGACGTCACAAATGTTCATAATTTTTCATATAATATACTTCAAAGTATTTTACGTGATAAATAAATTTAGGTTATTTTCTTGACCCGGGAATTTTCCAAGTATTTGAAATTTTGTAGCGACCATAAAAATTTGTATTTATGTCATAACTGTTTAGAGTAGCGAAAAAAAATAATCAAAATTTTTTTAAATCCCTTTTATACATCTAAATATTTAGGGACAATAACTGCGTGCATCTTTAGTTTAATGAGATCATTTTTGTTGAGCTTACATTGCTTCAGCTTTATAGTTAGTACTTTGTGTATATATCTATCTATATGTTTGTATATATATGTACAGGTATGTACGCTGACGGTAAACTTTTGCAATATCTTCTTAAAATCTAAATTGGTCCGTACTGGAGTTTCAGAAAGAGCTATTACTCTAGGATATATATTGTAAGAGAAGCAAGAAAGAGAATAAGTGAGAGAGAAAGTAAAAGACTTATACTCATGTACATGATGATAGCTAAACATTGATAAAATTTATTCTTTAAGAATAAATTAAGTTGAATTTAATTTTCTGTGGCAAGTTAATTATTTTTCTTTATAAATTTATTAACTAAAAATAATAAAATAATTAGTTTGCTGGAGCGACTCTGAAACCTTTTAAATTATTCTTATTTTGAGATAAAATTTTTTTTTTTTAATATTTAGGGGAAATGGGAAAGATGAGACATGATAAAGTCCGTGTCTGGAGCTAAATGAGACCATTTTGGCGAGAAAGTTTTTTTTTTCTTAAACTTACATTTACGGGCCTGGGGTAGGGAAAGTTAACAATCGCAAATAAATTTGGATTTACTCCTATATAATTTTTAATAAAAAACACAAAAAAAATTTTTTTTTTAATTTAATAATTACAATAAATTAAAAAAAAGTTTTCTCGCCGAAGATAAAATAAAAAAATATATATTTTGAAAAGAAAAAAAAATTAATCTGGGAGCCTTTTAAATTTAATCTGACTCTAAGGAGTTTAAAAAAAAAAAGGAATAGCTTAAGGTAAAGAGATCTAATTATCATGAAAAAAAAAAAAATATATTGGGATGAAGGTACTGATTGCCAAAGCTTTTTCAATCTGAAATCAAAAGTTGAATGAGAGAATAAAATAAAAAATAAAATCAGATACTCTTGAGTCCAGATCTTGGTGATAAGAGAATCTGCTGAGGAAAGCAGGAGAAAAAAAAATAATAAAATGAAAGTTGAGAAGTTGTAATGGAATTCAAAACGTTACTTAACTAGCTATTGACCTCACTTTTTTATACTTTTATATTTGAATATATTTATAGCTCTATTGAATAACTTATTTACTAAAATACTGTATTTAAAACCGTCTCATTTTATTTTATAGTTTGTTAATATAACGAACTGTCAAAAATTTGACAGCCGTATGAATAAAAATTTAAGAAAATATATATATATATATATATATATATTAGGGTGGGCCAAAAAAAGTGACTATTTTTTTTTCTTTAGTTACAGTAATAATATGGTATAAAAAAAATAGTCTTCTGATCGATTTTAAGAGCTCGACATTAAAATAAAAATAACTAGAAAACAATGCGGAATTCGAAAAACCTTTATTGAAAATAACTTTTAAGGAATAAAATTGTCTACAAAAAAGGTCCCATGATGATTTGTAATCAGTCTGATAGTTTCGCTGGAAAAGTAAAAAGATCTCAAAATTAAATATGAATTCGACTTCAACCTCAAATAACATTTGAACAAATAGATTCATCGAAAAATGATAAGACACTTTTTTTGTAGAGCATTCAATTACCTACCAAAATATGCCTGCCAATTATTCCTATGACGCATCATTAGCTACTTATAAAAATCAGAAGACGCAAAAAAAATTTTTTCCATGTTATTTAAATGGGAAATAAAAAATTGCAAATAGGCACCTCTTAGTATTAATATTAAGAGCTCAAAATTTAACAGAATTTTTTTTTCATCATTTTTAACAATATTATCACTGTAACTAAAGAAAAAAAAAATAGTCACTTTTTTTGGCCTACCCTAATATATATATACATTTATCTATAAAATATGTATATAAATAAATATAAATAGTGGATAGATAGTTTTTAAGAAATCAATATCAAGATATTCCATAGTGGTACGCCACAGAGTTGATCGTAAATTTTATGCAGACGCGGTCGGAATATGGTCAGAGAGCCAGGTGGCTAAAGACACTACTGCCAGCATACGATAGAACTAAAGGAAATGCTGGCATGGAATTTCCCGAGAAAGTACCTTGCCATACCATACGATACCTTATCTTACCATACCACATATATATTTATGCCCCTCTACTACATACAGTCATTTGCGAAATTTACCCCACCACCATTCATTTCGGTTCGCTACATCCTCTTTACTTTCTTCGCATTCCTTCACATTTTTATTATTATTTTATTCCTATTATGTCATATAACTAGTTGACGACATTGACCGCAAACTATTTCAAACTTTCTCATATTCAATGAAAAAAAAACTCGGCTCTCTGAGCACTTGATTCAATCCCAATGTGTTTTCATTAATTACTATGAGACTCGTTCAATTTTCATTTATTTATATATTTTTTATTATAAATACGCCCGTGGAAAAAAAATCGTATTCAACATGTTCATGACAATGAACTTCTTAATTTGAGACAATTTTTAACTTTCAGTTGATCATTTTTGGAACTCTAAAATCATTTAAAAGTAAAAAGAATTTTGACTGAGTATTTTTTCAAAACGTTTTTCTGAATTTTTTAAGCAAAAACAATTTGACGAAAATTTTGCTGGTTTGAAGAAAATTCGAAAAATATAAGACTGAAACCAATTATGAAAATTTTTTGACTCTATATTAGAACTTATAAAAAATTAAGTCTGGAGATTGAAAATTTTTTCACTAATTTTTTTGACGTTCGAAAAATTACCAACTCAAATCTCATCAAATCAATTTATCATTTATTCAAATTTGTACACAGAAAAAAAGGATTTCTTGGCGCAAAAAATTTTTTCTTGTTTCAAGAAAATTTTCACTTGACCCAAGAAATTTTTTGTATTATGAAGTGAAAAAAAAAATTTTTTTGGAGTGAGAAAAAATTTTCTTGGAACCAGAAAAAAATTATTTAAGCGAGAAAAAAATTCTTGAGCCAAGAAAAATTTTTGTCTTCAATTCATAATACAAAATATTTCTTGCGCCAAGAAATCCTTTTTTTCTGTGTAAGTTCACTGTTATGAACTTTTTTTTAAAGATTTTTTCAACGAACTTTTCCTACATGAGTGTTGTCAGTATTGAAAATTTAATTTATCGAAAATTTTAATTTTAATTTTTTTTCTAAAATTTTATGTTCAACTGACTAATTATATATTTTTTTAAAAATTAAAAAATGGAAATTATTTAGTTTAAAAATTCAAACAAGTTCGCCATGCATAGAAATTTGAATATAAATATTTAAAAAATTACTATGGCTACAGACTTGTTCTAAATTAGTGTGAATAAAAAGTAACATTAGATATCGAAGTTTTGAATAAAACAATTTTAAAAATAAATAGAGTAAATTTTCTTACTCTAAAATGCTTGTTTGTTAAAATTTCTTATGCTGAATAACTTTATAATAGGGTCTAACTAAAAACGCGTGTATATCGTAAAATCTTTAAACGAGCGTCGAGTACACTCGTAATTGCAGTCGAAGTACGCCATGAATTGTTGAAATGGGAGTTTAATGAAAAATAAACTTATATTTAATTTTCTTTTTTTTTGCATTGTAAATTGATAAAATTTCCAAAGTTATATAAGTTGAAGAATACTTAAAAAAGAAACTCATCAAGAGTATTCTACTAAAAGTACATAAAGAATAAAGATAGTTTTAAAAAGTATACTTAACTCATTTTGCTGAAGAAAAAAAATTTTTTTTTAATTTTTCTTTTACACATTTATTTTTATTTTACTTAAAAGTTACTAATGCGTACAATAAATTCATAATTTTATGTACTTTTTTTTATTCTCTCGTCCGTACACTGAAAAAAAATTTTATTACACAGGACAGATTTTCTTGAGTTAAAAATTATTTTTTTAAATTATTTAATTTTTTTTTATTTTCTGTAACTCAAATTTTTTTTTAAATTTTACTTGTGTCCATAATAGAACACTTATAAAATCACTCAGTCACTAATTTTAAAAAATAATTAAATGTTTAATTTATTATAAATATAAAAAAAAATTTTGATTGAAAAAAAATTTTCAAAAATTTATCAAATTATTTTGACACTTAAAAATTATAATAAGTAAAATTTAATTAATAAATTAAGAATAACAAAATTAAAAAATTAATACATTCAAATTTCGTGTCAACTGACATCTGAATTCTTCTATTTTCCATCAGCTAAAAAATTGTGAAATAAAATTCGACTGAAAATATTTATTAAATTTCTTTTCACTTTGTTATTAACAACAAAAAAATAAAAAATTTTTTAATTTTTAATCCAGGTGTCAAAAGAAAAAAAATTTGCATATAATTTTACTACTATTAATAAAATGAAACTTGTAAATAATTCATTTACTAAGAGATTTTATCTGTATAATTAAGAAATGAAATGAAATTATACCTGAAAAATTTAAAAATGATAATTATGATGAATAATAAATTAAAACGGTTACTTTGTAAATGAAAGTAATAAGAATAAGAATAATAATAATAATGAATAAATGAATGAATTAATTAAAAAAAAATAAAAAGTTTGCGGGGAAATTTATCTGGTGACAGGGCTGAGAGAAAACGCGTGTACAATAGCATTGAAGATGCTGTGAGATCGAAATTGGAGAGTTAATCTGATTGTCAATTGAAGAGGTTGCCTTGAGCGAAAATCGACTTTCTCATCTGCACGAGCCTCTATATAATAGTGATCACCGTAAAACAGCATTCTAGTAGATGCAGAATTAAAAGTAATTTGTAATAAAACACGAATTAAATAATTTAAAAATAAAAAAAAGGAAATATGTACGCAAAGAATAAAGAAGTTGAGTCAACTAAATAAGAGACTAAATAAAAGAGAATAATAAAATGTTAAGAAAAACTCGAAAAGTGTGTTAATGGATTTCTTAAAAGTTTGTTCGACTACTCAGCTTGAGTTCGAGCAGAATATCAAGTTCTTAGTTGTGAAATTAGTGAGTCTTTAAGGCATGAGTTTTAAAAAGAGTAAGAAAAGCCCCATGAGCGCAAGCAACTAAACTTTTGAGTGCTTCCAAAGCTAAAAATAATAATAAAAAATATATATATTTTTAAATATTTTCATGACTTTTCAAAGGCTGGTTCAAGTCCTGGATCTGCTGTGAATGCCACCAGAGGTAAAGAGCTTCTTCCTGTACTGGGAGTACGTATTAAATATATATGCAAGGACAAAAAAAATTTTATGGGATTTTGCTGAAATAGTGATCCTGTACAATGGAAAATTTTATAATAATAAATATGATAGTATTTTATAAGTACATATTAATTTTTTTTCAATTTGATTTGGGTAAAATTCCGGGAGATTTAAAAAAAAAAAAGTTTTAAAAAAATGAGATTTATGTTGATTTAATCAGATCTCATTAAATCTGAATTACTTTTTTACGGAAGCATATTTCATATTTTATCACAGTTCCGCACACTAACATACGGAAATACGAACAGACTAACGAGTGCTACTGAAATCTGTAAGCAAAATCGATTTTTAAAACAACTGTCGGAAATGGTGACAAGTGTTTCTGACAATGAGCACATGACGTTCAAAATTTTCAAAGAAATTTAACTCTTTCTTGACAGTGATAGTAATAATAATAATAATAATAATAATAATAATAATAATAATAATAATAATAATAATAATAATAATAATAATAATAATAATAATAATAATAATAATAATAATAATAATAATAATAGTAAAAGAAACATAAATAATAAAACAGTAAAGTAAAGTTTTTAAACAAAAGGCAGAACAATAATTCAAGCGATGAGATTACAAAATAATCAGATAACTCGGTCTAAAATGGTTTAATCACCAGCATTCTCTTATCTTTCTCAGTGTAAAAGTTTATTCTGCACGAAGAATGCCGGGTAGTAGAAAGAGGACGGGACGAAGAAATGTTACTTTAAGTAATAGTAATGAAAAGAATAAAAACAACTTATATACACTATTTCACTGGTTCTCATTACCATCACTTTGTCCTTCCTCGGGACTTTAAGAGCTCAGAGCTTTACAGAAAACCTGAAAGCTGAAACTCGCACGCAAGAGTCATGAGTACAGAAAATAATAAAACTCGAGATAATTTAAGCGAATAACTTGGCCTATAGGAACTTGAGCCTGAGGACATTTCTTGCTCTTACTTTAGATTTCTTAAAGTCAAATCTCGATCTTGAGAATACAAAGTTAAAGTTTGTGTCACTAGTTTACTTTTTAAATGCGTACTAGGCTGCGTCATTTGGAGAAAATTTTTTTTTTCATGCAAAAAACTTAATTGAGAGAAATGAGTGAATATTTACTACTTACTAGTGAATTTCGCTAATTTGCTTTTAGAGAGCATTTACTGATAAAAATTATTTAGTTTACACTAAAAAATAATCTCTGTGCATGGCTTCATCCCGTAATAATAATTTGATACGGTCGCTAATAATTTAATACCATTTGACATAAAAGTGCATAAAAAAATTATTTTACTCTATTTATTGTTATTTTGACAGTATAAAAATATTTTCTCCTGTCTTATCGATCGTACAAATGCTGTAATTTTGTACATTATTAAATTTAAAACTTTTTAAAAATATTTAGATTATTTTTGTCATTATAATTATATTTTAAAATCCCTGAAACCTTATAAATTTTTAATTTATCGACTTACACCTTCAAACTTTTTTTAGCCCACGAAATTCTCTACAAATTAATAATTTAACTTTTTTATGCAACGTCGAAATATCAGCAGCTAAAATATTTATTTCTGTATTTCAAACGGCAAATGTCATGAAATTATCAGCGACCTTTTGAAATTATAACTAAGGGCTAGAACGAAAGGAGATTTTTTTTTTTTAGTGTATACTAAATGATTTTGAAGTTTAAGCATGAAAATAAAAATGTTACTGCAAAATTACATACTAAAATTTAAAAAAATTTTTTAATTTAAATAATTAATAAAATTATTTAAAATAAGTATAATAATATTTGTGTAAATTTCTAAAGAAACCAATATATAAATAACATGACAATTAAATTACTCAAAAGACATAATAAAAATTCGCAGTCACGATTTACACAAGTTTAGGAATGTAAGTTTATGTTGTGAATACTGATGAGAATACATTTTGTGAAAGTCAAAAACAATAACAATAATAATAATAACAAATAAGTACATCACTTTATCTCAATCATCAATAAAGTCTCAAGAACTAACGACAACTGTCATAAAACATAATATATAAAATATATGTATGAGACATACATATATAAATATATGCACTCACAAAGAGCGCAAGGTAAATAAAATAATTAATCAATGAAGTTGGCAGTAAACAAATTTACATTTAAGACCAGCCAGCGGATGCTGTGACAAAGATCACGTCTCGCGTGATATTAGATTAGCGATAGATAGAACATCGGACTATAGAGCAAAATGGTGTTTGGCAACTATAAGCCACAAGAGAGGATGCGTCGGATCGTGAGAGTGGTCGCGGTCACCTGTCACGACAGCTGTCATACAATATAAGAAATTGGGAGTAAATTTGGAGTGATTACGGATTTTATTTAAACCTAAATTCACTCCGTCACTCGGAGTTCTGGAGTATAAAAAAAATCACTCCGATTGCGGAGTAAATATGGAGTTTGTTTTTCAGCGGAATGATTTCGAAGAGATCTGGATTTTATTTGAATCCGCATTCACTCCGCAGAGATTAAATAAATGGAGCTAAATACCGTTCGGTCTACGGTATAGAGACACAGTAGGCTCGCGCCATCACACTTCACACATACACATGTGTTTGATTTGAACGTGTACTTGGCGCGAGATACTACCGTGTCTCCTGATAAATAGTCATCTGCTCCAGATTTACTCCACTAATTTTTTACAGTGCAATTTGTTTTAAAATATAATATATAAAATATACTTATATCCATATATTTTTATAAAAGATCCATTTACTACAATATTTATCATTTATCTCTTGGCTCTAATCCACAGAATACTTGTTCATGTAAATTATGAATACTAAGATGAATACAAGGTTTTAGGTGGTTTAATGCAGATTTAGATAGCCTGAGGTACAGTGGTGTGCTTTTGGCTTTTAAGTCTTAGAGACTTTGCCTAATTAATTTATAGACATTCTTCTATATATACATACACACACTTATATATGTGTACAAGTGTAAGTAAGGCATAGGATGTTACCTACTCACAGCTTTACTTCCTCTCTACTCTCATTCTTGTTATTCTCCTTTTACTTACATACATTTTAACTCGCTCACTCCCTCGTAAAGGCAATCTCTTAGCACTTGGATCTCACTCGTTCTCGTTACTCAGCTTATCTAGCCAGTGCACTTGCTCCGGGCCACGAGATACACCACAGTCTCCTGGCTACACTACAGTACCAGGGCGTCCACTCGTCTCTTGTGTAGTCTACCCGAGAGTGTCGGGGACTATGTAAGCTTATAATTATTCGCATTAAAGGTTTCAGTGGTGTCGTCCTAAATACCACACTGTTATCAAACTTTACCCAACTATTTTTATTTTCCAATCATTTTTCTCTTAGGTTATTTAGTAAAACTTGAGATGATCCTCAAGCTAACAGACAATTAACAGTTTTCGGATTTTTTTTTTTAATAAATCGATAAAAAAAAAAAAAAAAAAATATGCACATGTAGAAAATTAAAAAAACTATAAATGCAATTTTTTAAAATATTTTTTTTTCTATAATTTATCATTTTGAAAATATTCCAAAAATTATTAGACGTCGGCTAATTTCAGTAACGTAAAGTTGAGCTGCAATCTCATTTACGTTTCATTGAAATTAATCTGTAATTTTTTTTTTTTTTTTGTAAAAATTAATTATTAATTTTAGTCAGTTATAAAAATTATTGTATAACTACGAAGCTTATTAATTATTTTACCCAACTCAAAGCTTTGAGTGTCAGCTTACAAATTTTTTATCGACGCATTGACATTTTTTGCTGACAGTAAAAATTTAAAACTCGAATAATGTAAAAAGTATATTATTACATAAAACTCTGTAATTTGAACTCAACTACTTGTATATTCATTAAATGAAATGAAATAAATTTATAAATTTCGATATCAGTCGATCTGTCTGTCTGTCTGTCTGTCTGTCTGTCTATTCGTCTATAGGAAAGCCAATAAAGTCCGAAATATGCAATTGATCGATTCAATTTCCTTTACATTTATACTCGCTCAGGTCACGATGAAATATATTCTTGATGGAAATGAATATTTAAATCCTTCAAGTAATAATTTAATTACAGTCGATTGATATTTAAAAATATAGTAGTTCTGATAAATTTATATACTTCGTCTTACTATCGACCGGAAAAGCAACGGCATCTACGAAATATTCAAAGTAAACTTTCATAATGCAGTACTTCTTCTTGTACATTAGTAATTTCATTAATTATTAATATTTGGTACTTCGATTAACTGTCAATTTTTTAATTATTTTCATGAATAAAATTTCAACTGTCAATGGATTATCTCAAGATTTTTTCGGATTATTTCTGCTAGACCATTAAATATTTATTTTTCAAGCAGAATTATTTCTGAATAATTAAATTTTCATGTTTCCAATAAAAAATTTAAATTCCAATTTAAAATTTCGTAATTGCAGTTTGTTCGGAAAATTCAAAATACAAAATTTTATTACAAAATAAAATGAGCAAGAGGTGATAGAAAATTATGGAAAATTATCGGATCAAAAAATGACCTAATTTCGAAAAAAAATTCTGTGCTATATAATTATATGTAATATAACCAATTTTGTCATCACGATTACGCCCGCAATTCTTATCGGATCCTATTGAAATTTTTCACACTTATTTTATAGACAATTATCACAGTTAAGTTCGAAGATGGGCTGAATCGGTCGATTAGTTCAGAAGTTATGGCTGTTTTAAATTTTAACGATTTTTCGAAAAAATCAGTTTTTAATCACTTTTAAAGTCCATTCAACTTTAAAACTAAAACTCATAGACAATTTCTGTAAAAAGTATTTTAAAGCTTGACTAATAAGCTTTAATTTATGACCTTAAACTTTATATTTAGACCATTCCTTCCAATAATTTAATAGCCTTGGAAATTTTAATGGAATCAAAAAATGTTGAAAAGTGGTTTTCATTCCACATAACTTATGCTTGTCTCATTATAATCCAATTTCGTCAGTTGTATTTTATTGTGCACAAAATAACCTGTAAATTTCACAGCTATTTTATATTTTAAAAGTATTTCTTTTATTATTTATGATGTATCAAATGTACCTCAAACCCCGATGATTATCACTGGTCTTGTCATTACGATAGCGCTCACAGTTCTTATCGGATCTCAATGAAATTTTTTACGCTTACTCTATAGGCGATTAGCTTGATCAAGTTCAAAGATGGGCTGAATCGTTCGAATAGTTTTTAAATTAACACTCGTGTGTTGGCAACACTCGCTTAACGGCTCGTGAACCAATCACACTCGTTGTCGAAAGCACCTTCCACTCAATACGTGAATATACACGGAGAAAAAAACATGGGAATTTTTACAATTTTACTTAGGGGAAATTCCCTTGTTGACATAGAAAATTTTGCTTTATCAACATGGGAAATTTTACTAGGGAAAAATGAGAATATAACCATATTTTATAGGAATTTTACCCATATATTATAGGAATATCTTCCATATTGCCCTTGAAAAAATTTCCATTTAGACATGGAAAAATTCCTCTATTAACATTGCTGAAATTCCTTTATTGACATGGGTATTTTTACTATGTCAGTATAGGAATTTTTCCCATGTTACCGGAGTAATTTCTTATATACTGACATGGGAATTTTTCCCATGTAGACAAGGAAAAAATTCCTCTGTTAACATAATAGATATTCCTATGTTGACATAGTAGAAATATCCATGTTGGCATGGTAAAAATTTCCATGTCAACATAGGAAAAATTGCTATGTTCCATGAGAAAAGTCCACAAGAAGCTAAAACCACTAAAATACCAAATATTTTGATCATTTTCATCATTTAGGCCTTAAAGCGACAGAATAGAGGTGTGAAAGTTTTAAGACTTACGAAAATAGAATTTCAAAGTTTACGAAAAAATTTTGTGTAATTTAATTAAATTTTTTTTGTAGCACCTACCAATGAACAAATGTTGTTATTAATTCGATTAATATAAACGAGTACGTGAAAATCAATTACATCATGTTTCCGACAGTATATAATCATCAATTCAATTAATTAATTTTGATTGACTTCATAAATTACCTAAAAAAAACATCAGTTTACGAATATTTCATTTTAACACACATGGGAATTTCTACTTTGTTAACATGGGAAATTTTCCCATGTTGACATTAAGGAATTTCCTATTTCATTAAAGGAATTCCAGTAATGTTAATACAGGAATTTTTCCCATGTTAACATAGGAAAAATTCCCATGTTAACATTGGAATTGTTCCTATATTACATAGTTATTTTTCCAATGTTAACATAGGAAAATTTACATTGGCAATATATGAATAATTCTTATGTAACAAAGCAAAATTTACCATGTGACATAGTTACAATTCACATGTTGACATAGTAAAATTTACAATGCCAACAAAGGAATTTTCCCCAAGTAAAATTGAAAAATTTCCATTTTTTTCTCTCCGTGTATTAGCGTATTTGACTCCTCGAAAATTTAGTATTTCCTTTACCCCGTTTGCCCCGCCTCCTCTCCTAATTTTATTGCCCTATGAATTTTTAATAAAATTTTCACATTTACCTCAAAAATTATTTTTGCAGTCTTATAAATTAAAATATTAACTTCCATCATAACTTAAGCGCTTTAGCTGCGCATAGGAAATTTAAAATTATGAATTTTTAATAATAATCTTTATTTTATTACGATTATTATTATTATTATATTAAACATTAAATTTCTCATTTAATCTTCATCCATTCGTTATTCGCATATTAAAAATTCTGAAAAAAAAGAAAAACAATTCTCTTATTATTATAACAGAACTTCCATATATAGGTATGTCTATATCCATATCATATATTTTTCATTGAAGATAAAAATCCGTAGAATTGAAATACACAATGACCAAGCTTTAAAATATGGCCAGTGTAATGACTTATAGAGAGTACTCATGAAGATAAATATGAGTTCCGCGAGTAAATGGGTTTGAATAAAAAAAAAAAAAAAACGCGCCGGCTTAGAGCTTAAAGCTTTTCTCGAATGTATAAACGCCTTTATAATTTTTTTTTTCATCTTTCCCCCTTTCAAAGGAAAAGCTATAAAATAAAAATAAAAAATAAAGTAACAATAAAATAATAAGAACAATTATATATGACTACTATAGCCCGCGTACAAAAGCTCAGTTATACTTTATTTAAGATGTACGAGTTACATTTTTGAAATTTCCACCCGTAAATTCAAATATCACCTTTCTCTTTGACATGTTAATGAGCGCGAATAATTCAAAACTTTAGTGGAATAAAAAAAAAAAAAATTGTAAATTAAAATAATAAATTCCTTAATAAATTATTCTCTTGAAAAATAATAATTTTACTGTGTGTGAAAATGGTCTCATGAAAAATCGAGTTAGAAAATAAAGTTAGACATTTTATTTTATTTTTTTGAGTTTTGCTATACATATATATATTGTGAAAATTCTTTTGACGACGTCGAGTTTATCATTTATATTACTTGGCAATTTTTTAGTCTCGATTCCCCTGACAACTGGAAGATACCATGGTATCGTGGTGTAGCGCATACATAAGCTCGGCATCAAGAGATTTATGTGTTTTACAGTAGTAGTATGCAGCCACCGTTTCACCTGCAGTGTTCAAGTATGCAAATGCCAAGTGCTACATCTCTATGGAGTATATAGAGCTCTCACTCACGCATTGTTCTCTCCTTTATTTCTTTTTCTCTCGTATCCTCATCTGCAGTTCTCACTTATTACTTTTTTTTTTTTTATTTTTACATTTTTCTCTCGGACCTTTGCGTATTAATAAACTATTAAATTAAATAACCAGATACTTTTTATATATTTTTTAAAAAAAGTTCAACTCAAATATTTAACTTATGAAATTTTTTACTGCAAATTTAATTTTTAATTTAAATAAATAAATTTATTTTTATTGCGCACTTTAACAGGTTAATTTTATTTCATTTTTTAAAAACTATTTAAATAATTTATCTTTGTGATTAAAAATCCAAAGGTGATATATTTAGGTCACAGGTCAAGTTGTGAGATGAAATTTCTCAGATGTTAGATCTTTTAATTTTTTGTTAATTAATTTAGTTTATAAATATAATTAATAATAAGAATTGGAATGCAATAAAAAAATTATTATCATGGGAATTTTTTTGACTTGTTTTATTTTTTTATTCAAAAACTAAAAAAAAACAACTTAGTCACTACGTGACTTCCCGAATATTACTGTCGAATTTATAGAATATAATTTTAATTTTATTGTTTATTAAAATCTATACTGTAAAATAAACGAATCTTTTGTTCATTTCTATTATCATTGAAATTTAGTGAGACAAATTTCGTCATTAACTCTCAAACTGATTGATTTCGATGACTGTATAATCATTGGATTCTGGAAAAAAAATCTGCACATGGTCAAATTTTTTTTTATTTGTCGTCTAATAATTTTTTTTTCACTGACACCAAATTAAATTTTTTTAATTTTTATCATCAAAGAAGACATGGGATAGACTAAAATTTTTTTATTTTCTCTTAATTATATATATAATAGTTACATATATTCAGTCACATTCAGTAACGCCAATTAAAATATTTGTTTATTTAAAAAAAATGAATACGATTTTCGTTTTTTTCCCGCGTAATTTGAATGTAATTTAAATAATTCAGATAAATTGATGTATCTCGAATCATGTAGACCGGGACAAAATTTTCCTCATTCTCTTAATAATATAGATTTAATTTAAAAAAAAAAAATATTTTAAATAAATCTACACTGTAAAAAATTTGAGGAGAGAAAGGGGATTAAATTCGGATCAGATGACTCGGAGTTAAATTAACTCCGAAGAGAAGTTTTACAAATTAAAACTCCGAGTCAGAGTGAATGTGGATTAGAATGAAATCCAGATCACTCCGTTGAAGAAACAAACTCATTTACTCCGTATGCAGAGTGATTTGTTTAAACTCCAGAATTTCGAGTGACGGAGTAAATTTGGATTAAAAAAGAACTCCGAATCCATCTTCGTTTTTTTAATGTAGAGCATCACCTGGAATAATATTTTCATTAAAAAAAAATATGTGTTTTAAATACTTGTATTTTAAATGGTCAATTTTTATCTGATTATTTTTTTTTTTTCGCTTTTATATTGAAGCAAAAAAAAATGTATGCAAATTTATTGAAACAATTCAATTCAGTAAATGGCTACACTAACTTGTGTAGGATCAATTTAAATTCCTATACAATATATATATATATATATATATATATAAACGAAAATAAAATTTCATTTAACTCTCATTTATAACGCAAATCTCATATTAATATCAAGTATATATAATAAATATAAATATTTATTCACGACTATCAGTAATTAAATCATTTAGTAACGAAAATTATTTTGACATTAACCGAAATATTATTTCAATTGATCACTTGCACTAAACGATATCAATTAAATAAAATTATTTATCTTTCTCTTAATTTATTTATTTATAAAACTGCATATTAAAAAAAACTACAATAATTTTCCCATTTATTTACAAACATATAAATACTCACTTGAAATAAAATATTAAGATAAATTGGGCATGATAAATGATCTCTGCAGTAAAACTTTAAATCCACATGAAAAGTCAGCAGTTGAGGGATGAAATAATTAAATAACCAGCATGTGGTATCTTACATTTGAAGATTCAGCTGCTATCCTTATTGGATTTTATGATTTCAAATTTAATATTTATTAGCTTAAATATTTATATAAAACTACATTTCTATTCGCGTTGCTCATCATTTTAATAATTCAATAGTATCTCGAATGCTCTTATATTTAACCATTTATTATTTCTCTCTGTTATTTATTCATTAGCTAATTTAATCCGTCATTTGTGATACACTTTTTATTATACATTTATTTTAAGTAAAATTATTTATTTTTTAAACATTACTCATACATTTAATTAAATTTGTAATTCTATTCAATTTAATATATTAATTTTATTATTCAAATATATTCATCATTACATATTCCATTAAATCAATTATATTAATTAATTAATTTTTAATAATAAGTTAATAAAAAAGGCGTAATAATTTAATTACGTTCAAGTGGTCATACATACGCGGAAAAATTATTTCGTTTGAAATCCTACACTGATAGGAGGATTTATTTGAGAGTAATAAACTAGATTTATTCAAACTGTGAGAAATGACGGACTCGAGTCGATATAGGGGAGAGGGGGGCAAAAGGGGGTAGGGTAGGCAAAACGGGGTACCCCCAAAATTTGGTGAAAAAACAAATTTTTGTTTTTTTCGTCTAATTACTGTATATCCGACGTATTTGCGCATTTTAAGCCCTACGCATGACACCTGGGGCAAAATGGGCCAGCCGAAAAATCGAAAAAATGATTCTTTCAAATTTTTACCGTCAAATTAAAAAAAATTTAATATATTTCCGCATTTTTAGCCCTACCCATAACACCTGGGGCAAAATGGACCAGCCGAAAGTTCTGAAAATTGATTCTTTCATATTTTTATCGTCAAATTAAAAAAAAATTAATATGTCAATTCATTTTTCGACTGATTTTCTATAGTTGAGGCAAGTTGGGCCGCTAAAAATATTCGGAAATAATATTTTATTTTTTAATTGATAACAATTCAATTAAAAAAAAAATTATCATTTTTTGGAGGGGGGCCTCTGCCCCACAAAAAAATTTTTTTCTGCCTTCGTATCCACCAATGTTGTAAAATGTAATTTTTCTTTATGTATTTTACATAAAAACAAATTTAATTTAATGAAATTTGATCAATTTTCAGAATTTTTTTTTTTCAACTTTTTTTAAGGGTACCCCATTTTGCCCGCCAAAAATAAAAATTTTATTTTATAACGGCAGCTAAAAATTTTGTCTATTTACCTTGAATGTCATTAAAAACGAAAAGATTTGGCGTATTTTAGTTATCGAAAACTTAGTATTTCCATAGGTACCCCTTTGCCCCCCCCCCTTCCCCTAAATTTTTGGCGGTAATTTCGAATTTGAATAGGCTTGTCATTTTAGATCGTCGGTCACAAGACCTTCAGCGGACTGTCTTATGACCGAAACTCGAAATGACGGTCATCCCGCATCACTAACTGTGACCATAGTAAAATTTCCAATGGTTACAGTAATTTGTGACATCATCACTGTTAAATTTACTATGGCCGATTACTATAGTAATTTTTCCAACATATTTATGTCACACTTTCTGCTGGTGGCCAATATGGTATGGCTTTACTATGACACCATAGCATTTCAAACAACAATAATTTCTTCGTGTAATTATTTAACTTTTTTTTAAATTCCTTATTATTATTATAATATTATAACACATTTTAATATTTCTATTACTGATATTACAATATATATGTGCGATTATACGTGAAAATTACTATACTTTTTTTCTTTTTTATACACAAATTTTTAAAATTGTGGCCGTTGAAAAATTTCTACTTAGAGCCGAAAAAAATTTTTAATAAAAAATTTAAAAAAAGAAGATAATTAAAATGCAATTGTTTTTTTCTGCAAAAAAAGGAGTAATCTCAAGAAAATTTTTACAATTTACTCGCCTCAGATAAATAGGACCAGGTTCAAGTCCCGGTCTAGGAAAATCGAAAAATTTTTTTTTAATTTTTATCAAAATTTCCACAAACTCAACGTTAGAAAAACATATAAATTTATGAAAAACTAAAAATGAATTACTAATTTAATTATAAAAAAATAATAATAATGATTATTGATAAGTAATTTTGTTTTTTACTATTTATGATTACAGTTATGACCGCGACTCACCGTTTTCATTCCAACTGGGCGTAGGCCAAGTAATCAAAGGCTGGGATCAAGGGCTCGTGGACATGTGCGTTGGTGAACGTCGAAAATTAACGATACCCCCAGAGTTAGGATATGGTGATCGTGGAGCTGGAAACGTTATACCAGGAGGTAATACAACAGAACAATATCCATTTCTCTCGATGCACACACAAACATCTAAACCACATTCCACCAATAAATAAATACCAAATCATTGATTAATTAAACCCGGTGAAATTGATACGTCAGATATTGATAGGTATTGCTCAACCAACAGTGTAAGTCCTATCAGATGAATGAAACAATTATACGGGATTTTAATACATATATATCCTACATCCATAACTAACAAATCAATAATCTTTATTGAACTCTCGATCGCTCACTCAGACATTTCGACTGACGTTTAAAACAAACTACTATTTTTATATTTTACTTTTTATAGTCAAGATAAACTAGAAAAAAAAAAAAATTTTACTCAATAAAATTCAGTATATATCTACAATTGCTATTTTTTATTTTACTAATTATATATACAGTAAATTAATTAGTGAACTACTTTGCAATTTGTTCATTATGATGTCCTCTAATAGGAAAAACCCAAAAAAGTCCTGAGAAAAATTTATTTTTCAAATCCCGACCCATATGAGGATGAATGAGAATGACTATCTATGAAAAATGGACCGTAACTTTGCTGCTGTTGAAAATAACCCATCACAATATTAACGTTTTTTGTTCCTTATGGTGTCCTCTAGTAAGAAAAATCCCAAAAAGTCCTAAGAAAAATTTACTTTTTGAGTAATCAACTTTGGGCAGATGCAGGCAGATTACACTGTCTATTCCCTTTCATGAAAGATGACCCGTAACTTTGCTTCTGTTGGAAATAACCCAACACAATACTAACATTTTTTGTTAATTATGATGTCCTCTAGTAGTAGAACCCCTAAAAAGTCATAGGAAAAATTTTATTTTTGAGTTCAGACCTATATGAAGATAAATGAGGATGTCTCTCTATGAAGAGTGGCCCGTAACTTTTTTTCTGTTGGGAATACCTCATTACAATATTAACGTTTTTTGTTCAGTATGATGTCCTCTAATAGGAAAAACCCAAAAAAGTCCTGAGAAAAATTTATTTTTCAAATCCCGACCCATATGAGGATGAATGAGAATGACTATCTATGAAAAATGGACCGTAACTTTGCTGCTGTTGAAAATAACCCATCACAATATTAACGTTTTTTGTTCCTTATGGTGTCCTCTAGTAAGAAAAATCCCAAAAAGTCCTAAGAAAAATTTACTTTTTGAGTAATCAACTTTGGGCAGATGCAGGCAGATTACACTGTCTATTCCCTTTCATGAAAGATGACCCGTAACTTTGCTTCTGTTGGAAATAACCCAACACAATACTAACATTTTTTGTTAATTATGATGTCCTCTAGTAGGAGAACCCCCAAAAAGTCATAGGAAAAATTTTATTTTTGAGTTCAGACCTATATGAAGATAAATGAGGATGTCTCTCTATGAAGAGTGGCCCGTAACTTTTTTTCTGTTGGGAATACCTCATTACAATATTAACGTTTTTTGTTCAGTATGATGTCCTCTAGTAGGAGAAACCCAAAAAAGTTTTGAGAAAAATTTATTTTTCGAATCTAGAGCCAATGAGGATGAATAAGAATGACTATCTATGAAGAATGCTTAGTATTTTTGAATTTATTAAAACCATCTAAAATTGTGTCTATATATAGACAACTCATTAAAAAATCCAAACCAAATGTGCAGCCTTGTCAAATAACATCGAACCCCCATAAGCACACCATAGATATTTAACCCACCGCGAAATGTCTAAAATGACTACAAAAACCTACAGTTTGCCTTTAACTCTCCTAAACATGGACCAAATTGACGCGTACTAACCCAACAAACTTCTTCAGTTAATTTTTTTTACCTCGCACTGTCATTTGAGCTTCAGCCCAATAGAAATTCATTTCTCAGTTTACAATTATTTAATATTTTTTCCCTCGTTTTAGCATCGTTTAAATTCGAATAGACACTAAATTACTCCAAGCTATACAGAGTAGAGTAAAGTGTAGCATAGTACAGTACGCTATTAAATATAGTAGATTGATCCTTTGTTTAATTTTCAATGGATACTCTTGTAATCATGGATAGTGGTTTAAATTGTGTGGCATACGTGTCAAATCTACATCGTATTCATACACACACTCTTTGCTATACTCAATATCGAGTATCTATAAAACATATATATATATATTTATATGTATGTGTAAGGCGATTATCAATTTTACTCGTTCAAACAGCGAATAATTGAGTAGCATATTTCATTAGCATCTATTGAATCGAACTGGTAGCATCTATAATTAATGTGTCGCTTGGTTCGTTAACCGTCACGTTGGATCACACTTTACTTGTTGGTATTATTATTACTATTATTATTATTATTGTTATTGTAGGTAATATACATGTTCTTGTTCTATTGATATTAAATGTTATTGTTATCGTCATTGTTAGATTGAACATGGTTTAATGTACATATATACGAATATATATGTATATGTAAATGTATAATTGAATTATTTCTTCAACTTGTACATTTATTATAGCAGTGGTAGCACCAATGGCAATAGCAATTGTAATAGCGATGATAATTGTAACAATAATGATAATAATGTATGGGGAAGGTAGATGCGGAATTAGGTATATGTTTATCTAAACCTCAGAGGTATTACGAAATTTCTATTGTCATATCAATGTCTATTCAGTGTTTAATTACATTGTCATGTTTGTTTTGTCAATTGATTTTTAATTTTAATTCATTTCTGCTGGGACAAATTATTTCAGTATTTTATTTTGTGACAAATAAATATGGAGTTTAATTTTATTTTATTTATCAGGAAAGGCAGAGACAAATGGGCTGAGATTAAAATATCAATTGTAGGAATTTTTTATGATTAGATTTTTTTTTTTGAGCGCTCAATTTGATGTCATGATTAAATATATTAATGCCAAAATATCACTAAAAATATATCACTATGTCTAATTATTATCTGTCAGAATATCATGCGTTCGAAGTTGACAGCATCCGCATGAAAAAACAATATATGGTTAAAATATATAAAATCATATATGTTTGCAACAAAAAAATATATGATATATTATATTGTATATTATAAAAAATCATATAGTGATTTTGGCCGATTTAATATAAAATTATATACAGTAGTAAATATATGTATTCCATATATGTAACTTATATGTTTTTTATATGAAGCTATATATACATGTACATTTACCTTATAATATATTGTATTGATATATTTCCTTTTATATTAAAAAAATATAAAATTTTTATATGAAATGAAATATATGGTAGCATATAATTTATATTATATATGGCACCATATATTTTCTTTGTTATATTTTAGCAT
Organism: Microplitis deprimator; assembly: GCA_964016945.1. Lineage (NCBI taxonomy): Eukaryota > Metazoa > Arthropoda > Insecta > Hymenoptera > Braconidae > Microplitis > Microplitis deprimator. Next base: position 12,622,592 of record OZ024715.1, on the reverse strand, counting down.
ATATCTTATTTGGTGTATGTATATGTATATGGGTATATCATATATTCGCATCAAATTAACTAATTTTGAAAATTTTATCTGCAATTTAAAGAGTATATTAAAATTTGGCTCTAATTTAATTGGAGTTGATTACGAATAAGAAACTTTTTTTTTCCATACACAATATAAATATATGTTTTTATATATGATCAAAGTATATTTTTCGTATATGATAGAAATATATATTTTTATGTATGAAAAAAATATAGTTTTCATATATGACAAGAATATATATCTTCATATATGATAAAAATATATTTTTTGTATATGATTGACATATATATTTTATATATGCTAAACATATACGAACTCGTATATGATGAATATTTTATTTTTTAATATAAAAAAAAAATATATCAGAAAATATAGTTAAATTGGCCACATATATTTTCTGATATTTATCATATATTTTGACCATATATGTTATTTTCATACGGGAATATCAATATCATGCACAAAAAAATTATCGTATTTACAGTAAAAAAAAAATAAATTTTCTGTATTTAAATCTAAATATTCTATGATTATTTTTTATCTCATATATACACAGAAAAAAAGGGACTTTTTGATACAATAAATATTTTGCATTATGAAGTAAAGACAAAAATTTCCTTAGAATAAGAAAAAAATTTTTCTTGACCCAAGAAAATTTTTATTTTCTATTTAAAATGCAAAAAATTTATTGGGACAAGCGAAAATTTTCTTGAGGTTAGTAAAAATTTTTTCCGCAAAAAAAATTATTTTTTTTCTGGGTACCTAGTATATTTTATAGTAATAAATATAATATTTATTCACATGATATTATTGAGTAAGGGATAATTAGACGTATGAAAATTTACTGTATGATATTTTGACATGTGACATTTTGACTGTGATATTTAGACATGCAACCCTCATTAAGTATTTGATATCAACATGGCCTCGGTTAAAATGAACCTTAAAGAAAATTTTGAAATTTATTAATTTTTTTAAAAATAAACTGGGTCTGTTTTTAAAAATTTTGTGTATTTTCTGCATTATCGAAAAATAATAATTTTTCAAAATTAAATAAATTTGGATCAATAATTGGGCCCATTATATATTTTTGTCCCTTGATTTGTAAAAAAATGTATGTCCATTTTACCCCAAGGACTTAATTTGTGATTTTCTCCCTGTACTGAATAATTTAATTACGTTTTATTCCATCAGTTATTAATTTTAAAAGTTCATTTAAGTAAAAAATTTTTCAAAAATTTGGTAATTAAAAAAAAAAAAAAAAATCGATTTAAATGAGAAATTGAGTATGAAGGCAACTTCAAATTTGGTACAAGACAATGAAATATTAAACAAGGAAACATTAATTTTAATTAACGAAATGTCAGTCATGTAAAAGTTTTGAAATATTTATGGGATTTAAATTATGAATGATTGTGGCGGCGGTAAAGGAGACGACGGAGCGGTTACATTATATAATTTCTATATTTAAGCTTGTGATTTTTTATTTTATTTATAGGCGCTACACTTTTATTCGAAGTTGAGCTGATAAATATAGGAGACGCTAAACCATCGACAAATGTTTTCAAAGAGATAGACATTGACAGTGATAATCAATTGTCACGTGAGGAGGTGAGCAAAATGGCAAGATCTATTTTTTTTTTTATATTATCTATCCAGTGGGATTGAAGGTGATGGATTTCTTATAATTTTTCCATACCAATTTACTAAAAGACTACTCTACTAAATTGCATTATAATCCCAGTAGTTTTAGTAACTCTCTGTACATACAGCAAGGTAATATGGTCATGCAAAAAAATTAATTTTTTATTCTGTGCACTAAAAAAAATAACTAATTCTTAATTTTCTTAAAAAAATTTTTGGGGAAAATGGGGTCGCTTAAAAAAATTTTAAAATATTTTTTATGAAATTCAGTAAAATAAAAAATTTTTATAAAAATAAATTACAATATCTAAAAAAATTTTGGATACTCCATTTTCCCGACCCTACCATAGAATTATAGAATAAAATTTTTTTTTTATTACTCCAAAACTAATTAAATAATTTTTTTACTTTTAATCAATAGTCAAAATAATTATTATTATTTTTAAAAAATAAAATTCATTATTATAATTTTTATTAAATTTTTTTTACTCATCTTTAATAATTTATTCAATCAAGCAATTCGATTTCTTCATTTTTTTCCCCATGAACTTGATGACTTTAATAAAAAAAAAAAAAAAATGAAGAGCATTATTTATAAGAAGCATGAATTGATTTATTGATTAGCAAGATAAATTATAATTCTACCCCTGACAATAATGAATAAAAAAAAAATAAATGAAACGTATGTAATGAAATGTTAATCAGGTGAGCGAGTACTTGAGGAAGCAAATGGTGGAAGCGGATCAAGCCGGAGAGACCAGCGACGAGATGAAAAAAATAATCGACGACCATGACAAACTAGTGGAGGAAATATTCCAGCACGAGGATGTCGACAAAAATGGGTTCATTTCGCACAAAGAATTCAGTGGTCCCAAACACGACGAGCTGTGAGACATTATTGTCTCGACGTCTTCCGCAATATCACATCTCATGTGTATTCATCAACATTAATATCAACACCCACATCAACATAAATATCAACATCAACATCAACATCATTAAAATCTTATCTGTCATTATATTGCGGTAAACTCATTCATTTCCGGTAAAGAAAGTTACTTTCTAATGAGAATCCAAGACAAACAACCAAGTGCGCCAACCAAATGCGTATATATCAAATATATATATGAAAGATGTGCGAATAATTAAAGTTACAAATATTCGTATAAAATCGAAAAATTTTTTTTAATTTATAAATTATTGTAAAAATTTTTTTTATAATTTGTTACAAGTTAAAATTTAATATTCAAAATTTGAACTGAATATTTGAATTTTAATTTACAATTTGGAATTGGATCGAATAATTTTAAAACTGAATAATTTGAATTTTTTAAGAATTTGAATCATTCGAAAAATTTGAATTATTTATAAATTATTGTAAAAAATTTTTTATAATTTATTACGTTAAGATTTAATATTCGAAATTTGAACTGAATATTTGAATTTTAATTTACAATTCGGACTTGGATCAAATAATTTGAATTTTTAAATTAAAATTTAATTTACACATCCCAAAAAAAAAATTATTTATAATTTACTACTCGAAATTTGAACTGGATATTCGAATTTGTATCAAATAATTTGAACTTGGATCAAAAAACTTGAAAATCTACGAATAATTTAAATTATTACATTCGAATATTATTCACACATCCCTAATATAAATATATATATATATCTTCTTAATCGGAAATAGAACTTGATGATAGATAAAAAAAAACATTTACATTCTAATTAACATTCCGGAATACAAAACAATTGAAATCAAATTAAATAAAATGATTTCCCGAAATATTAACGACTAAAAAAAAAAGTTAATATATAAATATATAAATATGAGATTAAAATCATCTCAATATAAAATGTGTACAGAAATATTAGTGAAAATTTGTTTGTTTTTTTTTTTTTAATTTTTTGTCTGTTATAAAAAATGTAATTACATGCTTGGCTTTACTTGGGCATTTTAATAAACTAAATTTTTGAATTATTAAATAAAATAATCAAATAAGCAGACATGTGTAATATTTTAAATGAAACTTTCCATTTTTACATTTTTTAAGTGAATAAAAAATATTGTTGTTAATTATTAATTATTAATTACTGTAATTACAAGTAGTGAAAAAAAAATTATTAATAATAATAATAATAAAAATAAAATCTTCCTTGGGTTCATTATTAAGATGAAGTAAATTTATTGATTGAATATATGAGAATATATAGGGAAGGCAGGTGGAAATGAGTGAGTGGAAGTATGCGGTGAGTTTTAAAAATAAAATATATAATAAATATGGACATATGAATGAGAGATTTATGTGTAAAATGAACGTTGTCTCGAAGCTATCACTATATTGTAACTTACATGATTTTTATTACTACATTATATTGTATATTGTTAAAGCTGGATGAAAGTTAATGATAAAAAAAAGTCCTGTGTCTTGTACACAGTTTTGTTAATAAAAAAATTTTGAAAATATTTTTTTCTGTCTTTTTATTTATTCATTTCTTTATTTACACTTAATTACAAAATTTCAGTACAAATAATAAAAACTCTAGTAGTAAACCCGTCAGAGCCCGTTTACATGAAAGAAAGACACGCCAGCAGCTCATACTATATATAGTCAATTCAATTAATAATTATAGACATAATTACATATACAATTTATCCATTTTTTTCTACTTCCATTAATTATTTATAACATAGGTTCTGAAAAATACTCAGGCTTTCAGCTGATATTATTTTTATCGGCAGCGAATCACAGAAATTAATACTTCCTTATAAAAAAAAAATCCATGTGGAATTGCATGGGAACCCATAGGAATCCATATGGGAAAGTATGGATTTATGTAAGAATAGGAAACTGGGTATCTGGATTCCCATATGGGAAATCCACATAGGAAACTGTGGGTACCTGGAATCCATAAGAAATTTCCATATATGTTTTGACATGATGCAGACTCCCATGGGAAATCATCGTAAAAATTCACATGGGGATCCATACTAGATTCCCATATGCATTTTTTATAGGAGATATAATTAATTAAGTTTATAGGAATTAATTATTGCCCAGACGGAAATCGTTGGATCTAGTATACTAAACGCGCATGCGCTAGAAAAAAAATGGCTGAGTTGTAACTGAATTAAATCTCAGATAGTACTGAGTATAATCTGAGATGGTACTGAGTATAATCTAGGATGAAACTGAGTATAATCTAAATGCAACTCATTATAATCTAGATTATACTGAGTACTATCTGAAATTTTTGTTTACCTCAGATGTAACTGAGTATAATCTGAGATGATAGCCAGTATCATCTTGTTATTTCCGTATATACCGCTATTTATTATTTTATGAAAAAAACGAAGGTCAAAGTATTTTCTCCTCATATACAAATCGTATAGGTTATGATTTTTCTTAATATCTTCTTTAAGTTTCTTAGAGTTGGCGGACATTTTTAACCCTTAACGGCCACACCTCACCCAGGCCACATAACGGCCACATGGGGTAACTCCCTTTTTTTTAGTTTTTTGACCAATTTATTTGAAAGGTATAAGACCTCTTATTCCACTTTTTTAAGCCTGGGGTAACTAAACACCTCATGCGGCCGTTAAAGGTTAAAATTTTTTTTGAACTGATTCAATCCTATCTGTTTGCGTATCGTAGTACAGAGACCAGATTATGGTACCACATTCCAGCAATGGTTTGATTAACGACGTATAGGGCAGAGGTACCGTTTTTGGCCACTTCAGTGCCAGTTTTTGACACTAAAAATTTAAATAAAATAATTTGGAAAAGACGCGAAGAAATAATCAATTTTTACAATCTGTAATGATACTTTTATCACACTATTAAAGTGGAATTTTTTTTAATGCTTTTCATTAATTAAAATAAAGTATTGATTGTCCAAAAATGGAGCAGTAGCCACAAATGGTACTTATACTCTATAGCTTAACTAGTGTAGATTCTTGATGGAAGTCTTTACTCATTCTCAAAATGAGTCCCAAAGTTGTCGACTATTATTCCAAGATCCTTAATTTCTTTACATCCTTGCAGAGCTATTACATTAATTGTGTATTAAAAATATTTATAATGATCAAAAAATTTTTTTGACAAGTAAGAAAAATTCAAGTTTTTAAAACAACAATTAATAAATTTTGTACATATTTTTAGAATTATAATCAAGGACTAAAATATTTTTATTGATTTAATAAAAAAAAATATACTGATTTACTAACTCAAGATTTGAATAAATGTTTTAGTAAAAAATTTTAAATAAAATATTAGCGGAAATTTAAAGCGGTAATTCAAAGGAAATTATAATTAATTTTGTAAAAAGTATTTCGATTAAAATAATTAAATTCATATGATGTTCATAATTTCAGGAAGTTAATTTCTACTTTTTGAAAATGTTAAAGTTCAGCTGTTTTAATTCAAGGAAAAAGTATACAGGAAGTTAATTGAATAAAATTAACTTGTGTATTTAAATTGCCGCGAAATATTTTAAATTTATATATATAAAGCTGGAAGAAATTAATTAATTCATTTTAAAATCAATTTAATATTAAAAAAAAAAATATGCATTCAAATTAAAAATATAAGAATTCACAAATCTACCGGAAGTGAGCATAACTAATTACCATAATTTGAATATATACTCAGAAATTAATTTTCTCAAATATTCACACAAATGTTTTTTCTTTGAAGAAAAAAAAATTAACTTGCGACAACTGAAATTTTTAAATTAGAAAAAAATTTGACACAATAATAATAATGACAATAAATAAAACAAGGATTTAATTTTAGATGAATTTATTTATCACTCGTTAAACATTTAAACATCCGTACAATAATTTAAATAAAAATAATTATTATTTATAATTATAGTTATATTAAATCAATAGTAATTACATAGTATACTTTTAAAATAATTAAGCAATTACTTTTATTATTTATATATTTATATTAACGTCCGTTTTCAACTATTATTTGATTAATTGTTAAGAAAAGTATTTTGTTTTTTTTGCGATCAGAAAGAAAAAATTATAAACGGACTCACACTTGATTTCATTTCTTCTCCATTTATCACAGTCACTTCAGTAGACAAACAAAAAATATTCAATTTGGTGCAATCGATTATATAAATGTTGAAACCATATATATGTGTACATATGTATATATAGAAATCAAAATCAAATTACATATGGCATTAAATAAAAGAGCTTCATACATTTTTTTTAATAAAAAAAAATTATACCCAATATTAAAAAACTTTTAAGCTGCCCATTTTACCCACTCTTTTTTCCTAAATATCAATCATATAAATAAACTAAAATATTACCAAAAAATTTTAACTTTAAAAATAAAAATCTTAAATGAGAATTTAAAAAATAAAAAAAAAAATTAACGGAAAGATATGAAATAAAAATTGAATATTAAATCATTAAAATTATATATTAAATTTATAAGCTACGTCGTCATAATCTTTAGTGACATTTACGGTAGACAGAAGTAGTAATAGCTGGGATTGTAGCATCAAATAGCAGTAGTAGTAGTAGTAGTAGAGTAGCAGTAGTACAAGTAGTATAAACGTTAAGTTGTTACGTCAACGAGAGAATCTCGCTCGTCGCTTTGTCTTACTTATATATATATATATATATATATATATATATCGCCTCACTAATTCCAAAAAGACATATATTTTTATGCGCCCTTTTGGCTGTAGTTACTAAAGTTAAAACCAAAATAACGTACAACTTTTTTTTTTTAATCGCAAATCATATTGTAGATTTATTCTAAAGCTGAAATTTTTATTTTTTATTTTTAGGTACAGCAGGACCTCGTTATAAGACTAGTTCCGGGCTATAGGGGAAAAAATTATTGGAACTAAAATTTCAAGAGCGCCAAAGTTTAAATTTAAAAAAAAGATTCACGAATAATTGTTTTTACTAGAAGGAAAATTATTAATTTATTTACCGGGTTAACACTTTTTATTTATATATATATACATTTTATCGTGATTTTAGTTGTGTTTTTTAGTTTTATAGCGAAGTTTCAGCGCGAAATTTTAATTGAGGTTGGTAGGGGTTCCGAGCGAATTTAAAAAAATTGAGAGTAAGAGTCTTATAACGAGGTCCAATCGTACTAATTAAGTCTACAAAACGATTGGCAACGAAAAAAAAACTATACACCCTTTTGATTTTAAACTTAGTGACTAAAGCCAAAAGGGCGTATAAAAATATAAGTAATTTTGAAATAAGTAATGGGAAATATATATATATTATTATATTTTTTTTTAAATTTAAATAGTAGTTTAGTGGCTATTCAATTTCGTTAGCGTTGCCTGAGGCACCATGGCGCAGTTATAATAATAATATTCATAAAAATTATATCACAGTAATTTTTTTTTTATTTTTATTTTAAAAAGATTATTTTAATCAGTAGCCCTTGATGTATGCTGCAATATGTTTTTTCTCTTCTTCTGACAGTCCATTCTTCAAGGTCCTACGCACTGTAATAATTTAAAAAAAAAAATTAAATAAAAATTTACAATGAAATAATGAAAATTATAAATATATGAGTGTAAAATCCAAATAACTAAGGTTAAAATCTTTAAAGCAATAATTTAAACGGGATTTAAATATTCCGAGGTAAACTATTGCAAGCAGTCATGCCTTTGATTTGCGGTATAAAAATGAACAGCCTCACAGAATACGCGCATGCAAATTTACTCCCTTGTGAAGAGAAGAGAAGGAAGAGTAAGGGGTATGTGGAGTATGTACACTATGTACTGTTAGTATATATGCGGTATTGGAGAGTATAAATCCGATGTAATTGATGCAGCTTTAATATATATCGTACTCATATCAGGTATACCTTGAGGTACATAATTACTGATGTACTCTAGTTAAATATCAAATTCTCCTTTGTTTACATTGAATGCCAATTGATAGAGATCTCAAATTATTTTTATTGCTAGACTATTTAGTTTTTTCATTCAAAAAAATGTCTAAGTTGTTAATAAAATGAAAAATAAATATTTTATTTCGGTACATAAGTTAATTAATTTTTTAAAAACCCTAAATTTAATTGAATTTTTTTCTTTTTTTTTTATGATTATTTTAAAAATTCTTTAAATTTTACGCAAAGACTTTAATAAATAAAAGTATCGAAAATGATAAAATTTGAAAAAAATTTATCTATTTTTGAAATTTTTTAAATTCAAATCTGACATAAAAGAAATTTAAAAAAAAATGACTTTTTTGGGATGATCCTGAAGTTAACGGAAAATGAATAATTTTCGGATTTTTTTTTGCAACAAATCAATTACAAAATAAATAAACTAAAAATATGCACATGTAGAAAATCGAAAAAACTATAGGTGCAATTTTTTCAAAAATTTTTGCTCTCAACATGTCCAAGTCAAGCAATTTTTTAAAATAATTTATCGTTTTTAAAAAAATTCAAAAAATATTAGACGTCGGCCAACTTCAGTATCATTTTTTTGGATCATAAATTATTAGTTTCTTAACAAAAATTTCTTACTACAAGCGATTAATTTATGCAAATTAGCAATAAAAAAAAATTTTTCAACGCAAGAATATTTACTCTAAAAAAATTTTTTTTTTGTCTACAAAAATTTAAACTCAAGTATTTGCATAAATATCAAAATATGTATGACTGAAAAATTTTCTCCAAATTAAAAATTATCCCGATTCATAATTCCACATTTTTTTTATTCGGGGGACTGAATTTCAAAAATTGACGCTATGAATAAATAAAATTATAATTAACAGTAAAATTGTTAAATAAAAAAATTAAAAGGGAATTTATCGAAGCGAATTATGAAATGAGCTGACATTCTTAATCTCGTAAACGAAATATATTTTAATTTATTTACACATTATTCAATTACACATCTATAAATCCTTCATGTACTCCAGAGCAGCGGAGCGCATTACTTATACTTTAATAATTATTAACCGAAAATATATTTTACTTTGATACGAATTTATATAAATTTTCATGTTTAAAACCTTCTTAACTCATACCACCTTAATTTTCTCCATAATACTCTCAGCGCCCTCGTAAACTCCCTATATATATTTAAGATAAAAAATAATTATGTAAATTAAACCCTAATTATTTCGCGTAACAGCTTCTGTAAAGGATTTAATTAATAATAAAATACAGATTAAAAAAAAAAAAAAAGCAAATTTAATTATCTTATTATAGAAAATTGTAATCACATAGAATAGTGGATTTTAATTAACTAAAAAGATAATTTTCCGATTGAATTAAACGGGGATTTAGATTGATTACGCGGCTCGGGTAATTTACGTTGTCGCGAACACATAAATTAGAGTAAGTAGTTTTTTTGTTTAAATGTGTGTATGTTTACATTTAATTGGACTAATGACACAACAATCGGTAGATTATGGACGTGTGTATGTGCACTCTGAGTTGTTACATTAGTTAGGGTCGGTACTATGTAACAAGGTAAACCAAACCATTTAACTATTCTCTCAAATCGTACATGTTAATCCGATTGACGTTGTGACAATGCTCAGTCCTATCTCTCTTACTGGCTCTTTGCTATTCTATTCTCTCTGTGGGTTACTGGATATTAATCGTCGAGGAAAATAGAGAATAGAGATTATACATGTATATATAGATATATATATAGAGAGAGATATGTATATTTGTATAATGTAATCATGAATAGAAATATAATGAATAGTGTGTAGAGAAATAGTGATAACAAGACAGATAACGCAATCGATAAGTTATTATATGTATATCTTTAGTTATGTAATTAATCTCAAATTTAAATTATATTGGAGGGGAAGGAGAGGCAAAAGGGGGTACCCCCAAAATTTGGTAAAAAAAAAATTCTATATTTTAAATGGTTTTTAAAAATTCAAAAATCACTTTTGTAAATATAATTGAGGGTTATTTTGAATTTTTTTTTGTTAAACTTTTTCAAAAATAAATTGTCAGGAAAAATATTAATGACTTTTGTTTTATGATAAAAACTATTAAAAATTTGTTTTTATTATTTTGTATCCAATAATCATTGAAAATACAATTTTTCTTTATGTAAATTACTTACAAGAAAATTTATTTAATATCAAGAAATTTTTTTTTCACCTTTTTTAGGGGTACCCATTTTGCCCGCAAAAATACAAAATTTTTTTTTTTAACGGTAATTGAAAATTTTTTCTATTTACTTTGAATATCATTAAAAAAAAAAAATGTAGTGTATTTGAGTCCTCGAAAACTTGGTATTTCCTTAAGGATACCGTTTTGCCCCTTCCTCCCTTATAGATATAGGGGAAGCGAAATGGGGTACCCCGAAAATTTTATAAAGAAAGTTTGATTTTTAAAAATTTCAAAATCATTTTTGTATATATAATTGAGGATTATTTTGAATTTATTTTTGTTAAACGTTTTGAAAAACCGAGTGTCAGACGAAAAATTTCAATGACGTTTCACGATAAAAACTATTAAAATTTTTTTACTTTGCATCCAATAATTTTATGAAATGTCATTTTTTTTTATGTAAATTACTTGTGAGAAAATTTAATTTAATAAAATTTAAATAATTTTTATAAATTTTTCTTTTCATATTTTTCAGGGGTACCCCAGTTTGCCCGAAAAAATGATAATTTTTTCTATTCACTGAATATCATAAAAAATAAGATTTAACTTTGCCTCTCTCCCCTCTCCTATATTTATATGAATATTTAATGGTGTAATTTTGTAGAAAATTTATTATTTGTATGCTGGATGTTGAAAATAATTTAACAAACAGAAAAAAAGGATTTCTTGGTGCAAGAATTTTTTTTCGGTTCAACTGAAGAAAATTTTAACATAAAAAATGTCAAAAAAAATTATCACACGTGAAATTCTAAATTTGAGCCACTTAAGAACTTAATGTTAAATTTTTTTTGTTTTTTAAAATTTCAATAATTATTATGGAACTCGATGATAAAAAACTAATCATTTATATTTTTTTATCGTTTATGAAAAAAATGAAAATAGAAAATTTGAAAATTTTTAAAACGAATTTAAAGTTTTCAAAACATACATCAAAATCAAAATATCATTATTAATTTATTTAACATATGTGTAGAGAAAAGTAAATATATTATTAATTTTGTTTTTTGAATTTTGAAGATTTCAAAAAAAATTCATCTCGATATTATTAATTGTATAAAATTTTGTATATGTATATATTATTTTGTGTATGAAATAAAATAAAATTGAAACAATACCTTCAGGGAAAGATGCTGCTCATTTCAATAATTAATAATTAATTATAATTATTATTTTATAAATTAAAAATCATGTAAATATCAAAATTCAAAAACTAAAATAACGAAATATTGAATTTTACGAGCGCGTTTAATTTAAAAAAAATTTTATTCCATTATTCACGAAACAAAGAACCGCGAATCCTTTGTTAAAGATTAAAATTGTAAAAACAAACATGTTTATATAATATTTTATTTTATTTTGCATTTCCATTGATGGGCACTAGCACTGTAGTCTCTCTTGCGTTATGTAAGCAAATAAATGAAATTTTTTTTAGCATAAACAAAAAAAATATTAAATATTAAAGCCGTGTTGTTATTAATTAATGTATCCGTTAAGCGAAACTTTACTCATATTCACCTCGAAATTTTTTTTTCTTTCCGGTACAAGAGATTAAAACGTCATTTCAAAATCATACAAAAAATAATTACTAACATTATGTAGAGAAAAAATATTTTATAAATATTATAATTATATATATACATATTCAGTAGATAGTAAAAAAAATATCTAGTAGAAAAATTTTTATAATATTTTATCTCACTTAGCAAATGAAGAATGCGGGTATTATTATTTTCATTACGCGGCATACAAAAGTATCCAATAAGTTTTGAATTTCAAAGCAAAATCCAAATGTCAAATTTTTTCCTATATTTTATAGCAAAAAAAAATTATGACAATTCTCTCACTTTTGTTTTACGGAACGAGATAATATTACATAAAAAAAAAAAAAAAAAAAAAAAAAAAAAAAAAATGAATGAAAATTTACAGTGAAAAATGCTTTTTTCAAGTCATGCAAAAAAATCCACACGTGTTAAAAAAATAACCATTGAAATAAAAAAAAAAAAATTAAAACAAAAATTCATTACACTGAAATAAAAAATAATTTTTTAAAAATCAATATTTTCTTAGTAAATCAATTAAAATAATTACATATTCAATTGAAAAAATAATTTTCTCAACAGAAGAAAATTTAAATTTATTTAGTCAATTAAAAAAAAACAGATTTTTTTTTTATTATGAAAATTTTTTAATTTTCAACTCAAAAATTCATCAAATTAAAAAATTTCAATACACTGTAAAAAATTAGCGGAGTAAATCAGGAGTAAATGCGGAGCGGATGACTATTTATTTATTTAATCTCCTCAAAGTGGAATTAACTTCAAAGGGAAATCGGAGTGAATTCGGATTTAAATAAAATCCAGTTCCCTCCGAAATCACTCCGCTAAAAAAATAAACTCCTTATTTACTCCGCACGCAGAGTAATTTTTTTTAAACTCCGGGACTCCAAATGATGGAGTAAATTCGGATTTAAATAAAATCCAAATTGCTCCCAATTTTTTATGATCCTTAAGTTAGAAGACAATTATAAATTTTTGGATTTTTTTTTAACAAAATTAAAAAAAATGCACACGTAGAAAATAAAAAAATCTACAGGTGAAATTTTTTAAAATATTTTTTTTTTATAATTTATAGTTTCTAAAAAAATCCAAAAATTATTAGACGTCGACTAACTAATATCATAATTTCTTACAGTGTAATTTCGTATAAATCAAAAATATAATTTTTCTGAATGTTATTTTTTATCTCAGTGTTTAAAAAATGATTATAAAAATCAGCGAACCTTTTATTAATAATAATTATTATTTTCGTTGTTGTGAAAATATAAAACAGTTGATATACTAAATACATATATCGCGTGTTTCTTTAGGGTCGGTACCCCATTGACGTAGTGTTGTTCTCGCGGGTGCGTGATCGTTTCACTGTTGAGAAAGAAATATAATTGTTTATAAGCAAAGTACATGTACCCATTAATAAATAAATAATTAATAATAAAAAAAAAAAATTAATCAGGACCATCACCACACCCCTTAGTATTTTTCATACAACCGTTGGTATATTTTTAAAAATGTATAATATAAGGCCATTACCATCACACTAATGGGCAATTTATTAAGGAAATTAGTACTTAGATTATATATTAAATAGTAATAATAATTATAATAATTATAAAAGAAATGTGTCTTTGATAATTAAAATAAATAACTTGTAATGGAGAAGAGTTTTAATAGGAGCCATTAAAATTAAATAGTCAATTAAAAGCTCGGGTCGTAGAGTAGTAATTGACCATTATCGCAAGTATTTGAGTATCAAAGAACTTTTTAGTCTATTGTATATTGAAATCGTCGAAAACTTTACGGACTTGACTGTTGATGTCGACTAGTGTAAATTGTCAAGAATCTAAATTCCTTGCCGCGACTTTTCTCTCCCTATTTAATTTTGTTCTAATAAATGGGACAATTTTTACGGATTACACAATTACGGTTACGGCCTTTGTAAGTTGACGTGACGAGGGACAATTAATCACGGGTTAAAAGCTTCAGGTTCAAGCTCTACCGTCGATATGACGGGTTTGAGCTTTTAACTTTTTGGTAAATTTATATAGAGTATGGGGTAGATGGAATATATATATATATATATATATATATAATAATAATTTCAACAACTATTAACGAGATCGGAAGTACGTCAGGTTGACTGACCGACGTTTATCGTTTGAAGTAAAGGGAAAGTAAAATGAATATTACGAAAATATATAGAGGACATAAAAGCTAAGTTGGGTTGCCGGTAACCACGTGGGGGTTTTTTTCAAGAGGGTACCCCGTCGTTTGGTAACGACTGTGTATTCGTTGGGTAAAATCAATTTCCGTAAGCGATCAAGCTGAACGAGTAGAGGTTGCTGTTCTATAGAGAGACTCATGTTCGCTTCGTGTATCTCATGTGGGTTTTATACGTACGTATGTACGAACGAGTGAACATATATTGTATTGGAGATAAACTATATCTATAGAGATGTATAGAAAATGTATGGGAAGGAGTGAGTAAACGTACATACGAACGAATAAAGGTAGTCGCGCGGCAAGGCGTAAATCGTTGCGCCTAAATTGCTCTTATCGATTTTCAGAACATCCGATTTAACCAGTTCATTTATATACTTGTATTTATATATGTATATTAGGGTGTCCGTTATTTACCAAATTAAATTTTTTTACTTGGCCATGATATAAATCATTTATTTGTGATTCAAAAATAATAAAAAAGTTTATTCTAATGCCGTTTGACCCTGCCTAAGTAATGATACATTCTCATTTTAGTACAATGAGAAAAATTTTATTACTTGCTTAAAAATAAGTGCACAGCGATGACCAATACAAATTTTTGTAGGAAATTTCCCGCTCTTCAAAAAAGATCTCTTATGTTTTTTTCGTAAATCCAACTGCTTAAGAGATATTGAAGCTCAAAGTTTGATTTGTTTAAAAAAATTTGGGTTTTTGTTTGAAATTTGATAACTCTCTAACACCTAGACTGAGGTAAATATAAATAGTATAAATAAATAACGAATTTATTTATTGATAAAAACTGTGTAATTTTTAATTGTTTAAATTCCTCACGCGTAAACCAGATCCATTTAGTTTTATTCGCTCATTTTACATTTGGTCCTTCGAGCCGGTTGAGTTTATCAAAAATATCAAAGAGACCTTTCTTGTAGAGCGGTGAATTTCCGACCAAAAACCGTTAAAAGCCTGAGTAAATATCTGTTTGTTGAAGAGTTATAGAATTTTAATCGAAAAACATTATTTTTTAAATCTATCAACTTTGAGCGTCTATATCACTTGAATGGTTGGATTTACAAAAAAAGTGTAAGAAACCTTTTTTGAAGAGCGATAAATTTCCTAAAAGAAAATTTATAGCGCTTAATTTTATGGCTAGGTGTTAGAGAGTTTTCAAATTT
This sequence comes from Microplitis deprimator, assembly GCA_964016945.1. Taxonomy (NCBI): domain Eukaryota; kingdom Metazoa; phylum Arthropoda; class Insecta; order Hymenoptera; family Braconidae; genus Microplitis; species Microplitis deprimator. The sequence goes on along the minus strand of OZ024715.1, from coordinate 12,606,809 downwards.
CAAACAAAAACGCAAATTTTTTTAAACAAATCAAACTTTGACCTTCAATATCTCTTAAACAGTTGGATTTACGAAAAAAACATAAGAGACCTTTTTTGAAGAGCGGGAAATTTCCTACAAAAATATGTATTGCTCATCGCTGTGCACTTATTTTTAAGCAAGTAATAAAATTTTTCTCATTGTACTAAAATGAGAGTGTATCATTACTTAGGCAGGGTCAAACGGCATTAGAATAAACTTTTTTATTTTTTTTGAATCACAAATAAATGATTTTTATCATGGCCAAGTAAAAAAATTTAATTTGGTAAGCAACGGACACCCTAATGTATATGTGTGAATTGGGAATTTTTTAAATCACACATTCGATTCGTTCAATATGTGAACAAATATCGTACATATATATACAGTCAACTACCCGTCATATGCCTGGTCTAGGTGATGTAGGGGAAATTTTTCTTGGAAGTTCAGTCTCCTCATGACTGTGCGTTTAGTTTTGTCCTCGACTACCCGTTATAAGCCTGTTTTATTATGATTCTGAAATTAGCCAACGTGTAGTAATTTTTGAATCTTTTCAAAAACGATAAAATTAAAAAAAAATATATTTCAAAAAATTGCTCCTGTAGTTTTTTGCATTTTCTATCCATGCATATTTTTAGTTTTTTTAATTCAACTGTTGAAAAAAAAAATTCTATAATAGTTAAGGAGGTTCGAGCGAGACTAGTGAGTCAAAGTAGTGTTTGAAGTTTTTTGTTTGCTAAATTCTCCTAATAGTTATAAAAATTCATTATTTTAATTTATGACATAACGAATTCATAAATTAATAATTATTAGTTATTTAATGAAAGAAAGTAATGAAACGACTTGGTTATTTTTGACTCATATGGTTTTATAAAAAGATGTGGCAATAACGCGTTCTAACTTCTTAAACATCGATATTCAAATTAAAGCGGGAAAAATTTATTTCTAATCTCGTCTATCTTTTTAATGTATTTCTATCTTTGTTTTTTCTCTCAGCTGCTTCCGCGACGTTGCCAAACCCTTAATAATATGTATCTCTGTCGATGAACGAGATTAAAAAATAAAGTTTAACTTGAATTATTTAAATAACTACAAGGGTAACACTATATTGCTAAAATCTTATCATATTCTAAAAATATTCAAGTTTATGACATGTGGTTTTTTATTTCTTAAACTTGGGAGGTTAATAATGAAAAAAATCGAATAAGTCATGACGGAAGCTTGTCCGCCATAAAAGCCTGTGTATAAGAACTTTAAAAACGTCATTTTTAAATCTTTTTTTCTACGAAACTAAGACGGTGGATTATATTCAAATTTTGAGAATACATCGATAAAGTACTTATTTATCTATATACTGTTCCAAATGTTAAAGTTGGAAAATCCTTTTTACATTAGATTCGCTCGAACCTTCTTAATTGTTTGCTAACTTCGGGATCATGTTGTATTTTACAGTCGATAGGCTTCGGCTAGGGGGTAAAGAGAAAATTTTTCTTAGAATTTCAGTTTCTCCACCACTATGCGTTTAGTTTTACTAATAATAATTATAATGATAAAGGTATTAATTACAGTAATAATAATAATAATTATATTATTTAAACTTTTCAATGATAACTGAAGATTTAAATCTAATTCGTGATTACAATTATGAATAATAAATTATATTTTGCTTAATTTTGATTCAATTATCTTCCTCGAATCATAGATAGTAAACTTTCATCATTAATTTGTCTATTTTTTTATATTCTTCATTTATAATTTTGACAATTTTACGGAGGCTTATAACCGGCTGTCTGATATGAAACTCAAAAAAAGTCATTAAGTGGGGGAAGTTGTTTAAATTTTGTAACTAGAGATTGAGGGGAAAAGGCTTATAACGAGTAGTCAATTATATAGATATACAAGAGGATAAAAATTTTTTTTCTTAAGTTTTTAAGTCTCACTAGAAAATATCGAACTGTCATTAAAATAAAAAATTTGATCGTAATAAAAAAAAAAATTATCATAGCTACGAAAAATTTTGAAAAAATTTTTTTAGCAGTTAAAAATTCATTTGCAATGTAGTAAAAGTATGAATACTAATTTGCTGGGTATTTTAACAAAATAAATATTTTAGTCTTTAAGTGACTTTTGATATTTTCTCTTAGAAATAAAACTCTGAGTTGATACCCTAAAATTAATCGATGGCTCTGTTTGAAATATGGAAATTTTAACGAGTTAATATTAATGTTTTAAGGTTGCGTGAGCAGACAATACATTTTTCAATTTAATGTTTTCAAATTTAAAATGTCCATTAAATAGCTCGAGCTTTTATTTGTAATTCATAAATTTATTGTACCAACGAAATTCTATCGGAAAAATGATGATAAAAAAAAACTAAATCACATATTTTTGTAATATTTAATTTAAAAATAATCGAATGTTTTAAAAATTCGTAAATTTAAATGTTTTAAGATGACTAGTAAATTTTAAATATAAAGTAAATAATTTTTAAACTAATATATATTTATATGGAAATATAAAAAGTCAATAATTTTATTTTTATATAGAATTTCTCATATTTCTTATAATTTACCCATTCACGTGAATAAATATTTTTTTTTTTTAAAGAAAGAAATGAAATTGAGGGTAGAATAACGTAGGGTGCGAATAAGGTGCAATTTTATAAATTTATCACAACGGCTTGTGACTTCCACCGCATTGCTCTTTATAAAAATCTATATATAAATATATAAAACTTATAAAGAGCAGTAAAATAATTTATATCAATAAAATATACCATGATAAATATTACTCTAAAAGTATGACTCAAGTAATGACATTTAATCGCAATGGAGTCACGTGCAGGGTGCAGGGATCGCACTTACAAGACTTACGATCGGCGTTTCGCGTCCTCTTGCGTTCCCGCGGTGTCGTCCGCGTAGATGGACACTTGGTCGCGGTCTTTACCAATGACTCGAGCAGCTCGTCGTCGCCGTCCGTTACATTTCCGTTGGTCGTTTCGTCTCTCAGGATAGGGCCCAGTAGTGTGCGTCCTGCAACAAAAATAAAATACCCAGTGTTTAAAAAAACTAAATCGTTACTTTATTGATGAAATTTTTACAAACATCGGACTCCCAATGGTTTAAAATTTTAAAATAAATAAAATATATAAGGCCGTTTATAACGTCGGGGGTCTAAGGAAACGTGATGTTTGCAGTTCATCAAATAATTTTTATAATTTTTCTCAGTTTTTTTAAATTTGAATTTTTTGTTACGATAGAGTCATTCATTTCATATTCGGAAATATATATAAATATTTATACGTATATATTTCTGTCATAATGGCTCAGTAATTTGTTATATTTACTTATGTTTGGTTTTTTTTAAATTTTTTTATATATTTAATATCAAAGAAATTTATTAAAGTTTTATTATTGCAAGTAATACATTTTTTTTTGGAATATATAAATTTCTGTACTATTAATTGATATATATGTACGGGGAGAAGAGAATCTATCATTTGTGACGCAAACTTGATAGGGGGGTCGCAGAAAATGTGACTGCGTGACGAAAGGGAGGGGGTTTAAAAAGTTAAAATTTTTCGTGAAGAATTTTATGAACGAGCCCTAAAGTACTTACCCTCTTTTCGTTGTCGTCGCCAAGGTAAAGTACCGTGAATACTTTCAACGTCTGAAATATCACTGCCAAGAAGTTGCCTCAGTTCAGCGTCAGCTCGATCTTCTTTCGTACGAAATTTACCCACCTGTAAATAAAAATACTCAAGATATAAATATATATTTGAAAGTGAACTGTTGAGTAAAAGAATGAAAAAACTTTACGCGCAAGATCTAAGACACAAAATATATCTAGGATTTGATTAAACCGAGTGTTGAAAGCTATAGGGTTCAAAGTAAAAGGGTAAAATATCTATATATATATTGATATTGATATTGATATATATATGTGTGTATAGAAGACTTTGATATCCTGAATATAAATATTTAAAATAAGAAAATAAAAAATACTTGCCTCGGTTATCATTTTACCCCGCGTCTTATTCCTCTCACGATGATTTGCTTTTTTTTCTAGCTGCTGTAAAACACGTTCGCGAGTTGTTCTGTATTCCAACGCGAATTCAGATACAATTCTGCAGAATTCATTGGGCTTTGTGTCTTGGACACGATGCAGGGGAATACCAAGCCAGAGAATAAATTTGTGAAACCTATTGATTATTCGCCGATGAACGATACTCAGTACTATAATTCTTTCCGCACAATCGGCTAAAAAGTCTGACATTCTGTTAACAAAGGAAATAATTCAAATAAAAAATATATATATTTTAAGTGTGCTGAGAAATAATATAACAATGTTTCAGTAAATAGTAAATAGTAATAAATTGTGTAATAGAAGACGGTATTGGGAAAGGTAAAGGCGAAGGCAACAGAAGGATGAAGGGAGAAAGGAGGCGGGAAGAGGGTGGGAAGGTATGACGTATTAAAGGGGCAAAGTGATAAAGAAACAACGGAGAGTTGAGTAATTTAAAAAGAAATGGTGAAAAAAATATAAAAAAATAAAAAGAAAATGACGAAAAGAAAACGAGTAAAGCTTCAAGTAATTAATGGTGAGTCACTTGGGCTTTTGCCAACTTACTGGAGGGGAAAATCGGGCAAAATTTATTGGGCCTGCTCACACAGGGGACAACTCGTATCCTCGACAATTTACAGGATTTTTGGTTCTTAGATAAAAATTACTCAAGATTACAACTAATTCTTGTCTCAAAGATATCGTTTTTTTTTTTTTTTTTTTTTTTTTTTTTTTTTTTTTTTTAATAGTTGATAAAAATAGTTATTAAATTTATATCCTGATAAATTTAAGCTTTTGATGGTCGATAAAATTTTTTAAATATTTTTCTACCCGCAGTGACTCAGAATTATTTTTAGTGACGAAATAATGAAATGAATATTTAACTGAAGACAAGCAGCGTTGAATTAATTTTTTTTTTTCATGTTAAGAGGAAAATTTAAGCTGAAGTTACAGTTATCAGAAGGCGGGTAATGGTATTGGCAGTGTCCAATTTCAATAAAATAGTAATTTATTTATTTATTTATTTATAGTGTAAATATAATATAAATATTTTATTAGGATTCTTACTTTACTTTCATCATTGTTGAGCCATCGTGCTTGGCAATAAGCTTCAGATGGTCCCAAGAGGCTTTGCATTCACTCTCAAGCTTGCTGATATTTGACGCCAACTCGTCAAAATCAATCTTCGACGCTCGGGTTACTGCTCCGATCTGACGAATGAAATTCAAAGGAAAAAAATTTTAAATATTGAGCGATAAAATGAGGAGAGAAGAAAAAGAAAAGACCGTTCGGGATCCGAGATGGAAGCAGATTTCTCGTAATTTCTTTATTTTAAACTTTCAAGATAAAATTTAATTAAAAATTAATTTTTTTTCATATTTTTAATGAATTTCGAGCTCAAAAACCGCCAGAAATAAAATAATTTGAAAATTTTGTCACTTTTTCCTAAATACTTGACCAATTTTTTTAAATTTTTGAATTTGATCAAAATAATTGTCTAAAGAATAAGTATATAAAATTTCATAATCATCCGTAAAAAACTTTTGAAAATATAATAATGACATTTTTACCATAACACAAAAATCAATCATATAACTTTGAACCTCTATTAAAATTCGAGAAATTATCGTAAAATAAAAAATAAAAAAAGGAAAATATACTTTATTTTATCAGCTATGACATCCTTTTACCCAATAAGGCTTCATGTTTCCGTTAAAAAGTTATTTAAGACTAAACCGGCGGAAGTAGCGTTTTTCGTAAATTTGAAAATTAAAAATCGCCACCATTTCTAAACTAATTGACCGATTTTGCTCATCTTTGAACATAATCGAGCTAATTATTAATAGAATAAGTGTACGTTTCATTAAGGTCTGTTCAGAATTGTAGGCCCTATCATCGCAACAAGGCGCGTTATATTACATATATATATAAACTTTTGAATGGCATTTTTGGAACCTACTCGAATTGTGATAGACTGTGGCAAAATTATCTGAAAATTCCACCATGAGGACAAATACAATAGATTTATATTAAATCTACATAGTAAAAAAATTGTAAAGTAAACGCGGATTAAATACGGAGTGAATGCGGAGCGGATGACTTTATCTATTTATTTATTTGAATGCCAATCGGGATTATACATCAATTTGGATATTCCTAAAATTAAAAATTATAAATTTTTTAAATCTAAAAATTTTAGCTCGAAAATTGAAAAAAAATAAATTATCATTTAGTGATGCCTAGTAAAAATTAACAGTATTATTAATAATATTGCAAGATATGTTTTTTGAGATTGGATTTATTTAATCCCTCCGGAGTAAAATTTACTCCTAAAAGAAGTAACGTTTAACTTCACTCCGTTGAAAAAACAAACTCCGTATGCGGAATGAGTTTTTTAAAACTTCGAGTGAATTCGAATTTGAATATTATCCGTAATCACTTCGAATGCACTCCCGATTTTTTGCAGTGTACTCAAAAATTAAAATGTAAATGATAAAATAAATACATTGAAATTGATAATGATATTTTATAAAAATTTCTGATATTATTTTTAAGAAGCAAATAATTTGATTATAGATTTTTTAGTAAAATGAAGACTCACTTCAGAGTAAAGATCCGTTGAATCAGGAAACTTCTCCATCACCATATGACAAAGGTGGTGTAGCAAAGAGTGCTTGTGTACGGTGTCCTTGACTTCAGGTACTTTGGTGAGATATTCCAGTTGAAAGCCCTTCACCTGCAAAAAGAATGGGTAAAAGAAAGAGGATAAAATTCTATAAAAAAATAACAGGGTGAAAATAATGAAAAAGAGAGAGACAGAGGAATTGGGATAGGGAGAGAGGGGGGGAGTAAAGAAGAATGTGATGAGTGAGGTCGAATATGAGAGTTGGCCCGAAGCCCGAGATATGAACTTTTCAATAGATACACTCGAGGATCCGTTATATTAAACGGATATCATTTGGCTGATACAATAGCTCACCTCATTTCCGTTCAGGAATATCCCGATTGATAGCAGTGTGCTGAGAATACCACGGAACGTTTTATTCATCCGCAACGTCTCCATGCCTTGCTTAAGATCCATCAGTGGGTCTGCTATTTCCTAGATCAGAAAATACATTTTTTTTTTTTCACTTTTAAAACCATTTTTGCGGGTGGAAAAGTTCATTACTTCGGAAAATTGTTTTTCTAAAGAAGTATTTTTTTTTTATATTGAAAGTTAATTTCACAACTGAAATATTAATTTTGATACTGTAAAAATTTTCCTTACTATTGAAAATGATTTTTTTGTCAGTAAAATTTATTTTTTACATTAGAAAAACAATTTTTCATATGAAAATTTATGATCTCATTTAAATTTAATATTTTAAAATATGAATATTATAATTTTCTCATGGAAATTCAAATTTTTCTTCGGAAAATCGTTTGTGATCACAAAAATTAGTTTTATATTAATAAAAACAACTCGTCCGGTAATTTTCTAAATTGTAACATAAAAAAATAAAATTTTCTTTAGTTTTTTTTCCAGCATTGAAAATAAAAAAATCCATCTCGAAAAATATATTTACCCAAATAAAATAAATTTCCATATTTTAAAAATTCGGTTTTAATCTAAAAGTTAATATTTCCTCGTATTTACTTATTAGTATAAACGAAAATTGATGTGCGCCCTCTATACTCCATAAGTAAATAGCCGAGAAATTAATAAATAAGTATTAAAACCCGTATAAATATATATTTAGCAGGTCTAGATATAGATATATATAAGATTTAAGATGTAAGATGTATATAAATGTGTACATAAGACGACTTCTCAGTTGATTTGACTACTACTACTTTTTCTTCTTCTTCTTCTAGTCGAAGTTTAAGTTCGATTGCTTACCTTCTCGGAGTTCTCAAAGTCGAGTTTGAAAGCCCAAAGCTTCAATCTTGCTGGTAACTCTGATATCGAGGCAAGAGTAAGTAGAAACTGTTCTGCTGAACCAAGAGGTAGATCCGGACTAGCGGCCTGCGCTTCTTGGATTCTGGATCTTTCCTCTTCGGTTGGCAGCATCGTTAGAAGTTTCTACAATAATACATGGTGTTACAGTTATCACTTATCTCTTTTGAATAATTTAAATAAATATATACATAATACTAACTATATATATTAACACAATAGACAATAGATATAAACTTTAATTAAAATTCATAATTTATTCATCTAAAAATTTTATTCATCTGGAAAATAAAAATGAAAAAAAATATTTTTTTAAAAATTAATTAACGTAAAGTAAAATTATTTAGTAGGCTTTAGTTTTTTTTTACTGAACTTTTATTCTGTAGACAAAATATAATTTTTAATGAATTCGCAAACTTTGTTTTTTGACTTTATGCGCATATGTGAGTTGACGGAAAATGAACAAAAAGTCCGTTTTTAATAATTCGACAGCTCGGAAACTTGTAGTAAATTATTAAAAGTTTTAAAAATTAATTAAAATGAATTGTTTTTAAAACCTACGTCAAAAGAACTTTGTTATAAATTTATTGTATACTAAAACAAAGCCTATAGAAATTACAGCGATGGCGTTGAGCTGTTAAATTTTGTTTACTCCATTTACTAATTTATTTCACGGATAATTATTAAAAAATAATAATAAATATGTACGTTAATTGATTTATTTAACTAAACTCACCTCGATGCCTTCGCGATTCATAATAGTAGCGTCCATTTTTAAAATAGCCGTTTTAATAGATCGTGGTGGTGGTAATTTAGTCATGCCAATATTTATAGCATTCGATCTTTTATGATCGAGAACAATAATCTCCTTGTTTTTGTTCATCTCTTGTTGTTTCTGCATTTACACCAAAATAAAAAACATTCAAATCACTACATGACTACACAACTTGCAATAAATTGAATTACTTGTAACTTAATAATGATCATAATTAATAATGATGACAACTATAATTATAATTATAATTATAAATAAATAAATAAATAATAATAATACTATAAATTTTTAAATAAAAATAAATTAAGTTAATTTGCATCATTCTTTTATCTACAAACCACATGCATTAATTTACATACATTCATAAATTTAAATATACATGCAATTTAGAATGAAATATTTATAGGAGAATTTGGCAAAATGGATAAACGAAAATTTTAGTAAATTTTATCTTTTTTTCTAAAACAATTTTTAAAAATAAATTGAAGGTCCGTCAAAAATAATTGAGACAATGGCCCTGATAGAAATCATCCAGTTGAAATATTTATCACCAAAATATGATAAAAAATCATCGAATTCAATAGCATGTTAGGGTGGTCGTTAAAAATTAAATTTTCTCAGGCGCCCCATAAAAAGCTTCTTTTTAGTGAAAAAATACCTGGGGAATTTGGTTTTTTCTTTTTACGTAAAAAGAACACGTGCCTTCGGACGATCAAAGTTCATTTTTCGATACAATCGCGGTTTTTTTTTAAATATCTTATTAAATATGCAGATTAAAGAAAAAAATCATAGAAACAATTTTGTAGGAAATTAAATTCTTGACAAACAAGGTCGTATTGATTTTTTTTATAGAATGTGTATTTATGAAGATATTTTAAAAAAACTTTTTTAGATTTTATCAATTGAGCATTTTAAGGATTACGAATGTTTAAAATAACGTTTTTTCTTAAATATAGACAACTTCGTAACTCGTAATATATCAATCATTAAATGCGTTATAGTTTCTATATACTTAGAAAAATTTTATTTTCAACACTTGTAATCCTTAAAACGCTCAATTCATAAGATCTAAAAAAAGTTTTTTAAAAATATTTCATAAATACACATTTTATAAAAAAAATAAATATGACCTTTTTTGTCAAGAATTTAATTTCCTACAAAATTGTTCATATGGTTTTTTTCTTTAATCTGCATATTCCATCGAGAAATGAAATTTGATCGGCCTGAGGCACGGGTTCTTTTTACTTAAAAAGAAAAAACCAAATTCCCCACGTATTTTTTCACTAAAAAGAAGCTTTTTATGAAGCGCCTGAAAAAATTTAATTTTTAATGACCACTTAATGTATATACAAAAATATTTTTTTTATTGAGAATTATTACTAAGAGATTTTAATCTAGACCCGGAACTCAAAATCACCTGATTTATTTTTGCAAAATTTTTTTTAAACTTCATTTCAAATTATACTTCTTATTAAAATTACAAGTTCATTATACGTGAAAATTTTATTACAAATCTCAAAAAATAAATTTTTTTTATTTTTTTAACGCTACTCCATTTTACCCGAAAATTGAAAACAAAAGTTTTTTTCTTATCTAAAATTTAAAAAAATTTTTTTTAACAGAAGCAAAAAAAAATTTTAGTTTATTTAGGTCGAAGTCAACTTTTTCTCTCAACGTTCTTATTTGACCCAACCACCCCCTACATTATTTTAGAAAAAAAAAAAAAAAATGGGTAGAAGTATTGAATGATGAAATCGTTGAATATCGTTAATGTATATAAAAATAATTAAAAAAAAAAGATTTGTTATTTGCATATGTCATTGACGTAAACTATTCGCAAATATATAGCCGATAAAATAGTATATCAAAGTATCACAAATTTGAACTCGAGTATTTTTATAAATATTTATTTCAATCTGTTAAATTGACATAGCCGCAACGCCAAGAGGAAAAAAAAAATATATATATATATATATATATATATATATATATATATATATATATATATGTATATAAATATACAAATGTCAAGCGGAGACTTTTTTTTCATTTTTTATTTTTTTTGTTATATTTTTTTAGGAAAAATGAAACGTGCAAATAAATTGTGTGGCATGTGCGTCATACGGAAAGGAAAAGCACTAGGACATATATATTTATTTGTGCGATAATAAAAAATCTAAACAAAAATAATGATAATAAAAGTAATAAAAGTAATAACAGTAGAGCATGAAGGACCAGTCGGGGTGAAAGAAAACCAAGTTGAGAAATTAAGACTCACCTCCTGTTGTCAACCAGCATGCCATTTTTGTTTGTGTAAGAGCACCAACATTATTGCAAAGAATACAAGAAATAGATTAGATTTTTTTTTATTTTTTATTAATATTATTATTGCCTTTAAATCCCATTACCATTATTATTTTATTGTAGCTATATAGATATCAAAAGCCACAGTCTAGTCGCGTTATGAAACCGCTTACGGGTTACGGGGGTGTAGGGAAATATAATTCTAAGAATTCCTGTACCCCTTATGATCAGAAGACTGCCGTAACTCACAACCCCTACTTTATAAGTGTGTGAGTGTATACATGATTATTTTCATACTCATGGTGAGGGAATGCCTTCAATAGAAATATAAGTCGACGGACTCATAATGCGACTCGACTGTATTTAAATCACACTGTTATGTTCAAAATTATGTTATTTGATATATTTTTATTTTTATATATTTACAGAGGTGTGCGGATCATGTTTTAATCGAATCGAATTAAATCTAACTATTCGATACGAATGAGTCGAAACTTTTCGAATTATTCGTTAATTTTTTGTAACTGCAAGTTACTCGATTCGAATCGAGAAAATTCTGATCAGTTTGTAAATATTCAATTTTTATTTAATGGAGAGCTTAGTTTTTAATGTAGCAAAAAATAATATTTTCATAGATTCGTGTCTAAGCTCTATTTACCTCTGACAAAAATTTGAATTATTCGAAAAATATTACAATTTTAAAGAGTGTGAATGCAGCAAACAGACAAATTTAAAATTATTAATAAATAGAGTAAATAATTGATAAAATAAACTTTTAAAAAAATGCGCATTTAAAAAATTTTAAAATTAATAAGTGCATTTTTTATAAATATTATTTTTTAAATTATTTACTCTATTTATTTGTAATTTTAAATTTGTCTGATGGCTGCAATATTCACACTCGTCAATTTTATGATACTGAATTTGGCCGACGTTAAATAATTTTTGAATTCTTAACAAGCTGATAAATTACAAAAAAAAAATATTTTAAAAAATTGCACCTTTAATTTTTTTAATTTTCTACATGTGCATATATTTTTTTTTTTTTTTGAAATTCAAATTGTTGAAGAAAAAAATCAAAAAATTCTCAATTGTCTGCTAACTTCAGGATCATAATTTTATGATACTGAATTTGGCCGACGTTAAATAATTCTTGAATTCTTAACAAACTGATAAATTACAAAAAAAAAAATATTTAAAAAAATTGCACCTTTAATTATTAAAATTTTCTAAATGTGCATATTTTTTTTTTTTTTTTAAATTCAAATTGTTGAAGAAAAAAATCAAAAAATTTTCAATTGTCTGCTAACTTCAGGATCATTCAACTTTAAGTCGTTCAAAAAAAAAATTTACAAATAATTTGTAGATTCAAACTATTCGCACAATCCTTATACTTGCATAAATATTTGAGTTTACTTTATTCAGAATTGTATTATTTATAATAAAAGAAGACACATTTAATTATTTTTGTATGATACTGGTTAGCCGAGGTCTAATAATCTTTTCATTTTTTTTTAAACGATAAATTATAAAAAAAAAAAATACTTGAAAAAATTGCACCTGTTATTTTTAAAATTTTCTACAGGTGCATATTTTTATTTTTTATTTTTTTTTTATTGATTTGTTGGAAAAAAAATAGAAAAATTTATGATAGTAGAGTTAGCAGACATTTGAAATTAAAAAAAATTTTTTTTAACAGATAAATAATGAAAAAAAAAAATTTCTAAAAAAATGCACATGTCGAAAATTTCATAAACTATACGTGCAATTTTTCAAAATATGTTTTTAATATTTATTTTTTTGTTGAAAAAAATCAGAAAGTTTTTAAATGTCTACTAACTTTAGTGTCATGAAAAATTGTCAATTGTCTGTTGACGTCAGGATCATATTTTAATTTCTGTTTCAAAATTCCGACACCAAACATTGCGCTAAATAACCCGAGAACCCCGAAAGCTAAGCCGGTATTGAATTTAACCTATTTAATAATTTGCACTCACGGACACACATAAATTAAAATCACAAAATGTTTATCATTTGATAAAAAATTATTTAAAACTAACATTACACTTATAATCTAGTGTCGCAATAATTAAAATAATTATTTTAACTGAATAAAATGACAAAGATAATCAGAGAATATCAGGCGGGAGACCAACTGACTCAGAATGCTTCTGCGCACGCGCAACTCAATTGTATCGCTGGTGCGCAGGCCGTGCCAACCGCTTCTACAACTGCGCAAGTTTTTCTGGGCCCAACTTCATATTGCCGCCATCGTAATGACGCCGTCGGCTTCGTCTAGCTCGTAATTTAATAAATAAATTATTCATTTCTGCAATTATATTTATTAAAACAAGTGTTTTTAAATATTATTTGACGGCCATTTAACATTCTGTGATAATAATTCAATCAGTATGGAAAATATACGTAGTAAAAGAACTCATTTAAATAAATTGTATCATTGTTTTCATTTTCAAACTATCGGTGTCCGTTTTTATAAATTTAAATTTAGTGAAAACAAATTTTATTTATTATTTATATTAAAAAGTATTGAAAAATTAACAGTTAGTATTTTTGTGCGAGTGAAAAGTGTTTTTGATCAAGTGATGTGAATTTTTTTTTTTTTTTCGTTATTTTTTGCCGCCATTTTACGATGATACTGAAGTTAGCTGACGTCTATTAAATTTTGAATTTTTTAAAAATCGATAAATCAACAAAAAAAAATATTTTTAAAAATTTCACTTGTAGTTTTTTTAATTTTCTACATGTGCATATTTTTGATTTTTTTTTTTAAATTAAATCATTGAAAACAAAATTTGTGAATTTTTAATTGTCTGCTAACTTCAGGATCATATTTTACGAGTGTGAATGTAGCAGACGTCAGACAAATTTAAAGTTATAAATAAATAGAGTAAATAATTAAAAAAATAATATTTATAAAAAATGCACTTATTAATTTTAAAATTTTTTAAATGCGCATTTTTTTAAAATTTTATTTTATTAATTATTTACTCTATTTATTAGTAATTTAAAATTTGTCTGATATCTGCTACATTCACACTCATGCCATTTTTAAAAATCATCTTGAAGTTGGCAGACAATTAATCATTTTCGGATTTTTTTTAGATACGATAATTTATAAAAAAAAAACTAAAAATATGCACATTTGGGAAATTAAAAATGCTGTAGATGCAATTTTTTTAAATACTTTTTTTTTTAATTTATCGTTTAAAAAAAAAAAAAATTATAAAAGGTCGGCTAACTACCGTATCATTTTTTTAAAAAAACTTGTTATTTTTTTTTTTTAAATAAAAATTGTAGTTCATGAGTGAGTAGTGTTTTATTTCGGAAGTGATATCATTGTTAAGTTTGTGTTATTAATTTATATCAGTGTAATTTATTGTTAGTAATTATTCTGTGTCAACTACGTTTTGAAGTCCAATGAAGTCATCGAAGAGAAGCAAAATGTGAGTTTTTGATTTTTTTATTTAAAAATTATTCATCATATTTAAAAATTTAAACAATTATTTATGACTTTCAATGATATATTTAACTTATTACTTGTAATTATATATTTTATTTACGTAAAAAATTTGAAAAAAAAAAAAATTGCCGCCAAAAGTAACTTCCATTTAAATAATAAATAATCCACTGCAATTATGAGTTCATTTCAATTGAAATTCAAAAAAATTACTCGTTTCCAAATAATTTTTAGCTTCGGCTAAAGCCAAAAGGGCGTAGAAAAATATGTCCTTTTAAAATTACTAACGTGATATATTTAAATTACATACATATATGTTATATTATATATAATTTTTTAATTAATAATTTATCAAAAGTACTGTTATAAATTTAACCGAAATAAATGTTATGATTCCAATTTAAATAAAGTCAACAAAAATAATCTTGTAAAATAAATTCAGATAAAATCTCTAGCGATATAGGATTCAATCAATATTCTATTGTGTCTTTTATACCGGATTTAACAAAATATTTAAACCAGGATTTTAAAGATAGTTTTTTTTTAACTTTAAATTTTCGAAAAATTTATTTAAAAAATCATTATTTATAGCAACTATTAAGGAGGTTCGAGCGAATCTAATGTAAAAAGGATTCTCGAACTTTAAGATTTGAAACTTAGTATATATATTAATAAGTACTTTATCTATGTATTCTCAAAATTTGAATATCATCCACCGTCTAGTTTCTTAGAAAAAAAGATTTAAAAATGATGTTTTTAAAGTTCTTCTACACAGGCTTTTATGGCGGACAAGCTTCCGTCATGACTTATTCGATTTTTTTCATTATTAACCTCCCAAGTTTAAGAAATAAAAAACCACATGTCATAAACTTGAATATTTTTAGAATATGATAAGATTTTAACAATACAGTGTTACCCTTGTAGTTATTTAAATAATTCAAGTTAAACTTTATTTTTTAATCTCGTTCATCGACAGAGATACATATTATTGAGGGTTTGGCCATCTCGCGGAAGCAGCTGAGAGAAAAAACAAAGATAGAAATATATTAAAAAGATGGACGAGATTAGAAATAAATTATTTCCCGCTTTAATTTGAATATCGATGTTTAAGAAGTTAGAACGCGTTATTGCCACATCTTTTTATAAAACCATATAAGTCAAAAATAACCAAGTCGTTTCATTACTTTCTTTCATTAAATAACTAATAATTATTAATATATGAATTCGTTATGTCATAAATTAAAATAATGAATTTTTATAACTTAGGAGAATTTAGCAAACAAAAAAATTCAAATACTACTTTGACTCACTAGTTTCGCCCGAACCTCCTTAAAAATGATGATAAAAAAAATTCAGTACATGCAATGCATCAGTAACATTTTCAAAAGAAAAAAGATAATTTACGTAGTACCGGTTTATGGAGTAAAGTGTGTATGAGTTGTTATAAAGACTATGAAACTTTAAACAACTTCTATAGCAAGACTTTGTTTTTGTTTAAGATTGTCTTGATCAAACTGTCACGGCACCCCTCACGTTTCTTACTCCCCATCCATATCCTACACCAACATATCTTAATATAAACCATTTGTGTACTATACTGCGATCTAATGTCAAAACTTTCTGAACAGAGTCGCTTATCATTGTGTCCATCAATGAACTATTATTTTCGCTTGATTTAAGCTGATTTCTGATAAATACGCAGTTATTTTATGCTCGATTTAAATTATTATAATAGTATTAATTGTTATTATTATCAAAACAAGAGAAATAATAGTAATAATAATAATAATCGTGCAAAGAGAATTAAATGGGCTGTTTATAGCAGTAATTGGTTAATAGCCACCACAAACCTTCAAAATCACCCTTGTTAATTTTAAATCCCACTAAAGGGGCTAATTAAATGGAAAAAAAAAATATATCCACGTAATAATAATAATAACAATAATAATGGTAATAAAAAAGGTCTGTGTTGACTTATAAATGGACGTGTATGTAAATGTATGCAACCGACTATTCTCTCTCTGACGCAATTATAACCCCGAGTAATTAACGGTACCAACACATACAGTGAATCGTACTTATGAAACAGCTTGTCATAAAATAGGCGATAGCGTTAAGAGTTTGAGCTGTACGCAGAGTTGAAATTGGGTAAAAAAAAAATTAAAAAAAAAATACAAACCAGGAAAAGGGAAATAGTTAAAAAAAAAATTACTCGGCAATGAGAACAAAAAAAGTGACGCAGCGGAGGTAGTAAAAGCAAAAAAAAAAAAATTTGTTTGCTCGCTCAACCTTACGAGATTCCGTAAAAGCAGTCGCACGCTACAATTACTATTCGTTGACGGATTCGTTAAAAATACATTTGAATCCGGGTATGAATGCGCGTTAGCGTTAAAAAAAATATATACTTTTTTAAATAGTAATATTTTTAAAAAAAAGTGCTTGTGATAATAATAATAAAATTTTTAATTACTGCATGAAGGATATTTTTTTAATTATATTTGCAGATGTAAAACCAATCAGTTAACTAATTAATTCGTTAGTATTTGCACCTGTGCTTGCGCCAATTATTGGTTTCAAGGCATTTTATATATATAGAAGTAGTATAATAAATAGTTGAAACTCATGTTTCACCTGATTCAAATGAATTAAAAGCTCTAATTACATAACATAAAATTAAAAATAATATTCTCGACTTATTTATAAATAAACTAAAATAAAATTTTTGTTACCTTTGTGATGAGATCCTTGGCGCGGCTTTCAAAGAGATGTTCAAGTTTCTGGGTGTCAATGGTAACGGGAATCAACTCATCCCATATCATAATGTTTTTATCAAGACGTGACAGAATGATGGGATCATCTCTAACTTCTTTCCAGAAAAGTTTTACGGTTTTTTTATTTTTTTTCGTAATAGCTGTTTGCGAGTGTGTTTTAATGCCAGTGGAATTATTGGTGATACTGGTGGAGTTTGTGTTTGAATTGGTGTTGGAATCCATGGGACTGGATGTGGGTGATCGGTTGGATTTGAGGTTAACTCCGAAGAGCGGTGGCGGTCCGTTGGGAAAGGGCGGTGGGAATTTACCCACGTTGTTGGCTGGCGGGGGTGGAGGAGGAGCACGTCCGATTCCATTCGATGAGTTTGTCGACGGAACCATTGGCGGCGGAGGTGGCGGAACACCGTTGCTTACGCTGACCGGCCCCAGCACGTCTATTTCGTCCTCGGAATTGAGATCGGTGAAGTCGAGATCACACAGCGTTAAGGGTCGCTTCATCTGGTTTACCAATTCTTCCCAGTGCAATTCGTTTTCTGATTTCTTAACTTCGTTTATTTTTGGTAAGTTGTCGCCGGTTGGTGATTTTACAATGTCTGCTTTTGATTTTGATTTCGCCAATCCTTCTTTAGCTTTTGATATCAATCCACTCATGTCACCTATTCTATAATTCATTAGAAAAAAATTTTATTTTAATTACATTTCTCAATTATTCAATAAAATTTAATAATTCAGTCATACACGGTAAAAAATCGGGAGTGAATCCGGATTTTATTTAAATACGAATTCACTTCCCGAAGTTTAAAAAAAGTCATTCCATATTCGGAGTTTGTTTTTTCAGCGGAGTGATTTGAATTTTATTTAATTCCACATTCACTCCGATTCGGAGTTTTAATAATAAAATAAACTCCCCTTTAGAGAGAATTTTACTACAAGGGGTTTAAATAAATACACAGTCATCCGCTCCGCATTCACTCCGGATTTCATCCGCGTTCTCTTCGAAAATTTTTTACAGTCTATGCCACAACTTGATATATTTAAGTAAATATGCCACATGATTTAAAAAGATTTTTTTTAAACTGTACAAAAAGGTAGCGCAGATATTTTGGGGCAATATGGACCACTCAAAATTTCTTTTAAAAAAATAAAAAATCTCAAAATCGGCATAAAAATTTTGATTAAAAGTTTTTAAAAATCTCACCAAATTTGGTTCAATTATTTTTCATACAGTAAAAAATTTACTTGTAGTTGGGAGTGTAAAAAATTTTAATCTAGTGATTTAAAAATTTTTTTCAACCGTGTTCATTTTGCCCTAGATTTGGAATTTTTAATTTTCAAGCTGAGTCACATTGATCCCTAATATTTTTATATTAAAAATTCTAATAATTATATAAAAGCTCGAAGATTATTTGACTTGAAAAAATTTATATTGATCAACAATTGCGAGTAGTCAGGATAAAATTATGAAAAACCGATGATTAGTTGAAGAATAAACACAAAGCTTGGGTATAAAATCTAAATGAATTGTGAATAGGTATTCTGAAGGTGAATCGCGGCATAGTTGTAATAAAGGGAACTAAAAGGTTAATTAATAAATAAAAATACCTCGAGACTTTATCCTCGACAGGGCTGCTGGGTATTAAATTCTGCGCAGCGAGTTTCTGTGTCAGATCCTTAACAGTACCCTCGCGTTTAATTTGTACAAGAACCCGACGATCCTCATCTTCATTGGTGGTGTGATTGAGCAGCTCGTTGCACTCGATACTACCAGTACTTTCATCCGGGTTTTTCCCGTACCACACTACCGGAGAAGGGGTTTGTGGCGGTAGTGGTTTCTTTTCCTCAGAATCAAGCTTGTTAGCGGCGTTCATCAAGGGTGTAAGATCCTTGCGGCTGTTTGCTCGTGGTACTTTATTGCTGGGGGAATCGTTGTTCCGGTCGTAAGCCGAGGAGCCGTTTGTGTATCGCAGACCATTCGATACGTACGCGGGAGCTAGTGTGTGTGAGCGACATAAAAATAAAAAAGCACGTCGTCAACGTTCAATAAAACGCTCGGCAAGTGCGCGATAAAAGATCCGCATTAAAAATAGAAATAGTATCAGTAAAAAATAAGAAAATATAAAAAGCTAAATTAAAAAAAATAAAATAATAATAAAACATTTCGGTCACCTTCAGAACCATCCAGATTTCCAATAGATGCCCTCATATTTGCCGTAGCCTCCTGTTGCTCTCTAATGAAGCTCCTTTGCCTTTCGGCTCTTTCACGTCTCCGTCTAAGTGCCGGTGTTACTCCAGCATCGTCTTTATTCTCTTTGTAACTACCGTTAAGCTGGACATCAAGCCCCTGTGAGCTCTGCGAACTACTCGATTCATCGTCATCGTCAACAGCCGTCGGTATCCCGGAATTGAATGTTCCATTAAGCGAATTCAACCCCAGCGAGTGATTTAGACGGGGACTTAAACGTGAATTTAAGGACATTGAGAGTGGCGAAGTGCCCGTTGAATGTCTCCGTGATTTACGTCGTTCATGTGAATCTACAAGAGATTTTCTGCTCCGTAGTGTCTTTCTGTTTAATAAAATAAATAAAAAAGATTAAGTTACTCTTAAACTCTCTTAAATAATTCGAGATACGGACAACAATAAATATTACCTGATGTTATCGTCGAGTTGTCGAATAGGCGAGCCACGATCGTTTCCGTCCTCGTGATGGAGAACAGCTTCGTAAATTTGAAACTGCCTTAAAAGATCGAGATCCGTCCCCTGCTTGGACATGTAACGTTGAATAATGCCCTCGATTCCCTGCTCCTCGAGACAATCAACCTGGTCGTAATATGTGTCCTGGTCGGGTATCCCATTGAGACACTTGTTAACGAGTGTCGTCGCGTAAATGAGTAGCTCCGTGTCTGCTGCGTCGTAGTCCTTGAGGAGTTTCATCACATTGGTCCAGGGTATCATGCCGCGCGAGGTATCCACTGATCTGACAGCTCTCACCAATAGAAGGCTGTTGGTTTCGACGTACTCCACAAAGACGAGGAGCAATTTGAGCGCTGTCTTAACCACCAGCCTAAATCTGCTAGCTATTAGGGTGTAAAGCCATTGTACTGTTTGACCATGCTCCATCACTCCATTCATTCCGTCAACGTACAGCATCACTTGACCCAATGCTGAAAATAATAATTATTAAATAACAATTACCATCATCATCATTACACTGTGAAAAATCGAAAGTTAATATGGATTTTATTTCAATTCGAATTTATTCCGTTACTCGGAGTTCCGGAGTTTTTTATGGGTCGAGTGATTTCGGAATGATGCGGATTTTATTTCACTCCGGTTCAGAGTTTTAATACTTAAATAAATTTATATTTAATAGAAACATAATTATTTTAATAAATAATTGACTCAGATGTTAATAATTAAACTTAAAATATTATGTTTTTAATTTATAAAATGTTTTAGTGTCTCACTAAATTATAATTTCATATACAAGGGAAGGGGGGGTACCCCCAAAATTTTATTTAAAAAAAATTTTATATTTTAAATGGTTTTTAAAAATTCCAAAATCACTTTTGTAAATATAACTGAGCGTTATTTTGAATTTTTTTTGTTAAACTTTTTCAAAAATAAATTGTCAGGAAAAATATTAATGACTTTTGTTTTATGATAAAAATTATTAAAAATTTGTTTTTCTTCTTTTGTATCCAATAATCATAGAAAATATAATTTTTCTTTATGTCAATTACTTGCAAAAAAGTTCAACTTAA
Source organism: Microplitis deprimator (assembly GCA_964016945.1). NCBI lineage: Eukaryota > Metazoa > Arthropoda > Insecta > Hymenoptera > Braconidae > Microplitis > Microplitis deprimator. The sequence continues at coordinate 12,585,702 of OZ024715.1, read as the reverse complement.
TCAAATTCATCTCAAATCCAGAAATTTTTTTTTATCTTTTTTAGGGGGTAAAAAATGAAAATTTTTTTTTTTAACGGTAACTGAAAATTTTTACTATTTACTTTGAATATCATTAAAAAAAAAAAATGTAGTATGTGAATCCTCGAAAACTTGGTATTTCCTTAAGTACCCCGTTTTGCCACGCCCTCCCCTATATTTGTGCAAGTTTTATTATCAGCTGGTTATAATTTTTAAAAATCATTTCGCGTGAGTATGGAAAGGGAGCTCGTAATTATTTACGTACTCAATATAAATTTCAAAATATCAAAGACAAGCTCACTATGTATCAGTAATTTTTTTTAATAATTATTTTAATATTTTGCGAAATTTCCCTTCGGAGTGAAATTCACTCCGCGTTTACTTCGAAAATTTTTTACAATCCATCATTACTATCATTGCCAATTGCAACTAATTTAATTTAATTGATATAAATTATTTTTATTTAGTTTTGCTAATTGAATTTATTAAGGGATCTGGGATCGTTGAGTTGGTTAATTAATTGATTAATTTTCCCGATAATAAAACCCCGTTTGGGAAAACTTTTAGCGGTTTATCCGAGTGATAAAAGGGTCTAGGATAAAAGTTTAAGCTTTAGGACACGGAGCCGAGTTGTAGTTTAATCATGAATGTATTTATTGGGTTCAGTGGATCGAGTGAATCGATAGATGGTAACTTTGATGACACTCCCTTGGTGAACATTTAGGTGACACAGTTAATAGTACCAGTAGAAGTTGCAAAGGGAACCCTTAACCCTCGCATGAACGTCGCAGTGTGGGCGGAAGGGTTGCCGGCGAGGAATTACACCGAAACGATAAAGCTCGCGTCGGCAAAAAGCTCGTGTTTGCGAGGCGTTTTCGAGTGCCTCGTAAAGTTACCGAGTGGAGGGACCGTGCAGATTCTGGCAACGAGCTTTTGCTGTACAGAACTGGGATAGAGAATTGCTGGCTGTTGGGCTGTAGGGTTGTGGGCTGGTGGGTTGCCCCTGCTACTGGTTGGATGGCTCGTTGGTATAAAACGGTTCGAGCAAATGAGAACCCGGTGCATCGCGTGCGAATCCCACTAACAAGTGTTTACTATACGTAAATTCCGGCATTTTCTTCTGACCTGCTATTTTAAATTGCTTTTGGATAACCCGCTATTTAGACGGATACAATAGATCGTTTTGTGTACGTTTAATTGCTGACACTGGGAATCCTAAATCCTACTGACAAATAACGTCCAATGAATGCCAAGCTTTTTTTTTTTTAATTACGAAATTTAATCAACAATTTTCATTTGAATTACCCTTTTTATTTATTTTCTTTCATGTTATTTATTAATTAAACTTTTAATCCAATCCAATAATTATTAGTGTTATTTTATTTTTATTTTAATTACAGTCTTTGTAAAAAATTTTAACAGGGTGGCCACAAAAAAATAATTTCGAAATTCCCTGATATTTCCCGTTTTTCCAGTAAAGTTTTTCACATTTTCATCTGATTTATAAATTTTATTCATATCATTTAGATATTCAAAATTTTTATTATATTTTCATGCGAGAAACTATAAAAAATGGCAATAAAATAAATTAATATTGCCTACTTTGGATTATTCCATGTTAAAAATGTGTAATTTGAAATATTTAATAAGAAATTTTGTTATTCAAATAAATTCAAAATAACTGGTTACAAAAATTAAGGGACACTAAAAAAAATTTCAAATTTTTTAGTAAGTTTCAACAGTATGTAACTCTAAGGAAAATGGTCGTACAACAAAAATAAAAAGGCAAGCTGTAGCTTCAAGTGTCTAGCTTCTGATCTGGTCTTAAAATTTTTTTATATACACGGTTCCGGAGCAATAAAAAATCAATCACAATTATCGAAAAAAATTTATTCGAGCTCGAAGACCGTTTTTAAGACGAGCAAAAATTAGGTAAATGTCTTTTTTGATAGTTTTCTTAGGATTAATCCGGAACCGCACAAAATAAAAAAATTTTAAGATCAGATCAGAAAACTAGACACTTGAAGCTACAATTTTCCATTTTTGTTTTTATCGTACGACCATTTTCCTTCGAGTTACAACCTGTTGAAAATCACTTTAAAATTTGAAATTTTTTTCATATCCCTTAATTTTTGTAGCGTATTATTGAAAAATTTTTTAATTTTGAACTGTCGCAATTTAATTCCCGGATACTTTTCGGAAGTCCCTGACATTTCCATAATATTTCCCGGTTGCATTAAATTCCGTAATAATTCGCGATATTCCCGGTTTGAGGCTACACTGCTTAAAGATCTTGAGCTGTGCGTGAGTAAAATGAGAATTCGTTATTCAAATAATTTTTTTTTTTCATTTTCATACAAAATTGGGTATAAAAAAAAAATTATTTTTTAAATTTTTGAGTAGGGTAACAGTTTCAAATTTGACTGAGAATTAATACCTGGTTACTTAGACTCTTAAAAATTTTAAAATTGTGAAATTTTTAAAAGTCTTCAAGTACCCAGTCATTAATTCTCGGCCAAATTTGAAACTGTTACCCTACTTTGAATTTATAAAAAAAAAAAAATTATAATTAATAAATAACAATTCAAAAAAATTTTTAAAGAAAAAAATTTTCGGGTAGTCCATTTTGTTTGATAGCAATTTTTATAAAATGTAAATTGATAAGATAAAATGAATATTAGTTTCACAGTCGACTGGTCAGTAACTAGAAAACTTAATTGAAAGGTAAGAGATTAAATACATATATCCAGTCTCCATATATATAACAGCGGTGTAATAATTATCGCGATGAAAGCACGCTTATAGTTTTCCTCCGCGGGTGGGATATAGGAAGAGGAGTGTGAATTATTTCACGGCTTAATCAATGCACACCCCGAGCACGAGGAAAGGACGACGAGGCGGAACGGTAGCTATGGAGGCTGGAACAGAAGCAGAGAACCAAGTGTATGAGCCCGAACCCGAGAATGAGGATGAGGATGAGAACGAGGACGAGGACGAGGACGAGAATGAGAATCAAGAGGAGGTTGAGTCATTCTATCGCGCGAAGGGGTTGGTCTAAATTTTTTTACTGGTTTTTTACTTTTCTAAATTGCAGCATGCTACCGCCGGACGAAGTAACTTTAATTAAACTACGCTACGTATACAAGTTCCAGCCCATTTGTTATAGTCGCTTTTACAGCAGCCTCTCCAGTTCCCTTGCCCGAGTTTTATCCTTATCCTCACACCCTCTTGTCACCTCTCAGCAGCCTCTTTTCCCTTCACTATCTCTTTCGAACTGCTTGTGCGTGCTGTTAACTCTTGCTCGTCTCACTTGGACTCTACTTCTGTGCTGTCGCGCTCCCACTTCTGACCCACGTCGCTTAAGATTTATGAAGGGTGAAATGTATATACACGTCTATATCTGTATCTAGCTAAAAATATATATGTATATAAACAATATATATGCTACTAAAGTAGTTATACTTGTAAAAAGTATGGTAGAGTAGTCATACTTGATACTTTTTGTTATTTCATGCATCGCGTCTCGCGATTAAATGAAAAAATACTCGGCATTGTCCTCATAGTTTATTTTTTTTTATTACTTCATTTTAAATAAAGTGACAGTTACTCTATGCACACAATCTCTTTGTCTTTATTTGAAAGTAAAAAAAAATTCAAACATTTTTCTGGATGAAGGATTTAAAAAAAAAAAATTTAAAACAGTGTGAGCCTTTAATTCGCGACATTTAACTCCCAGTGAGGAAATAAAATGAAAAAAATAATTAGACATTAAATGTTTTTTTCTTTTTTAGTAATTATACAAATAGAACTGAGCGATTAATCGAGTGGAAAATGAATCGGTTATTCGAGAGATAATTTAAAATAATTTTCTCGATTCTCTCCCGCGAAATCCACTCAATTATATAGCTGACTGTTGGTGGCAGCAATCGAACGTGGCCCGCTCAGTCGCTCGCTCGAATGCAGATAATCGGACTTTAAACTACAAACGTTATCATTACACAAACCGCGAGTGATTACGTAAAAGCTGATTAGTCCTAGATTGAATTAACGAAGCATTATAATTTGTAAATATTATACGCACTGATGTTACAATTTATCAATATTTAATCACGTTGCAATTTCGTTGGTAATTGTGATAATTTTAATTCCATATCAATTACATCGATATTGGATTACTTTATTTAAAAAAAAAGTTAAAATTAAGAGGGAAAGAAGGAAAAAAAATGCTGATTTTTTTGGCTGCGTAAGAAGAGAAAATTGTCATCATGGACAAAAATTGGACCTCTTACTTTTTTTTTGTCGATAGAAATAAGAAATTTTGTTAGTGAGTCCATTTTGCCCCACTTTTTTTTTAAGGGATCATTTTAATATCAATTGGTAACCAAAAAAAAAACAATAATGAGATCGAGCTCTTAAGATGCCCATTTTACCCTCTTTTAAAAAATAATTGTAAATGATGTAAGAAGTAGCACAGAAGTAAGAGAAATTTTTAATGACCATTTTTTTTTGTTAATTATCGTCACTTTTATAATTACTATTAATTACTTTATAAAAAAAAAATTGCGCAATTAAAATAAATTAATTTCCATTGAAATTTATGTCATAATTATTTATTATTCAATGAAATATTATCATTATATATTTGGAAATTAATTATGCTGTCCCGCGTAACGACCGAAAAAGTATTTAGCGGTTTCAAAATAGTAATTTATAGGATTTGTAATTAAAACAGAAATTCTTAAAATAATAACTCACTAAATGTATCATCACCCCGCGGCATCATTTTTCTCACCTTTACTCAATATTAATTATAATGAATTGACTTTGGTAAATCAACTTCAAAAATTACAGTAATTAGTTTTTTACAGAATTAATTAGTCCCATATTATGGTGACGAAATATTCAATAAATTATCATCACACAACAGCTGGAGGTAATAACTAACATGTACACCTACGGTGATATTTTTTTGACTCATAAATATTTGATATTTATTAATTATTACTTTATTTCCCAATAAACATCTCGTTAAATTTTCAATTCAAATCCTTGCGAGTAAAAATAGTCAACAAATTTAATCTGGCAGTGAAACGGAAGTAGATTTCTAAAAAAATTTTAACTCATGAAATCGTTAAAAATTATCGTTTATCATAAAATCAAAATTCAAACTCACTTTACTTTTTTTCATGTTTTTTTTTTTACACAATTAAACTGAATTATTCCTTTAAAAAATTATAAAACACAAAATTAATAAAAGTAGAATTTTTCATTATTTTGAAAATTTTCAATGGTCCCCATTTCTCAATTAAGGAGGTTCGAGCGAAACTAGTGAGTCAAAGTAGTGTTTGAATTTTTTTGTTTGCTAAATTCTCCTAATAGTTATAAAAATTCATTATTTTAATTTATGACATAACGAATTCATATATTAATAATTATTAGTTATTTAATGAAAGAAAGTAATGAAATGACTTGGTTATTTTTGACATATGGTTTTATAAAAAGATGTGGCAATAACGCGTTCTAACTTCTTAAACATCGATATTCAAATTAAAGCGGGAAAAATTTATTTCTAATCTCGTCTATCTTTTTAATGTATTTCTATCTTTTTTTTTTCTCTCAGCTGCTTCCATGACGTTGCCAAACCCTCAATAATATGTATCTCTGTCGATGAACGAGATTAAAAAATAAAGTTTAACTTGAATTATTTAAATAACTACAAGGGTAACACTATATTGCTAAAATCTTATCATATTCTAAAAATATTCAAGTATATCACATGTGGTTTTTTATTTCTTAAACTTGGGAGTTTTTGAATCTTTTTTTCTAAAAAACTAGACGGTGGATGATATTCAAATTTTGAGAATGCATAGGTAAAGTACTTATTAATATATATACTAAGTTTCAAATTTTAAAGTTGGAAAATCCTTTTTACATTAGATTCGCTCAAACCTCCTTAAGTGGGCTAAATTTCGTTAGAATCTAATAAAAATTGTGTGCGGTGTTGCACATATCCAAAACTTCAAACAGAATATATTTTTTTAATGACTAGTTAATTTTAATTGTATAGCCGCTTAAAAATGGGCAAAGTTGTTAGAAATTCATTCTTTTACAAAATTTTCTAACCCTGCTCGCGCAATATTAGTTTTTTCTAATTTTCAGTGAAGAACGTCTGAAAATTTTGTCGAAAACAGACTTTGCCCGCAATATATATAAATATATATATTATAAATGCAAACTTTTGAACCGAATATAGCATTTTTGGAACCTGCCCGATGAATTAAAAGCTATCGCGAAATTTTTTGAAAGTTGCGCCATGAGACCAAAGGAAATTATTAGAGTTCTATGAAATTTCACTGAAAAAATTCAAAATGAATGCAAAAATATTCAAAAAATAGATTTAAACCTCTAGGTTTTATTAATAAACATAAACGTCTGATAGGACGGAATTCAAATGATCCCATTAGCCAGATTGATTATGATTATAATTACGAGGAACGGAACTCGTAGAGAGGTCGGATAAGTTGACTTGGGAGGAACCGAACCAAACTGAACCAGTGATCGTAAATGGTTGGCTTTGAATCTCCTAGCCGATAATAAGCTTATACACTTAAGTCTGGATCTATAACTTGGGAGTGATTTACCCGAAATTGTGACTAAGATCGAGGAGCTGGTGAACTCTGAGATGGACTATTTAATTTAATTAATAGTTGCTCAACTGGTGAAATTGCACGTGGCAAATAACCAATAAATGCTTCTAAAGCATAAACTAGGTACTGTTCCGTGTAGACAAGTTTAATGGTATGACGGGCGATAAAATGTCTTACGTAGGGTGCATTTACTGTATGTAAATATTGTATATAAATATATATTTAATTTTAAGAGTATATTGCAATAAATGTATTCACCTCGGAGTATATAATTCTGGTAATTCTGGTCTGCTTCGTTGCCGACCTTGATGAGACATGCCAGTCCGTCATTTTGTACAAACTCGTGCACTAGATCTTTATCCTCCTGTAATAAAAAAAATAACAAGAAGTTGTTTTAAAAAATTTTTTTTTTTTTTGTGTAATTAAGATAATTATTAAATAGGTTGTATTGAAAGGACTTAAACATTCAAGATGATTTAAAGAGATTGGAAATTTTTATTTTAGTATAAGCGATCAATAAATAGATTGTTAATATAAAATGCGATTACAGAAATTTTAATTTAAAAAAAAAAATTTAATTTAAAATTAAACTTTTTTAGAGGGCGGACTTAAAGGGGTGGTTTTAAAAATAATTGTAATAGTAGATATTAATTTTCGATGGCCCATTTTACCCAGTCCATTACTGATTTTAATATGACAGGTAATATTTAAAATTACTACATACTTGAAAGCAAATTTAAAATAGCTGTTTTTTTTCTTATTACTGTATCATATTTAATTGACGTCATTTAAAAATTTGGGGCCCGGGTAAAATTTTTGAAATGTAGGTTACGCAGTAACGAAATTTAAGTATCGATGCCCATTAAATAATAACGGTAAAATAATACCATTACTTGCCCTGATTATTAACTTCTTTTTTTATTGCTTCATAAGCGATACAGTTAAGAGTAAAAAAAAAAAAATAGAAATAAAAGTCAAAATTGGTAAATGGCGGAAAAAAACTCACAGAATGTAAATAAATAAACGATGAGAAAACGAGGGGCAAGACATAAAAAAAAAATGACATAATTGAAGCTCAAGAATTGTAGTTGAACTTTATAATATTGGTATTCTCTTTCTCTTTACTCGGGATAGCCGCACGAATTGTTGAGAAAATCACGAAATTCTACAAGCATTCGAGATGGAGAACTCCTGTTCTTCTCTACCCATCTCTTTCCAATTCTACCAACTTAACCACCCCCATATATATATATATATATTGTACAATACTATACTCAGAAATCCATCGATTCGATCTCACCAAATCCGTACTCGTCAGCTTTCTCTACAATTCCCTTTCTTCCCTTAACTATATAGTACTATTATATGTATGTATATATATATGTCGGATTATTATAGGTTGTAGTAGTAGTATTGGAATTTCAGGCGGTACGTCGAACCCGCGAAAATTCGATTAAATCGCGGATTAAGGCGTCAGATTAAATGTTAACATTGGACATGTCCCGTGAGATTCTACCGAGAATTGGATATTACGTTATCAACTATTAATTGCTTAAGATATTAATTTACAATTACATTACATAGCTTCTCTCAATATCGTTAACGAGTAAAATTTAAAAACTCTTTCCAATTTAACAATAAATTAAAAAATCCTTGGTACAATTAAACCCTCTTTGTTTTTTATTAGTTACTTTTTAAAATATAAGTTTTAAATTCTTATTATATGAGATAACAGTAATAACAAAAAAGAAAAAGACGTTTTTTTCTTTTTTACATTTATTGGATGGGAAACAAAACGGATGACGGTAGAATGCAAAAGAAAATGGTCGTGCTGTCGCCTCACAAATATTTACTCGGGCAAACCAGCTAAGCGAATGAGGAGAAGAAAAGCTGGATGAAGAATAAAAAAATATGAGAGACGATGGGATGAGAGACGAGGATGCTAAAGAGTATATGGAGAGAGTTAAGGTACTGTTGTATAGATAACGTTATAAAGACTTTGTACAAGTGTGTGCATATGTGTGCGTGTGTATATATAAAAGGGACTTGAGAGAAAGAGATAACATATGAGACGTGGGGGCGAGAGTAAAGAACAAGTCGCGTTTAAAAATAGCCGCAGTGAAACTCACCTGAAAGATCTGCTTGAGAGAGAAGAGTGCACGTCTCAGTTCACGGCCTTCGCTGTTCAACAATTTCTCTGTAAAAACAAAACAAACCGTTTATTACAATAATTATTCAGATGTCTTGTGAGCAGATGTCTTTTAATGGTTAAATTTAAATAAATATTCATTTTATTTAGCCATTTTTAATGTTACTTTCCTTCGTTATTATTATTATTATTATTATTATTATTATTATTATTATTATTATTATTATTATTATTATTATTATTATTATTATTATTATTGTTGTTATATAAAAGCATATTTGCACCGTATTTAGATTACTGTAGCTCGATTATGATGAATTACAGCATTCAAAAATTAAAAACTTTACAAAAACTCCAGAACCGAGGTATACATATCGTTTTAGGCATTAATGAATACACACCAATAAATGATATGTTGAGTACACTTAATTGGCTATCTATAGAATAAAGACTGACTTATCATACATGTATTCTGGTATTTAAAATGGCAAATGGCTTTTCGCCACAATATTTGTGTGAACGAGTTAGGATTAACTCAGATAGTAGTTTTTACAAAACCAGAAATAGGTAACTTGATAAACGTGACCAATACTAGAATGAAATCGGCTGAAAAGTAAATAATTTATGTAGGTTTTAACTGGTATAACAATCTACCAGATGAAATCCATGATCAAGTTACTGTTTGTGGGTTTAAACGATTGCTGGTACGATATATTATAGAAAATATTGATGTATAAATATGAATCTGTTGATTGTACTTATCTGTGATAATTTTATGTGTAAATTCAATAGCCATGAGCTGATTTAAATCAATTATTACTAATATTATTATTGTATCGGCTATAATTGGTACAATAAACTACCGACTGAAGTAAGGAATCAGAGTAATTTGGTCCGTTTTAAATAGAATTAAGTAAATATAAAAAAAAGACATCGAAATTTGAGTACACGCTGAAAAAAAAATGCTATCTTGTAATCGGCAATGCCCGAGTCAAAATTAAAAAGGTGATTTGAGCCTCCAAATCCTACATGAGGGTAAAGAGGTTCAAATCATCTTTTTAGAATATGAAGATCCATGCATTAAAAAGGTGATTTGAACCTAAACATGGTAACTTTGTCCGCTTTTACCAAGTTTAGGTTCAAATCATCTTTTTAAAAAGGTAAAATAAGCCTCCAGAGCCTAAATTTATAGATCGAGAAAGACTCATCGGATCGCGTACAATTGGTAAAGAAACAGAAGGGAAAAGGAGGCCACTAATTAGAAATGGCCACCATGATCGAAAAAAATTTGAAATTTAAAAATTCCAAAAATAATTTCTTAGTAATAAATGTTTTGTTGTGAGTTGAAAAATAATAAAATTTTAAATATTAATAATAATAGCTAAAGTTATACAAGTAGGCGTTCAAATAGAATAGTACTGTCATTCGAAATTCAAATTGAATAATTAGAGCCTTTGACTTATTAGTATATGATTAATTAATTATTTTATGTGAACAATAAATACGAATGATGTATTGGATAACGGAAACTGCCAAAGAAATTGAAAAAAACTGCTAAATAATAATCTGCTGCTGCCGGGATTCGAAACCAAGACCTAACGAATATGAAGCACAACCACTACCGCACTGCTACTCGGACGCTCACGGTCAGTTGGAAATATCTTTATGTATTTAGAACGCAGATATTATTGTAACAATAATATCATGCTAAAGAATTGAGCTCATTCGAAGTTACAGATTAAAGGTATGGTAGGCCTTGGAGGGTTAAAACATCTTTTTAAAAAGGTGATTAAGTCTTCCATGTGCTTCGTTTAGGGTATTGAGGACTCGAATAGCATTTTAAAATATATGGTAGGCCATGGAGGGTTAAAATACCATTTTAAAAAGGTGATTTACTTCTCCAAACGCTACTTTTAGGACATCGAGGACTTAAATAACATATTACATTCAGCGGCAAGTCCAACATCAAAAGAGCTGAGGCTTTGGAGGCTCAAACTACTGTTTTAATTCTGACTCGGGTGATTACCATCTGCATATGAAAATCATTATTATGCTTTTATGTTTACTATTCGATTCTTGTATAGTAATAATTACTATTGCCGATAGTAATAGTAACCATCTAGATAGAAATGCTTACCATCTCCGATAGGAAAAGTTATCATAAAAGAATAAGAGTCATTAAAATATAAGGATAGGAATAGTTACTTCGTTAAGATGGCAAGTATTACCCCTTTTTTCACCATCATATTGTTATTATTATTGGTGTTGATGTTATTATTATTATTTTATATAAATATTTGGACTTTCTTCTGCTGCTAAAAAAAAAAGATACGATAATTTGTTGTAAATTGCCATAAAATTTAAATGAATTACTCCAAGATCTATCGTCAGCCGATAAATTTTCCAGCCTTTGGTATTCCAGTTAATTTTAAAGTTACGCTTTATTCTGAGGGTCAAATATTACGTGGCTAGAAATTTAATATCGTTAAACGAGAATTTTTATCTTATTAACGAAAAAAATTTATAACGTTCTTTAATAATTATATCAGTTAAAATATATTATAATCACAAATTATTATTATTATTAAATTTTTTTTTTTAAATTTAATTAATTTATAATTTAATTAAATTTACATTGATTTATATTTTTTTACTGAAATATCTAACAATTTATTTAATAAATGGAAAATATGAATACTGATTAAAAAAATTAATTAATTAAAATATGTATAGATATTTTTTTGAATTGGGTTAATTACATATATGAAGTTGAAATATATTTTTTAAATGAAAGTACTGAAATATATTAAAAAAAAAAGAGATAGGAGTCAATTTTGTTAATTATCAATTCCAACTCTACGTTTTAAATTTAAAATAAAAAAATACTTATATATATATATATATATATATATATATATATATATATATATATATATATATATATATATATATATATATATAAATGAAATCAGTAATATATGCCACTCGAATTGTTTGACGTTCATTACATTCACTCGTTTATTTACATTAAAAGTCGCTGACGCAGTGCAATTAGCGAACAGATATAAGCATGACATTAATTAAATGTGATCGAATTTTTGCATACTGAAATTTTTTGGGGTTTACCGTTTTTATTCTTTCACTTTATACGCATGAACTATTTAAATAAAAATCGTCAAATAATTATGTTTATTTTTGAGCTGTCTAAAACAAAAAAAAATTATAAAAATATCTACGTTATAAATCCCGGATTTTAATCTGAATTGTCTCCGTCACGGAGTTTCTGTTCTAGAAAAAATGTCTTCGTATACGAAGTTTCTTTTTACAACGGAGTGATTTAGATTTTTTTAAAATCCATAGTCACCCTGAACCGATGTTTTAATATTAAAATAAACTCCCTTTCGGAGGAAATTTTACTCCGAAAGGAGATTAAATAAATACTCAGTCATCCACTGTGCATTTACTCCGGATTAATCTCGCGTTCACTCGGAAATTTTTTTACAATGTATGTATATATTATTAATTTTAATGGCGATGATTAAGAGTTTTATAAAAATTTTTTGACACAATGGGGTGTTTATTATAATGTAATTTATTTAGGACTATTAAGATTCTCTAGGTAATTATTTAGCGTACTTTAGGGTAGTTTGAGGTTGTTTAGAGTATCCGAACAAAATTATTTTGGAGAGAGCAAAGTTATAATGCAGAAATGGCTGAAGATAAATTGAGTTAACAAGAGAGTGAGAGAGATAACTTTTAGTGTTATATATAAATATATGACCGGGAATAAGAGAGTAACGAAAATTTACCAACGTTTTAGTTGTTATTTAATATTTTACAATAACCTCGACAACTTTACAATTGTATCATGAAATGTAATTATAAATTTTAATTAAATAATAATAATAATGTTAGATATTTTGTTTTATTTTTGGCTATAATTTAAAATTACTTTTCAGTTTTCCGTTTATTCCTGGACTGATTGAATCGACTTTCGAAATTAGGATCAAATTCAAAATAAAATTATAAATCGTAATGAAAAAATTTAATTTTTATTTTTATAAAAATAAGGAGTTTTTTTCACTAAAATTTATCCCGTAATTTTGAGTAATCCCGCCCATGGACATTTGAGATAAAAAAAAATACAAGGAAATTTTTTTGCTATATGCTTTAGTCGATAAAAAAATATGTTTTACTTTAAAAGCGGGTTATAGTTAGGAACAAAAAAATAATAAGTAATCATGTCTCAGGTTTACCCGAATTCGGGGCAATTTATTATAATTAGTGGAGGCATATTTACTCTTAACTTGTCTCCGTGTACACCATTAGTATTACCGTGTACAGAAACAAGAAAAAAATGATATTTCAGAGCTTGAAAGAGACTTCCCACTACAATTATAAAATAACTAGAATAGAAAAATTTCATTCCGTTATTTTTTTTTTTATAAATAGATTTTAAATGATCCTAAAGTTAGCAGACAATTAACAATTTTCAAATTTATTTTTTTAATAAATCGGTTACAAAAAAAAAAATTCTAAAAATATGCACATGTAGAAAATTTTAAAAACTATAAGTGCATTTTTTTAAAATATATTTTTTTTTATAATTTATCATTTTGAATAAATTCCAAAAATTATTAGACGTTGACTTACTTCAGTATAAAATTTTGATAACTTTTCAAAATTGAACAGGATCATGAATTTTTTTTTTTTGAAACTAAGTTTTAAAATCTTTTGCTTAGATTTTATAAAAAAAAAAATTTAGTCAAAAATTAAAAATAATTAATTTTAATTTTTTTGATGTTCTAAAAATATTTCTGGTCATTGAAATCATTAAAAAAATAAAAAAGTAGAAAGCAGATGAATAAAACTGGAGTTAAAAAAAAATCTTTTGATTTTTTGTAAATAATAAATGATCTTTTATTTTTTTGAATAGATTTTTTATAAAAGCCAAAAATTCTTTGAAAATAAACTTTAGTAACTTTGATACAAGTTCTATATATAAGTATATTAAATAAATAAAATAGTAGTTAATTTATTATTAGATTTCTGAATAGATTATTTGTGAATAAAAACTCTTGTGGTCTGCGATGAACAATCGAGAATGAGAATATAAAATGTATATGTGATATATAATGTAGCAACAGAAAGTATAGTAATTAGAAGGTTGGAGAACGGGTAGAGGTAAAATGAATAAAAAAAAAATATGTCGAGAACCGGCTGTTAAATAGCGGTCGTAAGGCCCTTAGGCTCAGAATGAAGCCCTTGACCACATTGACCCACGTGTTAAAATCCGTCATGTCATTATTATTACATTTTTCATGAGGTCTTATAATAGAATATTATTCAGTGTTGAACTAAATTTCAATCTATCATTTTTTTTTAATTTATTCAGACGATAAATACTTTAATTATCTAACGGTAATAATAATAATTATCAGTAATTATATATGATAATTAATAAGCAAACAAAAATTAAATAATTTAATATAAAAAAAATTTAATTAATAGACAAATAATTTTTGGAAATCTATATTATTATCTATATTATTGAGAGAATACGGAAAAGTTTGTTCCCGCCATATCTATATGATAGAATTGGTTAATGTTATTAAATTTGGTATCGTTAGAAAGGACTTGACTTGAATTTGTGCCTTTTCATAGTTTAAACTCTTTTTTATTGCCAAGTATTGAGAAAAATCGATTTATCTGTATCATTTGAATTACATTCAAATTACGCGGGAAAAAAGACGATCGTACTTAGTTTTTTTTTAAAGAAATTAATATTTTAATTATTCTGTCACTAAGTATGACTAAATGTCACTAAATATAGCTATGTTATTAGAGGAAGGGGGGCAAAAGGGGGTAAAGTAGGCAAAACGGGGTACCACCAAAATTTGGTGAAAAATAAATTTTTTTTTTTTTCGTCTAATTACGGTATATCCGATATTTTTAAGCATTTTCAGCCCTACGCATGATACCTGGGGCAAAATGGACGAGCCCAAAAATCGAAGAAATGATTCTATCAAATTTTGATCGTCAAATTAAAAAAAAATTAAAATGTTAATTCATTTTTCGGCTGATTTTCTGTAGTTGCGGCAAATTTGGCCACTAAAAATATTCGAAAATAATATTTTATTTTTTAATTGATAAGAATTCAATTAAAAAAAAAAAAAAAACTATCATTTTTTGGAGGGGGGCCTCTCTGCCCCACAAAAAAATTTTTTCCTCCCTTCGTATCCATCAATGATGTGAAATGTAATTTTTCTGTATGTATTTTACATAAAAAAAAATTTAATTTAATGAAATTTGATCAACTTTCAGGAATTTTTTTTTTCAACTTTTTTAAAGGCTACCCCCTTTTGCCCCTCCCTCCCCTATATCGCGTTACTAATTCCAAAATTACATATTTTTATGCTCTCTTTTGGTCTTTGGGAGCTTCTCAAAGTCAAAAGAGCGTACACAGAAAAAAAGGATTAATTGACGAAAAAAATCTTTACTCGCCTAAATAAAATTTTTACTTACCTCAATAAATTTTTAGCATCGTGAATTGAAAACAAAAATTTATTTAAAACTAGAAAAAATTACTTGGCGTAAAAAATTATTTCTTGCCCAAAAAAATCTTTTTCCGCCCCAAGATAATTTTTGCATTCAATTCATAGCGCATAAAATTTTTTGCGGCAAAAAATCATTTTTTTCTGTGTGTTTCATAAATTAAGTACATAGTGATATTTGGACAGTCACGTAGTGACTGCATCAGGTTGCTCGTTGATTAATTATTTTTAGTCACCTAATTTTTTACTCATCCCATTTATTTTTGCGTACCCGTAATAATAAAATTTTTTCGTATTTTATTTTTTGAATGAAAATTTTTTTCAATTATTTGAAAATTTTTATTTTCTGTCATAAGTTATGACGAAATAAAATAACCGGGAAAATGTACAATTATTTCACTTTTGTTTAAAAATTACACGTAAAAAATTTGTAATCGAAAAATTAAATGAATATTTGACTTTCAATATAAAAAAATAAATGTCAAAGTATTGCAATTATTCTATTTCTATTGACGTGTGAACAACACGTATGTATAGTGAATATTTACATTAATTAAATGGGATTCGCGTGCGTGGATTTTATTGCGGATATTTAAATTGCAAATAGGCGGGTGAAAATTCAATGATTACTTCGATATACTGATAATTTATTTATTTCTTTTATTATCATTATATATTTCCTCTAACTCTGTAAAGTAAATACGCTAATAATAATTAACATTCCACTATTTTTATAAACCGGTAATTAATTTATGGATTCAATTATTTATTTACGTAAGTGACTAATAAATTTTTAGCAAGGACCCAAGATACTCATGGACTGAGACCGTGTGAACAATGAATATCTTGGGAAATCTAGCAGGTTAATTCGTATCTCGAACGTTTAGATGGAGTAGTACACACTCTGCATCTTCCCTAGGTTATCTCCTTATCGTGAAAATTAAATGTTCTTCTGCGACATGGTCTGGAAGTAATACTGAGTCCCTTGCTAATGCTTATACTTTTTTTACTTTTACTTTTACTTTTCCTTTTTCTTAACCTCTGGGTTTATTTTGTTCCTTAATTCACTATTGCTACATCTACCATTAAATTATACTTTATGTAAAGAGCTTTTAATAAATTTTCTTAATATAAACATAGATCGTGTTCATTTTT
The DNA here is from genome assembly GCA_964016945.1 of Microplitis deprimator. NCBI lineage: Eukaryota > Metazoa > Arthropoda > Insecta > Hymenoptera > Braconidae > Microplitis > Microplitis deprimator. The sequence continues at coordinate 12,569,179 of OZ024715.1, read as the reverse complement.
AATTAATAGAAGAGGGACAAGCGAAATTGAGTATGTTAAGTCTTACACGGTAATAAATTTTGTGAAAAAGAACAAACACAAATCGCGTGTTGAAAAACGGTTTGCAATAATTTTTATGTAATTTTAAAAACGACCGTTTGAACAAAATTTATCTACAATTCAATTGTAACTTTTATCATATTTTAAATGTCAACTGTTACACAAGTTGTGTTAATCTTTAAATTTTTTTTTTTATTTTTACCCTTGGAAAAATAAATTTAAAAATCTTACTAATATTAAAAACATTATTTTGATACTTTATATTAATATATGAAAAACAACTATTAACTAATTAATTAAATCAAAAATAATTTAATAATTTTTTTTATTTTAATGAGTAATTATGTTGAGTATAGTGTACACTTAAGAAGTTAGTTTGTGATTTTGAATTACCGGCTTATGAAATAAAAATTAAGTGTCACTTTCTTTATTGAATGCTAATTGTATCCTGTTGTTATTATTCGGACAAATTATAAAATTTAAATTATCTTCTGGATAATCCACATACTTTTTCTATGACAATATCCAGTCGATATCATTGAATCGCTATATATATAATATATATACAACCAGTGTTGTACTTTTCGCGTAAAGAGGACAGAGAAAATATTTTTACCCCGCGACGAGTGTAAAGTCACCACTTTTCATATGTTACTTTAACAAATTAACATAAATTAAGTGTCGACCCGAAAGTAGCATTAATAAAATATAAATTTCGTGTTGAATAAAATTTATCTAGTGATAAAAAATAAATCGATTGAAAATGGTCAAACAAAATAATGACATTGCGTTAATTCAACACCCATCAATTGTTAAATACGCGACGCCAAATTTCAAACCCGGATTATTTTTAATACAAATTCCCAATTACATTTCTTATTTTAATTAAATCGCAGATTACCATATTTTGTAAATTTTACGAAAAATAATCTTTCTCCATTTATAAATTACCCCATTTTACCTGGGAATGAAATAATTTTTTTGAATGGCAATTGCAATACTGGCTGGCCTTACCCTACATAATAGAGACATAAAAAAATAAACGGATTTGCATAGCATCAGATACCTGATACCGTAAAATTTGAATATTATTTAATATTCAATAATCAAATTCCGTCCAATATATATGTATATAAATATTTATTAGTTTAGGTTATATATAGTAGTAGTTGAATGAAACGGAACTGCATGAAAAGTCCAGTCCAAGTGTCGAGAGAACAAGGGAGCCAATCTGCGTCGTACACACGTACCGTTATGCTCGAGTGATCCTCCTGCCGCAGCTGCTTAATCGAGCAATCTCCTCGGTGAACTGTATATCAGCCAGTCCGGAGGAGGAATTGAGTAGTATAGTACTGAGTGTACTGAGCTACACAGTAAACCAGCAGTACCACCGCTGGTGTACCAGTACCCCGACACCACCACCAATACCAATACCAATACCAACACTACTACTATTATTATATTCAACAAGAGCGCGAATAAGTAAAGGGAGTGAGGCTAAATATCGATTCAACTCAACTGTTGTAATTGAGGATGTTCAAATAAACGTTTCTTGTTTGTCGATTATCGTGTGAAAGTTAACGTTTATATATCTTATCTACTTTACTTTTAAAATCAATCAATGTCAAGATAAATAAATACTAGTAAATAAATAAAACTTACCAATTATTGTATGAACTCGTACTGATAACTGCGTTCTGAGGACGATAGAATTTTTACGACTGTAACAAAAAAAAAAAATTATTAATAATAATCGACACTAACAATTACTACAGAAAAAACCAAATGATATTTGAATATATATAATATATATATAGATTAAGATAATTGAAAAATGTTTATAGTTTTTTTTTCTTATCAAGTCAAAAAATAATCCTCTAGAAATAAAAAATTTTTAGCTCAATTTTACAAGATCGTGCAAAATAATTCTCAATATCTTTGAATTTTATCGTAATTAATCACTTGCTTTTGTAAATTAATTTTAAATTCATAATGGTCAAAATTTCGACACATGAAATTTTTTGAGAAACGTCAAAACCATTCCGAACATTAAAGATTTTAAGTCACTTAAATTCTTCTGGGCTAATGTTCTTAAAATTTTTTTTTTAATTTACTTCTTTCAGTTATACAAAAAATGATCATTTTTCACTGAAACCCAACCGAAAAGATTTATGGCTTGGTTTCTGTTAAAATCTCTCCTCAAATTTGCATTAAATTTTTTTTTCAAATTTAAATCATGGCCTGATTTTGAAAAGTACTTTTTTATAGTCAAGTAAATAAATTTTCAAAATTATATTATTGCACTGCAAAAAATTTTCGGAGTAAACGTGGATTAAATCCGGAGTAGATGATTGCGTATTTATTTAATCTTGGAGTCAAATTTCCTCCTAAATGGAGTTCATTTTAATATTGAAACTCCGGTTCTGAGTGAATGCGGGTTTTAAAAAAATCTAGATCACTGAAATCACTCCGTTGAAAAAACAAACGAATTTACTCCCGATTTTTCACAGTGACGAGTAAGCTTATAATCGATGTTTAAAAATAATAATAAAAAAGAAATTGCCGTCGAAATAAATTAGATGAACGAGTGCAGATAATAACAACGACAACAATGTAACAATAAATTAAAAATATTGCGACTTGATTAAACAAAGAGTTTATAAAATAACCAAGACTTCTAGAGTTGAATGCATTAGATGCGATGAATTAATCATGTTTAAATACTACTGTCTGAGTAATTACTAAATTAATCACTTAATGGCTGTAGATTGTACACGAGTCTTTATCTATAATGTACAAGTGTTTGTTTAATCATTTAAATTGTTTCGATATATATGTACAATCTATAGATATTAGATATACATATACATACATGTGTCGTAAACATATATAGTACATATAGTGTAACAACTAAACTGCAAAACATCTCCGTGAATTGGGTTAGATTGTCTCGATGACAAGACAAAGCGTCGAAAGGGGAGAGAAGAGTGACTGGTTGAGCTCCATCCTATCGTATCCTATCCACTCTACTCAAGCACTTGGTTACATTAGGCCGCAGGCAAACATTCGACCTCGGTTGTAAGATTGAACTTCAAACTCCTGCGAACCTTCCCACACAATCTGTTTGCGTCCATGAGAAAACCATGAAGATTGAAACAATGGATTGGTGAAACAAGAAGAGGGCAAATACTGAAGATAGATAGATGTATATATATATATATGTATTAATGTCTGTTTATATTTGTGTGAGGCCATGCTCTGTATTTGTTTCATAGTTAAGATGGTATGAAAAAAGTATTTGGAGTAGAGGGCAGGTTAATAATGTTTCCGCTTGTAAATGAACGGCAAGGGAATAAAATATTTTACGTTGGGTATCATTTCGTTCACGTTACATATTCCCCCGACATATTTTCCCAAGCTATTCAATTAGCTATTCCCCCTGCTCATACTCTTTTCATTATTTACTTTTTTAATCACTTCTGGTAACTTTAAGCTTTTATTCACCTACATACCCACAAAACCACGGTACACATTTTTTTAAAGACCAATTATATGCTTTTATCTCGTACTCTAATTTATTTTCATCATTTAACTATCAGACAGGAATTTATATTTTTATATCTTTACTTTAATCAATTCATTCTTTCTGCTTAATTATTAGTGGGGTCGTAATGGAACAGTTATAAGATTGTTGTCTGGGTCTGAGTTCTTATAAATTTATTTATTACTTTTACAAAGCATTAATTTTTATGAAAAATTTATATGAATTTTAAATTAAAGCTTATGATAAGAAGAAAAAAATTTTGTAATATTTTAAAAAATGAATGGTTAGAAAAATCTATGTCAGGATAATTATTAATTTTAAAAATAAAATTTATCGTTTTAAGGAGCTTTAAAAGTTGATATAAAATTTTTAGATGAAATATCCGTATGTAAGATCTGTACATATGTTGTATCTTGTATTGAAGATAAAAATAATAAAAATAAATTTAAAACTTAATAAAAGAGAATAAAGAAAATGAGTAATAAAAAGACAAAGATGAAATGGAATTGAAGACAGATGTGATTTTACAGTTGGGTGACTTTTGAAAAGATATTTTGAACACAGCAGCATCATATACTAGGTTCAGTTCCCGATGCTGCTACTGTTGAAGCAGTCGCAGTACCAGCAGTAGTTGAAGTATAAAAGTCGAGAGAGAATGACGGAAAATATCTATTACAGCAGATACAAAAGACTGAAATAAAAAATGAGGAAATAAACTAGCACTTTGACGACATATTTTAGATTTCCGTTCTGTTGTTCATTTATTTCTTCTACATTATATCAGCAATAGTAAACTTTGAGTATTGTATGCTATACAAAAATATATATATGTACATATATTTCAATCACTTGTTTACCCAATGACCATCACTAAAAAAATTGTAAAAAGCAGGTGTAGCCACTGTGTTGCAGCATGCGTCCAGCGGCACCGACCAGCGATTTCGATAAATCTTTAAGGGGAAAAAAAAATGAAATAAAATAAAATGGATGAGAGTTAGTACTAAATTGAACGGGCCGCAGACTGTGCAACGTACCGATGGATATTGCAGACCATATATATAGAGACATAACTTGCGCAGTTTTCACGTACAGAGTTTTCGAAAGGTGATACGGCAATCATCAATTATTTTTTTATTTTGTTCTCCATTTCTTCCTTCCTACTTTTCTCTCTCTCTCTCTCTCAGGCTCATTTTTTTATACATTGTTTTTTATCCCTGCATTGCTAGAACTAACCGACTAGGGGATGCTCATGTTGTGTAAAAAATTATTTGGTTTGCCAGCAAATTCACCGATGGTATTTTTGGCTCAAAGATTTACGACACCCTAGAGAGATTTGTTCAACTCCCTCACTGGCAATTATCACATATGGTTGAAATCCACAAAATATACAAAACTCAGATTTATATATAAATTATCATTTATTTATATAGATACATTTATACTAAATTGTTATTTTTCACCCACATTTTTTGAGTTTATTGTTTAAAATCATTTAATGTTGATGGAAAAAAAATTATCTCGTTACAACCCTTAATTATAATTAGAAAAAGCCGCTCATAATTTAATATCATTTGACATAAAAGTGCATAAAAAAATTATTTTACTCTATTTATTGTTATTTTTACAGTATAAAAATATTTTCTCCTGTCTTATCGATCGTACAAATGCTATATTTTTGTACATCATTAAATTTAAAACTTTTTAAAAATATTAGATTATTTTTGTCATTATAATTATATTTTAAAATCCCTGAACCCTTATAAATTTTTAATTTATCGACTTACACCTTCAAACTTTTTTTAGCCCACGAAATTCTCTACAAATTAATAATTTAACTTTTTTATGCAACGTCGAAATATCAGCAGCTAAAATATTTATTTCTGTATTTCAAACGGCAAATGTCATGAAATTATCAGCGACCTTTTGAAATTATAACTAAGGGCTAGAACGAAAGGAGATTTTTTTTTTTTTAGTGTATACTAAATGATTTTGAAGTTTAAGTATGAAAATAAAAATGTTACTGCAAAATTACATACTAAAATTTAAAAAAATTTTTTAATTTAAATAATTAATAAAATTATTTAAAATAAATATAATAATATTTGTATAAATTTCTAAAGAAACCAATATATAAATAACATGACAATTAAATTACTCAAAAGACAATAAAAATTCGCAGTCACGATTTACACAAGTTTAGGAATGTAAGTTTATGTTGTGAATACTGATGAGAATACATTTTGTGAAAGTCAAAAACAATAACAATAATAATAATAATAAATAAGTACATTACTTTATCTCAATCATCAATAAAGTCTCAAGAATTAACGACAACTGTCATAAAACATAATATATAAAATATATGTATGAGACATACATATATAAATATATGCACTCACAAAGAGCGCAAGGTAAATAAAATAATTAATCAATGAAGTTGGCAGTAAACAAATTTACATTTAAGACCAGCCAGTGGATGCCGTGACAAAGATCGCGTCTCGCGTGATATTAGATTAGCGATAGATAGAACATCGGACTATAGAGCAAAATGGTGTTTAGTTTGGCAACTATAAGCCACAAGAGAGGACGCGTCGGATCGTGAGAGTGGTCGCGGTCACCCGCTTGTTCCAATTATTCAAATGCATTGCCGATGGACGAGCCGTCTCTCGTTGTCGCACCTGTTGCATATCCGTGTGATGCCAAAAGTCCCTTACTCCCGTCCTAAAATTCCTTCTTCACATACACTACCCTTAAACTTTCATTACACTGCCCGCATTATTATTTAAAAGACAAAAAAAATTGATCAATAATTTAAATAAAAGTAAAAAATAAATTTACCAGTAAGGCGGCATTTTTATAAATCCTCAAGTACTGCGAGCACTTTAACACAAATGTTTGTTTAATTAAAATTTTTTATTAATCTATTTAATTGTATCTATCAAATTTTTAGTTTAACGAAAACTCTGTATAACATGACACAACATTTAATACTAGTTGAAGTTGAACTTGTGAGGCCTAAGAATTACCTCGACCGACTGCGGCTTGTATCCTTGTCCGTAGCCTCTTACATTACGTTCTCTTTACTTATCTGTACTGTATATACATACCTACAGTATATAAGTACTTATATATATATATATATATATATATATATATATATATATATATATATATATATATATATATATATAAATATATACTGTATAGTTATACTGAGGAGGAGCAATAGCAGTCATCACAAAAGAGAAGAAATACACCACGGGTGGGAGATGAAAACGACTCCTCACGCGAGTTTATATATATATATATATATATATATATTATTCTACTGCTCCGTGTGAAATTTATACATTCTTTACGGTCTAAGCACACACATTTTTATTTCACAGTACATTGTTATTATTATTATTATTGTTGTTATTGTTGTTATTATTGTCTCACTACTGTGGACTTGAACTTATGATAGTTGGGGTCATGTTCAACGTACTATTTTGACATTTTTATTTATTCTAAAATTACATGTCATATATTTATATATTGTTTAATTTATATGTAGACAAAAAAAAACTTTTTTCTGGAAAATAGTGATTATTTTTTTAGTTAGAGTATTAATTATTTTAAGTACTGGAGAAATGAGTGATTTTGAAAGAAATTAAATTAATGAAAAAATTTATTTTTATATCTGGATGATTTTTTTTTTTAATTTTACTTGTATTATTTCAAAATTGGGTGGAGCTTAAGGGGACCACTAGTGTGACCGCCTGAAAAAACGATGATTTTTGGAAATTTTTTTAAAGAAAACTACTGCATGGAATGTTTTAATGTTTTAAGGATATATTTGTGGATATATCATGAAAATGAGGTAAAATTTTTGGACCAAAAAATTCAAAATTCAGCGAGTTATTCACAATCTCCCAACGCTCAAAAAAAAAATTAACCCTACTGCTACAGTGATAGCGACCTACACAGTACCGGAAATCAAAAAAACCAAAAATTTTATGAAACTAGGTATTTTCCGTACCATGACCCTCGGGCTAAGAAAAAAATTGATATTTACCAAAATGGTGGAATTTTTTAAAAAATTTCAAACTTTGCGCGAAAATTTGATTTTTGGCCTGGCAAAATTACATTTTTGATTCGATCGGAAAACTGGAGGTTCATGGTACGTAGAAACATTTATAAAAGGCACTGCAATTCAAATCAAATCGATCGGATGATTTTTCTTCGAGTTATAACTGCAGCAATTTTGAAAAATGTATTTTCGAGACCCGATAAGCGGCTGCTCTTCAGATGGCTGTAACTCAAAAAAACTATTCGAGATATGAACTAGAAATTGTAGTATGTTATTTTTGGAGGTACATACTATCGAAATATGCAAAAAAAAAAAAAAAAAAAATGAATTGATTTTTTAAAATTTCACACTAGTGGTCCCCCTAAAATTTTAAAATAATTAATTAATTTCATGATCAATTTTTTTTAAAGGGTCAATATTAAAAAAAAAATTTTTTTAGATAAGAAAAATATTTTTTAGTTCAAAATGTAAAATAAATAAAAATAGTAAAAGAAAAAAAAAATGAATCCTCTCAGAAAATTTCTAATTAGAAATTAATCCTTTTAGATAAATCAATATTTAGTCAACCCTCAGGTGGATTAATTTTTTAATTGAATCCTCGGTCAATTTTTTTTTTAAATTATCAGTCAACTTTTTTAGAAAAAAAAATATTGTCAGTTCTTCCAGTCAATTGACCTTGAAAATTTCTCAAAAAATGACTCTTAACAATAATATATATATAAGTATGACTATAAACATCCGCGCACACTTGACTTATTTTCTTTTTTATCACCCGATTGATAATTGTGTAAACAAAAGATAAAAAACCAACAAAGGAAATTAATTCATTGAGTTACGATAGAAAGTTTGTAATAAATAATAAAAAATCTACAATGATGTGAATAAATTTTAAACGAGGATTAAAAAAATTATTGTTATCATTAAGATAAAATGAAAGTTATTACCAAAACTAGCAACGAGCAAAAAATGTGGAAAATCATTGAGCATATAACTAACGGTAATTACAAACGGTAATTAGCAATCAAGAAAATCTTTTTTTTTTTTTCTCAGATGAATTAAAAATAAAATTTCCAAGAAATAGAAAAAAAAACATAAATATTAATTCAGACATTAACTTATACGAATAAAAATAAATTTTTTTTTCCAGCACGACTTTGAAGTAAATTTAATTTAAAATTATACAATTGAATAGTAGATAATAAAACTCATTAATCTTAAGTTGGTTAGAGCTGGAAAAAGATTTAAATCTTATGGATATCTATTGCAGGTGGATGACTCGTCAGTGGCTCGTCTTAACTCTAGCATAGCATAAACTGCTCGCTCTCTAGTCTGCCCAGCTCATCTCAATCTAATGATTACCCCAAAGATTTTCTCACTTCCTCGACAGCGGAACGGAATTAAGGAAGAAGCGGACGGGAATCTAAGCGACTGAGATGTAGGCAGAGAAAGAAAGAAAAAGAAGCGGGTAAAAAAAAATAAAATATAAAAGTAAGAAAGAATAAAAGAAGCTGAGGCTTTTATCGGTCCGAAACTCAACGTCTAACGATTATAAATGACTTGCTCAAACTTTTTTTATGCTTTATCTTTGTAAATCCCTCGCGAACTGGACTACTGAGTTAGAGCCAGCTCCTTCCGCTAACTTATTGTACTTTTATTTTATTTTTTTTTTTTTTTTTTCATTCTCGAGAAAAAATATAAATTTAACAAAAATAAGTTTATGGAACTGTCCGATAATGCAGCGGTTAAATAATAATTTGCTTATATTAAATAATAAATCCGAGGTCAAATGGGACACCATAAAACCTGTAAATGTTCGGGGGTAAAAAGCTCCGAGTCAAAAAACAAATTCGGATTTAAGTCTCAAAGTTCTCAATGAAGTTTTTGAGGATCAATTTATGAGGAAAATTGACAACAGTAGGAAGTTATCCTAGTTTAGTCCTCAAAGTAGTTTTGACCCATTTTACCACTGAGGACTAAACTGGAATAACATAATCTAAATTAGAGCTTCAAAATACTCAAAACATACAAGAATAATTTTATCTACTTTTGAATCTCAAAAGTCTCATTCGACGTATTCTCTCCCTACTTTTCTATTTAAAATTTTTGAAAGTCCGAAATATAACTTTTGATTCGTTGAGGATTTTGAGGTTTTAGTTATAATTTAAAATCGATAAATTATTCGTATTTAGACCTCATAGTTCTTATTGAGGATTTTGAGTACTAAAGTAGAGTTACTTTCTGGGCGGCAAAGAAATTGAGGCTTTTGAGGACTAAACTATAATTTTTTTTTTGACTCGGGGCGGTACCGTTGTGGAAAAAATTTTTTTTTGCAGTGCAAAAAAAATTTTTAGTAAAAATATTCAAAATTTGTTATAAAAAAATTAAAAGCGGTGAGAAAATTGAAGTATTTAATTTTAGTCGGAAAGTCAATTCACTGTTCAGTTCCTATTTGCCCCCTTCCTAGAACCCGTAAATAAATATTTAATAAAAAAGAGTTATCCAGCTTTACTTGATATGGAACGGCAGTAACTTATTTAAATACAAAATATTTTGAAATTTCATAAAAAACGAACTACTGAATTAGAAATAACGCTAAAATAGTGTAATTAATACTTATTTTATAAGCTTTCAGTAATACTTCATCATTCATAAGTTAATAGAGGACTAGCAACAAATATAAGCTTTTTTGAGTTTTTGGGAAATTTTGAAGATAATCAAACTGTTAGAAAATAATCTTAAAAAAAAAAAACAAGTAATATAGTGAAAATAAAAGCTAATCGTACGAACTGTAAGATACATTTTACAGAATTAAGTGAAGTGACTAATGTTCGAAAACTCGAACATGTACTTTTACGTTTTCCTTGAAAATCGAAAATGTATCGTATAAGAAAAATAATTATTAATAATAAAACAACTCTTTTTAAAATAAATTTAAATTATGAATACACGTAAAAAAAATTTTCATTATGGTAAATAAATTTTTTTAAAAACCTCTATAAAAGAGACTTGATAACAGTTTATTTACCAATTAACGTATAAATAATAAATAATTATATAAGTTATTTTCTAAAAGTATAAACTCGAAATAATAAGACAATGACAATAATTATCTATAAATTAATAATTATACACGGAGAGAAAATTATCGGGATGGTTCCCATAATTTTGTGAAATTCTTTCCTATACCAGTATAGGAATTACTACCATAATTTATGGGAGCAGTTCCTATAATTATAGGAATGGTTCCTATAATTTATAGGAAGACTTCCTATAATATTATGGGAATCATTCCTATAATATATGAACTATTCCTATAAATTATAGGATCCATTCCCATAAATTATAGGAACCATTCCTATAACATTATAGGAATGGTTCCCATAATAGTATGGGAACCATTCCCATAATATTATAGGAATGGTCCCCATAATGCAATAGGAATAGTTCCTATACCATTATGGGAATCATTCCTATAATATTATGGGAATGGTTCCCATAATATCATGAAAATATCAATTTTATAAAAAGTGTGGAAATCACTTCTACAATACACAAAAATATTATTAAACATAAAAACAAAAATTCAAACATTGAAAAAAAACTCGTCTTCGGCAAATAACATCAAAATTTTTAACAGAAATTTTTTGTCAGCGCAGAACATTCAAGAAAATTCAAATTTTGAAAATAAAAATTTAAATTTTGATAAAATTTCAAAATTTGAAAAAATTTCTACACTATTTTGCAAAAAAAAAAAATTTATGATATTTAGGGATGGTTTCCATAACATTATGGGAATAGTTCTCATAATATTATAGGAATACTTCCCATACCATTATGGGAATAGTTCCCATAATGATATGGGAATAGTTCCCATATCTTTATGGGAATGGTTCCCATATTGGTATAGGAACTATTCCCATATCACTATGGGAATTGTACCCATACTATTATAGGGATGGTTCCCATAATATATAGGAACCATTCCTATAATAGTATGGCTACAGTTCCTATACCATTATGGGAACTATTCTCATAATGCATAGGAACACTTCCCATAATTTTCTCTCCGTGTAGTAGCTTAAAAAAATGTCAAACTCAGTGTTCGAAAAATCGAACACTGGGTAGATAATGGGTTCAATTATCAGTTTCGGTTCGAAAGTTATTAAAGGGTAAAGCCGGAAAATTCATTTTTATAAAAATAAAAAAAAATTTAAAACACCCACACCTTTAAAACTAAGTTACCGATCGGGCTCATCTTCGAACTTGATCAAGGTAATCGTCCATTGAATAAGTCTATAAAATTTCATCAAGATCCATAAAGAACTGCGTGTAGTGGCAAAATTCTTAGACAATTTTATCATGCGATTTATTGCAATAGTCCGATTTCTAAAGAAATCTCCCTAAAAATTTCAACAGCGCAAAGAAAATCTTTAGTAAAATTAATCAAAATTTGTTCTGAATAAATTAGCAAGTGGTTAGAAAATTAAAGTATTAAATTTTGGAGTAGAAAAGTCAATTCAATGCCCAGTTCCAATTTGTCCCAAATAAATATTCAAAAATAAAAAATAAAAAAATTTGTTTTCTCCAAAGTGGTATCTTTATGTTGTATTTTAGTAAATCCGGATGTATATGACAAGGATTTCACACAATCATGTGTCGTGTCTGTCATTGGTCATCTTCCGCTTTAAAATAGCTACTTGTTAATGCTCAACGCGTGTTTGGTGTCAAAAGCATTCGTGTTGAGTGGATTCAAATGTTCTTAAACTTTTATTTCTTTTGTAAAAGGATCTAATGGATGTATTTATATATAAATATATATACATATATAGATTTCGCTAAGGATTTAAATTTAAATATAAATACAAGTATTATACATTTTTTATTTATATTTTCATTTTTATTTTGGATAAAGCGCTAAAGTTTAACGGAAGTATCTGCAGATATGAATGTCTACGGATTTTTTTTTTAATATATATATATATATATAAATGTGCGTATGCATTGAAATGCAGCTTGTCGACATTTTTAACATAGCTCACGTAATAAATTTCATTCACTGTCGACGTCAGGATAAAATAGAATATAAATAAAAAAAAAGTATGGGAGAAAAAAAATGTTGAAAAAATTTATCTCATAATTTTTATCATTTTTTTTTGTTAAGAGAACTGAAGAGAGATACGAGGTTTATTTGGGAGCAAAATTGTATTTTGATAGCTGAATATTTAAAAAAAAAATTGATAGGAATTTTTGAATATTTATTTTTTATTTAGAAAATTGTTGATTGAAATGTCCATTTTTTTTTTTTTTTCGTTTTTGTGATAGAAATATTTGATAGCAGCGTTTTAGATGAATGACGAGAAATATGTACATAAAAAAAAGGCCGCATAGTTGAATTTTCCAGACTAAGTGGCTGTGAGTAAAAAAGTAAATATTTAAAAAATGTTTACTCAATTGCTAGGATAATATAAATTTTTCACGTGCCGATAATAAAATAAATATATTTTATGTGATAATTTATAAAATTTTTCTTTAAATTTATTTAGTTATTAGATATTTTATTTTTATTTTAAATAAAAATATTAATTAAAAATATTTTTAAGTTAAAAACAAACAAGTAATTAAAAACAAGTATTAAAATTATACAAGTGAAAGAATTTAATGACGTGTAAAGTAATAAAAAGTAAAAAATAATATTTTTTAATATCTCAATAAAAAAAAGTTTCTTTGTTCCCTCTTTCATCTTAACTCTCTAAAAAAAAAAAAGTTAAAATATTTAAAAAACAAAAAAAAAAAACATTTTTTTTACGATAGGAAACTAAAAGCCAGTCTATTTATGGATGAAAAAATATTTATAAGTTAATAAAATGAGTCATAAAGGCGATTTCGTTAAAAAGATTTGTGCGGTTTATTAGCTCTCTTTTTTAGATCATCATCATAATAATATTATCCATAAGGATTCTTTGCTATATACATATATATTATCTACTCTTTTTAGTCCTGTTCGTCTCCGTCTTTTCTCATACTTAAACTCAAACTTTATCCTTAAATTTTTTTATTTTTTCGCTCTACTCGTTCTATTTCATCTTCATCTTAGTTTGTCCAACACGCTCGCAGCTGTATGGTAAAAGCCAAAAGAAACTCATATCACGCACGATTCACCACGGGTATAAAGCGTACCGGGAATAGTGTGCACACGTGGCACCACACCATCGGTTGACAGAAAAGACACCAAAAGCAAAAGATGCTTTTTGAATGCGGTTCACGTACTCTCAAGTACTGAACCACCGGATAATAATTCATGTAAATAAAAAAAAAATTTAACCCTAAAAAAATTTAAATAAAGTTGTAAACATTTTTATTAAATGTTATAAAATTGTATAAAGAGACTGCAAGTACACAATTTCAATTTTCATTTGACAAAAAATTTTTTAAATATTTAAAAAAATGGGGTAGTTTGAAAATGTTTTTTATTCAAATTTTTTTGGAGTTTTTTAATTTTTATAAATAATTGTAACTATAATATGTACAGGATTAAAATTTAAGACCATTTTGAAAAAAAATTCACTAAAATTTTGGATGCCTAATTTTTGCCCGTATCTTTAATTAAAATGGAGTTGCAATAATTTTTTTAGAGATAAATTAAAAATTTTATCCATTTCTAGTTATCCAGTGAACAAAAAAAAATATGGGGCACACCTGCAATGCATCAGATGGGAGTTTGTAAAAATAATAAATTTTTGGAACGCGAAAAAAAATCACAAGATTATTATAAAAGGAAGGTTTTGAAATAAAAAGAAAAAAGTGTGAGGGCCAATCATGACGTACTGGACACACGATGTAACCTCGCAAACATGAGGATATATTGCTGCCGGATCCTACAGTGTACGAGTTGATGATCGATTGCACTCGTGGATGAACGGCACGTTGGCCACACTGACCTCCTTTCTGGCCGCGCGGCTATCGACCACCTCAATATCTCTGTAATCCCCCAATTACTTCAGCTTTATTTACTTCCATTCAGCTGATCCTCTATATATATACATATATATCTATCGCAATGTGTAAGATTTAATTTCACTGATTATAAGCTATATTCATACATATACATATATATATACATATAAATCTCCACATTTATTTAAACATAAATTACCTTCTTCTTCATCATCCGTTTCCATCCGTCAAATTAAAAAAATACCGTTGAAATTTTAAATTTAATAATAATAAAAAAAATTTGTTTTTTCAAATGCAACTCTTTAAATTCACAAATACCCTCATTATTTTTTATTACCGCAACTGAATTACGGTTAAATAATTTATTACATACGATAATTAAAGGTTGGAAAGTATTACACGCAATATTTTTTTTTTTTCTGCAAAAGAATTTTAAGTTTTAACATTTTAAACTCCAGCGCAATTTTAAAATGTATATTAAACATGCAATTTATATAAATGAATCAAGTTTATACTAATAATTTATTGGATTAAATCTGACGTTGATTTTTGACGATGGCAAGATGAATTTATTTTGACAGATTAAAAATCAAAGACCTGAATTTGATAAACAACCGAGTAGGGAAGGGAATAAAATTTTAAAAAACAGTTACCTCAACATGAGTATATGGAAATGTATGTATATATATATATATATATATATATATATATATATATATATATATATATATATATATATATATATATATATATATATAGATAACAGCGATATTCGCTTTAAAGCACAGTCTCATTAACGATTCAGGTGTGCCCTACTTATTGCGAGGAAGCAAAAAGAGAACAAAACATCACACGGCAAGTCTACATGCACCGCACAAGTTTAATCTATAATATGTTGTGTAGGAATGGAGGAAATGACGGAAAGGATAATAATGACGAGAAAATAGCGTGGCTGTTTGTTCTTATAAGAAATTCGATGAAAAAAAAAATAATAATAATTACAAATGAGGCACAAGTCTAACTGTTGACTTTTTCATGTTAAATAAATATGTAAAGTAATTTTTATTTATTTAGATTAAAAATAATCCGAGTTTGAAATTTGGCGTCGCGTATTTAACAATTGATGGGTGTTAAATTAACGCAATGTCATTATTTTGTTTGACCATTTTCAATCGATTTATTTTTTATCACTAGATAAATTTTATTCAACACGATATTTATATTTTATTAATGCTACTTTCGGATCGACACTTAATTTATGTTAATTTGTTAAAGTAACATATGAAAAGTGGTGACTTTACACTCGTCGCGGGGTAAAAATATTTTCTCTGTCCTCTTTACGCGAAAAGTACAACACTGGTTGTATATATATTATATATATAGCGATTCAATGATATCGACTGGATATTGTCATAGAAAAAGTATGTGGATTATCCAGAAGATAATTTAAATTTTATAATTTGTCCGAATAATAACAACAGGATACAATAAGCATTCAATAAAGAAAGTGACACTTAATTTTTATTTCATAAGCCGGTAATTCAAAATCACAAACTAACTTCTTAAGTGTACACTATACTCAACATAATTACTCATTAAAATAAAAAAAATTATTAAATTATTTTTGATTTAATTAATTAGTTAATAGTTGTTTTTCATATATTAATATAAAGTATCAAAATAATGTTTTTAATATTAGTAAGATTTTTAAATTTATTTTTCCAAGGGTAAAAATAAAAAAAAAAAATTTAAGATTAACACTCAACTTGTGTAACAGTTGACATTTAAAATATGATAAAAGTTACAGTTGAATTGTAGATAAATTTTGTTCAAACGGTCGTTTTTAAAATGAAATAAAAATTATTGCAAACGCTTGATTTGTGCTTGTTTTTTCATAAAAATTTTTTTACCATCCATGTGTGCACATGTGTTTTTTAGTATGATAAAAAATATATACGCACGTGTTTCATTAACATGAGAATATGACTATACGTAACAATATGTAAATATATAAAATGTATATAGCTAATATGTGGGTGAGTATCGAAATGACATATGTATACATATATATTCCTAAAATAGCAATGGGACATAATCTCAGGTGGTCGAAATGTTATAGGGACAGGGAGTTTAACTAGTATATTGAGTAGTGTAACAACCACAAGATAGATATATTGTACTAATGTAATGTATATAATGTAATGTAGGTAAGGGGAGAGAAGTAAGGGGTCGGGTATATCGTAATCAACAACAAGACGACAGGACCCTGGAAGATGGTTGTCAGCGTGGGAACGTTCACGGAAGATCAGTGGCTGATTACATAGACACAATGGGAAACAACCACAAGACATTCCTCTGCCCTGTTTAAACTCATGGAACGACTCGTCATCCAGATAGCAGGGTTACACCGTTAGATTCTCTCAGCTTGATGTACTCTCTCTCGTTCTCTCTTTCTCTCTCTCTCTCTCGGTCTCAATTTGAGGTTCTATATTTCTGTTATTTGCTCGCTTGCAGCTTCGGCGGTTATAGCCGAGTTGCAATTCCAACTATTGTTAAATCGAGGATGAAACAAACGTCGTAATCCTCGAGACACATCCCAGATAGATTTTAAACTGGACTGTGGGATATTTTTAACAAATTGCATTGTCTTATATTGTGATTACTCTTGGGTGCTTTTTTCTTTCGCCTTCGGTGTTATCTTGATACTTATACTGCATTACTATTTTTATTGCTTTTATGCTCTTTTGTTGTTTTTACTTTTTCATTTAAAAAGTACGGACAGTTTATTTTATTATTTTTACTGCAAATTGTTTGTACTGTAATAAATATTTGTGTTTGTTCTTGTATTAAAATATAAAAATTTATCGAGTTTTGAGACGAGACCAACAATTGGATCTTTTGTAATATCGATAAAAAATATTTTAATGACACATAGGGAGCATTAAATTGTTTGATGTCTGAATTTGTTTTGCAAAAAAATTTCTCACGATCGACTTAGCAGATTGGGAGTAAATAAATTATCTTTTTGGGGCATAGTCTGTCTAGAATTAACGGTTATGTATCATAGAATATCTTGAGAATTAAATTAATTGTTAAGACAATAATGTTTTTTTCAGTCAACATGTCCAATTATCATCCAATTAAACATTAAAATATACTTTTTATGGCTAATTATATTTTTTTAATTAAAAAAAAATTTTTAATTAATAAAAATTAGATTTTATAACAGAACTTTTAATTCGTCAAAGCAAATTTGACTTGACCTAAATCTTTTGAAATTAATGAGAAATTTTTTTATTGAAGACATCAATATGTCAAAACTATTTTTTTTTACTTGTAGAGTAGCCAAAAAAATTAATTTCTCTAAATGATTTTAAATTGTCATTCATGACCTTTACAATTATTTTCCAACAACTCAAATTATCCAGGACTTATTTTAGAAAAAGTAATTTTTTATTTTATTGACACTACCCCATTTTGCCCGAGAAAAAAAATATTTCGAGTAAAAATAAAAATTTGTCTTATTTCTTAGTATTTTTAAAAATGATCAGTCCTCAGGATCAAATAAATTATTTTTTTTTCTAACATCCCCATTTTTCCCGGCTTTAATCTAATTAGTTTTTAATAATAATAATTTTTAATGATTTTGAAGTTAGCAGAGTTAAAAATTTTCGAATTTTTTTTTTAATCACTTAATTTAAAAAAAATAAAAATATGCACATGTAGAAAATTAAAAAAACTATAGGTGCAATTTTTTCAAATATTTTTTTTTTTTATAATTTATTGTTTAAAAAAAATCAAAAAATTAATGGACGTCGGTTAACTTCAGTATCATAATTTTTAATTTAAAAAAAAAAATTCTTCAAACTTTTTTTTTAACAAAAATTTATAGCTGACTCATTAAATTCTACATTTACTCAAAATATAAAACTAAATTAACAAGTTAAAAAATTTTCATTCTCATATTTAATAATAATAATAATAATAATAATAATAGTAATAAAGTGGTTGAATAATTGTAAAAAAAAAAAAAAAAAAAAAGTAGATATCATTTTTTATCATTTTTTTTTTCTCCATAAAAACTACTGTTTCAGATTACGTCTAAATCCGAGTTATGATGAAAACACGTCTCACAAAGAGAGTAAACTCTGGCCCTCTAGTATTTCATAGAGTTTCCAGGACACATACCCCAACCCATACCTACACCCACACCCACACCCACACCCATTCAGTAGCTATTCACTCGCCGACTCTGGCTCTGGCTCTCTTCTCAACAAATATCCTCAACTGAGTCAATTTATTGTATAACGTATAAATCGTCAACAAGCTTACATAGCTTATCTCCCAAGAGAACTACAAGTGATGTTACGAATTCTCCTTGTGACTCTCCAGAGACGATACGCACGCACCCGTCGTAAACACGAGCTTTCCTCCACTAGCGTCACTGTTCCACTAGCTATACCATCATCCCTCGACGAGAGTCTATATCCTCGGCTCTGTTGCTCCAGTGGTATGGATACAAACTCTCCTAGCCACTGTGCTGAGCAAGTAGTCAGAGAACAGTAGTGCAGTACGAGTCCGAGTACACAGTGGATCCAAACTCAACTGAACCCTGTACTATCTGCTCCCAGGTCAGAGTGAACCCTAAACTATTCAACTGTCCAAAGTCATCATCACAACATGTCTCTTCATCGGACATCAATACCAACCTAATATTTACTGTCTTCAATTATACAAATGGTAAATGTTTTAGGTACACAAAATAGCACTCAGTTGTCAATTTACATTTGTATATATATCGCGTTACTAATCCCATCAAAAGGACTTATAATTTTGTACTCCCGAAAACCAAAAGGGCTTAGATTTTTTTTTTATTGCCAATCATTTTGGAAATTTTTAGCTTTTAAATAAGTTCCCAAAACGATTGGTAATAAAAAACAACCTATAAGTCCTTGGAAATTAGTAACGAGATATAGGGGAGAGAGGGGCAAAACGGGGTACTTAAGGAAATACCAAGTTTTCTAGAACTCAAATACACTAAATTTTTTTTTTTAATGATATTCAAAGTAAATAGAAAAAATTTTCAGTTACCGTTAAAAAAAAAAAAGTTTTATTTTTGCGGGCAAAATGGGGTACCCCCCAAAAAAAGTAAAAAAAAAAATTTCTGGATTTAAAAATAAAAAAAACAAATTTTTAATAATTTTTATCACAAGACAGAAGTCATTAATATTTTTCAACTGACAATTGATTTTTGAAAAAGTTTAACAAAAAAAATTCAAAATAACGGTCAATTATATTTACAAAAGTGATTTTGGAATTTTTAAAAACCATTTAAAATATATCATTTTTTTTTACAAAATTTTGAGGGTACCTCCTTTTGCCCCCTCCCCTTCCCCTATATTAGAATTGTCCTTAAAAAGATGACTTTTCAAATTTTGTAGGACCACCGCCTAAACGGTTACACAGACGTAAAAAAAATTCCACTGTTTTTTTTGACTTCGTATCTACTTTCGAAAACATTCCCAGTATAAATATTTTTCCAAAAATTAAAAAAAGTAATTGATGAATTTTGTGCCTCTTGCAAAATAAAAAAATAGAGTTTGCTACTGAGTACGTCAATACATGTGTAACAAGCAATATGTAACTCAATTTGAAATTATATTCCTAGGATTTTCTGTCATCGCGTTATGTAGACTTTCATTTATACATCGAGGTTGTTAGATAAGTAGTGCCATATAGTCAAGGGTTTGCTTTAAACTCTCAAGGCATTCAAGTAACCCAAGAGATCTTTACATACAACTCAAAAGTCCCTGTAGAGTCTGCAAGTACGAATGCGAGTACAAGTACGAGCATGAGTTCGTACGAGCACGAGTATGAAGTACATGGGTAAGTTACATTAGGTTGCATTGCATAGCGGTAGAAGTAGCCGAGGACTGAGCAGAGGAAGAGTTGCCGGTAGCAGGACAGAAGTTTAACCTGAGACTAAAGCTGATGCTGATGCTGACTACCAGTAGCAAAACCAGTGGTAGCAGAAAGGAGTAGAAGGACACACGGTGACTGGAACGGGTAATGTTCATGAAAGGCTAATGAAGACGTGTCGCTGGTCCGTGTTCCCGGAATCCCTTCGCTCTACCGCAACCATCGACTACTAAGGCTTAACGACCCATCGACCAGTACTGCTATGTAATGTTTGATACGACTCCCTTTCGTATTAAAACTTAATTGCCGATTATCTTCTGCAACATCAAATATTTATCTAACCAATACGCTTATTATACCTTTATTTTCGATTGTTACTTTGTTATTTATTTATTTTTAACGGGATGGTTATTTGCTATCGAAAATTTTCATGTATTTGAAGATTGGAACGTTTTTCGCGGAACGAAAATTTTAAAAATTTATGTAATTTGACGGCTTGAGGGGTAGTTCCGGAGGTTGGGGTGGTCTGAGTTTCGGCTGACATACCAGCATCTAGTGTCAGGGGGGAGAGGCAAAATGGGGTACCCCCAAAATTTGATTTAAAAAAATTTTTTTTTTTAAATGTTTTTTAAAAATTCCAAAATCACTTTTGTAAATATAATCGAGCATTATTTTGAATTTTTTTTTCTTCCTTTATATCCAATAATTATGTAAAATGTAATTTTTCTTTATGTAAATTACTTGTATGAAAATTTAATTTAATCAGATGTATTTAATATCCAGAAATTTTCTTTTTCACCTTTTTTAGGGAGTGCCTCATTTTGACCGCAAAAATGAAAATTTTTTTTTAACGGCAACTGAAAATTTTTTTTATTTACTTTGAATATCATAAAAAAAAAAATTAGCGTATTTTTTCCTTGGAAACTAAGTATTTCTTTAAATACCCCCCCCCCCCCCTCCCCCGCCCTTATACGCTAAAAATTCCAGAAATCTCGCCATCCAGTAGATTTTTTACTATCCAATTTTGTTTTTCGTCGCGCGAAGAACGTTCCGATTTTCAGGTACATAAATTTTCCCTAAACTAAAGATCTACTAGAAAATCGCGGGAAAATTTAAAAATCATTCAAAAGTGAGTTGTTACCATTCAAGTTAATAATATGCAGGTTCGATCGGGTTCAAAATTTTTATTTCAATTGAATTGGTTACGGCCAAGAACATCTCTAAGAACTCAAAAATTTATAAATCATTATAGTAAAAACTTTTCATACACCACTTTTTATTCAAAAATCAATTTTTGGAAATTTATTATACTTTAATCCATTGACCGTAAGCTTTTATTTTATACCCAACATGTCCCGATTAATTAATTTTTTAATGGGGCGTAGTAACAACTTAAGTTGATAAACTACAGATTCTACCGGAATCGCACTCAAGAAAATTTAAATGACCAAAAAATGTTAAAATTATTGCGGCAACAATTCTTCAGATTTCCCGAAATTCGAGATCTTGCGCTTTTTATTTAAAAATAAATCTTTTGATCATAAGCTTCAAATTGGTACCAACATGCCCCGTAAAAATAATTTTATTTTTTACCGAAATTCAAAATTTAAATTCCCTAAAAATTTGAAAAAATTTATTTACAGTGACAGATACCGAGCGATGTTATAAAAAGATTTTATTACTTGTACACTAAAAATTGAAAGTAAATCGGCAGAGATTATTTTATCTTCAACTATAAAATATAAAATGCACAATCTTTGTTACCAAGTACACAGAGTGTCTATGTTGTGCATAAAATATTATCTTTGATACAGATTGTTATTTAGGTTTATTTTTATTCACCGAGATACAGAGATTATTTTTACACTTAAAGACAGTTATGACACACTTCAAGATACTAAAGTACTGGTATTAGTGTAAAGAGCGTGCTCTTTTAGCTCTCACAAATATATAAATATATTTATACACAATATGCACAACACACACACATTTATGTGTGAGAGTTAAGTTTAAAGAGGTACAAATCAAGAGAAAGGAGGAAGGAGTGCCGAATAAATTGTTGCAAATTATCTGACATCCCTTTAATAATCTTTCACATACTTTTAAAAAAAAATTTTTTTTTTTGTTCATTCGTAATCCAGTGTAATTTAAAATTCAAAATTAAAAATTCACTCGTTTTCACATTTGCGAGATAAGATAATTTAGCTTGGATATTTTTTGGTTTTAATTCGGTACATCAGAGGGTTGAAAAATATACTAATGGGGTGTACCGAGGACTCTAGGTTTAAAAAAATATAATTGAAGAAAGAAAAGAGGCAGAGTGAAGTATCCTGCTCGTGGAGTTACGAAGGCATGAAATTAAGAGATGTGAAATGCAAATACAATGGGTTTTTCTGCGGGAGTGACAGTCGTATTTTTGCATGTGGGCGGTTTATGTATATTTATATATATATATAAATACCTATATATATGCATATATATCCATGTCCAATTAAGTTTAACAATTATTTCAAAGATTTTCTCGTGCAGTCTAGTGTATTCTGCTTGACACACTGAAATAGTTATTAAAATAATAACTTGGAAATATATATATTTTTATTCATTATTTTTTGTGTATAATTATCGCGCTTTCTCGTACATTTTTATTCTTATTCCGAAAACTCAAAGCTCTAATTTTAAATTTTATTTTTCATATCCATCATAAATTTCTTACTCTCGTTTTTTTTTTTTTTTTTTTTTTTTTTTTTTTTTTTAATTAATAATTAAACTTTTGTAATTTATCTTTATATATTTTTAAATAGGAAGCTTTATTCTCTTTGATGGATTTATTGTCGACTTAAACTTTCAAGTATTGAGAAACTAAGACCAAGCTCTTATAATTATAATTATTGTTTTATTAGTTTATAAGTATACTTTTAATATAATTAGCGCTCGTTATTTTTTCCAGGATCTGAGGCTCAATATTAATTTAAATGAATTTTATAAATAATTTAGCTGAGGCCCGGGCAAACGGAGCCCAAAAATTTTAACTCATGATTTTTTTTGAAATTTCGAAAACAAATTTACTCATAAATTTTCATAAATAAATAAATAAATAAATAAAAAATAAAGAATAAAATAGAAAAAAAATTACAATAATAAAATACATCCTCTTATGTTCTGGTAACTTTTGCACTGGTAACTATTTACACCAGTAGCTTGTCTTCAAAAATGTAATTAAAATTTTGTTTCTTTGTTATCTTTCTTTTTATTATATTCCAATATTATTGTTTATATTTTTATTTTTTTGGAAGACAAATCATAGTGATCTATCCTATAAATTTTTTTTGGTATGCTAACACTCGACGCGACATCATCTTTTGTTATACTTATGTATCTAATTGTGACCCTGTTATTGGCCATATGGCTATTGGGTCTCGTTATAAATAAATAAATAAATACTTATTATCAAAATATAAAAAATTTATTTCTGAAGTTTTCCCAAAAGTGAAAAAACTTTTTTTAAATTCTTCAAAAATTTATCATATGATTAGCGCTGATTATTTTTTCTAAGATCTGAGGCTCAGTATGAATTTAAATGAATTTTAAAAATAATTTAGCTGATGCCTGGACAAAATGGCGCCCAAAAATTACTTTAATTAAAAACTTTTTTTTTTTTTAATTTTGACTCCTAATTATTTTTGAGTTTCTTTAAATAAATTTAATAAAAAAAACTCCAATACGTCATCCAAATATTTTTTTGAAGCTTCTCCATTTTTCCCAAAAGTGAAAAAAATCTTTTTCAAGTCTAAAAATTTTTCTTATTTTTTAAAAATATATAGAAAAATAAGATGTAACATATCGTAAAAAATTGAATTGTTTTCTCAGCACCCCCATTTTTCCTGATCCTTCCCCAATATTGATATCATAATAAAAATGTTTGAACAACTACCGAAGCTTATGTGATTAGCATAATATATATACAGAAGACAAGTTAAAAGATACATTGAAAGGTACGATATATAAATATGTCTGGCCTTTAAACTTGGATGTAAGTAAGCGATCTTAGGTAAATGCCCGTCAGTAAAGCTGCGTTCGACTCCTGAAGATGTTTGTGAAGTTTTGCCTCAGGCATTTCGATAAATATATATACATATACACAACATATTTGTTACAAATCTCTCTTTCTAAATATACATATACATATATATATATATTTAAACTGGTAACATAATATCTTTGAATACATATCTGAAAAGATTGACTACAGAAAAGCCCTAGGGTGAGATTTGATACAGTAACGTGACGATAAGTCGAAGGTTCTATGTCATATATTTCTATTTCCCAGTGCGCGATTACTCGAAAAAAAGTAAATAAATAAGAGAAACATGTAACATCAACAACAATGATACAAGTATGAGGAGAGAAAAAAAATATGATGAATTAGTTGATATCATATTTTGCTCGATGAAATATATATATAGTAGAAGAGAGGAGAGGAGAGAAAAAAATATATATGAAGCAATGTATACAGGACGTAGAAAAATGAGAGGATATACACGAGAGACAGCTGGAAGGTTTGAAAGAGGGTCAAGAAAACACAGAAACTCTTGACTGAGTGTTTATTGTGGGTTATGTACGTGCGCACTTACTCTGTATCCTCTGTATAGTAACACAAAGTGTAGTGACTTAACTTCTCGGCATGGCAGACAAACTCTCGGTAGTGACTTCGGACCCTACTATACACTCATACTCATACTCATACTCATACTTATGCAATTTTTGAGTGTAGTGTATAGTGGTCGCGGTTCCAACCCTATATAAGTTGCGAGCCACTGCACGTACAAGTTACCTTCTGGAATTCTCCTATGGGAAAACCCAAAGTCATACCGCTATAGGAAAGAAAGAACGACCGCAAAAGCGCTCAAGGAAGATGAGAAGGGTCTGGACTCTTCTTGTTTTAAAAACTCTCGCTCTACACTACCAAGTTAACACTCCAAGTAGATGATAGGGTCGTTAAATTTACCTTTTTATTTTTTAACATTAACTGGTTTTCTCATTAACTCGGTTCTGTTATTTCTTTGTTATTACTCCGGGATACGAATTCTTCAAATTTATAATGCATTAGTTATTTTATGGAAAATCGCTTTTTTGTCACCACTAAATTTATCACGAGATTTACTTTCAAAATTATCTTGTTCTATTGTTTTGTAAAAATATTTTAAGTCCTCGATCAGTTTTTTTTATTTTTCACGAATAATGAAAAAATAGTCTCAAAAAAAAAAAAAAAAAAATTGAACCAGAATTCAATAAAAGCTTTCGATCGTCCCAAGATTTATTTAAACCGATCAACCTCTTGGTAAAATTTCAACATCTGTTTGAAAAAACGACTTACGAAAGTCGGACTAAAATCAGTTACTTCCCTTTCAAAAATTTCTAAAAAATTTATGTGATTTTTCCTTGAAATTCAGGGTTACTGTATACTTTATACAACAGTATGTAAAAATAAAAATTTCGAGTATGCAAAAAAAAATGATAATATTTGGCACATAATTTAGTGATGAATGTTAAGTATGTAGCAAACAAAAATGACAAATGATGTAGATATAACTTAACATAATTTAAAAGGTATGAACAATAACTAGTGAATATATATATATATATATGACGAGAGTTGATATTTATAAAATGTTGGGTTACGTGCCTGGGAATAGATTGTGAAACCCACTTATGCGATTTATTCCGAGACTACTCAACTCCGAGAGTGCCCGCAAGCACACACAGTAGGGAGGAAAAGTCATATAGAGAAGTGTGATATGTTAGCCGGAAAAGTCTCGACCTACTATACACTACAGCCTCACTATACTTCTTATACACACACACACATATATATGTATGTATATGTACATTATAATATCTATCTATATATATATAGATATAAAAGTTAAGTCTTCTTTTTTTGTCGTCTATCTATTGAAGTAGGGAGCAGACCAGCCAGTCAGAGATCGAGTGACGTGTTCCGTCGTTTTTCTTTAACGTAATCGATATCTCGTGAATAGATCGAGCGAGAGGCGACACGGCGAAACGATTTATCTCAACGTGAATCGAGGGCGAGGTCGGGAGGTCGCGGACGCGCGAGACTACTACCTACAGCCTGGAATATACATAGTGCTAGTGAAGCTGTATGCTTCCCTCTTCATGCTTATGCTCTGGTGCTGGTCTGCTGGATAAAAAAAAAAGTTAAAAGTATAAGCGACGACTACAACGACATCCGGTCATCGGCTTTTACTGTACTTTGAATCACTTTTCTTTTATCACTTTTCCCTCGTATTTTTTTTTCTTTCTTCCTTTTATTCGTTTTATCACCGGCTTTTAATATTATCGTAAAAAAATATTGCTTTTATTTAATAACTTATTATTGATATTAATTTTATAACTTTTTTACATTTTATGGTTTAAAAAATCGTTTATTCATTTGGATATTTAGTACTTTTATTTATTAATTAATAGAGTAGTTTAGTTTTTGTAATTTATTTTTATTGGAAAAATGGTTTATTGAATTTCATAAAATATATCAGAGCAATGTTTTAATTTTGATAATTTAATTACAGGTGTAGGGTAGCTACAAACCGGGAAAATCATCAATGTCGGAAAATATCGTGGAAATATCAGGGAATTTCGAAAACTATTCGGGAATTTAATTGCGACAGTTCAAAATTTAAAATTTTCTTCACTAATACACTAGTCACAAAAATTAAGGAATATTTAAAAAACCAAAAATTTTTAAGTGATTTTAAACAGGCTGCAACTCGAAGGAAAATGGCCGTACAATAACAAAAAAGAAAATCGTAACTTTAAATACTCCAAGAAAATCATCGCAAAAAAAATTTTCAAAATTTTTGCTTGTCTTAAAAACGGTTATGAGCTTCAATAAATTTTTTCGATACTTGTGATTGATTTTTTACTACTCCGGAACTATACTAGAAAACCGGGAAATATCAGGGAATTTTCAAATAATTTCTTTGTGACCACTCTGGTCAAGTATTTCTGGCAATTTATTTATTAAAAATGTGCAAATAACATTTTAATTGAAGATTAAAAATTTCTAATTATTTGATTAGAGTTTTTTAAAATATTCGGAAATTCGAAAATTTTTCATTTGATTCAAATTCAAAAATTTCGCTCGCAACTATCAACTTTCTATGAATTTAAAAGTTTTTTTGAATATTTATCACAATAATTTGTACTTATGAGCCACATTAATTAATTTTATTATTATTATCGATTAATATTCTTTATTATATTTTATAAAACCATAGGAAAAGATTTTCAATAACTTTCCGGAAAACTCCATTTAAAGTTATTCATCGAGTAAATGAGAAAGATGTTTAACATCGATTTTGCATAAAATTTAAACTTTGATTCTCGTTAGTAGACTAAGTTTTTTTTTTTTTTTTTTTTTTAAATTAGTTTTTTAGGGCAATCTCTGCTACTATATGTAGGTAATGCAGATGTCGTTTAACTTTGATAAATGGTAACTTTAGATGCTTGTCATTAATAAAAATTTTATAAATAAAAAGAAATATTTTTTAACTAAAAAAAAAACTGCATTGAAAATTTTCAGTTTTATTTTTTATAAAAAATTGTGATAAGCCGAGTGTTGAATAATTATTTGGATAATAAAAATTTATTGAAATTCATAAAAAAAAATGTAATTTAACTAAATATATATGAATAAAGCAGTTTGTCATATGTGAAATTGAATGAAAACGTGAGATATCTAATAATAATAATATTAAATTCGAGAATATGTAAAATCACAGGAGGACTTTATTCAGTTGGCAATAATTCTCTTTTTGTTTTTTATTTACTTTATTTTTTATTTTTTTTTAAAAACCGACTTTCCATTTTCTCAAGCGTTTTCGCGTGTTGAGGCAGTAGATGTTATATAGGCCATGTACTCGGCGCGATAATACTCTCACAGCTGTTCTTGATAGTTCATTGAATTAAATCTTTTTCTTGAATTTATTTTCGCAATGTAATGTGGAGATGGTAAGTAAGAGAATGATATAAAACTGGGGGGAAAAATTTACAGTAATAAAAATGGAATGATAATAAATTTTAAAAATTTATTTTATCATTTTTTTCAAAATTTTACTTCAACAAAAAAAAATTATAATAATGACAGAAAATTTTGCGTTTAATAATTCGAGAAAATTTTTTTATTAAAGTCAAATATTTGTACTTTATTTAAAAATTAATAAATTAAGAGAATAATAATGAATAAATAAAGTAAAATTTTAACTCCTACACTAAATATATTTAACTTTTTTTGTCTGACAATTTGTTTGAATTTAAATTTAATTAAAACATGCACAGAAAACAAACAATTATTCAATTAAATTTATGCTAAAAACATCTGAAGTAACTTTATAATTAGTGACCCCTAAAATAACAAGATAATTTTTTTTTAAACTGAATAAATTTTACTATGAAAACAAAAAAAATAATGACAACGGTGTAATGATGTCGAGTTAATAAAAACAACTAAAAGGGAATAATTTACTATAATTTAAGATCCAGTCGAGCGTTGAACCGATAAGTTAAATATAAAAATAATAAAAATCCAAGGTAATGTACATAATATATTATCAAGCATTGGGAAAAGAGACAGATGTGAGTAGTGAGTGGTAACAAGAAGTTAAAGATCGATCGATACTCGTTTCCGTTCCTCACAACATCCGTGGAAGAGATCCATCGTCAAGAAATCGGTTTCAAGTGGAGAGCATCGACATCTAGACGCCGCGACCATTAACGAGGTGTCGGGCTGTCGTTCATGCGGAAGTCTTTACGACAATGAGTTCACCAGTAATGTACACTGATATATAAATATATATATATATATATATATATATATATATATATATATATATATATATATATATATATATATATGCAATTAATTAACTTCTACAACAACAACACTAACTACAGCAACTATACTACGATATTAATGAACTGACTCAATGTCGGTATATGTTTGAGTTTTATATATATATATATATCTAGAAGAAGGGGGAGGGGTAAAACGGGGTACTTAAGGAAATACCAAGTTTTCGAGGATTCAAATACACAAAATTTTTTTTTTTTTAGGTAAATTTTTTTAAATTTAATAGAGAAAATTTTCAATTGCCGTCAAAAAAAAACAAATTTTTCATTTTTTGCGGGCAAAATTAAATTTTCTTACCAGTAATTTACATAAAAAAAACGAGATTTCACATAATTATTGGATGCAAAGGAAAAAAAAACATTTTTTTGGGAGTTTTTATCATAAAACAAGTCATTAATATTTTTTGACTGACACTCGATTTTTGAAAAAATTTAACTAAAAAAATTCAAAATAACGCTCAATTATATTTACAAAAGTGATTTTGGAATTTTTAAAAACCATTTAAAATATCATTTTTTGTTTACAAAATTTTGGGGGTAACCCCTTTTGCCCCCTCCTCTTCTCCTTTTTTTTGTTAAATTTTGGAGACACCCCTAGCCCGTTTTGTCCCTTCCTCCCCTACACAGAAAAAAATGATTTCTTGGCGCAAAAAATTTTTTCTTGTTCTAAGAAAATTTTTACTTGACCCAAGAAATTTTTTGTATTATACAGTGAAAACAAAAATTTTCTTGGGGTATGAAAAAAATTTTCTTACCCCCAGAAAACAATTTTTTAGGCGAGAAAAAAATTCTTGAGCCAAGAAAAATTTTTGTCTTCAATTCATAGCACAAAATATTTTTTGCGCCAAGAAATTCTTTTTTTCTGTGTATATATTTCAGTTGTATATATATTAAAAATCGATTTATAATAAAACTCAATTTATATTTACTTGAGTACAAAAAATGGCAAGTGATAAAAATGATTATTTATATTTTAAAATACTTTTTATATTTTTCTGGGTGGAAATAATAAATAAATGACATAAAAGTATTTTGTTTATCCCGAGTTATTATTGAGTGAAATATTTACTAGTAAATATTTATACGAACGGTTGAATGACTTTTGCCGCAACTGTGAAAATTCAAGTTGATGTATCTGAATATAACCGAAAAAGCGGATATATATGAATCTAGACAAGTACTCGTTACGTGTATATCTATCTATCTATATATATACATATATAGATGTAAATATGTGTATAGTAGTGACGGCGATGGTGTTACGTTTTACGCGTGAATCCGGAAACAAAATTTGTTTTTATTATCTGCCGACACATGGATTCAGAGGCAAAGAGAGTTTTTATTGAGTGCGAGTGGATAGGAAGATCAAAATATTATTGAGTGTTGAAAGAGAGAATTATTGATGCCATCGATGCCTTTACGCATTGCGGTTAATATTCTTTAAATTTTTTTTTTATTTTTATTTTAAATTTACAATTTAAATTGAATTTCATGTGGTGTAGTTTTGAATACGGCCAATTGAAAAATCAACCGACCGTTAATTTAATGGAAATAATTTTATTTTTTTTTTAGACTGAAAGAATGGATAAAAAAGTTGTAATACGGACGTACTATTTTTTAAATTAAAATTTTTTATGAGTGTTTTTATTTAAATTATTTAATTTGTTAATTAATTGTTTGTTCAATTCATCGAAATCGATACATTGCGTTAATTAATTTGAAATTCAAATTACAAGCGATCGAAAGTTTATAAAGACAAATTCTCTGATTGTTGGGATTTTCAATGGTTTCGTATGAAACTATTGTAATTAAATGGAACAGATATAAGACGATAAGTACTGTACGAAACAATTGATCGATTTAAATAAAAATTTTTTAGGATTGCAGTACTAAGTAATTATTAAAAATCGTTAATTATTAATTTAAATAATTAAAAATCTATTGTATTCAATTTAAATAATTAAACGTTAAATTATCAAGAGGAACATTGTACGAGTTACAAAAGATTTACGAATGAAAAGAAGGTAAAGAACCTTTTGAATAATTTGAATCTTTGTTCAATTGTTCGGAAATCAGCTTGCAAAATTACGAGATTTAATTATCACATAAAATATGAAAATACCATTTTAATGTTAACTAATAATGTTTTTTATGACGAAAAAAAAAATACCCGAGCGCAAGATTAATTTAAGAATTCAACAATATATCAAAGAATAAAATCAAAACGGAAAGTTTATTAAATCGAAATTATAAAAATTTAACGAGCCAAACTTTTTTAATTCATCGTTAAGTAATTGAAGTTTAAGAATCCATAAATTTTATTTGCAATGAGAAATAAAATAATAAATTAAATGTAAATCGTTTTCATGAGATTTTATAATTTACGCGGGTTTTTTTTTAAACAGAGTAATTAGAGAGTAACAGAAGTATGAAAAAGTTACGAAACTAATTTTATTAATTTATTAAAATAAATGATGAACAATAATAATAAAAGACGTAACAACACTTTTATTAAAATAAACTCATTAGATAAATTATAAGAAAAAAAAAGTGATATATATTTTTACGGCATCCCTTTTTATCCAGGAGTTTTTCAATTTACCGTCAAGTAATTGAGATGAAATATTGAAAAAAGTTTGACAAACTTTTTAAAATTTAACATCAAGAACATTTTCTTTTATATACATATATATATAAATATATAATAAAAAGTTATAAATATAGTTAATGTAAAAAAAGCATTAAAAAGGATGAAAAATATCTTTCATATCCTTTCAGAAAAACCAACACCTTAAGTATATTTGAAATATATTGAAGTATCGAAAATTGAATTTCTCTTAATATTATAAAAATAAATTTTATAACGGGTATGTGAAAAGTGTTTGAATAAAATAATTCGATTTGAATCAGAACATTTGATCTAAATTTCGAAAATTAAATTTTAAATCAAAACGTATAATAAATTATTAATATTTTCTCACATCAATTTACAAACTAAAAAATGAAATATTTGTCCCAAATAAATCAATTTATTTGTGGCTTATTTTTTTAGTATTTCTCAATGATAAATAACTATATTTGGTACAACTAAATATGACAGTTGAATCGTTTATTTGAGAAACCCCATAAGTCAAGAAAACAAAATTTTTCAGGAAACACAAAAAACATTTTTCTGGAAAAATTTGCCATTAAAATAATAATTAAATAATTGAAGACAATAATGTTAGCGTTTCTGAAAAAGATTTAAACAAGAAAAATTACATTTTTTAATTGAAACTACTTAAAAAAATTATTTAAAGTTGATTGACTTATGGGGTTTCTCAACCAAACGGAAGAAAAAGTTATAAAATCTTTGTTTTTTAAATTTTTTCCACTCAAATAATTTATTAGACTGATAAAATAAAGTATTTAATATGTATTTAAACTCTGAAACTCGGAAATTACAAAAAATAATAATTAATTTAAGCATTTTAATTAGAAATATTATTTTTTTTTTCCAAAAAAAGTGCGAATTTTAAATAAAAAAAAGAAAAAATTATTTCTATAAAACTAAAACTGCATATGTTTATTTGAAAAACCCCATAAGTCATTGACTTATGGGGTTTCTCAATAAAATCAAATTTCTGTCACCCCGTTAATTGTTTTTTAAACGCTGATTCGATGCATATTTTTATTAATTTCTATGGGGGGACATCCAACGAACCCAAAAATGCAAAAAACCCAACTTCGAAAAAAACATGACTTACGGGGTTTCTCAAATAAACGATTCAGTTGATTTAAATAATTTCATTATTTGACTAAAATATATCATTTATTTGTGGTAAGTAAATGATATTAAATTTGTGACGAATAACAAAAAATTTGGCGATACTTAAGCACATGGTCCAACTAACCTTTATTTGCAGCAATTGAATCATTTCTTTACCCCAAATAAATATTATATCTTTCTCACAATTACATATTTATTTGGCCATATCCAAATATACGATATCTTTGGCTTAAATAAATCTTTTTTTAGTGCACTGTGAAAAATTAGCGGAGTATATCCAGAGACAATGCTGAGCGGATGACTATTTATTTATTTATTTAATTCCCTCGGAGTGAAATTCACTCCTAAAAAGAGTTCAGTTTAATATTAAAATTCTGAATCGGAGTGAATGCGGATTTAAATGAAATCCACATCACTGAAATCACTTTACTGGAAAAATAAACTCCCTAATTATTCTGAAACTCCTGAACTCTGAGTGATGGAATGAATTCGGATTTAATTAATATCCGTAATCATTCCGAGTTCACTCACAATTTTCCACAGTGTACCAATAATTTTGATTTTCAATTGAATACACTCTAAAAAATCAGGAGTGAATTCGTAGTGATTACGGATTTCATTTAAATCCAAATTCACTCAGCATACGGAGTCAATACGGAGTTTGTTTTTTCAGCGGAGTAATTTTGAAGTGATCTGGATTTTATTTAAATCTGCATTCACTCCAATTCGGAGTTTAAATTTAAAATAAACTCCCTATCAGAGTGAATTTTACTCCAAG
The DNA here is from genome assembly GCA_964016945.1 of Microplitis deprimator. Taxonomy (NCBI): domain Eukaryota; kingdom Metazoa; phylum Arthropoda; class Insecta; order Hymenoptera; family Braconidae; genus Microplitis; species Microplitis deprimator. Next base: position 12,535,176 of record OZ024715.1, on the reverse strand, counting down.
GGGATTAAATAAATACACAGTTATCCACTCCACATTAACTTCGGATTTAATCTGGGTTCCCTCCGAAAATTTTTTAGTGCAATATCCAATTAAATTAAAATAATTCGCAATATGAATTATTGACCCATCTCTAACTTTACTTATTCTCTCAAAAAGGTCATGCTCAAAAAATATGAAAACCAATTTGTAATTAAATTTAATAAAAAATAATTGGAATGAAATGAGTGTCGAGAGTAAAAAAAAACTTGGCATGCATGGCAAAAACATAAACTCGTAAAGTTGTGGATAAATTTTACTTCCAATGGATGTGTGTGTATATATATTTCGACATGAAATTGGCTAAATTTAAGCAAACTCGCGTTCATACCCCTGAGCAGTTACCTGCTTTAATTACCTGCGACGCCACTCGCAGTTCATCCTATTCCGAAACGGCGATACTAATTCACTCGAGAGATTTTCGCTCACGGGCATCGAAACATTCGTTAGTTGACTACATTTTGCACTACGCCAGTGACTGTAATGTATATATGTATCTATATAAAGTATATTACAGTAGATTTACTGAAAATACAAGTACCTTGGAGACGAGGAACATGAAACTCAGTACTTTGTTATGGATTATAATGATAATATTTACATTAAATCACAAAATAATCTTGAGGATTATTTGGGTTGGTATTATCAAATATTATCTTTCATGTTATAATATTAAATAATGTGATGAAAAGATAAAAGATTAGAGCCGTGACTGTTTTTTTAAAGCTTAAATGAAAAAGTACTTCAGGTACAATAGTTCAAATATCACACATACGCGGACACACGCTTAAACTTTTGTGTGTCAGTGTTCGCGGGCCATTTCAAATGGCTTTTCTACGTGCGTTTTTCCTCATCTACGGGCTCTCTACTCGGCTCTATTATATATAAGAAGAAAAAAGCTGCTGAAAGTTTTGCTTGTCGCTCTGCCAACCGAGTATCGATTACAATATTTTAGTTTTTTTGTTTGTTTGTTTTTAAGTACTTACTTTGTCTGAAAGCCTTCGAACTCTTCTTGTTGTTCGCTAATAGACGCTTCCAGATCGAGGTAAGCTCCATAGTCGCCATCTTTGTAAAGTTGTAATGCCGTATCGTCCAACTGTAACAAAAGAGATCATTATTTTTCATTAGTATTTTTTTTTTTTTTTTTTTAATTATGCAAAGTATCGAAATATTTTCATTTGAAATTTTTTTTCACCGCGAAAAAAATTTACGTTGATATGAAAAAAATTATTATAAATTTTTTTAAATAGAAATTATAAAAAAAGTCTAATGAAATTGTATATGACAGTTAATTTGGGAAAATTAAAATTTTTTCGGTAGAAAATTTTTTTAAATCATTTTTTTTTATGCTACCCCATGAATCCCAAAAAATTTCATAAAATTTCGCTGACAATTTAAAATTTATAAAATTTTTTTAGAATGTCAGTGAGCAGTTTAAGCTTCAGTGGAATTCAGATAAAAAGTTAATTTTTTCCTCCGCGTCCTCATTTAGCCCAACCCTCTATTAATTAAAATTTTTTGTATTGAGTAATTTTTGGTTAATTTTTTGTCGAGCAAATTAATAAAGTACTAAGTATTTATATACTAAGTAATGTGGTAATAAAAAAAAAAAAAAAAAAAAAATTAGTGAGTTAGCCTGTAGTTTGTCACAATATCTTATATTTTTCAGAACCGTAAATCAAAAAGTCGCAAGACCGCAAATTGTGCGGTCGCTCCAGGCAACTTTTTACATTTCATTGTGGTCGGTGGTCGAGGACAATCAATCAATTTTTTTTATCACTAGTATATAGAAGTGGATCGATTGGTTCCACTCTACTCTCCATCTCGTATCAACTTGTTCAGTTAACCCTCTCCTCATCTCTTTCTATATACATATACATATATACTTAACTAAAATTCAGCGACAGTAATAGAATGCGAGTTAGTTTGTTATATATCCTCTCTGATGTATATTTCTCAAAATGAGAACTCTTCCGAAAATAAATATTGGTCATACGAGCCCGCACATCTAGCACATCTACATATAACTATAACTATAATAATAACTACTCGTTGCAAGCATACGGATAAAAAATAAAAAATTTTATATTGTCATATATATATCAAAAGGTCAAACATTAACCTGAATTGTACTGGATAAAAAAAATTTGTCAATTGTTTGACGAAAAGAAAATGAAATATATATTCAAATATTTTGAAAAAAATTAAAAACAAAGAGTATTTTAGTCCTGGAACGGGAATTTATTCGAAAAGAATAGAGCTTTAGTAATTGAAAATAAAAGTTTAAGTATTGGCAATGAATAAAAAAGAAATTCATTGTTTAATGGAAAAATACTCAGACGACCGGAAACGTCGATGAAAAAAAATAAAAGACCACTGACTTAAAGATCCCACTGAATGCGTTGAAACACTCGAGTTGTAGCGAAAAATAAAAAAAAGACCCGAGATGAGAATGAATTGAGAAAATATTTGAAAGGAAAAGAATGAAAATATGTAGTTGAGTCATAAAGAAGACTATACTTGTCTAAGTGACCTATATTTATATAAATTTTTGTTTTAAAATAACTCGTGAGCTTACTGAACTCAAAACTCAAAGGTAGGTAACGAGCTTTTTGTTTAAATGTTTGTCAAAATATTTTTTTAAAATTTATTTTCGGAAGTAGATTTCTCATTATTAGTTTTTTTTCAAAGTTCCAAGAACAAATTGAATTAAAAATTAATTTGTTCTTACATTTTTAATGAATTTCGAGCTCGAAAACCGCCAGAAATAAAATAATTTGAAAATTTTAATTGTCGCTTTTTCCTAAATACTTGACCGATTTTTTAAATTTTTGAATTTAATCAAAATAATTGTCTAAAGAATAAGTATATAAAATTTCATAATCATCCGTAAAAAACTTTTGAAAACATAATGACATTTTTACCATAACACAAAAATCAATCATGTAACTTTGAAACTCTATTAAAATTCGAGAAATTATCGTAAAATAAAAAATAAAAAATGGAAAATATACTTTATTTTATCAGCTATGACATCCTTTTACCCAATAAGGCTTCATGTTTCCGTTAAAAAGTTATTTAAGACTAAACCGGCGGAAGTAGCGTTTTTCGTAAATTTGAAAATTAAAAATCGCCACCATTTCTAAACTAATTGACCGATTTTGCTCATCTTTGAACATAACCGAGCTAATTATTAATAGAATAAGTGTACGTTTCATTAAGATCTGTTCAGAATTGTAGGCCCTATCATCGCAACAAGACGCGTTATATTACATGTATATATAAACTTTTGAATGGCATTTTTGGAACCTACTCGACGAATTGTGATAGACTGTGGCAAAATTATCTGAAAATTCCACCATGAGGACAAATGCAATAAATTTCTACGAAATCTACTTAAAATGAAATTCATTATGTGAAATTTATTTTTCGAAGGTATTACGGCTTGTTACATAATATCAAGTACATACAAAGAGTAAAGAGCCGAGAATCTTGTTTGCTGAGAAGCTTTTATTTAATCTTATATTAAACCGCACGCCAGTGAAAATTCTGGCGTCATGTAATAAAAATATCTAATGAGCTAAAAATAATACAAAAGTATAAAGAAAATGTATAAGAGGAAGCTGCATTGATTATGTATTCTATCTTATGTCTAAACCAGAGTTGTAAAGTATTTGAGTAAAGGAATTTTAAATACTCATTTAAATATTTTTTAAGTATTAAAAGTACTTTACTTTCGAGTACTGAGTATTTGTATTTAAAAACTTTTTTAGTTTAAATGTCAAATACTTGTTAAATTATTTTTATCTTGGTAATAGATATTAAATATGTATTTTTATATATATGTGGGAAATATAATAAAGTATAGAGCACTTTTACTCAGTAGTTTTGAAAATTTTTCAATCGAAAAATTTAATTATCAAATTTATTGATGCGAAAGTATTTTAAATTGAAATCAAAGATTAAGAATTTGTGGCTGTATTTAAATACTTATAGATTAATTAAATACTTATGATATTTATTGAAAACTTTCTATATTTTTTTGATCATTTAATGACTGGTAAAAATATTAACGAGGAGTTTCTGCTCCTGATTTAATAATTTAAAAAAAAAATTGTGGGAGGTAAGAAGGGAAAAAATTTAACTCTGAGGTAAAATAAGTCCGTGAAATTTTTTTTCCAACTCTATAAAGGGGTAACATAAACACCAGGGGTAATATCGACCACCTAAAATTTCTAAAAACAATTTTTCAATTTTAAATCAGACTTAGAAATTTTTTTTCCAACTGTATAAAGAGGTAAGATGGACATCATGGGGTAATATGAAACACGTAAAATTTCTTAAAATAATTTTTGAATTTGAAATCAGTCTTAAAAAATTTTTTTTTTTTAATTTTAATAAAAATAAGCCTGGGATATTTTTAATTTTTCAAAAATAATTGACAAAACTTTTACCGAAAATTTCAAGTTACTTTTTTAAATAAAAATTATTAATTCAGTTTTTTGTCACATATTTAACAAACAAATGTAAAGTATGTATATTTTTATAAAAATCCTTTTTCAAAAGCGTTTCTAAAAACAATGCAGTTTTAAGATTATTTTCTACTGATGATAGCTAATGTTTTTTTTATTTTTTTTCCGTCTCCTCTGGGCTGTATTTTCTTGTATCGCGGGTACTTGAAACGTGAGGTAATGTACCATCCATGAAAATGGGAGATAAAGTAAACAAATTATTAAAATTTTCAGCGGATAGATAAAAAATAAATTGTTAATAATAAAGTAAAGTAAAGTAAAATATAAAAAAATATAAAATTGTATGCAAGTTCTTTGTCATGAAAAATTTAGGTCATGGTAAAAATTATATAAGATGGTTTTATAAGATTCTCTACTCTCAGGTTACGAGGTTCATATTTTTCAATTTATCTACGTAAATACTTTTGACGTGTGTTATTAAGAAATATATATATTTTTTTTATTTTAAATCGAGCGACTTTTTTACAGATTAAATTTAAGTGTTTTATTAGTGTGCCTTGGAGGGATGGGATAAAACCGTTTGACAAAAATAAAAACTGGTTATTTGAAACGTGACTGTAGCACCTATGGTTCATATATATGTATATTATGCATATGTGTAAATGTATGTTTGCAGAGTTTGTAAAGAGGTATATGTATATATGTTATATTAAATTTCCGTGAGATTACAAGGTGGTAAATTGAGAGAAAGAGAAATTTCGGGCGATAGATAGAGAATGAAACTGGAAACCACAGTCGGGTGTATAAGTATATTCAATTACATGATAAGATAATGATTTATTAACTTTATATAAATTTCACAAGATTTTAAGATATCAAGACAAGTGGGCTTGTGTAAACATTTGTTAATAATAAAATTCATTATTTTATTTCACCGTACGTATATCAGTTTCATGTTATCATTTTTTTTAATACGGTAATAAATTTTAATTATATTCAATGTTAAAAAATATGCTTTTAAATTCCATGATAAATTATTTTTTTTAATTTTAAGTCCATTACCAGTTAATGATGAATAAGATTAAATAAATAACCATTCATTTTTTTGACTCATGAAAATTCATGTTTTCAAATCAAATTATCATTTTTTTTTTCATTTAAAAAATATTGCTAATTATACATAAAATTAATTAAATATTTTTTGTTGACAAGTATTACATATAAATAAAGCCCAAATATTAAAATCAATCAAAATGCGAGGCAATATGGACCCTTTGAAAAAAGTTCAAAATTTACATAATTTTTTTTTAAATTTTAATTACTCTATCACATATCTTTTAAAAATTTTTTTTAATTAAATCATAAACTATAAATATAAAAAAATTAATTTTCAACTGAAAAAAAAATTATCAATTTTTTTCCAAAAAACCATTTATTTTAATGTCTCAAATTTAAAAAAAATTTTTAATTAACCATTTTATTCTCCCTTTATCAAATCAAAAAATTAATTCAAGTATAAAAAAATTATTTCACAAAACGTTTCTTTAAATTTTACAATTAATCTTTAAATCTGTTATTCGCTCTACATATTAATTATTCGTAGCTGAAATAATTTATCTCGTAACTGTGACAAAAATAAAATTACAGCCAATTAACCTGTCAGTTATGACAAAATAATAAATCAAACAAAAATTATCCTTGTATTAAAAAGGAGTTTGTTGAGGTAAATTACGTTACACATGAGAGAAAGAAAAAAAAAACAAACAATTTTAACAAACCACTAGCCTAGTAATATATAAAATATAAAACCACTCAGTACTCATAGCCACACGATACCCGCGATTAAATAGGCGTGTACATTACACATCTAAACTACTGGGTTATAAACAAGTACATCCAGCAAATCCACATATACTTTTACACTCACTTATCCATATCGTACGTGAGTAGAGAGCACACTCTATATCATGTTGTTCTTTTCGGTTTCTAGTTGCTTCACGCTCGAACGCGAGTGCAAGTGCAAGTAAACAGTGAGACGAGAAAGCAACGTTGAAAGTAAAACCAAATATCATTTTATTTCTCGCTAACCACTTTAACGCTTCTTAATTAATATAATTATCCTCCCACCATAACCAGCTAACTACCATTTTATAAATAATTACCAGCCTGTCTATAATTTGTAGCCCATAAATAAAGTTTAATAAAATCCGTCATATCATCCATCATCCATCAAAATTAAATGGCTAACGTCAAACTATCATTAAAGACAACACATTTATCTATAAACAACATGTGTTGTGTTGAGAATTATGTGGCTGGAAATAATCCGCGAATAGTATCGGAAGGTTACAAAGCACGAAACCGATAACAATTTCATTGCGGATGCACTCGAGCCTCGAGAACGTGAATCCTGGATGATCGTGGTTGGGTTTCATGAGATCCAAGTAAAGGCTGAAGAGGGAGAGACAAAGTTATCGGAAGAGTCTGAGCAAGAGTAAGAGTACGACTACAAATACTAATACTGGTTAAACTATGAGCACAACTACACATAAACAATTTAACTGGCATTGTATTGCACATTTATGAGTGCTCTAGTACTAATATAAGTGTAAATGGTACGAGGTGTAGGTTAGTTAACAAGGCAAGTACATATATTGAAGATATGGTCAGCCCGCGGGTTTTAGCTGTGTATCGTTTTATAGGATACGATCCTATAAGTTAGCTGTATTGTAGCACATGAGACATGAGAGCGTAGTTGCTGGTATTGTATACGGTGCGGATGATACAACTAAAGTGCAAAGGACAACCAACAACCAGGAGAAGGCCAGAGCGTAAGAGACCGGGAATATAATAGAATAGAAGGGATGTATGGAATAAAGGAGGGATCAAGGAGGGAAGAAACCTGCACCAACAGTCAAGCTTTCCCATTAGGGTCATGAAAGGATCCGGGTGGTAATGCCCGGCGTTAAACTCCTCCTACCTCAACACTTGTATTTCAAGTATATATAATGTGTGCTATGCTTTTCCTTTAACCTCTCTTGCTTTTGCTCTGGGTCTGGCACTGGGTCTGGGTCTGGCTTCAGCTTTAGCTCTGTACACCCCAACCTCTTTATCCTCATCCTCGTCCTCATCCTCATCCTCTTTCATCTAGTACGATGTTACCAGGTACATACCTATTTACCCCGTGCACTTATCCGTGTGAACAGAACAGTATCGGAAACCTGCAGGCGCCTGTAAACCTTCCATAAACCCTACTTGTTATTTTAGATGCCAAGTAGACAATGAAAGCTCGATACGATGGAAGCTTTTCAACGTTATTTTAACTTTATTATTATTATGCCTTTTTTTTAACGGCACACATTTTTTTTCATGCGCCATTTCATAAGCTTACGAGTTTTGTGACGAGCTGGTGGATGTGACGCAACGGTAGCTAACACGGTAACAGAAGGAAAAGAGCTGGCGGTTGTGGAAAATCAAGAGGAAGAGAAGAGAAGGGAAAAATTTAGGGAAGGGGAAAGAGAAAAGAAAGAAAAATAAAAAAAATTCATTTCAACCCTCCGGAAAATGATTTGAACAAGGCTATATTAGTGTGAAAGTATAGTGTAGCGTGAAAACCGGAAAAGCACCCGGTCGTTTACGTTCACCCGCTGATATTTCAACGCGTCGAATCGTAACGAGCCCATGCCCACCCTTGTTATTTATTACGCGCATTTATTCGCAGCACGGCATAGAATTACGAATAAACGAGGCGGTCAGATTTTAAATGATGTTTGTGCCACATAATACTGCTCCTATCTGGGCATTCTCATCTACCGTCAATCATTTCAATAAAACATTTTCATATCTAATGGATACACGCATACACTAAATATTACCGATATTTTATGCTCCATATTTTTTATTTTACTACTTAATTTTTTTTTAAATTTAAACCACCTCTTTTATTAAATTTTACAAGCTGGATTTATTTCACCTGATGATGAATTCGCTAATTAATTTTTTTTAATCCCAAGGGAGTGAGGGAAAATAAATTTCCGAGGATGTCTAGTCACGAAATTTAGTTCAATTTGATGGAGCATTAAACTGAACTATTATCATCAAAGTAACCCATTTTATATTTTTTTTTTTTTTTTTTTTAAATAAAATATAAAGAAATAGATAAGACAGCGAGACATCTCATCTTGTTGGAGAGATTATAGAGTTTGGGTTTGGATGGTGGAGGTGCTACTGCTTTTCGGTTGCCTCTTAACGGGCAGGAGAAAAAAGTGAGGTAAGAGAAGAGAAGAGGAAGAAGGTCCCTAGTGGCACGGTGATGGAACGATGTATTCTTTCGACCGACCTCTACTGCCAAGATGTATATGTGTATTATATATATGTATATATATAACGGTAGAGGCAGCAGGCGATGCGAGAAATCGAGGGAAAAAGGTAAAAAGAGGTGGGAATTCACAGGCAGGCCGAAAGTATTTCACGTAAAACTACAAGTCAGCGGAGAGAAAAAAAGGTAATAGAAAAAAAGGGATGTATGTATGGATGGATGGATAGATCGAGTGGTTGTAGAGGCTTCTCTGAGAATAAATACTGAATTCAACTTGAAAGAACGGACAAAAATGAAGTTGCTTTAACTCTCTTGTGATATTGGAAAAGTGTCTTGTTATCTATACAGACGATTCATTGTTCAATATACCATGACAATATATTTCTAAATTATGGATTTGTCTCTTAAATATTTACAAGTATATTTTATTTATACCATTTATCATATATTATCCTGCGGTATAGTTAATATTTTATTCATGGATATATCCCTATTTTTTATTAACATTTTCTGAGCAGATAATAATTTTTTAAAATAAAATACTCGAGCTCTACCATCGATCGAATGCTTTTAAACCGCGAGATTTATATTTTTCGAAATTATATTTTAAATATTTATAACACTATTATCACAATTAACAAGAAATAAAATAAATATTTTAGAAATATATGAGTTTAACGATTTATACAACACACTGATTGTATCAACTCTACCCAAATCCTACAATTTTAGCCGTATGACATCATAGTCACAAATATAATCCAGCTGTTTCTTTTTCCGTGTATCGATGACACAACACCGATGTCGTAACTAAAAATAAACTAGAGACAATAAAATCACAATAATTTACTAAATTACAGACAAAGATAAATTTCCGTAATTTTGTTTATTTTTTCTCAAAATTTTAATTTATAACCCGAGTCAGAAAAATAACTTGATTTTGAGGTAATTTTTAAAAAGGAAATAAAGAAAATCTAGTAAAATAAAAACAAGTTAAGTTTAAATTTTTTTTTTCAACTTTTTTAAAGGGTCCCGTATGAAAATAATATATATGGTCAAAATATATGATAAATATCAGAAAATATATCTGGCCAATGTAACTATATTTTCTGATATTTTTTTCTTTATATTAAAAAATATAATATTCATCATATACGAGTCCGTATATGTTTAGCATATATAAAATATATATGTCAATCACATACAAAAAATATTTTTTTATCATATATGAAGATATATATTCTTGTCATATATGAAAACTATATTTTTTTCATACATAAAAATATATATTTCTATCATATACGAAAAATATACTTTGATCATATATAAAAACATATATTTATATTGTGTATGGAAAAAAAAAAGTTTCTTATTCGTAATCAACTCCAAGTAAATTAGAGCTAAATTTTGATATAATCTTTAAATTGCAAATAAAATTTTCAAAATTATTTAATTTGATGCGAATATATGATATACCCATATACATATACATACACCGAATAAGACATATGCTAAAATATAACAAAGAAAATATATGGTGCCATATATAATATAAATTATATGCTACCATATATTTCATTTCATATAAAAATTTTATATTTTTTGAATATAAAAGAAAGTATATCAATACAATATATTATAAGGTAAATGTACATGTATATATAGCTTCATATAAAAAACATATAAGTTACATATATGGAATACATATATTTACTACTATATATAATTATATATAAAATCGCCCAAAATCGCTATATGATTTTTTATAATATACAATATAATATATGATATATTTTTTTGTTGCAAACATATATGATTTTATATATTTTAACCATATATTGTTTTTTCATACGGGATGTTGGCTCTAATTACAACCACACGTGGCCAATCGGGCCAGCTGAGGGGTCTTACTGTGGCCAAGGTAAAATCTGTCTTCTTGGAACATGTGCGAAAATCTCATAAATGACCCAAGTACTCGAAATTTTAAACAAAAAATACGCGACAATATCAGCAAAATTAAAAAATTGTAAATTATTACGATTTTTTAAAATAGATTGGTTTAAATTAATGCTAATGATTTGAAACGTACTTAATAATTACTTAATAAAATTGTTTTTGAAATTATACACCGATTTGTATTCATTTTTCAATATACTTATTTTTAATGGATTTTAGAATTAATACAAAGCAGATTTTAAATGTAACTGATGTGTCCTAAATTACCCCATGATATCCAGATATCGTTCAAAAATCGGGTGTGATTTTGAAGTGAATATGGATTTGATTGCAATGCGAGTTCACTCTGTCGCTCAGAATTCCGAAATTTGAAATATAATTTCAAAAACTGGCCGTGTAAATTTCATAAAATTCTCTTTACTTCGCATATATCCATGAAGAAAAGCTTAGATCTGACGAAATGTCAGATTTGATCAGATCAAATGATCTCTGATCGGACATCGAATTAGTGCCTGACTATATCTCATCAAAACAATTTTTCGATACAATAAGATTCAAATTCAATATCTGATATTTCAAATGATCCGATTAGATTCAACTGGATCGGGAAGTTAAAAATATCAGTCAAAATTAAGTCAAAAGCGAGACAAGTAAGTCAAAAAATCCAAAACAAGATAATTTTTTTGACCCGAGAATTTGTTTTAAATTTCTAAAAAAAATTTTGCGTGAAAAATATTTAAAAATACTTTTGTTTTTACTGACACTTGACAAAAAAAAATAAGAATTTAAAAATCTAAATATACAGGTATAATATATCTTTCCTTTAATGATTAGTCATGACAATTGAATGGGACTTGTCATCTATTGGCAATGAGGCAAAAGAGTAAAAGCAACAATAAAGAAAAAAATTTTACACACGAGTGGGTTTATTCACATATTATTTCATGTATATACATATATATTCGCTAGAACATATAAGAGTCGTTGAATTATTGTCCTCGATTTCTCGCCCACGTTTTTAAAATGTAGTGGACCTGGCCACCGTGACATTCTTGAGGATACTTGAGTATCCTGCTGAATACGTTAATTATACTTGAGACTCCATCATACATTTACACACCTTTACATGTATATATATATATTTTTTTTTTATTGCTAAAACATAGTATTGTACTTTCACTCTTCCTATCCTATAACCACGTAATCGATTCTTTAATGAATGAATCGGCAGTAATATTGAAATAAAAATAATAAATAAAAACTTGTTTGTATGCTAATGAGCGAGTAATTATTATCTGGCGTGGAGATCAAGGAAGGCAGCCAACCTGACGAAAATGCTATAATGTTAAGAAATAAATAAAAATGGGGAGCATAAAACGCAGAAGTAAAGAAAGTGAAGAAAAAATTTAAAACGTGTCAGACGTTATTGTTAAAAAGTATGACCTCTCTATATCATCTGGTCCTTGTCCTGTCTCAAGTGCCTCTACTCATTGTCACACGTTCTCACTATTTTTCACTATATATGACGACTCGACACAGAACCAGCAGCACCACTATGGTGTTACCCTCCGTTTACTTCAACGACTTGCAGTTACTCGAAGCACGAAAATTGAGCTGTTAAATTATAAAATTTTTTCCTCCTTTCGTATCTCGCGCTCATTTTATTTTTTTATCTCCACCTACACTTCTGTTGGTATTATATCGTGTTTTCTCGCTCTACGGACTCAGGATGTCAGACGACCGCCGTAATCTCGTGTGCCAATTAACTCTATGCCACTCGAGAATAATTTAACGTAATTGCTGGCTCCATTGTTCATAAATCAAAGTACAATACTTTTTTTACTTGTCTCGGTTTATTTTTTTCATTTTTTATTTTTATTTTATATGACGTTTTTATTCAAAATTTTAAGTGCCCATAATGAAACACTTGAAAAATTAGCTTTCGTTTTTAAAATAAAATTTTAATGTTTAGTTAAATATTTTTAAATTTGGCGGGAAAATAATTTTTTTAAAAATTCGCGGGAATTTATCATTTTTATACTAAAATTTATTTTGAATTTTAGAAATAGAAACGCAGGGTAAAATGGACACGTTTTATAGAGAAAAAAAAAATTTTTAGGAATTACATTTTTGGGTAAAATGGGTCACTATAAAAAACTAAATAAAATTAATTTTTAATAAAATTAAAAAAAGTATGAAACTTCTTGTGTTTTAGTAAAAATTAAATTTTAATTTTTTTTTTAAAATCATGAGTCAGTTAATTGAAAAATTTGAGGATAAAAAAAAAATGTATATGATATTTAAATACTTAATTTACAGGTCATGTCAAAATTAACAAAAAATTGAAGAAAATAAATTTATAATTATTATAATATCGAAAAGATTAAATAATTAACCCAGACTTGAATTCTATCAGCCGACATTTTTTTTTTTTTTCAAATCAATAATTAAATCTGACACTTGACATTTCATTCTTACCCGCGAAAAAAAAAAGTAATTAATAAAATTGGTATTAAATTGTCCTAAATTTTTAATTTAATGTTAAATCATTACATCCCATGTCAAAATTTAATCCCACACATTATTTTTCATGTAATAAAATAAAATGGATGTCAGTGAGTACAGCAAAGATTTATGAATTAATAAATAATTAAATAACGTTCGCAGATGATGTATGGCTAGATTAAGGTATATAATTGATATATATACATATATAAAATATTAAATGCATCAAGCGGATGTAGCAGATGAACGTTCGTACGAAACTACGATCCCAGGAGTGAACGAATGTCTGTTGGTATTAGGGTAGATCAAGAGAGCTCTAGTATTAATCAGCGAACTTGACAGAAGAGCCAAACGAACGAAGACGGTAAAACTTTTCAAGGGAGCAGATTAATGCTGTGGTTAGTAAATGACGCCCAGAGGAAATTGCGGTAGCAGTTTTATAAATTATCTTTCGCGATTAAATTGATGCGCGAAAGCTACTGTGTTATACACTAAAGTCAACTTTATACTCTATATACTATCAAAGTTTACAACTTTTATTTATATATATATAGACGGATATATATGTAGCTACGTCGGAACAGAGTGAAATTTTATTACCGGTAATAGAATCATAGACGGAATAGTATAAAAAGAATGTTGTAAATAACAATAGTTTGTTACTTTCTTACAACTTGATTTATATTACGACATGACTAATATCATTTTTTACTTTAAAAAAATAATAATAATGTAAAAATAAATTTCATAGGATTAAAAAAACTAAAAAAAGTTATAAAATGTAATTATTAAAAATTATTAATAAAAAAAGTTTTCCAATGATTTTCTCATTGTAATTAAAAGTAAGTCTGTGATAAAAAAATAAGTTTTTAAATTTAATTACCAAAACTTTGAGATTGCTCTCGTTAGATCAAAGAGAATTGTATAAAATTCAATTTAAATTAATTTTTAAAATTCAATAACTTTTATTTTAGTTAACTTTAATCTCATATTTTATAATGTAAATTTACAGCTAATGGTTTTTGTCAATATAAAACTTATTTTTTTTCTGTCGTGTTTTACAAAAAAAAAAATCTGATAGTGTAAATCTCGTGAGTAAAAAATTTGACGCGCTATTCTATCACTTCCGTAAAAATATTCACACGTGATTTAACAGTGATTGCAGCTGAGAGAGAATAACGTAAAATGATTTTATAAAATATTGAGCCAAAAGGTTAAAATAAAAAATAAAAAAAAAAAACAATAATAGCCACGCAACGAACTGCATCGAAATTGCTTAAGTTAAACAACCGACAATTGAGTTAACAGTTAACTCAAAGTGTGTATAACAATCAATAAACTCTTGTAAGCAACACCGCAATACAACTAACACTTAGTCTATTGCAAACTGTGTAGTAGTTCATAGGATTTGTTAAGTCCTAATTGTTGGCAACTTTTCCAAGAAGTGCAGTTTGACCCTCGAACTGGAAGAGAGACTACGCATTTAGTTCAAGGTACTTTTAACTTTACTAAACTATTATGTATACATTTATACTATTATATTAGATATATATATGTATAAATGTAAACACATAATTTAATACATCTAGGACGTTACGGTCGACCTTACGGAACGGGATGCGACTCAATCGCTCGTAACGAATCTTGGGATCAAAGACCTTATAAATTCTTTTCCATATCTGCTGTAATAATACAACAACAATAATAATAATAATAATAACAACAATATATTTAACGTCTTGGTGAAAAAAAAAATGTATAATGACCGGAAATGTAATTTCCACTTGTACTTTATTGCTGAATGGTTTAAGAAATATATTAAATATAAAATAATAAGAAAAAGTAATACAGTTAATAATTACTGTTAGGGTTTTATGTTACACTGTACAAAGAGCGGTGTTAAAATGGACTCAATTTAACACCATGTGGTGTTAAAATGAAATAACATCGGTGTAGGCGGTTTTAAATTTGTGTAAAAAAAAAATTATACGTATAGAAATTATAAAAAAAATGTATTATATATGAATCGTTTATTTGAGAAACCCCATAAGTCAAGAAAACAAAATTTTTCAGGAAACACAAAAAACATTTTTCTGGAAAAACTTGCCATTAAAATAATAATTAAATGATTGAAGACAATAATGTTAGCGTCTCTGAAAAAGATTTAAACAAGAAAAATTCCATTTTTTAATTGAAACTACTTAAAAAAATTATTTAAAGTTGATTGACTTATGGGGTTTCTCAACCAAACGGAAGAAAAAGTTATAAAATCATTGTTTTTTTAATTTTTTCCACTCAAATAATTTATTAGGCTGATAAAATGAAGTATATAATATGTATTTAAACTCTGAAACTCAGAAATTACTAAAAATAATAATTAATTTAAGCATTTTAATTAGAAATATTATTATTTTTTTTTTTCCAAAAAAAGTGCGAATTTTAAATAAAAAAAAAAAGTTATTTCTATAAAACTAAAACTGCATATGTTTATTTGAGAAACCCCATAAGTCATTGACTTATGGGATTTCTCAATAAAATGAAATTTCTGTCACCCCGTTAATTGTTTTTTAAACCCTGATTTGATGCATATTTTTATTAATTTCTATGGGGGGACATCCAACGAACCCAAAAATGCAAAAAACCCAATTTCGAAAAAAACATGACTTACGGGGTTTCTCAAATAAACGATTTACATAAAAAAATAGGAAAATTAAATGAATATCATCTGGAGGAAATTTCATTTTTGCTATGTACTTATTTAAGTAATTGTTTATATTATACGTAATTTATTTAAAAATTACATAATTTTATACCCATCATTTCAATCACCGAGAATTTAATTAATTGATAAATAATATTGTTCAACTGTAGTGGTCGAGTATGTAAAAATATTCACAAAGTTAAATATTTTAACATCGGGAAATTTTTTGAACACCAGTAAAGAATATTTACATCGGCGGCGGTTTTTTTTTAACCCGGATTTTGGTGAAATTTCTTTGGGGTGTGCGAATACTCGAAACTTCGAATTATTTGAGGCAAATCGAATTGAACAATTCGATTCGAGATTCGCCTCGAAGATTCGAAATTTTTGAATATTTCGAACTATTTTAAATCTCACGTTCATTGAATTTATGATATCATACGGACTATTTTCAGGTACAAATATAATAATATAATAGTTTTTCAATTTAATAAAGCCATAAATATTTTATTTTTCAGATGCAATAATATTATTTACCGAAGATTCGGAAAAAATTTCGAACTATTCGAATCTTCCGAACTATTCGATGTTTGACTCGAATATCGAATCGAATCTAACTATTCGATTCGATTCGAAAAAAAATTCTCACACCTAAATTTCTTATTAAAAAATGTCGTATGAAGTTTCATTAATCCCAAGTTAATTATTTGGCTTAAGTTCATTAATTAAAAATTTATTTTTAATACCGAATATAAAAATTTTAATTAAAGTATTTAAAAAATTTTTTATTTCTGATTTCAAATTTCAAAGTTTTTTTTCTAAATTCTGAATCTCCCATTGCCCCGTTATATAGGAGTTCGTTTTGCCCCTTTTTCTCTGTGACATTATAAACATAAAAAATGCATGAAACTTGACAATCGTAATAAAAGTAGTTGAGTAGAGTAGAGTAGATCACAATGTTATGGATAAATTTATTTGGTGTTATGAGTTTAAAAAAAAAAGAAAAAAACGCGTGGGACGCGTGTGAACTTCGACTGAGGACTTATGTCCCTAATTAAGTAGATTGCACTCTGGGAGGTATTGTGTATAGATCTCGCGTGATAGAGAATCTATACATGTGTAATATATTATGAATATATGTATATAGGTGTGTGTATTATAAATTGTTAAACATAAGTGTGTGGATAGTGTAGCCGGGGAGTAGGATACGACATTTACTCTTTAGCGATAGCGGTACATGCGCCAGACGTTTAGCTGTCTTAATGGAGTCTGGCGTTTAATGTCCGCTGGCTGTGACACACTCGAGCTCTAATGCAAGAAAAGGCTTCGTGAAACGCGAAAACGTCTAATGTCTGCCCGTCTAATGTCCAACCGTCTTGCCGTCTGGCTTATAACGTCTGTGTTTAGAGGAGCGCCTAAGAGTTATATAGAATCGTGCATTGTCTTGATCAGTCATTCACGTACACCTTTTATTTTATCTTACGTCTATTATTTATTGTACCGCTTATATGGATTATTTTTCATTTTTTACTCGGGACTTGTGCTATTGTCTATTTAAATCTTTTTTTTTTTTTGTTTTATTTTAATGGAAAAAAAATTATTTATCAACAAAATAATAGACTAAAATTATTATACTGACTAAAAAAATTATAAATGATTTGATCTACAAATTTTTCAGAATTTTACGTGACCGGGATTCGAACCCGAGTCCTACTAGTAAGAAAGTCTTTGTCTTATTAACGATATCCATACAAAAAAATCTATATGTGACATATATGCATCAATGTATTGGCTATATGGGACATATATGTAATTTATATATTTTTTCGTGCGGGTAAAAATAACTCATAAGAAATTTCTTCAATAAATTTAATAAAATAATTATTTTATATTAAAAATAAAATAAATGAAAAGTTGCGATGAAAAAAAATTTTATATTTTTCGCGGTCCCTGATTGTAAATTGAATAATTTAAAAAAAAAAATAATAAGTTTTAATTCTAAATAATTAAATGATATAATAGACAATAAAATATGAAATTTTCTTTGTAATAGATAAAATAACATATCGATATACTCTATTTGGAATAATTTGTCGAGTGAATTTCCATGTCGATTGATAGCCAGTGTGCATTTAGTCTCTATTAGAAGAAGTGAAAGCGATTGAATTACTTGACCGGAACCGTTTCTAATATGTAATAGTCAACGTGAGCGATATCTAGCAGTCTATATATTTATTATTTTTCTTTCTTATACATTTCTCATACGCCATCAGCAATAAGACAAATCGACAAAATTATCGAATTAAAAAAAAAATCACCAACGGACAATGCCAGTTATTGTTGTCGAAAAATTCTCATAAACTTTTTTCGTAGCCACCTTACGTCCCCAAAGTCTGCAATTAATATCTAAGAGTTTTGTCAGTTTTTATTCAACCGAAAATAATTGTACTGTATTTTTTTAACAACAACTATTATTATTTTATTATTTCATTTTTATAAAATAGAAAGTAAGTAACTACCTAGATATGAGTACTTGATAATTTATTTTTTATTTCTCTTTATAATAACATATATAAGAGTATTAAAAATTATTGTAATACTTTTTCTTAAGTTTAAACAATAGAACAAAAAATAATTTATTTTCAAGGTTATTTAAAATTAATCACAGACTGGGAACCCGACGGGTCATATTTCTTGTCATCGTTTTCGATTAAAGAGAATAGAATAAATGAAAAATTTACCGCGATGAAAAGAATATAAGTGAAGAACGGAAGTGGATATGAATTTTACATCATCTACTGGGATATTCTTCGGCTTTCTCTCTTTCTCCGTTCATATCCTTGAGGACTATATTAAAAACTAATGCCCAAGGAGAATAAAGAAAGATTGTCAAAAAGTTGAGAAAAGAATAACTGAATAAAAAAAAAAAAAAAAAAAAAAAAATAAGGGAAAATGGAATAATTTATTCCTGCTTATATATTTATATAAATAATTAAGTGTGTCATGCTGCAGTAACATTTTTATTTTCATGCTTCAACTTCAAAATCATTTAGTATACACTAAAAAAAAAAAAATTCTCCTTTCGTTCTGGACCCTAGTTATGGTTTCAAAAGGTCGCTCATAATTTTATAACATTCGTGGTTTAAAATACAGAAATAAATATTTTAGCTGTTAATATTTCGTTGCATAAAAAAGTTAAATTATTAATTTGTCGAGAATTTCGCGGTCTAAAAAAAGTCTGAAGGCGCAAATCGATAAATTAAAAATTTATAGTTTCAGGGATTTTAAAATATAATTAATAACAAAAATAATTCAAAAAGTTTTAATTTTAATGATGTACAAAAATATAGCATTTGTGTAATCGATAAGACAGGAGAAAATATTTTTATTGTCAAAATAACAAATGGAGTAAAATAATTTTTTTATGCACTTTTATGGCAAATAGTATTAAATTATGAGCGACTGTTCAAAATTATAATTAAGGGATGTAACGACCAGAGAGTTATTTTTTAGTGTATACTAAATCATTTTGAACAGCGAACACACAAAATGCTGTTCTAGAATGACAGTCATATATTTCTATAGACAAAAAATATAAAAAGTTAAAGAAAATGTAAATATAAGCGTGAAGGTTACGCTGTAAATAAATGTCGGTGTGAAAAAAAAAATTCAAAATCATGGGAAAAGGGGCGAAGCATCCCCTGTTAAAGTAATTGTCATGCAAAGTAAAGAGCCGACATTAGCATCATAAGCAGTACAGTCAGATACCCCAGATTCTCAACAACTAATATATATATATATCTATATATTTAGTTAATTAATTCAAAGACACGTGGCTTTCTATCTCTTCAACTCTGCAATATTACCCGAATATCCGTTTTTTTTTTATTTTTTTTTTTTACTTTGCAATACAAGCAAACTAAAAATAAATAAAAAAAGTTTTTTCGCATTATTTAAGATAAGACTAAAATATTTAGTTTTAAATAATCATGTCGCCCAAGTAAAGACAATGAAATTTGCATCGGCGTTATGATTTAACGGACGGTGAATTTCACGCTGGGCGGCGAGGATTTTATACGAAAATACCAGAAATTCTCTAGTCGACTTGGGCGGTTGGGGTGTAGAAATAAAATGTACGGGGGTGAGACGGAAGCTGGAATGTATAAGGTTTTCGTGGATTTTTCCTCAAGCATTGTGTCTTGGGACAAGGAATGAAATTGAATCTTGAGGGAGCTGAGAAAGATGAAGAATGAAAATAGTTTGCATTGCACCTTAATAATATACAACAGAATAATAAATTAAGTAGCTAAATGTTAATTCAGAGTTTATAAAATATTATCAAGCCCTTGCGGGCTATAGTAATGTGAAATAACAAAGAATTAATCTCTTGAGATTTTAATGCGGTTGAGGTGGTCTTGGGTTGTTGATGAGCCCAACGTAGGCCAAGTTTCCTTCCAAGATACTATATATATAGTTTAAGTATATAACTACAGTACTAAGCAACTACTACCGGTACAACTCGGGTCTTCTACTTTACTCCGGGTTATACGAATAAAGGACTTCCGTCTCGCGAGTGAGGCAACATCGTTGGGCTTCGTCCGGCCGCAAATAAATCGCGGCATTACCGAGAAAATACTTTTGTCTCACTCTATTCCATTACATCCTTTATCCTTTATTTATTTATATTTTTATTTCTTATTCTGTATACCGGATAAGAGATAAAATAAATAGATAAAGACAAAAGAATAAATAAAATCTATTGAACTTTAGTCAACGGGTAATTTACTGAAAAGCTGACCCCGATAAATTTAAACTCTAAAAAAATTTAAAGCAAATAGATAAATAAAAATATTTTGTTGATTAGTAATTTTAAGGACTAGTCAAAATACAGAATAGAGTGGGAAATTTTAGCAATGCAGTGAACCACATGAGCCTTTACTTTCTCGCACTCGTAAACTTGGTTAAATTCCAGGAAGTCGCATCACGTATCCAATTTTCCAGAGATCGAGTCAAGTGTGATACGGTCTGTAAGGATCTTGTATACAGAAATGAATTTTCGGCAAGGGTGAAGAAAACACGCGTTACTATTTTTATTTTTTTCTCACGACTCGGATAAGTATCTTTGGAATCCGAGCTCAAGTTCCTATCGGAGTTTCGCTATCGAAGATCTTTACGGCCTAACAAATTTTATTTTTTTTATATGGAAATACGAGTGACGAGATATATCGTTTGTGACTATTTATTGAAATTGCTGATAAAAAAAAAATAAAAACAAACAAATGGCTAATGAGTTTGAGAGCCGGTTGACTGAAGAACGAGACTTAAGACGAGTGCAAGTACTTTTGTTAACTACTTATTGAGTGACAACATAACACACAAGTGACCTCGTAGCTTTTAATCCTCCTTTACTGTGTACTTTTTTATAACAACTACTTTAACGCTACCAATAATAACAACAACAACAATAACGATTGCTTGTATTCATTTTCATCCGCTTTACTCGCTCGAACTCGTGAACTTTGAACCAGGGCAGTGCGATATATAGACTACTGCACGTCAGATTCTATGTCAAATCAATTCCTCTGCATAGCGACGTTTTCTTTTTTAAATTATTTTATTCCTTTTTTTTTTTGCCGTTTACTTTAAATTACCCCATTAAATTAAATTGAACTTTTTTTAAACAACTGCATTACCTTATAATTTCTATACATACAGAGCATTTAGTTAGTCTTAACAAAAAGTCTAGGTTGAAATTACTTAATTTCCATTGCAATGTTGAAACCTTTAAATTCAGTAATTATTTTTAGTCAGAATTAAATTTTCATACAAGAAAGGGTCGATTAAAAACGATACTGCGGCAAAATAGAGTATCTGAAATTTTTTTTTTCACCTTTTGTAGTGTACCCATTTTACCTGCGAAAATTAAATTTTTTTTTTTCAACGGCAACTGAAAATTTTTTCTATTTACTTTGAATATAAAAAAAAAGATTTAGCGTATTTGAGTCCACGAAAAAATATTTCTTTAAATACCCCGATTGCCCCCCCCCCCCCTACATCTATATTTTTTAAAATAATAATTTATAGCTTGAATTAATTAATTTTTAAGTTTGATTTTTCTAAAAAAAATTTTTTTTAACTTTTGTACTTTTAATTATACTGCGACTCATATTTATTTTCAAAATTTTTACATTAATCATATTTTTTAAAAATATAAAAAAAAAATTTTAAACCCCGTTTTGCCCGAAAATAAAAAAAAAACTTTAGGCAATTAAAAGTTTGACTTATTACCTTAAGTAACAGGAAAAAATAAAAGATTTAGCGAACTAAAGACCGTAAAAGTAAATAATTTACTAATAATATCAATTAAATATCAGTAGATTTCTGAGACTCGTTTTCTCTTACTAATTTTTCTATTAAAAAATAAAAAAAAACGAACAAACTTTAACCTTTAGCTTATAAATGTTTAAATAATTGCGGATTGAAATTACAGGAATAATTAAAAATAAATTTAAATTGACATACATAAAATCCTATCAGAATTTCCTATCAGCCAATTAGTAGAAATGAGATTACAGTTGAAGATTAACTAGCAGCTTCCTGTGACGTTGCTTGACATTTCAGAGCCCCCGACTACTCGGCTTCTCTGGCCTGTCACAGGTAAGTAAACACACAGAACACCGTATCATACAGACATATAACATAAATACACATATACCGTAAATACATATATATATATATATAATACCAAGTATAACGTAGTATTAGAGTAGTGCAAGGTGTCCCACGCGCAATCTAACATTCATCTCATCCCCTGTACCTATAAACTTGCTAACTGGTTATAAGCCAGACATACCACCACCACTTTACTTTAATATTATATATATATATTATATATGTCTTATAGATAAATATGAGTATATATCATAAATATATACTAAACCATATTTTCGTCTTTCGTCTTATGCTCACTCATTCGTCTCTACTATACCGTAAACTCGAAGATCTCCGACCTAAAATATTTACTACTACTACTACTACTACTACTACTACTACTACTACTACTACTGCTATTACTATTACTGAGATAAATATACACACAAAATACCCTCTTTCACCTATTTATTAAATAATCTCCCTCATAAAAGCCGATAATTATTTACGAGCATGAATATTTTAATGAAATATTCAATGGCAATTGGAATTTTAAATATCTACATACAACCGGCAATAAAATTTCACTCATTCAGTGTCCTATTGTGTATTCAAAAGTAATTAAAGCTTGTTAATAATTGTAGGAAACAATTAAAAGATTATCATTTTAAATAGTAAATAATTAAGAGCTCTAAATATTTTTTCGATAAAATTGTTATAGGAAATTAGAAAATAAATTATTTTTTTATAAAATTTTATGAGCATTTTTTTCAAAAATTATACACAGAAAACAAGGATTTCTTGGTGATAAAAATTTTCACTTGCCCCAAGAAATTTTTTGCATTATAAATTGAAAACAATAATTTTCTTGAGGTGAGAAAAAATTTTGTTGGGGTGAGAAAAAAATTATTACGCCTAGAAATTTATTTTAGTCCTAAAAAAATTTTTGTCTTCCATTCATAATCAAAAACATTTCTTGCGCCAAGAAAAATTTTTTTTCTTTGTATCAAATTTTTCTTTTTTTTTAAATATTTTATACGTACTATTAAATATTTTTGATAAATTAAAAAAAAATATGAGCATTTAAAAATAAATTTAAAAATTCAGTAAATTTTTTCTGCAGGATAAATTTTTTTCATTAAAAATTAAAACAGACATTTTTGATGACTGAATTTTTTTTTGTAAAAAAAAAATTTTTAAATAAAATAAATTGTAGAGCATAAAATTGACGTGTCTTTAATTTCCAAGTGGGCATTGGAAGACGAGCTGCAGTTGCAGTTGTTGTTGTTGTTGTTGTTGTTGTTGAATACTGTAAAACAGTTGTCCTACTGTAGTGCTATTCTGGGTGGAGAGTAGAGTAGACTACTAGTGGAGTTGTAGTTACAGTAGAGAGTGAGAGTAAATGTAACGAGAAAGCAACAACTCGCGGTAATGAGAGTAATGTTGAAACGAAATAATGAAAGGGTGTAGATTCAACTTATATACATATATATGTATATATACAGTGTCTTAATTAACTTGTAGTTACTCTCAAACAGAAATAAAAAGCTGAATTTAATGCTTAAAGTAACTTAAAGAATTTATTTTTGAATTTAAATAATTAAATTAAATTCATTCTCTAGAGCTGAATAAAAATAAAATTTGCATAAGTAATAAAAAAAAAAAAATAATAATAATAATAATAGTAGACAGTGAGATGAGATGTATTACATCATGGTGTAATAATAATGAGTGATAGTAATGAGTGCACTCGATGTCCCATGTCAATGTGACAAAAAAATATTAATAAAAAATTATAAAATTAAAAACAGGTCATGCTGGGTGGGTGTTTCGATGACATGAGTGCCCCTTGGGATAGTGTAGTCTGCTGTAGGATATATAATAGTTGTATATAGTATATAATATATGATAGTGATAGTGTACGATGAGGATGAGGATGAGAAGCTCGCATCTGGCGTTGGCATTTAACGGGACACAACAGTTTTATTGGCTCGTGACGTCAATGCTAACTTTGTGCCATCGACGTATCTATTTTTTTATTATTACTATTATTCTTTATTATATTATTTTTGTTTGAATATATAGATCTTTTCATCTTTCATGTCAAGCTTCAATGATTGACTGGCGTAATCGTCTTTACTACTCGTCTTCATTCTCTCAATCTTTTGTGACACTAACTGACTTTGAATTTCAATTTACAGTAGTTAGATTACTTGTTTTTCTCTTTTTATTTTTAATTCGTTTATTCATTTATAAGAAAAAGGCTTAATTTTTTTTTTTACAACAAAAATTTGTACTTTTTGTTTTTTTTTAATTATACAAGAAATTTATTTTATTGCAGAAATTTTAATTAAAAATTTTTCATACGTGAGAACTTCTGTTTGTTTGATCAAAATTTTTATTTCATTACTGAAATATGATTGGCTCGAAATAATTTGGAAAAAAGGGTCAAAACGGGTCTCTAAAAAAAAAAAAAAACAGTGAACAATTTTGAGTGGCCCAAATCACCCTGAAATGTCCATGTTACCCCTAAGTAAAATTAAAAAAAAATAGCGCGACGTCTCCCCTCTCTTTCCTGTATTTAAAAAAAATTCTGGAGCCTAAATAAAATTAATTTACTGAATACTTTGAACTTTATTGTGTTTCCGTACAAGCATACATTCAAACACATATATGCTCATACTTTGATTAAATTTTTCCCATGAACATAAAAGTAAAAAAATGAATATAAAGAATTTTTTTTATTAAAAATGACCCTGCGATTCCAAGTAATCCTGGGACCTGATATATTTTATCGAATTTTTTCGAGGACAAAAAATTGATAATTTCCTGTCTAAACTCCGATATCTCTTCCTAAATCGCAGTATAATTTATATTTAAAAAAAATCGGCATCAACTAAGTTATAAAAATTTTAACCTAATGTCAAAAAAAAAATGTTCAATCAATTGTCGCAATGTAAATTTATCGAAGAAAAAACTATAATTTAACGCATTGTAAAGTGGATATTGGCGAGAATTGGATAAAACTAAAGATATAAAAAAGTGGGTACTAAACAATATTACCTGCCATCAAGATAAAATTTGTTGAGAACAATCACATGAAATGTTCAATCTCGTCTGGGAGATGTTTCCCATCAGACTAGGTCATTTCATCTTTTTTTTTTTTTTTTTTTTTTTTCAAAGACATTCTCTCGTTTTGATCGTCATTGCCATCGTCTATGTCGTTGCTGTATGCTCTCTCGTGTACTCTTTCGTCTCAGTGGTCAAATGTAATTTTGTGAAATAAAACGGTCATAGGAGACATGAGACATACTGCAGACTACACTCTACATTCTACATTATACATTGTAGTATATATACTGTATACTATATAATACTACTGCACCCTGAGTAGTAGACAGGAAATGTCGGTACGTTTTCAAGCGAGAAAAACATTTTGAACAAGGAAATTTCGCACGGAAATGTAACAAACCTGGTATAATATATATCTATATATTTATACAGTAGATTGCAATATCTAGCACCATGTTGCGAAGCTGGCCAGATATTTCTACAGTAACTATAAACACTATACCCGTAGAGTCTCTACTCTAGTGAGTTAGAGATCACCCAACCGTAGAACGTTTATCCAAGATGGACGAAAAAGAGCCAAGTTACTTTGTCGGTTTTCTCTTTGTTTACGAAACCCTCTATTCGAATAAACTTTATTACTGCGTTGTTACGTCTCTACCTTTCTTTGTTACCGAACATCTATTTAGCCGCCTCACACCTGATTCTTTGTATCGTTTACAGAAAAAAATATAAAAAACCGTTAAATAAAATAAATTAACTAAACAAACAGCCAAAGGAAAATCCCCCATGTAATTTTTAAATTTAAAAAAAGTTTAGAATAGAAAAAAAAATAAAATAAATAAATAAAAGCGATAGAACTCAACAAGTATCTAAAGTAGACGTACAAAGTAAAAGCTGATGTAATCTCAAAATACCAAATCCTCTTTACTTTCAAAGTGAGTAACAAAAAAAAAACGTTTAAAGAGAGACGTAGTAATCAGTCATCACTAGATAAATCCATGTCTTTGGTCTGAAACGTCATCTTCATCTTCATCTTGGTTTTCGTCTTGAGCTTCAGCTTCAACTTCATCTTGGTTTTGGTCTTCGTCTTCTTCTTGGTCTGGGTCTTTTACCCAGTGGCACTGGTGCGCTTCAACGAACTCCGCCTCTTTGTGCCCTTGATTTTACCCCTGCTATCTTCAGAAACTCTATGCCATGGCTCTTTATTTATTTATTTATCTTTTTTTTTTTTTTATTTTTCTTAACATTATTAATATTCATCAAAGTGAAAGAGGTAAGGAGTAAGGCTGGCTCGAGGACGCGCACTAAGCAGGACGAGTACCGTTAAAAAAAAAAAAGCCCTCCAGTTCCTTCTTCGTCTTCGATACAAAGACAGGATAAGATACTTTATAAATATATAAATATTAATTTTACGGTTATAATACTTTTTAATGTTCTTAGCTGTTTTTTTTGTTTATCATGAATACGTAAATTTATTTTATTTAAATTTCTTTAGTTTTTAGTCTCAATATTCATATAGATCTATACTTTTAAAAAATGAAAAGATATTTTTTTTTCTTTACAACTCCAATGACTTAAAAACTGCAAAATATATTTAACAAGGTATAGCATCGCTCGGAAAAGATTTTAAGCGAGTTGTTTTTGCAAACCCATTCCCATTTCATTCATAATTTTTTTTTATTCAACAAAAATATCGAATTATTTAAACGTCAACGTAAAAAAAAAGTAAAATAAGATGAATTTAATTTCAAATGGAATTTGTAGCGAAACTATCAATTTTAGAAAAAAATGTTTTAAACAAAAATTGTAGGAAATTTAATTTGCTACAAAAAAGATCCTTAGACTCATCAACGTATCTCTGATAGTTTAAAAGTTACAGATGAAATAAGTAACAGATAAATTAATTAACCAATAATAAGATGTTGAAATTTATTATTTTTCTTTAACTTGTATTTACGTCGAAATAATCAGATGTATGTAAAAACGCACTGAGACCTTTTTTGTAGAGAATTTCACTAGCTACAAAATTGTTCCTATACATTTTTATCATATCTGTATTAGTTTGGCTCGAAATTTGATTTTTTAACAAAAACTTTTAGATGTAAATTTAAAAATTTGAAATAATAAAAAAGAATGTATTTTAAAAAAATTGAATCGATGCTCAGCAAACTGATGAGGGTACTGCTAGTAAAAAATTTCAAAGTTAATTTAATTTATCGATTTAATTACAAAGCTGTAGACAATTTCTGTTCTCGACGGATTAAATTTAATTCTCATGACATGAAACTGGACATGAGTCCGATAACCTGACCCGTGCAAAGTAACAGTGTCAAATTTATTCAAGTACATATTTATATACAGATAAGAATAGAAACAATATAAAATAACAGCTGATGAAGCAAATGCGATCGTTGAGTTGGGAATTGGCGGATTAGTTACTGATATAGAAGTAAAATGAAGAGATTTTCTGGATAAAAGGAGGTTTAAATTTTAAATTGTCTAGAGAATTTAAATCTTAGGTTAAATAGTAAAGTTCGTAAGTGTAAATTAAAGATATTAAAAGATTTAAGAAAATTAAATGAAGAGGCAAAGCATGTTGCGGTGATTAGACACTGAAATAACGTAATAAAGAGTTAAATAAAAGTTAAAAAATGAGATAGAATAGAAAGGGATAGGGGAATTGTTTCTGGTTTGGTAGCAACAATTGACTTAACAGCTCTCAAGAGAGCAAAAGCTGTAGCAGTATAAAGAGGAGCAAAGAACAAGTAGATTCTAAAGGTATCCTCGTGCCCTCAATCTTAACGAGCTGGATAAATCCCTGAATAGCATAAGATCCGGTTACAATAGTTTTGGCCCGCATGGAACAAAGACAAGCTAGAGAGTTAACAAAGATAGACGTAAACGAATATAAGGAATGGGAGATAGATAGAAGAGTGAAAGAACCAAAGTTAAGTTAAAAAGACTAGACTTGCTTCAAGATATTCTTTGTAGTGAAAAAGCACGAGGAGGCTTCTGGTCTTTGAAGTTGGTCTGTCTTACATTCTCCTTTCTCCTCTCGATCTCTTTTGCTCATTCTTTAACTCTTATCCGAGATGTGTCTACTTGTACTACTTGTTCCCTATACACTCAGCGCGGAGTACCCGGACGTCTATTCAACTGTAAAAATCCCGAGATTCTGCCCCGTGGTCATCTGAACTCGTGATCAATCAACCGGTAACATTTCAAGGAAGAGTCGTCTTAAGGAGAAATGAATTTCCTGTGCATTCCCAAATTGCCCTTTCTTTTTTTTCTTTTTTTTTGTTCAAATTTTATTGCTTTTCTATTTACTGATTATCGAGCTTTATTTTTAACCAATAAAACTTTTACAACAATAAAAGTGAGTAAACAAATGAAAATATCTACGATAAACTTTTCCTTTGATGGAAACCGAATAATTCGCTCACTTTAAAGTCTTTTTATCAGAGCTGTCGCTCTCTCAGTGTCGCTTTATACTTTTCTATTTACTCTACTATTATATTGTCAATTTGTAGGTGCAGCATTGAATTGATTTGAGTTGACGCAAACTCTTTCGGCTCATGGATGTTATTTATTTACACAAACTATTATTACTCGTACATTTTTAATAAATTTTTATTAAAGAAAAAAATTTTTTTTCATTAAAATTTAATGCTGGGGGTCAAATTAAAGCTTTTGATCAATAGATTCTAAAGATATTTATTTTTTAGTGATCACAATTATTAAAAAAACTAACGATAACTCAAAGTGTAACTCCGAACTTGAAAACTAAAGACTTACAAAATCGGAAAAAATTCAGTACGAAAATAATTCGGTCGGCGATAATTATAAAAATTAATAGAAAACGGCTGAAAAAAGTAAATTTATGAATAAAAATTCATAAATATAGAGGAGAAAGGGGGGCAAAACGGGGTATTTAAGGAAATACTAAGTTTTCGAGGACTCAAATACGCTAAATTTTTTTTTTTTTTTTTATTGATATTCAAAGTAAAGACTTTTCAGTTGCCTTTAAAAAAAAAAAATTTCATTTCTGCGGGCAAAATGAGGTATCCACTAAAAGAAGTTGAAAAAAAAAAATTTGTGAATATTAAAAAAAATTAGATTTCACATAATTATTGGATGCAAAGGAAGAAAATAGTACATTAACGCATTGAGTGGAAGGTGCTTTCGACAACGAGTGTGATTGGTTCACGAGCCGTTAGGCGAGTGTTGCCAACACACGAGTGTCGAAAACCCTTCCACTCAATCCATTACAATAGTTTTTGCATCGAATGGTAAGAAAGAATGTCTCTGATTGGTAAAAAAGGACACTACATTAAATTTAATCTTTTAATTAACCTCAAATAATATTCAATCTTATTAATATAAAATTAATTCCTGTATTATTTCTGATGCAAAAGATTATTAAATAATAATAGTAACAATTAAACATGGTTTTATTGATTTTTATAATAATTTAAGATTATTTTTATTGTTTTCAAAATATTGATATTCAGCAAAAAATAACTAGAGTTTAAAGTCAAAGTTCATATAGTGAATTGTACATTATAATTAAATACAGTAAGATGATTTGCTATAGTCTGGGACTTTCCGTTGTCCTAACTCGAAATGGCTGTTGATTGGGTTTTCTGGTGGATCGTTTAATGACTAATAAATAGTATATCTATATATATGTAAAAAGTGTACGTTTGTCATATTTTTCACGAACAATGTGGACTTTCTTCGCGATATTTATTCTTTGTAGTGTCATTTTTAACCAATCAGAGACGTGTTTTCTTACCATGAGTTGCAAAAACACTTTTTAATAGTTTTTATCATAAAACAAAGACCATTAAAATTTTTCGACTGACACTAAATTTTTGAAAAAGTTTAACAAAAATTATTTAGAAATAATGCTTAATTATATTTACAAAAGTGATTTCGGAATGTGAAAAAAACATTTAAAAAAAAAAATTTTGTTCTATAAAATTTTGGGGGTCCCATTTTGCCCACCCGTCCCCTAACAAAATTACAACTTTAATAAAAATGAAGACTTAAAAAAAATATTTCGTTACAATTTTTTAGTCTAAAAAGAATAAAAAATTCTTGATTTAAATAAAAAAATTATTTACCCAGACGAAAATATGTATTATAATGGATAATGGAATATATATGTCGCGTGACAGGTCACACAAGTGTAAAGTGTGCTTTGAGATAAGCAAGGAATTTAAAATAAAAACTAAAAAATACCAAAGTTGACGAAATAAGTATAAAGTTTTATCTAATAGCTCCGATTATTTTGTGTTTTACATCGCCGGGTGAGTACTTTATCCTTCAGAGCAATTTTAAAAAAGTTTTTATTGGATGAATAAAAGTCAGTGGCGGCAAATTATCGCTAAAATAAAATGCAATGCCCGGCAGTCACGAAACTACACACATATTTTATACACTCGCATCTATTATGTCTCTATATATATTTATTATTTTAGTTGTTTTTTAAATTTATATACATACATGCACCCGTAAAGTATATATGTATATGTACGCATATACTTTTTTATTCTATACGGTATTGTTTATTACTTTTTTTTAAATTTTTTGCGAAACATTTTTTAGCCAAGTGTATTCGGGTATAAAGTAGGAAAAAGAGCCGGATACTAGCCGAGTTTATCAGCGATACTTTCTGCTGAAGAGATACTTTTGTGTAATACGTCTCCGGTAACGTACAGCACCGTGAAAAAATATTTGCCAGACACGATCGTGAGTGCGCAACGCCCCAACTCGACAATGAGTACACTACAAATATATATAGATATATGTTTAAATGTATAAACACGTACATACGGTACATAAATGTATAAAGAGTTTAAAAAAAAGATAACGAAAAACGAGCCAGAGAGATGTAGATTTATGCCTCTTTTCTAGTTATCTCACGTTGTATTTACTGACACGGCATCTGCGATCCTTCTCTATATATAATATGTATACCACTCGTTCTATGTTATGTTACGGTTACACATATTTTCCAGTTTATATATATGTGGTGTAAATATACACCAGAGAACTAGTACGTTCTCCCTGGACTCATTTGTCAATTATATACCGCAATACTATCATTGTTTTAATTGATGCATTGTAAAACCCACGTCAAGTGTCTCATCGATCATGTTAAATATCAAATATTATATGTACTAAATATACACGGTAAAGAATTTTCTTTTATTTGTATTGTAAATAATTCGAGTTTGAAATTTAGTGTCGCGTATTTAACAATTGATGGGTGTTGAATTAACGCAATGTCATTAGTTTGTTTGACCATTTTCAATCGATTTATTTTTTATCACTAGATAAATTTTATTCAACACGAAATTTATATTTTATTAATGCTACTTTCGGATCGACACTTAATTTATGTTAATTTGTTAAAGTAACATATGAAAAGTGGTGACTTTACACTCGTCGCGGGGTAAAAATATTTTCTCTGTCCTCTTTACGCGAAAAGTACAACACTGGTTGTATATATATTATATATATAGCGATTCAATGATATCGACTGGATATTGTCATAGAAAAAGTATGTGGATTATCCAGAAGATAATTTAATTTTTATAATTTGTCCGAATAATAACAACAGGATACAATTAGCATTCAATAAAGAAAGTGACACTTAATTTTTATTTCATAAGCCGGTAATTCAAAATCACAAACTAACTTCTTAAGTCTACACTATACTCAACATAATTACTCATTAAAATAAAAAAAATTATTAAATTATTTTTGATTTAATTAATTAGTTAATAGTTGTTTTTCATATATTAATATAAAGTATCAAAATAATGT
The DNA here is from genome assembly GCA_964016945.1 of Microplitis deprimator. Classification (NCBI taxonomy): domain Eukaryota; kingdom Metazoa; phylum Arthropoda; class Insecta; order Hymenoptera; family Braconidae; genus Microplitis; species Microplitis deprimator. The sequence continues at coordinate 12,502,631 of OZ024715.1, read as the reverse complement.
TTTTAATATTAGTAAGATTTTTAAATTTATTTTTCCAAGGGTAAAAATAACAAAAAAAAATTTTAAGATTAACGCTCAACTTGTGTAACAGTTGATATTTATAATATGATAAAATTTTCAACACGCGATCCATGTTTATTGTTTAGAAAAATTTTTGACTATGTACCTCAATAAAATAGTTATTTTAACGAGGCTAAAAAATATAATTTATGTTTTTGTTACAGTTGTAAGTTAAATTTAAAACGGCCTTGTCAAGTTCACTTGTACGCAAACATCGCACACCTGTCTACACCTGATTCGCGTGTATGGACATACATGTGATAAAAAAACCAAGTAGGTTTATATCGTTTCACTTTCCTAATTTTTTTTTTCTTCGTAATTAAACCGTGCGATGATTCTATTGGAATACATTGGGGAAATCAGAAGTACCTGGCTCTCATTTTTACATCAACTTTAATAACGTGTTATTGAAAGAATAAATTTTATTTTTTCTGTTAATTAAAAAAAAAAAAAACTGTATATTATATTTTATCTCCCGGCAAAAATTTTAACAGACGACTGATTATTTATCGCTGAATATAAAAGTTTTTGTTTTAAATAATTCGACGGAAATTAAAAGTTTAAAGTTTTATTTTTTTATAAAAAAACAAAAGTTGTCCGGAGTATTATCCGCAATTTGTTCTCGATTGTCAGATAAATTGTAACTTTAATTGTTTCCATGAAAGCGAATGGTTGAGTTGATTGTTGACCGCAGCAGTCTCGACTTAATTCGATTAAGCGGTTCAACTTAGTGACAAAATAATTTAATTAGTACGACGGTTGGATTGAGACTCTGGGCAGTGTATTATGGTCACTCTCTGTTTTGTAAGACGACCAACTAAATAATAAATTTAATAAATAAGTAAATTATCAACATCGAAAACTTTTGAATCAATAGAGAAATTAAAAGTTCAAACTTTCTCTACTCCGTGTAACGAAAATTTGAAATATCAGTTTTCATTTTTTTTTTTTTTTTTTTTTTTGTAAATTAAACTATTGATTGTTTGTAATTTATGCTAATTTTGTTATCAATATATTTAATAAAATATAAGAAATTAAAAAATATTAGGGATGTGCGAATAGTTCGAACTTATAATAAATTATTTGAATCGTATCAAATTGAATAATTTGAAATTTCAAATAATTCGTGTTTTCGAATGATTCAAAAGTTTTTTTTTTAACGACTTAAAATTGCAATAGTTTTTCGAATAATTTAAATTTTTATCAGAGATAAATAGAGATTAGACACGAATCTACAAAAAACTTATTTTTGGTTACTTTAAAAACTGAGCTTTGCATTATATAAAGATTTAATATTTGGAAGCTGACCAAAATTTAATCGATTCGAATCGAGGAGTTTGAATGGTTACAAATAATTCAAAAACTTTCGGATGATTCTAAAATAGGAGAATTATTAGAAAAATTTCTAGTTATTAAAAAAGATTCAAATTATTAGAAAAGTTACGAATAATTCAATTTGAAATTTGAAAATTCGAATAGATCTATTCGATTCGATTCACACACCCCTAAAAAATATTTCATCCTCTCCTAATTTAAAAAAAATTTTTTTCTACGGTTCAATTTTCAAATTCTCACTGTGCCGAAAATTATGAAATTCAAAATATAAAAGTCAAAAAATTTTTTGAGCATTGGAGTAAATTATTTAAAAAGTGTATGGAAATTGTTCGCTACACTTCTGATTGTGAAAAAAAAAATTGTTTTAGTATTTTCCTCAGAATTATGAACTACAGAAGTAATTTAAAAGCTCGTACAGCTGAAAAATTTTTATACGAAGCGCACATGATGAACTGAGAATTGATATGAATAAAAATAAAAATATTATTGATAGCCAACTGTTATATAGATATCTGTACAGACGAACGGACAGACGAAATATGAAGAAAAAAAATGAAACAAAGGCTATTTTTTACCTAGTTCTGTAACAACTCTTTTTAAAACTCGTGTGTAGTCGAACCGTATCGTCGTGTTGAGTTTAGTTGCAAAATCAGAGGATCCTTAGTGAGAGTATCGGTAAAGAGAAAGCCAAAGAGGAAAAAGCAATCGAAATAACTCGTCTTATACTCCATGAAATCACGAAAATCCTTCGACTTTTGCCAAACTAAGGGGTTCTATACTAAAGTATTTAAATTTACAGGAGATAACCGATTTGAAAAAGTTTTAACTTTAGAGTTTGCACAAACTTGTTGTTTATTTTAAATGCTCGTCTATTTTTTAAAAAAAACTTCCTCCTGATTCTCATTTTTATTTGCCCTTTTTGAGAGTTAAAAAAGTTCCATGTTAAATCTAAAACAGCAATCGCAATCAAATATCTTTCAACCCATTGGAGATTAAAATAAACTTTTTTTTTCCTTTGTAATAAAAAAGTTTTAATTAAACTCAGCTCCAATCACAATTAAATATTTTTTTTAATTTTATTTTATAAATATAAAACCTAAATATCATTTGAAAATGAATGGTGATAAAAAATAAACAAATAACCGTAATTTCGATCAATAAAAAAAAACCAAAATTTTTTCCTTGAATAAAAAACAAAAGTTAAAGACAGACGTATGATTAAATAAAAATAAATTAGTGAATTATGTAGACTCACCCTGTGAGGTGCTCTAAGAAGTCGATGCACCGCAGCTAACTGGTTGATGAGCGGCAAGGTCGCGCTGAAAGTGTGCACAGGCGGCCTCGGTGGCTCTGGATATGAACTCGCGTACGCGAAGGGATCAACATCATTAAGGTATTGCACCCTGCACGTAAGCGACATTCCGATTTATTCCCTAACTCCAATAGAGTCCAGTATCAGTAGAAACTACTTGTCCTAGTTGCCAACTTTTTGAATTTACTCCAATGTCAGGCAACTTTTGTTATCCAATAGAGCCAGCGGACACTTAATAAATCTCTTTGTAACAAAGGTGTTTTGATAAAAAATTTCCTCGACAAGTGTTTGAACGAGTACGAGTAGTCAATAAGGAGAAAAGTAAAACGAAAATTTTCGAGCCAGTGGAGTTCGGTAACAACGTCTTCAACAAGAAGTAGTATCAGTAAAAGAAGATGAAGAATAAGAATAAGAATGAGAACGAGTACATGTATGTGTGCCCGTGGGTTATTTTCTTATTCTCGAAGCTGAACCGGTTCACCGTGGCACGTAGCGGACGATGGTTGCTCTTTTACTCTTACTCCTGTACTGTAGGTTCCCGATGCTAAAGTTGCTCCTGCTTTATTTTAATCCGCGGCGGGCCAGAAACTCTTCTTCGAGTAGAGTACTACCCGTTCCTCCGTACACCTCCTTACAGACTTGTCTCTTTTATATTCGACCGCTCGTAACTCCCTTGGATTTTATCGCGATTCTCCTGGTTGCCTTTGCCTTTACCTTTGCCTTTATTCCCTTTTTTACTCCAATAACTTTTTTTCTTTTTTTTTTTTATAACTATACAGTACTTGAGAAAAGTAATATATCCAGCTGAACAATAACCACAAACAATAACAGTAACGATGTTACTATTCGCACGGTTCCATTGATTAAAAAGTATTTTAATATTTCCCTGTTAAATAAATATATAAATAAATAATTGCCGTAGTTGCGGGTGCTCGATTGCGCAATCGTCAGTTGGATCGTAAATAATCGTTAAATATATTGTTTAACAAGCTTTAATTTAAATAAAATGGATGTAAGGTTTCATTGAGATCGCGAGCCTTGACCGCGGATTTAAGTGACGTAGAAAAAAATTCCATTACATTTATTATTTATTATTATTTTATATATATTTATAAATATATATCGCTGTTATTTTGTAAATTAATGGTTGCATTGTCAACGTGATTATTAGACTTGAACTTTGTTTCGTAATAATTAATACGGGGGTAATTAAGCAGCGATTGAAATAAAATAATATTATGGAATTTAAAAAAAAAATAAAGTTGAATTGTAAATGGAACTGTAAGTATAAGTGAATTTAAATACCGGGACCGGGGGCATTAGTTTTAAGTTGGGGGCTACTGTACCGGCTCCAGACAATCGGAGACCGGTAAAATCTTGTAGTGTGTATGGTATTAAGTGGAGACCAAGAAAGACCGAGAGAAAGAATCATGGAGCTGAGAATAAACGGAGAGGGGAAACGAGTCTGCGCTCTTGCGAGATAAAAATCCTTGTTCCTTGTTATATTATTTCAAATGCTTGTTATGGAGTAGATTTTAGTTTTTAATATTTTTATCGAATTTTCAAACCGCGTCAAGGTAATTTTTAAAAAATATTTTTAATTACGTGTTAAAAAATTTTTTTTAGGCAAGTTAGCAGACAATTAAAAATTTACAAATTTTTTTTAAACAAATTGTTTATAAGAAAAAAAAAATGCACATGTAGAAAATTTAAAAAGCTATAAATGCAATTTTTTCAAATTTTTTTTTTTAATAATTTATGGTTTTTAAAAAAAATTCAAAACATTAGACGGCCAATTTCAGTATCATTTTTTTTGAATAATTAAATTTTGGAGCGGAGGGAATTTTAAAATTTTTGAAATTCAAATAAAATATTGGAGTTTGTAAATACATATATATATTTATCTATATAGATATTTATGATCCAACTGACATTAGTAAACAATTGTCGGTACATGCGTACAGTAATCGCGGTACTGGAGTCTGCGCCGAGGAGTTTTTCCAAGATGCGGGATCGAAGGTCACGTGTCTCTGAATTCAATTGACCAAACTGGCTCCCAGCGTATTAACGGGCGCGATAACTTTATTTCTTATTTTTTATTAACTCACTATTATTATTTTATTTATATGGACACTAATAAAAAAGTATATTCAGTAAATTACTGCCGTCGTCGTTGAGGACGACGACGGAGGCTGGACACCGATTCTGGGGGGTAAAAATATGGTTTTTTCAAACCGACACAATGGAGATATAAGAAACAATATAAATATTAAATAAACGGCCATACAACGTGCCTAACCACGCGAGCGGCCGCCGCGACACTGAGTCTTGCGGACACCTGTCGACTGCCGCGACCGCAACGCCACCTCGCGTTGACTCCCCTCTCAGCCCGCGCGCACCCCACCCACACCCTTTCACTATTTCAAGAAAAATCCCACGCGGGCTCATTCTTATTACATTATTATGACAATCATTTTATTTTTATTCACTTTCAGTAAAAAAAAAAAATTTTTTTTCTGTATGAAAAAAAAAAGAAATTTAATTTTTAAATTTTCTGACGTTTGCATTTTTTCGATAATGGGCTACAAGAGAGCTTTCATAGAAAGCAAATAATCACGTTTCGGTACTAGGGTGTTGAGTATGCAGTTGAATAAAAAATATAAATAAAATAAGAGAGGAAAGTTGGGGAAAACCGAGTCACAGAGGGTTAGTGGAACCACTCACTCACGTGGCAGGAAATTCTTTTGTCGAAAACACTTCGAGTCAGTCCACAGGGGAAAGTTTATCTCTTCCGTCCTTTTTATGCATATATGTATGTATATATATATAAATATAAGTACTGAATAAAGTTGACGTAGAAACGTACAAGCGAAAAACTTTCAGTGACGGAAATTCGCATCCCTCTTGTGTCATGCGAAAGATACGAAAACTCCATGATATAAAATAAGTTTTTCAGTGCTGAGTGGCGGGTCTCAAGCGTACTAGAGTAATGTCTGTCATGTCTTAAGGCTAACAATTTATAAAATTTTATGTGACATAATTAAAAAAAATTATTTTCTTATAAAAAAAATTCTTACGTCGTTTTTAAATATTTTCAAATACCAACGGAACAAATGATTCGATTATTTAGGACCAATTTTCGTTATTGATTTTTATTTTCAATTTGTATACTACTTGGAGTGTTTACTTAATTTAAAATTTTTTTGCAAGTAGAAGACAGAATTTACTTGAAAAATTTCCTGTAGTAAATTTTTCAGTGAATATGCGGACTCTAAAATTTAAAAATGTTCTATAGAGATTTCAAACTAACGCAGTAAATTTTTTTATTTTTTCAAACTTCCCTTAACTCAAAATTTGAAATTTTCATTTTTTTATTCTTTGTGTCTTTAATAAAACAAGCGGATGCAAAAAATCAATTTCTAAGTTGATTACAAAAGTAAGAAAAAAAATCTGAAAAACTGTTGACCCTGTGGACCAACCCCAAAACTTCCCGCTGTTTTCGCGCTCGAAATCCGTATTATTGGTAAATTTTTGAGCTTTGCAAGGTCAAAAAACAATTGGATCGAAAAAACATCCATTTCGGTAGAAAAGAGTGATTTTTGCCCGACGACATCTTTGGAAAAAATCGACCGATTGTTGAGACTAAGATTTGAAAAAAGTTAGAAGCAAATCAATCGAGCGATTTACGAGTTATGCAACAAAAGCTTTAGAAAAAATGTTTTGTTAAATTTTATTTTTCATATAATTTGTAAACTACTCAACCGATCGACTACAAAATCTAATGATTTCTAAGCCTCAATGAGGGCTTTCGATTGCCGCAAAACACGTTCTAATCGGTTGATTCATTCCAAAGATATCATCGAACCGTCCGGAAATAGTCGGAATATCTTCTTAGGACCTCAAAACATCGAGATTTGATGGAAACTCGATTTTCTAAAATCGGACGGAAACCAATAACTTTCCCGTTTTTAAAAATATTCAATTTTCAGCGGGAAGTTAAAAAAACCGTACACTCAGAAAATTCAATAATAGAAGTTACGATCTAGTTATGGTTAGAATTTCTATCACCAATCAGATAGTAGTAAATATTATCTACACGAAGTTACAGTCTAGCAAAAATCTCTAAAAAATTTCTAAAATTTTTCTGTTCCTTTAATTTATGGTATAAGTGTAGATGATTGTATAAATCATCTAGATTGTAATATTCACCATATTTATGATAATTGTTACAATCCTGTATGTTAACTAGAGTTAATTATTATAATTATTCTAAGTAGTTATATTTATAATCCAGATGGTAACAGTTGCCATCAGAAATTATAATTGTTACCATCCTGATAGTAACTGTTTCGAAATTTATTGCAGAAGTAAATATTATCATCTTGATAGTAAATATTACCATCCTGATAGCAACTCTTACGAAATTTATTGCAGAAGTTATCATCCAATAATTATTAATTGTATTAAAAAAAATTATAACACTAACTATTTTTGTATTGAAAAACGTTCCAATCGTTCTAGATGATTGGAATTAAAAATTTAGCATAATAAACACAATTACTTAATTTTATGGGTGTGGCATATTGATCAGAAATTTTATTAAACCCAAAATAAATATATAAAAAATTTATTTATTAATCTAGGGCGAAAATTTGACCAAACGAGCTTTAGAATGACCTTAATAACTTGTCCCTCTCATACCAATACTATTATTATGATAAAATATAATTAAAATTTTAAATATGTACACGGTTATTACAAATAAATTATACGTACGCCTGAAATAAATGATTTGCATACTAAAAGTAATTAAAACCTACACGAGATCTATTTTTAATTTATTGATACGCTTCCGATTGTTAAACGACTAATTTAAATGTCGTCATTAAATTATTTTAAGTCATTTAATTATCAAAATAAATCGGATACGTTTCCTAAAAATAGATTATAATTCTAAATTAAATCAGTTTAAAAATATTTATGCTTTTTTTTTTATTATAATAACTGCAGTAAAGTAAATGTATAAATTGATGTAAATTAATTATTTAAGTTCACGTAATTATACTCAGCACTAATTATTTCAATTTTAATAATTAATAAAATTTAAAATTTATGCGATTTTAAATAAACCTGTCAATTAGTCAGCGGCTTTAAGGTCATCACTCTCGACATGAATTTATTAATCCAAAGTCGGAAATATAAATGACTATTTTTGAGAAACAAATTAATTTATATATTACCTTCTTTATAATTAATTCAATGACTCATAATTTTCATGAGACTAAGATTAGAAAATTAAAAAATGTCTGACTCCAATGAGTACCAATTTTCAAATAAACTATTTAAGGGCGGGAGAGGCAAAATAGGGTACCCCCAAAATTTTATAAAAAAAAGTTTGTTTTTTAAACATTAAAAAATAACTTTTGTAAATATAATTGAGCATTATTTTGAATTTTTTTTGTTAAAACTTTTTTAAAATTCGAGTGTCAGTCGAAAAATATTAATGACTTTTGTTTTACGATTTAAACTATTAAAAATTTATGTCTTCTTTACATATAATAATTATATGAAATATAACTGTTCTTTATGTAAATCACTTATAAGAAAATTTAATTTATTTAATTTCCTGAAAATTTTGTTTCTCTCCTTTTTAGGGGGTGTCCCATTTTGCCGCAAAAAATGGAGTTTTTTTCAACGGCGGCTAGAAATGTTTTCTATTTTCTTTAAATATTATTATGAAAAAAAAAAAAAAATATATATATATATATATATATATATATATATATATATATATATATATATATATATATATTTAACGTATTATTGTTCCCGAAAACTTCTTATTTCCTCAAGTCCCTTATGAAATATGCAGATTAAAGAAAAAATCATAGGAACAATTTTGTAGGAAATTAAATTCTAGACAAAAAAGGTCATATTCATTTTTTTTATAAAATGTGTATTTATGAAGATATTTTGCAAAAACGTTTTTTTAGATCAGATCAATTGAGCGATTTGAGGATAACAGTTGTTAAAAATAACATTTTTTTAAGTACATAGAAACTATAACAAGCATTAATGATTGATATGTTACGAGTTACAAAGTTGTTTATATTTAAGAAAAAATGTTATTTTTAACATTCGTAATCCTTAAAATGCTCAATGGATAAGATCTAAAAAAGTTTCTTCAAAATATCTTCATAAAAAAAAATTTTATAAAAAAAATGAATTAGACCTTATTTGTCAAGAATTTAATTTCCTATAAAATTGTTCTCATTATTTTTTCCTTTAATTTGCATATTTCATGATATTTATAAAAAACCGCAATTGTATCGAAAAATGAACTTTGATCGTCCTGAGGTACATGTTTCTTTTACTTAAAAAGAAAAACCGAATTCCCCACGTATTTTTTCACTAAAAAGAAATATTTGATGAGGCGCCTAAGGACTTAATTTTTAACTACCACCCTAAAATACATGAGTGATCGGGTACTAGTTCCCTGATCGGGTACTGGATCTCTAATCTTATCAATTAAAAAAAATTACAATCGCGGGAAATAAAAATTTTTTTAAAAGATTTATGTTTTAAAAATAAATGAATTGATGCAAACACCCTTGGTGACTGGTGTATAACTGGTACCATTCGTAACCCTCTGTACCTATTGTTTGTATACACTAAGCCGAATACATCCGCAGTATTAACTCGAACGAAAAAAAAAAAAAAAAAAAAAAAATGGAACAGAAGCCACGTCTGGCAGCTCATGAATCGCTTTTGTTTGGAAAACTCTTCTATTAAAAAAAAAAGTCAAACAACATTCAGGCAGAAATTAAAGCCACTCGCACTTTCCTTTTTACTTTTTTACTCCCAATAAACAATAATGACAATAACAATAACAACACCATACATTCAACCCTTTCGCAATCTCTTCAGTCTGAAAAAACCTTACACTCTTTTTAGGTATTTATCTTTTGTTTTTAACCCAAGGCAAACTAATTTGTCTTTAACACATATAAAGTGCACTCTTATTTACCTCCCGACACGGAAACGATAAAAAATTAAGCGACAAAAATTATTCGTCATTTTATCATAAGTTTATGTCGCATTTTTTTTTATTTCAACAACAAAAAGGGTCTATTTTAAACTATTTAACTCAAAAAGAAGTTTGAAAGCCGTCGCATTTGAATATAAAGTCAAAAGTTTATAGAAATCAAGTAAAAAAGAACAAAAAAAGTAAAGAATAATAAAGTTTGGGTAAACAATATTTATATTAAGTAAAGTAAACTTTTAAAAACATGAGTATTTTACTCACCGGGATATAACCGTCTGGCTGTGGTCTCTCTTTATCTCTGTAACAGATAAAAAAAATGTGGGTTTGGTCACTTGGGTCAACATGTGACATGACGACTATGATGCTGGACATAAAACAATGTAATAATATAACTTTGCCCCAGAGCTAACAACTAAAGTTTACAAGCCTCGTTCTGGTATCATCATCACTCGTCTCACTTTATCCTTTGGTGAGTTACAACGCGAGCAATTTAGTTACGGTTTAACATATATGTACATATACATACCTTACTCGTCGTTGAATTACCGGAGTTTTCGGCGTGCTGTCGTGGATTATAACTTCGGCCACATCTATCTCTTCACATTCCGAGCTCTCGTCCGAAGTTTCTGCAATTCAAAATATGCATATTACCTTCATATACACTTACAACTCCCAATTCAACACCCACATTTACACACGACTATATATAGATAGAAAGATATCAGCTATGAATATTAAGTCTTCTTTATTCATGTTGGAATAATTATTAAGTCTATTGTTAAAACTAATTTACTTTCCCGCTAACAATCCGCTAAATCTGTGATTGTTTTAGTAGTAAATTGTATGCCAAGGTATGAAATATAATAACTTTAGATGAAGGTGAAGTTTAATGGCAATGCGCGAAGTGAAATTGTATTTTATTCTGTGCCAAACACTATATTTTTTTAAATTACCTGCATTTTAAGTGAGAATTCAAATTTTTTTAGCCGGTTTAAAAGAGAAAATTTAAAGCAGTAGCGGATGTATAAATTTAACTGTCAATTTTATTGGTTAGAATAACGTATAAATATATGAGTGTAAATGTAACTGACAATTAGCAATTTTTTGAATTTTATAACAAATAAATAAAATGCTAGTAGAATATAAATTTTAAAATCCGTATTTAAATAAATAAAAAATCAGTACGCGCATTCTTTTAAATTTATTCATTTGAAATTTATATGATCCTGAAGTTAGAAGACAATAAAAAATTTATGAAAATGCAGCAGCCATCCGACAATTATTATAATTTTGAAATAAATTAACAAAATGTATATCGAATAAAAATAAAAAAATTCACATTCATAGAATTTAAAAATCGGTGTATGAATTTTTTTTTATTTAATCTTTTTAATTGTCTAGTTCGTTTATTTATAATTTAAAATTTTTCTCACATCTGCTACATTCGCATTCGTAACTTTCTCGGATTTTTTTTAAGAAATCAATTAGAAAAAAAAATTTTTTAAAGAACTAAAAATATGCACATGTAGAAAATAAAAAAAACTACAGGTTCAAGTATATAAAATATTTTTTTTTTTATAAACTCGTTTTGAAAAAAAATTCAAAAATTATTAGGCGTCAGATAACTTCAGTATCATAAATTTATAAATTGTCTCATGTCTGTTACATTTCCACTTATATAATTAGATATTTATGATAAACAAAATGCGATTGTAACAAAACTGTAAGTATGAAAATAATTTAGCGGACAAAAATCGGACAGTTTTTGACTGAAACTCAGGTTTTAGTGCAGGTTATATAAAATTTTAGTGCTAGTAATCAGTTGCAAGTTTTTTAAATATTTATAAAGGATTACCTCAACTTGATGTGAAAAACTAATGCCCAAAGTCAAGGCTCAGGATGTCAGTAAAATAATAATAGAACTAATTGTGCAATTATTTTTATAATTGTCCCTAAACACAGCAAGAGTTTGAGTTAGCTTCCAAATGCTTGCTAGCTTCCCCCACTACTAGAATATTCAAACCCGCGCATGCGCAGATTATTTAAAAAGAAAATACAATAATGGCGGGAAAAGAATCGCAGTAACATTGGGACTTTTTCAATGCCCATCTCCAATGAAAATGTTATAGGATTTGACACATTTGGATTTTCAACCAATCAACGCGCGTTTAAATATTTCTACATTTTTTTATCATCAAATTAAGGGGGTTCGAGCGAATCTAATGTAAAAAGGATTTTCCAACTTTAAGATTTGAAACTTAGTATACATATAAATAAGGACTTTATCTATGTATTCTCAAAATTTGAATATCATCCACCGTCTAGTTTCTTAGAAAAAAAGATTCAAAAATGACGTTTTTAAAGTTCTTATACACAGGCTTTTATGGCGGACAAGCTTCCGTCATGACTTATTCGATTTTTTTCATTATTAACCTCCCAAGTTTAAGAAATAAAAAACCACATGTCATAAACTTGAATATTTTTAGAATATGATAAGATTTTAACAATACAGTGTTACCCTTGTAGTTATTTAAATAATTCAAGTTAAACTTTATTTTTTAATCTCGTTCATCGACAGAGATACATATTATTGAGGGTTTGGCAACGTCATGGAAGCAGCTGAGAGAAAAAATAAAGATAGAAATACATTAAAAAGATAGACGAGATTAGAAATAAATTATTTCCCGCTTTAATTTGAATATCGATGTTTAAGAAGTTAGAACGCGTTGTTGCCACATCTTTTTATAAAACCATGAGTCAAAAATAACCAAATCGTTTCATTACTTTCTTTCATTAAATAACTAATAATTATTAATATATGAATTCGTTATGTCATAAATTAAAATAATGAATTTTTATAACTTAGGAGAATTTAGCAAACAAAAAAATTCAAACACTACTTTGACTCACTAGTTTCGCTCGAACCTTCTTAATCAAGATAAAATTTACTATCTAAATATTAATGTCAAAAAATAACTACTGCAATTTCCTTGATCAAATCTTAATTATATTAAAATAATAAAATTTTACAAAATTATTTATCTAAAATTAAAGTTTTATTTACACTCCGCCATTTTTATTTGTCGTATCCATAAACAATAATTGATAGTAATTAAAAAAATAATTCGACAAATGATCGATTATAAATTTAAAAACAGCGAGATGCTCTCCGATCTAAAGCTTCAATAAAATAATAACCGAATAACAGATTGTAAAAAAAAATATATATTATAAAATTATGAAATCAATGAACGCATATAAATTAAACGGTGTAACCGATCCTTGAACAATTTTCCGTTGTACCTTTCGCAGCGCATAATCCACTTAATCCAAGTGTAATTCCTGTCATTTAATCGATTACTGCGGCAAACTCGCGGGTATTATAGCTGGTGGTTGGCATATCACGGGAGTAAATTCATCTCTACATATACCTCAGTATCTCGAGCGCTACTGCCGGTACTACCGTCACAACAACAACTACTACTACTACTACTACTACTACTACTACTACTACTACTATCATGCACAAGCTAGCTTATATTCTCTCAACAACATTGACAACAAACTCACCTCCACTAACTCTAGCTTCCTGTTTGTATACGCGTGATATCACGGAAGTGTTGTAAGCAGCTGGTTCACCCAGAATGTCATCGATATTGGTAACTCCGCCGATGAACAAAGGCAATGTCGATGGTCGCTTACGCGACGATGATTTGCGATGCACGTGAGTATGATGCATGTTTATGGGCTGGATGTTGTCATAACTTGATGTCCGGTAGCATTCGACGGTTGATGGATTCTCTACCTGAAATAATTATCACCAACGTCAATATCAATATCAGCATCAGCATCAACATCAACTATTACTTATATTTTACGATTCTGTCAGAGAAAATAAAATAAATATTACCCCTTCTGGACTTATACGATCGCCGAGAGGCAACTCCTCTGACATTGACGTCGTAAATTCAATACCCATCGGCGACTCGGTGTGTCCTTCATGCCCTTGGTGTCCGGTATGTCCCTTTGAAGAATTGCAACCCCCAGTACTGGCAATCGATCTGCCACCGAGTATTTCAAGTTTCTCATACGAGCCAGACAAATCCTCGGAATTACTGGACTCGTTCTCAATATTTATTCTCTGTATACCCTCGGGAATATTTGAGTTACTGTCCATCCACCAAGCAGCCTCTCCCGACTCAATGTGTCTTATCTTATTGACACTCAGCGGCAGAGTTTCACTCCCCGAGTCCTGGCCAATGCTCACGTTCACTGTCAGCGGTGAGCCCGATCTCGGGGAACCATCGCCGACCGGATGAACTTCAATGCCTTCGGGTACTTGACTCGGATCTTCGCTGAGCCACCACGCGCGTTCCCCGGACTGCTGATGCTTGAGACGATTTTTTCGTTCAGTCGCTCCGCTGGACTTTGTTTTGCTCCCTTTTCTCGAGGACGAACTCGATGACTCATTTTTTGCGGGCACCTCCTCTTGATTTATCCACCAGCTGTCCTCGGAATCTTTCCACGCTTTATATTTACCTAAAACAAAATAACAGTTATCATAACAACTGAAACTCCAGAGTATCTTGATACTTAGACATTCAGCAAAACTTAATTTAATTAAATCTAATAAAATTATAATATATTAAATAACTTACCATCATCAGGCAAATTAGTGCTGACAGTTGTCTCCTGGCTTATTTCATCTTGGCAGACACTGACACGCTCTATCCCCTCAGGTACATTGTCTGAGTTTGCGTCCATCCACCAGGGTTTTTCTCCAGAATATTGTCTTTTCAATGTCTCATTTTCTCTTCCACCGCAACTGTTACTGTTATTTTTATTACTATTATTATTATTATTATTACTTTCAGATAAATTTAAACTGGTACTGATAGTAAGGTTTTGTGAAGCGGGATTTGACACTGAAGAGGAACGTATCGATCGTCTCCGTGACCCGGTGTCTTTTTTACTCCAGCAACTGTCAGACCTGGTGGTGTCCTCGTCTTTGGGTTTAAACAAATTAGTAACCGGCGTCAATGTACGAATAAGAAAAGCTTTCGCCTCATCGCTCTTTAATTTTTCACTTCTGGCGCTACCACAGGAGGAAGCGGCTCGCGGTTTGTCCATACCCAGAGACAATTCATCAGTAGACAAAGCCAATACACTTGTCCTGGAGGAGCTTGCACTGACAACTTTACTGCCGTTATTTTTTTCACGTCTGTCGTGTCTAGAGCTTGAGGTCGAGGTCTTGCTTCTACGTCTCCTTCGATTTGGTTCTGATCTCACTCGATCTTCGTCACTGCTCGAGGATGAGGATGAGGAAGACGAAGAGGAGGAGGAAGAAGACGAACTTGAAGAAGAATCAGAGGCTGCACTAGTTCGTGAAGAAGAGACACTGGCTTTGCGACTCACAGGAGACTCTGAATTACTTCGTAATTTATTATAAATAACAAGACACGGTAACGTCGGACACGGGCTGCTGGATCCGTTTTTCAAATTACCCCCACTGATCCGAGGTATGTGACTTGTTTTAGCACCACTCGAACCACTTGTTTCATTTCCGTTACTACAATTATTATTATTTTTAGAGTCATCTTGAGAACTGACCGAACCGCTGCGTGAACTTTTTGTTCTCTTGCGATTTAATTTATTTCTGTCACTCGCATCCGGCATATTGAGCGCCGATTTACGGAAGTCCTTGTTTATATATTTTGTCGAACTCTTCATACTTGGACTGTCACTACTCTTGGGAACTGGAGGCTTACCACGTGCGTTAGCAGAACCACTTCGCGAGTTAGTTGTTACCGCGGATGACGATGTAACCGCATCGGTAGAAGTTGATTTTTGCGACTGCGAGTGCGAGTGCGTCACTGAGGGAGCTCTTATTTTTGCATTATGACTCGTCAGAGAGCTAGCTGATGCAGACTTGGATTTGCCAGTTGGCAAACTGACAGTCCCGCTATCCGAGTCGGATTTTACTCCCGGCGATGTCATTTGACGTTGCTGCTGATGTTGTTGCTGTTGTTGTTGTTGTTGTTGTTGATGTTGATGTTTAAAGCTCTTCGCTGAGCCATTACGCGATATAGACTTGGGTGTCATAACAGCATCTTGACGCGACAGCGACTGTCGCCGCGATGAGGAGGGAGAGGAAGCTGCGGAACTAACAGAGTTTTCGCGTTTCAGTATCTCGCGCGCTTGCTCTTTTTCCTGAGATAATTTTATTTTTTCTGACGTTGATATTTCATTTTCTAGTTCATTATGTGATAAATTACACTTTGTACAGTCTGATGGCGTTACTGCTGGTGATGCAGCCGAGGGAGGACTCGGTGATATTTTGCTAGATAAAGAATTAACTTTAGCTTGAGTTTCTTTTATGTCGACGTCAGATTTAGCATTTGTATTTTTACAATGAGCTTCATTTTGTCGAGATGTCGAAGGAGAAAAAGACGAGGAAGGTGGAGGAGTAGGAGTAGGAGTTGGAGTTGGAGCTGAAGAATGAGGTAAAGAAGAAGGTGAAGAAGAAGAGGGTTCTGTAACAGCCGGTTGTCTGTACCCGAAATTGCTGACTCTGCTACCACTTGAGTCATAAGTTCTCGAATAAGAACCTGAAGATGAAAATTTGTCGAGGTATGACGACGAGCCGGTTGAAGACCAAGGCGATGATCTTGTGCTTGCGTAACGGGAATATCTGGCAGTGTCATCCATACGATCGCTCTGCATGCCAACGTCTTTAGTTTCTTGGTTTTTTCTAATAATGCGAGTTATTTCTTTCTGTATTGTCCGGGCCACGTCGACTCTTCTCGAGCGGATAAACGTCGCGGGTCCCGCGGGGCCTGGGGACGTCCCTCGTGACACGACAGTGACAGTAACTAGCTTGACAGTATCTTCTTCTCCAGTCTCTTGTGTATTATCCGCATTACGTATATTACTATTTGTTTTGGCTCTATTCCGCTCAGCTTCATCCCGATAATCATCATCTCTATCTCCATTTTCATTTTTATCTTTATCTTTATCTTTACCTTTAGCTTCAATTATATTTTTAACGTCAACGGAGCTTGACTGTATGATATTTGACGATTCAATGGCTTTGTTGCTGGGTTCTCCGTCGGGATCAAGCACTGGAGTAATAGTTTTCATGGTTGATGATGAAGACAACAGTCTATCAGCTGGAGTAGTTGTTGTAGAAGTACAAGTACCAGGAGAAGGTGAATGCGGAGTAGTGGCAGCAGGATGGGGGTGGCCTATGGGTATTCCAGTTCTCTCAGCTCCATTATGACTCGTCGTTGAGGAAGCAAGCCTCGAGGAGTTGGTAAACTTGCAAGTTACTGGTGTTTCAGCTTCAATGATCAAACATTAATATTAGTTTCATAATTACTTATTGTTACTTGGTATTTTTTTATTTAGTTATTCTATCAGTTCAAGGAGATTGCAACCTTTGATGTGAGAAAATAAGGTTTTTTTATGCAAACTCTGGGAAATTTGATTATAAAATAGCATATATATTTATTAATAGAGTTTTAATACCTTCCCGATAAAAGTTACAAAAAAGTTTATCATAAGTTTATTGTATATATATATATATATATATATTTTTTTTTATACTTCCAAGATCGAGAAAATACTTTTAAAGTTTCATTGAATTTTTCAACCAACTAAATTATTAAAAATATATCAGAAGATATATGATGGAAATCTATTGATTTTAAGCTTTAATTTGATACCCAACATGTAGTTTCAGCAAAAAAAAAATAGAAATTATTCAATTTTTCAAATTTTATTAAATTTGATGACAGATCGCGTTACTAAAACCAAAAGAGCGTATAAAAATTTTTTTTTGCTCCAGTGAATGTAAAAATGTTAAAAACATTAAAATCTATGGAACAAACGAAAAAAAAAATTTTTTTGTTATACGCCCTTTTGGTTTTAAGAAAAAATTTTTTTAGTCATAAAGGCGTATCCTGTTTTTTCGGTTTATTATCAATTATAGGTCAGAGTAAGAAAAAAAATTTCAAGGGTAATAAAAATTATCACTCCACAACTTAATTTATTTAAGTAAAAAACCAAATTTCTTTATTTAATGTTGATCAAATCTTAAGTTTGTTAAAATTTTTTAAATTTAACAATTAATGTAAAAAATATGTATAATTTGAGAATAAAAAAAATGCATTTAAAAAATTCTAACCTATGAGTGCTGTGAAATTTAATTTAATCAAATTAAAAAAATTCACTTTTAGATTTTTCAATTTTTCAAAGTTTTTCCGTTTTTTCAAATTTTTCAAAGTATGTTCTAAAAAAAATTAAAAAATCTTTTTTTTTTAAATCTTAAGTACAGATGAGCTTGACGATAGAGATGGCATAGGACTAATACCCTGATTAATTTATTTTTTCTTCATTTTTCATTCGTTTTTTTCACTTAAATAAATATTTGGTCATATAAATTAAATTGTGGAGTGATAATTTTTATTACCCTGACAATTTTTTTCTTACTCTGACCTATAATCGATAATAAACCGAAAAAACATGATACGCTCTTATGACTTTAAAAAAAGTTTTTCTTAAAACCAAAAGGGCGTATAACAAAAAAAATTTTTTTTTGTTTTTTCCATAGATTTTAATGTTTTTAACATTTTTACATTGATTAGAGCAAAAAGAAATTTTTTATACGCCCTTTTGATTTTAGTAACGCGAAATTTCATAATCAGTTAAATATTTAAAACTGTACTCAAATTTTATTAAAAATGAAATTTTTGATTACGACACAAAAATATTTTTATTATTTTATAATTTTTAACTTCCCGCTATGGAAATAGAAAATTTAAGAAAAGGGTTATTAGTTTTGGTCCGATTTTTGAAAATCAAGTTTTTGTCAGATCTTGAAGTTTTGAGGTCCTAAGAATCTATTCTGACTATTTTCAGATTGACATCCGGCCGCATGTGTCTGTGTGTGTGTAAACTTTTTTTTGTTTGACGATATCTTTGGAATGAATCAACCGATTTGAAGTTCTTGGCGAAAATCAAAAACCCTCACCAAGACTTAGGACTGATTAGATTTTGCAGTCGATCGGCCGAGTAGTTTACAAGTTATACGAAAAATAAACATTTTTCTTTTAAGTTTTTGTTGCATAACTCGTAAATCGCTCGATCGATTTGTTTCTAAGTTTGATCAAACCTAAGTTTCAACAATCGGTTGATTTGTTGCAAAGATGTCGTCGGACAAAAATTATTTTTTTCCAGCGACATGTATGTTCCTTCGGTCCAATCGTTTTTTGACCTCGCAGTTCAAAAGTTTACAAGCAATACCGTCTTCAAGTTTGAAAACAGCGGCAAGTTTTGGGGTTGGCCCACAGGGTCAATAATTTTTCTGATTTTTTTTTTCGAGTTCGTCAGTAATTATTTGAATATATTAAATTTAATATAAACGGACATACTCTAGACTATTTAAATAGTAGCAATCTCTTTGATTGGAAGATAAATTAGTGGAAAATAAAATTTCTGTTAAAAATAAGTAATAAAAAAATGAGAATGTAAAATAAATGAAATTATGGTTAATATCTTACAGGAAGTTCCAGTTTGTCCATAATTTGGAATTCTGCCTTGAATTTTAAACGAGGTTGGCTTTGTCCTTTGGAGGCAAGTGTCAGGACTCGGTTCACGAGCTGAAGTTGAAGTGAAACTTCTTGGCAAAGTTGCATTAGTCCTTTGAGAATTTGAATTACTAGATGAAGGTCTAGAAATTACAGAATTATCATTTCCTGTATTTTTTTCACTGCTCTTATCTTGTTCATTTTCACGTAATCCAGCTCCGCGATATGAACTGTTGACATAACGCGACGATGTTGTCTCAGATTCACGGCTTTTGTCACCAACGCGCTCCCCATATTTCTCAAGCACTGATGATATACGTGGGCTTGTTTTTGTTACGGGATAAGAATACTTTTCTAGCAGTGTCGTTCCTATACTTTTTTCATTTTTATCTACGGATATAAAAATTTAAGTCAATGAAAAAAAAAAAAAAATCAAATATAAAATAATAAAAAAAAATATATATATATATAATAAAATAAATATACTTGGAAGCTTATAGGATTTATCATCAGCCCGTTTCAATAATCCAGAATTTCTATAACCCGAAGACGAAGTAATTGCCCTGTCTTTTGAAGAAGCTGCTGATACTCGAGCAGATCCAAGACTCGTAGAGTAACTTGGTCGATAACCACCTAAACTACTGGTACTAGAACTAGTGCTAGTTGAATTTCTTGTTACTCCACTTACGCTGGCACTACTTCGTGGTCTGTACCCCAAATCACTCTGCAATATTTAATAAAATATAATAAATAAATAAATAATAATTGACATTTATGTCTCTATTGTATCAATTTACAGCAATTTTATTTTATTAATTTCATTTATTCTCTAACGTCTCTTATTATATACTCGATATATCACTATTATTATTATTATCATTATTTCGAGTCAATCAACATAAAATACGCTGGTTGCTTTCATTTAAATGATTTATGTACATCGATTCAGTCAGCTTTTAAATTCAACAATTGACCTCCTCGATGGATGATAATAGACCGTGGGTAACTTGCCAAAATATATTATTTATTTTATCATTTTTTTTGTTCATTATAAATTTATATTAAATGTTACGTCATTTTTATTACGATTTATAAAATGATTTGATGGATTCTCACCTACATATTTATGTGAACGTGTACTGTTAAATTTTAATGGAAGCCAATATTCTATTGAAAATGATTATTTGATTGACGTTGCAAATACAAGAATAAAGACTACGAAAAAATCGATAGCTTATATAAAATATAAGTGGGACAAATAATTTACCAGCAGACCTTCGCAATCAAATCATTATGGCTCTTTTCAAAAAATTTTACTAAATTATATTAGAAATAATATTCATATTTTATGTTAATTAGGGATATAAATTATATATATTAAATTTATCAATGAATAATGATTTTGAAATTAACAGACGATTAACAATTTTTTTTTTAAACTCAGTTACAAAAAAAAAAAAAAAAAAAAAACTAAAAATATGCACATGTAGAAAATTTAAAAAACTATAGGTGTAATTTTTTAAAATAATTTTTTTTTTATTATTTATCGTTTTGAAAAAATCCAAAAATTATTAGACGTTGGCTAACTTCAGTATCATAATAAATAAAGATCCATTCAATTCTACATTTAAAATTTGTAAGTTTAATTATCAAATATGAAAATACCTTAAATTGCATACTTTATAAATGTTTAAATATTTTTTTTTCAATTTTTTAATGAGTACACTGCCAAAATATTTTTTGAATCTGCAGTAACAATTATCCGTGATCGGATTTTTATCCACTTCAATTAAGAAAGTGTACCAGAAATTCCATCGATTTTTTAAATTTATAAAAAATTTTTAATTTATCATTAAATCTAGACTAATTATCCTAGTTTTGAGCCAGCGTCAAAAATACACAAAAATTAATAATCTTTGAATGCAGACTTTAAAATAAATATTGTAATTATCCCTCTACTCAATGTAACGAAGATCTAAATAAAAACCAGGAAGTAAAAACAATTTAATCTGAATTCAAGGTGAAAAAAAACTCCATGTCGGATTCGAACCATCGACCTTCTGTTGACCCGACAGGTGCTCTGGCCAACGAGTTACCGCGATCATATTTCACTTTAAATTTAAATTTCAA
The DNA here is from genome assembly GCA_964016945.1 of Microplitis deprimator. NCBI lineage: Eukaryota > Metazoa > Arthropoda > Insecta > Hymenoptera > Braconidae > Microplitis > Microplitis deprimator. The sequence goes on along the minus strand of OZ024715.1, from coordinate 12,481,162 downwards.
CTTGTATGTCATCTTTTTGTACTCTTCTAAATCACTTAGTTCGCACAGCTGTTATAATTTTTTTATAAAAAATTCGAGATAAAGAAAGTCTCAGAATGTCAACTGAAAGCTCCATGCAATCCAATAAAAATTCTTACCAAATAGCTGCCGGGTCTGTATGAACCATCGCAAAAAATAGTAAAAATTGTTTGTAAAAATTATAACAAATAAAATTTTTTTTATCGAAGAGAAAGTCCATTTGACTCAATTAACATAAGTTTGGCATTTTGCCCGTCGTCATAAATAGATGACCGGAGTTTGCCTGTAGGGAGTATTAGCCTCTCTGTTTTACAACTCTGTACTCTGTACTGCAGAGTGTACATCTTTGATATAACGGGTGAGTTACAAGTCACAATAAAATAATCGATTTCTATAAATTTTTAAATTCCCTCTTATACTTTTTTTACTTTTTATTTCAATACTATTATTATTATCATCATTTTTCCCATCTAATTTAATATAAAACTCGTGTAATTCCATCGCAAACTAAAACAACTGAAAAAAAATAATAGTAAATATTTATAATATGCTATTACGTCTACAAAGCTCTTGTTGAAAAAATAAATAGGAGGAAAAAAAAAGTTAAATCTTGTTGGAAAAATATCCTGACATGATGACGTCTATCTGCAGGTCTACGTCTGCACGTATAATAATAATGATGATGATAATAATAATAAGAAAAATAAATAAATAAATAATGTGCACATACACCCTAAGAGTAGAGTATGATGTAAGTATAGTTGCAGTATAAAGTATCATATTTACCCTCTGGCAAACTTGAATACAAGTACACTCTCTTCAAGTAAAGGCTACTCGAATTCAACGAACCGAATATTTTCGAGGGTTTCCCATCATCATGAATATCGAGTATCGATTCAAAGATCTTGGACTATTGCTGACAACCGGTAGCCTGTTCACTTGAGATACCGACTTAAAGAACATTCATAAATATTTATTATAAAAAAAAAATATATATATATATATAAATATATATAAACAACCGGAAGATCACAAGTAAACTAATAATACAATAGTAAAATGCAGAGGAATGATGTGTAGAATTAAACAGCCTCGGAAACAACAATTGAGAATGCGGGTCGTAGATAGAGGATTTAGTGGAGTTGAGAGTAAGTACGAGATTGAAACGCGCGAAACCATTTTCCACAAGACATCGCTGAATACTCCAGATACAAATGTGTGTTCGCTTATATCCACATGGCAATTTCATCCCCGGCCTCGTTTAGCTTGCCTTGCATGCTACATACGTGTGCTTTACTTCTGAGTGTGTCGAGTGTGGAGTAACGAGTTGAGCCTCGAGTAGTTTCCGTGTGCGCCGCTCATCGTTATTATGGTAATGCTATTCGTGGCGATAATGGAATTGGGACAGTAGTGTGTACCTTCTCCAAGGAGAAAACCCTTTATCTCACTTCTGTCCTTATACACTATACCCTAAACCTTCTCATTCTCCGCCTTATTCTCAAAAACTAATACTTTCTTTCTTACATCTATTCAAATATCATTTGCCTTCACTTTTTTTTCTAATTCCCACAAGGGAAATTGGAAATTTAAAAAAAAAAATATTATTAACTTTAGTCCGATTTTCGAAAATCGAAAATGAAAAGTAAAAGATCTACTGGATCTAGATTTTTGAAATGTTTCGTATACACGCAAGTATGTCAGCAAAAAATTGCAGGCCACCTCTAACTACCCCTTAAGCAGTCAAATTACATAAACTTTTCATTTTCGTTGCGCAAAAACGTTCCGATCTTCAGATACATCAAATATCGATGTTTTCAATTCATAATGAATAATATTTCTCGAGCCAAATAATTTTTTTTTCTATGTAAAGGATCAACTCTTTTTCAGATTTTTTTTTTAGTTGTTTTAATGCTTTTACTAAGCATTAAATATATATATTAGGGATGCACGAATGATGCGAAAGATATTGCCAATTTTTTTAAGCGCGCGAACGCGCGATAATTTAAAGAATATTCGAATTTTAATTTTTGATTAGAATTTAAAATATTAAATACTTTAACTCACATATGATAAATAATAAAAAGTTTTTTACGAGTATTCGTAAGCTCTGATGATTCACACACCTCTAATACATATACATATATATCTAATTCTTATAGGGTAGGGGAGAAAGGGGGTAGGTTAGGCAAAACGGGGTACCCCCAAAATTTTGTAAAGAAAAATTTTTTTTTTTTTTTTTTTTCGTCTAATTACTGTAGATCTGATATATTTGCGCATTTTTACCCCTACCCATAACACCTAGGACAAAATGGGCCAGCCGAAAATTCTTAAAAAATGATTCTTTCATATTTTTATCGTCAAATTAAAAAAAATTTAATACATTAATTCATTTTTCGGCTGATTTTCTATATCTGGGGCAAATTTGGCCACTAAAAATATTCGAAAATAATATTTTATTTTTTAATTGATAAAATTTTTAAAATAATGCAAAATCATCTGTAATCTAAAAAATCAAAAAACACGTTTTTTGGGTTCAAAATAATGACAAATAAGTATAAAATTGTTTTCTTTTATTAAATAACAATTAGTAATTAAACTAATCTAATATTACACATAAAAAAAATTTTTTTGAGTATTTTAAAACCAAAAATAGTTTTCGAGAGAAAGAAATACATTCTTAATGATGAAAACAATTTAAAAAAAAAAAAAATTTCTATTTTTTTGGAGGAGGGCCTCTCTGCCCCACAAAAAAAAATTTTTCTGCCTTTGTATTCACTAATGATGTGAAATGTAAGTTTTCTTTATGTATATTACATAAAAAAAAATTTAATTTTATCAAAGGATACCCCATTTTGCCCGCCAAAAATCAAAATTTTATTTTTTAACGGCAGCTAAAAATTTTGTCTATTTACATTGAATATCATTAAAAACAAAAAGATTTTGCGTATTTTAGTCCTTGAAAACTTAGTATTTCCTTAAGTACCATCCCCCATTTCCCCCTCCCCCTATACATCTAATTCTCATATATAACCCACTAGTATTTACAATGTTAATTTAGAAAATAAAACAAAATTTAAATCTGTAACATTTACACACTAATCTGCAGAAAAGGAAAAGAATAAAAAGTTTAAAGAAAAAAAAAATTACCGTCAAATCCGTATTTTTTATAAGTAGTAATCCGTAGTAAAATCAAAAAAATGAAATGTATAAGTTAAAGGGTTGCCAAGCAGAATAATCTGTTACGATATCTATTATCGCTTTTACTACATCGATTCAGTAAGTAAGTAAAGTGTATAGGGAGTAAGTAGTGCAGCCATCTAGTAGTCTTGCCAACTTTACGAAACTTTACTACTGTGTACACATTACACATTAGCTTCGTTACATAGATTTTAGTTTTAAACTTGACTGTATGTATGCATTGATTTAAGTGTGTAAGAGAGTAAGAGCAAGTGAATACAGTGTATGGATGTGTGGACTGTGTTGGCGGTGAAAATGTTTAGGCGCCAGTGGATTGAAAGATAGAAGTTGAGTCTTTCATTCATTCCCGCGTTAAGTAAACACCCGAGGCACATCACATGTGAAATAATAGTCACAAAGCGCCAATTCATTATTTTTGAATCACGTATTTTTCTTTTTCGCTTGTTTGCGTTATTGGAGATTGAGAATAAATGGCTGGATTGATCGGGAATTTAATAGGCAACCGGCTGTAAAAAACTACTGATAAATCGGATGATCGGAAATAAAATTGATAACAAAAAATTAGTGTGTCAATATTTATATCAACTTTTTTTTTTAACGCCAATCAATTCTTACCATCAGTTTCTCAAAATATTCTGATTACTAATAAATGTATCAGAAATATAATCAGCTAAATTTTTTAATTCTATTCTTACAATTGTGCCGTTAAAGAAAGAAAATAAGTCCCCTTGAATTTTTTATAAAATATAATTTGGAAAAGGCAAAATCGGCTTAAATTTTTCTTTGTCCAGTTTTGAATATTAAAATTCGGATTTTTTTTCAACAAGTAAATTACAAAAAAAAAAAAAACTAAAAATATGCATATGTAGAAAATTAAAAAACCTATAAGTGCAATTTTTTAAAATACTTTTTTTTTTATAATTTGTCGTTTTTGAAAAAAATCTAAAAATTATTAGACGTCGGATAACTTCAGTATCATAATTAAAAAATATAAAAAATAATTGTGAAAATTTTTTGGATTTATTTATCATGTGGTAAAGCTATAAAGATAATTACGTTAATGTAAG